>OU015500.1:77260715-77870715 GCA_907164885.2 Dolomedes plantarius | reverse complement strand
AAGACGTAAAAATTAAGTTTCATCTAAGTTAATTGTAACTGTTTCCTTTGTTCTGTGACCCGTCTAAAATAAAACTAGTGTAAACGTAAAAGATGTGTTTAGTATCTAACGACGAATGCCAATTTACACACACACACACACACACACACACACACACACATATATATATATATATATATATATATATATATATATATATATATACATACATATGTGTGTGTGTCAAAAACATTTGTAAATCATCTCGGGCGTTATTGGAATTAAACTATATAACTTTTTCATATATTTGATCCTGCCTTTGCTGATGAATAATGCAAATATTCGATTGATATTATCGGGGGATTACAAGTGATTAAATAAATCTTTTTTCTAAGAATTCTCAATATTATTTATCCTGCGATATTGCAATTAATTACATTTTAATATTGTTCTTTTTTTCACAGAACACAGTTTGGTAGGCGTTACCTGCAGGCGACATTATTTCTAAAGAGCATATGTGTATAGTGACGTCTCTACATGGTATTTTCTTTCTGGTTGTATGCCTATAAACGCACGTGACTTTTCCCAGCTCTCCAGATAGCTGAACATTATGGGAAATACCACACAATTATATCAAATGACGGATGGTGAATACTGATGTGGCGGAAAAGGCGAAATTGCCTCCATTTGAGAAAACGCGAGGGATTTTCGAGTTAATGATTCTCCAATTCTTTGAGAGATATGTGTTCGCCAAACTTTTCTCTAAATGGAATTTTTTCGGAAAACGTTTTACGCAACATATTTGAGGGAAAATACTTCTGCAATGAAAATTCAAGATCATGGAAGATTATTTTGTCAGGAGATATATTTTTAAGTTTTAAGATAAAGGAAAAATTATTTTTTATACCTAGTATATGAAGTATGAAAGACACATAAATGTAGTTTTATTACTTTCTTTTATATTTATATTGTCAGAGAAACCGCAAATTATGGCCAAACTTTTTTATTTTTAATATTGATGAATTATAAGTATTTTCCTATGCAAATGATTTTTTTATTATTCAGATGTGTATTTTAAAAAACTTTTTTACGCTGTATAGTTTGTAAACATGTTTAAAGTGAAATGAGACAGTAAATGCTGTATTAATATTACAATGATCTTTTTTTATCAATGAATAGTCCACGCTTTCCGGTACGATCCAGTATTTTATGTTTCCAGTTATATATATATATATATATATATATATATATATATATATAACTGGAAAACTTTATATTAAACATAACAATAGGTTAAAACAGAAAAAATAACTACTAAAAATAAAAATAAAAATCATAAGTAAAAATAAAAATAATAATAAAATTAACTCTTAGTAGTAATAATGATAATAAAAAACTAAATAATTAAGGGAATAATAGTCCTAAAATACGGTAACCTAAGTAAGTATGTAACTGAGAATCCACTACCTCAATGGTTGCAAGTTTTGTGACGTCAGTCATCTTGCGGTTACAAGTTCTTAACTTCCACTCTGACTAGCGCCAGGCTTGGTTTTCTTTAGTTAAGTACTTTTATTCAAACTTAATTCAATTATTAATCAATTCTTCTGTTAATAATGGATTGTACGGTGTCTGTGTGTGTTTATTTTATAGATCATACTCATCAGAAACAATCCATTAGTTTTTAGACAGCATTGACACCGCTGATGAAGAAATGCTGTCAAAAACCTTATTCATACTTTTCTTTTCATGTTGTTTGTTCCTGGCTGCAAGTAGATTTAGAGCTATTACTGGTTTTCTCTTTCATCTTATTCTTATTTATATATATATATATATGGACACATTCCACTAAAATTTTGAATGTATTCAGAATTACAGGCAAATTAATAGTACCTCACCAGTTTACCAACTCCACAGTCTCAATATTCCGTCATTATCCTGTCTTATTTAATTATTATGGGTGGTCATAGTCATCGTGTAAATAGAAATAATAACATCCTTCACACATTATTGGGAAGAAAATTATGTACTTTGGAAGAGAATGTGGAACTTGGGAATAAGGACGTTTATCAGTATTCTTACAGCCATTTGCTTCTGTTGTGGGAAAGTAGACGTCAGTGTTTTTATTTCATGGTAGTATGTACCATACATGTGTCACATCTCTCTGGAAGACGTCAGAGTTCCAGTTACATCAAAAGCAATTTAGGTTGTTTCAAACGTCAGGAACCTTTTTTTTAAATATTTTCCCAAAGTTTATAATTTTAAACAATTTTTGTGATGTGAAAAGATATTTTAATGTTTATTCTCATGTGCTGTAAAGGTAAGAGTTATATCTGCTCTCGGAAAGAACTGATAAATGCATCAACTAAGGCATAAAAGGTTACATCAATAGAGATTATTAATATATTTATTAATGTTTTCTATCAGACTTTTTAATCGATTCGAAAGGGGTAGAAACAACGTTTATTTTTTTTCCGCAGTGAACTACTAAACAATTGTGTTTAATTAGAATGATAAATGCATTAAGCTGTAGTAAACTGGAAATTAATTATTTTTTTATAGTTTGAGTATAATTCATTCAAAACGTTGTAAAAATAAATTACTTGATTTAAACAATTAAAGACTTGGATTTAAAAAAATTACATTCATATTTACTTCTCTGAGAAAAGACTCCATATCCATTACATCTAAATAAGTTAATGAAGTTAGTGGAAAAAGTGTTTCCTACAATATTTGGAGCTGCATATGAAAGTAAAGAAATACGTCTCGGCGAATCGACATGTATTATGCAAAGTAACACGAACGGTTGTTTTGTGAGTGGCACTAAATTACATTTCTAGAAATTAAAAGAACATCAGCATAAACGCTCAAACCACAAGAAACAACAGAAAAATATGTTTAGGAAATACACGTTTAATCTAATTTACATTTAAATTAAGGTTATGCGTTTTGCAACGAAACATTGCTTTTGCTCTTAAGATAAAATTATACCGTGCAAGTTTCGGAACAGATGGCTCCTACGTAACACATGTTTTCATTCGAATTACTTTTTCTACGTATCCTTGCATACATCCGTAAAAACAAACAACAAAAAAAAAGAAAAAGAACAACATATTTACGCAGCACAACGGAAATAAAAATGAGTAAAGGATAAAAGGAAATGGTGCTTTTGATTTTAGATGAAAGCAAAAATTTCTCAGGGGATGAAATGATATTCTTTTAACTTTTGCTCCTCTAATAACTTGCTTTAACATAAGATAAAAGAGCAACTACGATGCGAATACAATGGCTGTTTGTTTTGCTTTTCTATTTATCAGTACACATTAAAAAATCAATATATAAATCTCATAAGGCTGCATGCATATGGTTAAATGCAAGGGAGTATGTCTGTAAATTGTAAGTGCAAGAAAAATTCATCTCCGGTCGGGAGCTGTGAGCTCTTTAATTAAACATTTCTTACATTGATAGAGTAGAAACAACTGCCGAACTTAATTTTAACGAATAACAAATACTCTTGTTCGTTAAATCCAAGTGCTAGTAAATTAAAACCTGGCTTCTGAAAAATTATTACCGTTTATTTTATTTTGTACAGAGAAAGAGAGCGTGGTTAATTTGTTTCCCGTCTTTTAATACCGGTTTTTTCCATTTTTTCAGTGTACAAGTGTCAAGGGACTGGAGAATTCGTTACTTGCAATTCATGTTTCTTTTACAGTGTGTTTCTCTAAATTTAAAATTTATTGAGTATGTCTAGTGTGGTTACGTTTGAAATTACCGATCATCGTTACAATTTTTATCAGTTTCGTTTACTTCGACAGTTGCTTGTGCTTGTAGTTTAGAGCCAATATCCTTTAGAACCTTGTCTCTTAAAAGTCTGTCATTACATAATTCTCATTAATAGTCAATTTCAATCTTAAGATCAATTTCCATGTCAACTGGTAGTTTAAGAAAGCCTTTACTTTTTGCTACATCGTTGGATTTTCAGGAGAAATTACAAAACTTTGGATTGAAGAATAAAAATTTTGAATAAATGAGGCGACATAGGAAGCCCAAGGTGAAAAGACGAAAAAATGTGTCTAATATCACCCTCCTGCGATTAGTTTTGCTTATAGTAAGCAAGCATATTTTACTAAGTTTAATTTCGAATCAAACATTGCACTCTTATTGTTCCTCAACACTTGGAGTCTCGTTAAATTGAGACTGGCTGTATAAGAAATCCATCCTATTTCAGAATTCAGTGCAATTTTATCAGTAACCGTTACAAGATTAAGAGGGATCAGGACACGAAATTATTCAAAATTTCGAAAAAAAATTTATTATATTAAAAATTTTGTGTTCTTTTCCGCTTAAAATTATGCTTAAATTATGTTTCTGTCTTAATTAGAACAGGAGATATTTTTTTGCAACAATCTAATAGCATCCTATCTTTGTTTAAACCTTTAAATGCGTTTTTGTGAATGATGGGTTTTTTCACTATATCTCGTCTTTAAGCTGTTATAAGTCAAGAACCATTAAAGATAAATGGTTCAAACTTGAAACGTGTATTTCTCAATAATTTTACTTTAATTTTAATTCAGAAAAGTTGAAAAAAATATTTACTTTTGAAAATATTATTTTTTAAAAATAAGTTACATAATTTTTTTTTAAATTTTTACTCTGAATATTTTTAATTGTTTCAAAAATTGATATTTTAAAAAATGCCGAATCGAAATTAAATCTTATATATTTCTGTTTAATTAAATGAAAAAATTGGGACATTCGACAAATAATATTTCGAGTTATAATGATTTTAAATTTAAACTTTTTAAAAAAAATTTAAATTTTTTTAAAAACTTTATGGGAAGTTTTATGATGTGATTTTGTTTACAAATTATATGGTTAATCCTCACAATAAAATTCAAAATTTTAACTCAATAAATATTTTTTTAAATGTGTCCCAGACACCCTTAAATAGAGTGATTTATATATTGCACTTGATGTAATATTAATTATTACTATTTTGATATTTAACACCAGGTGTCATATAAATAAAAATAAAAGGAATTTAGCATTGTCTAATGTTAACGTATGAAAAAGGACTTTGGGTAAGCACTGAGATAAGCAGCAAATTTCGATATGTTATGTTTTTAAGTGTATGAAGCAAAAGTTTTCATTAAATCAAAAATATTCAAAGAAGCATAAAAGTATAAAAGGATCGAACCCGTAAACATGAGATATAAGAGCGACATTCTTAAAAGTGGCTGACAAATGAAGAAACTGTCCATAATGTCATGATGGAGAAACATTAGTTGATAATAATATTAATATTGTTTTGCATGGTATTACCTTGAGGTACGAAAATATCTTTGGAAGTAATATGGCTAGTACAATGCATTAATTTGACATAATTGACAATAGACTTATTTTACAGAGTTGAGTTATAGTTATCCAAGATCATATTATGTTGACGTTTCCCCATTTTTAGAGCTCCGAGCGCATTCAGGACTATTTTTAGATTTCCTACCAAATAGGATGATATTAGTTTACTATAATATAGAAATAATTGGGGGGAGAATGACAACGGTGAGGGAAACAAATAAAAGAAAATTCATATTAAGGGTACTATGCACTCCGAAAGTACGTCTTACGAGTAAGTCTGTAAAAGAATTATTCAATTGCGAAGAAGAGTTACCCGTATCAACTCCTCTGAGGAACGGTCCTAACGTAATAATCGATTATCAAGTTATCGAACATTAAAAAAGGGGAATTATTCGAGGAAATTAGGTACTCCGAAGGTACGTCTTACGAGTAAGGCTGTAGAGAATTATTCCATTGCAAAGAAGAGTGACCCGTATCATTTCCTGTGAGGAACGGTCCTAACGTAATAATCAATTATCAAGTTATGGAACATTAAAAAAGGGGAATTATTCGAAGAAAATTGGATACTCCGAAGGTACGTCTTACGAGCAAGGCCGTACGAGAATTATTCAATTGCGAAGAAGAGTGACCCATATCATCTCCTATGAGGAACGGTCCTAACGTAATAATCAATTATCAAGTTCTGGAACATTAAAAAAGGGGAATTATTAGACGAAATTAGGTACTCCGAAGGTACGTCTTACGAGCAAGGCTGTACGAGAATTATTCAATAGCAAAGAAGAGTGACCCGTATCATCTCCTCTGAGGAACAGTCCTAACGTAATAATCAATTATAAAGTTATGGAACATTAAGAAAGGGGAATTATTCGACGGAATTAGATACTCCGAAGGTACGTCTTATGAGTAAGGCTGTACGAGAATTATTCAATTGCGAAGAAGAGTGACCCGTGTCATTTCCTGTGAGGAACGGTCCTAACGCAATAATCAATTATCAAAATATGGAACATTAAAAAAGAGGAATTATTCGAAGAAAATTGGATACTCCGAAGGTACGTCTTACGAGCAAGGCCGTACGAGAATTATTCAATTGCGAAGAAGAGTGACCCGTATCATTTCCTGTGAGGAACGGTCCTAACGCAATAATCAATTATCAAGTTATGGAACATTAAAAAAGAGGAATTATTCGAAGAAAATTGGATACTCCGAAGGTACGTCTTACGAGCAAGGCTGTACGAGAATTATTCAATAGCGAAGAGAGTGACCCGTATCATCTCTGAGGAACGGTCCTAACGTAATAATCAATTATCAAGTTTGTGGAACATTAAAAAAGGGGAATTTTTCGACGAAATTAGGCATTTAAAACTATTTTTTTCACCTTTTACAGCTATAGACTTATTGATAATCAAATAAAGCATTTATATTAGAAAGATTGAATTTTTCTACACATTTATAAATTTTTTTTTAATTCAAGTTTTGTCCATTAGAGGATGTTACTCACGATGATGTGGTATGTAGTGTTAAAACACTATATACCTTATAATATTCCACGATAAATGCAGATTTTAAATTACTATTCGTTTCTCTTTTGGAAAATAGAAGTCATACATATGTAACCAAGTATGGCTTGTGTATGTTATGCATGGGCTTGTGGCGGCCCTGCCGTACAGCTCGCTGGTTTTTTATGTTACTCTGATCGAATCCCAGCGTCGTGCCACGAAAAATTGTTCTGTTTGTGTTGTCCCTACTTAGAAGGTAATGCTTTCCGCCTATATGGTGCCCCATAATAAGAGGACAGTAAACTGCGACGTAGTATAGGTGAATTTTTGACGACAAGTGACTCCATTTAAAAAAATAATAATCAATTCTCCCTGTATTACACGTTACAGTTAAAAAGAAAATTTTTGAATGCAAGTTCATTATTAGAAAGAAACTTTTGATTCCACCTGTAATATTGAGTTGAATGATTCTAATAAGGTAATTATAAAGACCCTTTACTACAGTTTAAATGCAAGTTGATTATTAGTAAGAGTTTCCATGTGTTAATATTGAGCTAAATAAATCCACTTAAGCGGCTATCAAGACCCTTTAATAATAATGGGAAAATAATAACATCCTTATAGTAATTCATTCAAAAATGTATTTTTTAGAGGCAGTTAACATACAAATACTTAATGGAACTGTAATGGAAATAAATAATTTCTTAACAATGAATAACTTTGGTAAAAAATAAATATCTTATTTATTGAGCTGAATAAATCTAATAAGGTAGTTATAAAGACCCTTTAATAAAGTTTGAATGCAAGTTGATTATTAGTAAGAAACGTATCTCCATGCGTTATAATATTGAGCTAAATAAATCCACTTCGGAGACTATCAAGACCTTTTAATAAAAATAATGACAAATCAATAACATCTTTACAAAAATTCATTCAAAAATACATTTTTTAGAGGCAGTTAACATACAAATACCTATCCACTGTAATATAAATGAGTAAATAATTTCTTAACAATGAATAACTTAGATAGAAAATAAATATCGCATTTCATAGCACCATTTAATGCAAAAATTATTTTTATTTTACGGAAGCTTCTAGATTCAAAAATGGGAAAGTGCAAGTTCCTTTATAAAAAATATCTTTTGTAAGCTTACGGTATTCGAGAAAATGCAATTAATATTTTGTTTTCACTGTACAATTTAATCTTCCGTAATCCTTTAAGGAGTCTTTTAGCATCAATAATCATAAGAAATAAGTTAAAAACGTTACATTATATTATTATAGATTTATGCAGTTCAAATAAGAGAGTGGACATGTTTTTTTTCTTAAAACAGCTGTTTCTCTAATTGCAACTTTTAACCAATGTATATGATCGAAATTTGAGACCTACTTACGTAAAGTTAATTGTAATAGAAAGTTTTTTTCTTTTCTTAAATAATCCGTGTTGCAGCTTTAAAACTGCTTTCAGTGTCATGGCACGTATATTAAAGGGGAGTGTGAAAAAAAGGATAAATAATTTAAAGCTGTGAAAAGTTCTTTTTTCGGATAAAATGCTACACTTTTCCTTTAATTACTTGCTTGTTCGCCTATTTGAATCTTTTTCAGATAGATTTAAAGTTCCTCTGATGTATATTGTGTTGTTTTTAAGGAAATATTTTACTGTATGGAAAATAAATGTCATAAATTTTTAGAAATTTACAAAATTGTCTGAAAATGAAAGAGTGATACAACAGTACGTTGAGACATCTATGCTCATCTGTTCTGTGAGAATTTTTTGTTTCACTCTTTATAAAATTTTCGAGTATTTATTGGCACTGTGTGAAGGGATGGACATTTCATTGCATTTTTTGATAAAGAAATAGATTCTAATCAATTAAAGAAGAATTGCACTTACATTAAATCGATGCATGCGAAACAGGTTCCTGTCTTTGTGTTTTGCTTCTTTATTTGCTTTTTCTTGTCTTAAAAAATGATACTTTTGATTAAAATTTTAATGTATACATATATCTGTGTTTGCTGTATGAATGGTGTTAATTCCAAAATGGGCTAAAATGAGTTATCATACAAAGCATGTTTTAAAAATCAAGGGATACTGCAGGATACAGAAAGCTAAGTCCAATTCCCCATCTAAATATTTTTATTCATCAGGGAAAATTTGGGATATGTGAAGCAAAACACAAACATGTTAGTGTTAAAGGGGTCATGTCTCAATCAAGGACTTAACACTCTTAACACTAGAACCGCGGAGCGGGTCAATTTGACCCAAAATGATGTTTAATTTATCACCACGCGAAAAGTATCGACTGAAAAAACAATTCCTTTTATGACTTTTAATATTTTAAGGTGAACAACATTTTACCAAATTTAAAAATTCGTAACATAAATATTTTTCAGATTATTAACACTTATACCTAGAACCGCGGAGCGGGTCAATTTGACCCGTACGAAATGTTAATGCACAAATAACAAAAAACAGATGCAATTTCTCGAACTGTAACTGTAAAATACTTCTATCCCACCCTAGAATTCCTTAAATGGACTGTACCAGAAGAGGGAATAGTGAAGGTTGTTCAGTCAAGGTCATTATATTAGGTTTGAAACACGAACTACGTTGGAATGCAGTGAAAAATTACTGCGAATATTTAGAAGACTTTTTGAAGTTGTTTTTATTCTGTAATTAGTATATGTATAAAAAATATGTCACAACGCCATAATATTGCTGTTCAGGAAGCTTTAGAATATTTAAAACAATTGTCTGAAAAGGATTCAGAAGGTTCGGAAAGAGAAGGTTTCTCAAGATTCGATTTTGAGTAGTAAGGATGAATACCTGCCTGCTATTGAATAAAATTTGGATTCGGATGAAAAAAATTAAAGTGAAGATGACTCTGGCAATGCTCTAACAATCCCTGGTCCTTCTCATCGCAATACTGAAGATAATTTATCTGATAAAAAATAAAAATCAAACATTCCAAGAAAAGATACCCACACGCAAAGAAATTTGAAAAAAATCGACAACTACATTCAAAGTTGGAAATAATGAAGATGGCAAAAATGAGACAATTTGGAATGTCGCTCAATTAGGAACAAACGATAGAGGAAGAAAATCAAAGTGTAATATTTTGAAAGAAGTACGGGGGCCCAACGCCACTTGCTAAACGCAATGTTATCGACAACAGTCCTTCAAGTCCTTGGAGACATTTTATAGATGAATGGATATTGAAACACATAAAGAAATGTTCTGAAGATGAAGCTCATCGGCAGATTCAAGAAGGAGATTGGAATATAACATTAGAAGAAATAGATGCTTTTATATAAATTTTATATGCACGTGGTATATATTGTGCAAAAGGACTTGAACTGGATAGCTTGTGGTCAAAGAACTGAGGACAACCATTTTTCCAAAATACAATGTCAAGAGACAAATTTCGTGAAATAATGGGATTTTTGCGCTGCTACATAAAATCGACAAGATCAAAGCGTCTAGAGACAGACAAATTTGCCCTTATTTCGGATATCGGGAATCGTTTCAGGGAAAATTGAAAGACTAACTATACACCAGGTCCTAATGTAACTCTAGATGAACAGTTATTTCCTACAAAAGCTAGGTGTAGGTTTATCCAATACATGCCAAACAAATCAGATAAGTGTGGAATCAAGTTCTGGTTGGCTGCAGATTTGACTCAATATATCTGATAAATGGATTCCCGTATGTTGGAAAAGATAACCAAAGTCCATCCAACGTTTCTCTTTCTGTACATGTAGTGCTGCGACTAATAAGTCAATATGAGAACAAAGGTAGAAATGTCACTACGAACAACTATTTCACGACACTGAAGCTTGCAGAGTCATTGAAATCCAAAAACACAAGCCTTGTAGGAACTGTAAAACGCTCAAGAAGAGAAATACTAGTCTCTGTAAAAATGTTAAAATCCACATTGTATTCGACTACGGTACTAACCCATAAAGACATGAGTCTAACTGTTTATCAAGGTAAAAAAGATAAAAACGTTTTGTTGCTAAGTAGTCTCCATCCAAACGTAGAAATTGCAGATAACCCAAAAGAACTATCTGATACAATCGCTTTCTACAACGCAACTAAATACGGTGTGAACGTGATTGAACAAATGGCAAGGAAATTTACAGTCAAGTCTCCTTCACGTAGGTGGCCGGTGCAGGTTTTTTTGTAATATTTTGGACCTTGCTGCAATCAATGCCTGGGTTTTATATAAAGCTGTAACTGGAAAATCTATTAGTAGACCGCAATTCATTCAAGACTTCGTTGAAGAAATGCGAGAAAAGTTTGTTCTCTTCCGACATAAAAAGGTGGCAAAAAGAGCATGTGAAGCAACCAATGAAAACGACTGACAACCAAATATTAAGCATAAACGAGTCCGATGCCACATTTCGAAATGTGAAAATAAAACTCTAGATATCTGTCCAAAATGTAAAGCACCCATCTGTGGAAAATGTACAAAACTTATTAATCAGTTTTGTACAAAATGCATACAGTAAATTGGATTTTATAAACTGTAAAACTAAGTAGTGATAAAATTTTTAGTAACTGATAAAATTTTTAATTTTTAATTTTTTGAAATTATGTCTAAACATATTAAAAAGAGATACTCTGTTTTTCCATTGAAATTAGGAAATTTATGTCATATTTTTTTAAAGAGGCAGGTTATTATACTCAAGGACATAGAATTTTTAATAATATGATTTTGTAAAAATTAAGTTAATTCCTCTTGATTTATATAAATTATTTAATGTAAATTCTGAGAAATATTGATTATTATTTAAAAAATAAAATGTTTTAGTTAAATAAATTAAGCGCTTGTGCATATTTTATAAGTTTACAATCTAGGGTCAAAATGACCCGCTCCGCGGTTCTAGGTATATAGAAAGTCCCGCGGTTCTAGTGTTAACTCAACAAAAATGGTGTTGATTCCAAAACGGGCTAAAATGAGTTATCATACCAAGCGTGTTTGAAAAATCAATGGATACTGCAGGGTACAGAAAGCTAAGTCTAATTCCCCATCTAAATATTTTTATTCATCAGGGAAAATTTGGGATATGTGAAACAAATCACAAACATGTTAGTGTTAAAGGGGTTATGCCTCAATCAAGGACTTAACACTCTTTACTCAACAAAAATGGTGTTGATTCCAAAACGGGCTAAAATGAGTTATCATACCAAGCATGTTTGAAAAATCAATGGATACTGCAGGGTACAGAAACCTAAGTCTAATTCCCCATCTAAATATTTTTATTCATCAGGGTAAATTTGGGATATGTGAAACAAATCACAAACATGTTAGTGTTAAAGGGGTTATGTCTCAATCAAGGACTTAACACTCTTTACTCAACAAAAATGGTGTTGATTCCAAAACGGGATAAAATGAGTTATCATACCAAGCATGTTTGAAACATCAATGGATACTGCAGGGTACAGAAAGCTTAAGTCTAATTCCCCATCTAAATATTTTTATTCAAGTATAATAAGAAATATAGTAAGAAATATAGTAAGAATAATATAGTAAGAAATATAGTAAGAATAATATAGTAAGAAATGTTTTCAAAAAATGTTTTTATTTTGAATGCAATTTCTATGTTAACTTAGGGAATGCCTTTAGAGAAATTTCTGTCATTAAATAGGGTGACATTACTATATGACTCTATAAAAATAATTTCTCCAAAAAAATTCTCGCCGTTAGGACTCCTCAAAAGCCTTGGAGAGAAAAATTATTTGGTGTCTCTAAATGGCCCAGACATAAAATGGTGGCCGAGTTTAGACTAGCCACTGGCCATGACTGTCTCTTGGAACATTTACACCGCTTCAACATTGTTTCTAGTCATTTCTGCAGAATCTGTGACTTGAGACGGGACATGATTTGTTAACATATGTTTCATTGCCTTGCATTGATTACACGTTATCTTGTGACCCGTTCCTGAGAGACTAGGGAACTTCTGGATTCATAGACTATTTGCTGCAGCTTTTTCCGATTTTTGTTTTTCTTGTGGTGTTGTTTTTTCTGGCTGTGTTTGTCGTTTAATCTGTGCCATTGGAAATTAAAAAAAAATAATTTCACAATATTATAACGGCACGTGAAATAAAAAATGCAAATAAATATTAAGAGTTTTGTGTACTACGACGACATCTCTTAAAGTAATTATTGTTATTAAATGTTACGAGAAATATTAAATACCAGTAAGTATCAAATAGTTTTGTTAAACATTTAAGAAAGCATACATTAGCATATCATTCTTCTGTTGTCCAAAATTTACATAAGAACTAAATAAGTTTACATTATGTCTTTTCTAGAACTGAAAACAAACGGTCAAATTAGGAAAAAAAATTACATTTCTTAATTTTCATTCCACATTTTACGCATGAATTTCTATTTAAATATTTCATTTACAACCTAGTCCTAATCCCTGATGTTCCGTGAAATGTTTTATAAAGTATTTTATTTCAGTGTCTTATACATAAACTAAAAGAAAGTTCTGAAGTAGCATCAAAAAAAGGTAATTCAGATCCAAATATTAGTGACTAAGATGGTCGGGATTTAGCTGAGAACATAAAAGTAAAGAATTACTGAAATATTGGATATTTATGATCACTGACTCTTCCACGCCGGGGAAAGTTTTGGGATAAATCATGGGAGCAGAAGAAATAAAGAATTATTTTTCATTAAGGCTTAAGCTGGGAAGGTCTGGAAAAATCTATATGTAAGGATAATAAAAAAATCTGTCTGTAAACTTTTTGTTGGTTTCTATCGAAAGAAAGAAAGGCAGATGTCATCGTCTACAATTTAGCATTTAAGCAAAATATGCTTAAATTGTATGTAAAAGTATTTTAAAAACAAATATTTTATGATTTTATTACAATCTCAAAAATGCATTAAAATTAATATATGGACACAATTCATAAGTTAAAAATTCGAGGATATGTAAGATACAAATATAGATATGTACTCGTATATAATAAATATTGATAGATATAAAAAAATTAAGTATTTTTTACAACGTATAAAAATTAATATAAAAATTTGAATACTAACCATAGGTTTGCAAAAGTAAATTTATATTTCGATAAATAATTTAAAACGGAGAAAATAATACATTTTTTGCATATATATATATATATATATATATATATATATATATATATATATATATATATATATATATATATATATATATATATATATATATATATATATATGTCGATGTAAACACTCCATGTCGATGTGTGCCGTTTATTCAAATAATAACTGACTAGTCCAGAACGGCATTGTTCTGCTAGCTCCCGTCCCACTTAAGAAAAGACCGTCTTAAGCCTCTGAAAATACAACTGCGTGTACTAGCGGTTAAAGTCAGCGCAAAAAAACCCGTGATAGCATGTGACGCTGAACCCTAGATGATCCCAGGAGTGAGTGTCGAATAAATCACAAACCATGAGATCCATCCTCCGCTGCAGACTGAAAACGCGCACTATGTATATATATGTAACATGGGAGAAAGACCGCAGGTTGTTGCTCAGAAGACGTCTAATCATCCATGCTACGGTGAAAAAACTTTAGTTAGACGTGGAAATAAAAAGACATCATGGCCGAAATGAAGACTACACCAGCCTACGGGAACTTCATGTTTATTAAATCGCTGGCGCTTCTGCCGGGTGTTTCGTAGCAGACAAAATATTAGAGAGTGCGTCTAAATTTAGACACCAGATAGTTTTATAAAGTCATCCCATCACTTGACACAGAGGTGTGACTTACTTTTTGATTGGATAAAAGTTATTTGTTGATGGTCTGATCTGATCTATTTGTTATGGACGCCACGTCGCGTCTAATTTCGTTAAAAAGTCAGCCATCTTTGATGATATTGCCAAAGACTGTAACAATGGAATTTAACACGAATGCCCAAGGGAAAATTAAGTACTTAATAAGATTAAAAAGGGGTATGTAATTTTGAATAGTAAAGTGAGGAATTAATAGTTTTTAAATGTTAAGGGTGTTGAATCAAGAAATTACTAGTTTTTTAATATTATATATATATATATATATATATATATATATATATATATATATATATATATATATATATATACAGAGAGAGACAGACAGATAGATAGGTCTATAGATAGATGGAAATAGTGATACACATATATAGAAGAAAAATGTGTGTAATGCTAAAACTGACTGTGCAGAGGAGTAGTTACTGCGCAATATGAAAACACGAAGAGTGTGTAAAAGGAATGTTTTGCTGTCAGAGTTGAAATACCATTCGCAAATATCATAAACTAATCGATTCTTTATATAATTACAAATGTTTACTTATGCTGTAAGATCTTAATAAAATAAATATACTTTCGATGATAAGTATTTATCCGCAAGATTTTCAAAGGGCAATGAAAGGCGAGAACTAATTGGCAACAAGATACCGCGCTATCGAAAAACCATCAAAGGAAATACTTTGCTTGTTTTTTTTTTTCCCCTACGAACATTACTCATCGTTAATATCGATTTGTTTACGTTCCCTCCCTCTCTAGATTGCCAATCTAAAATGTATGTCAGTAAAATTCATTTAATGCAGTAGAAATATTGTGCTGACATAAATAAATGCAGCTGTTATGACTTTCGTCTGTTTTTGAAACTTTGATTTTATATATGATTTTAGAGGGAATTATTTGTTTAAAGGCTTTAAATCATTATTTTTATGTCACATCCTATCGATTAATACAGGCGAAGTATATCTTAATTCTAAATATGTAAAAGCCATGATGATGTAAACCCGTAATTCCACATACTCGATGTCTGTTTTCGACAAACAGGCATCGCTTTCCATTACTAGGGTGATGTCACATCCACATCTCCATGCAGTAGATAAGCACTACAAGAAGGTGTAACGCCAGTGTGGTGTCTGTGTGACCTATATGCAACGTTGTCTGGTGAGTAGTCGGAATGATGCAGTTGCTACGATTTCAGGGTGATGTCCCAAGAGAAAAGTCTTTTGATGGTGATAAAGAACAGTAGGAGACTATCCCTCCTAATGAATTTCAAAATAAAGCTCAAAAGTAAGCAAATGAAAGCTAAGGCAGTTTTTCTAAAGAAAGTATATTCTAGATTATCTTTCGTCTTTTTAGAAAATTACGAATGTGATGATATAAAAAGACACAATGTAATAGTCCCCCTTACATTCAAATGACATTTTCAGGTATCACAATTTTAATAATATTATGTCTATGTCAGGCATTCCCTTGGAACAAAATGTACAAAAACAAACATAATGGCGTACTGATGAAGACAGGCAAAGAGAGACAGTATTTAAAGTACATCGCTAATGTACTTACATTTTGATATTTGGATAAAAGAAATATTTGTCATATCACTTGCTTTTTATAGATTTGAAACCATGTTGTATGTATACCTTTTTGTCAAATATAAGAAAATATGTCTTTGACTGTTCATAACATAGAAACGCTTTTCAATTTTAAAAGCTATGGTTCAATATATATATTCAAAAATTTGATTTAGAGCGGAGAGAATATTTTCAGTAGATATTCAAAATAATTTTCTTAAACTGAAATAAAAAATTATCTAGTCCTCAAAGAGCAAATCCTAGTACTTATTTCTCTATACTCGGCAAAGCCGATTTATGCATTTGAATAGTCGATTAAAGTCTTTGAAATATTTTTATATCTTAACTATTTCCTTCCCTGTAGATTTAACACATCTTGTTAAATGTGAAAAAAATGTCTTTAGGGATTTATGCGATTAATGCTTGTGTGATATTCCAAAATTCTGCATTTTAAATATATCTTTAAGTATTTAATTTCAATAGGAGATAATTTGCACACATTTTAACGCGTTTTAATGGAAATATGTTCAGTACTTTTTACAATAATTTGATTTAAGGAAATAGAAATTTCCTCCAAAGAAGTTTTAACTCTTCCTAATATCAGATGCATTAAATACTGTTCATGTCACCAGATAAAATTCCATTGAAATTTTTAATCACATTTGTGCATTTTTATAACTTCTTAGAATGCAATTTTCTGTTTATATTACTAGTATTCATTACGTGCTTGTAAGCTATTCTTTTCAAATCCTAATATTCCATTAATATTGAAATTCAATGCATAGAATACTTTATTTCACATATCTAGCAGAGAGAGAGCATTATGATTTTCAATTTTTAATTTACAATTCATTATGAAATAGTGCATGAATTATTTTTTAAACTGAATATCAAACTATAAGTAAATAAATGTAGTAATAGTGTTCGAAAAGACTGTTTCTGATCCAAAGATTTATTAAAAAAATAAATTTATGTTTTATAAAAAATAAATAAAATAAAAATAACTTTCTAAAATTAATTATTGTCACTGAGGTATCTGAAAAAAGATTTTAAATTTGACAGATTTTGGTTTTTTCAAATTCAGAGCTGGAATAATTTTTCAACGTCATATCGGAATGCTGATATTAATTGATACGAACTAAAAATACATTTGAATGCTGGAAAATATTTTAACAAGTTTCCTTTTTCTTTTTTTAATGCAGGAATTTTTATCACTTATTTTTAAACAATTGTAAATATAAGAATAAAAATACGAATAATGTGAACGAAATAAGTTCAGTAAAATTAATAAGTTTAAAAATATTCTCCTTTCATTGTTATGAATAAATTTAATTTCTGTATACACAAGGCCTTCTTTGACGTACAAGTAATGCAATATAAAATCAGTTCCCTAAAGTATTGTACAAAGCAGCTTAACGTCGTCCTTAGAAATAACACATTATGTATCACTGAATCTCTTCTTTAAGAAACATTCTTTCTCCTTGGGTAGATAAAGAATTTTATTCCTATACTAAGGTAAACCCCAAGAGAGGAGATAAGAATGATAAAAAGTTCACTGGTTTCCGACTACCATTATGACGAAGGTGAGATAAATTCTACAAATAGGAAAAGGAAAACGTGGTCAAAGAAGGCTTAAGAAACTTAAATTCAGTAATACTGTGTGATTTACATTTAAGAACATACTTCAAATATTCATTTCTTTTCATTTATTATTGATACATTTGACTTCATTTATTATTCGTATGTTTGAACTTAGAGCTTAAAATCTTTAATATTTTTACCAAGAAACTTTGTGCATCCATTTATACATGAAAGCAAAAGTTAATAAGCTGTTGGAAGTTTGTCTCAAACTCACTTTTTTCCCCACTTCTTTTTATTGCTGAGTACCACAAAACGTTATACAGAATGATCATCAGTGCTTTTGAAAATTTTTTCATTGGAATTACTTTTCTAAAAATTATATTTTAAAAACATGCAATTCTATATTTATCACAAACTTTACTCACATTTTACTGAATTCCTTAAAATCGCTTGATACTTTGATAAACCTTGCTATATTGATGAATACGTTAACCAACATAATACCATCCAATGCCAGAGATCCAAATATTAAAAATGGGTAAATCCCTTAACAGGAACGCGCAGTTTTTAAGTATCCGCCATAAAAAATAAGGTGGCAACCAATTCTGAAATAACTAAAAGGTATTCGACTACGTTAAATCATCGATTTTGACGAAAATTCCGAAATTGTTTTTATTCCTTTTTTTTAAGATTGTAAATTTATGTTTTTAAATCTGCTTTTATTTTTTCGATACGGTCATAAGAAATGAAATTAGAGCTATTTAAAGATAAGCAGCAGCTATGAATTTCAATACAAGTAAAAAACTTTAATCATGTTTTCTGAAGAACTTATTTTTCATCAAAAATGTAAACGTATCTTGTGATAACTCAAAATCTAATCATGATATGTCTTTGAAATTTTTCACGTATGTTTATAATAATACTAAGAATCTAATAGACATAGATTTGGTTCTAGGTATATTTTTTGTTCATTTATAGCTGCATTTAAAAAAAATCTCACTGAAAATTACTAAAATTTTACATGTAATTGCATATACTTTACCTATATATTTTTTTAGATTGTGAGATATCGATTAGCTTGTAGGTCATTAAACTTAGAAGGTACTTACGTACCTATGACAAAAAAATTAATATTATATGCCCTTTTTTAGCGCTAGAGCCGTTTTTGTAAAAGTTTACTAAACTTCGACCCAATTTCCTCAATTTTGTAAAATTTTGCCCAGTTAATGTCTATTTTGTCATCATTTTCGAGTTTTGGTGTTATATTCCTTCGAAAAATAAAATAGAAATTTTTTCAAGAACAGGTTTTCAAAAAAAGGGCTCCATGCGTAGAGGGGGTAGAGAAGAATAGGTGTGATTCTCTCTATGGACAATTCCCAAATGCAATGTTGGAGAATTTGTGAAAGCTGTCAAAATGCATTTGCAGTGAAGCATGGAACATTTGTGAATTAAGAGATAATCACATCTAATGCTCCTTGGACTGAGTATGAACTATTAATTATTTCAAAACTAGTTGCTACCATCGTTATTTATCACGGATATTAAGAAGTTGTATATTTCTGTCATACCATGATCCTTTTCGAAAAACTTTCCAATCAGAACAGCTCTAAATCCGACAGAAACTATTTTTTTAATTCCTTAAGCGTCACTGCAACAACTCAGTGTCTACACCTTCACATTATATCTGATTATAACTTGTCACCTTATTATGGCGTGTATGTAATAAGTACGGAATCCAAAATCATTCGCTTTCCATGTTGGTCGCTTTACGTTATGAAGTTATATCATTGAGGTTTCAATAACAATAAAATTTAATATGAACAAAACATAACCAAACTTCAGCTTTGGAAACTGAAATCCTACTGCAATAAATCTAGTGTTGAAAACAACTGTTTTATAAAGAAATTTGTTCAATCACTAAGAAAAAGGGTTTTCAGCTTGTATTCAATGAACCTTTAGCATCGCACTAATTCACATATTTTTTTCCTCTTTTAAAAGAAAAACTATGCATCCAGAATGAGCCTGAGTATTCCGCATTATTCGATGGTGTGCTCAACTTTTAGCATACTTTTATTTAAAGAAACTTAAAATTTAATTAAAATGTCTACAAAAACTGAAATTTTACTAGGCGCACCATGAAACCTGAGCAGTAGTTATTAAACTAGTACAAGACATAGCATAGGTTAAAGAACCGAAATATTTTTTCATATAATCTGGTAAGCTTGTAAAATCTACAGTAAACAGTTGTACTTTAGTTAGACATTTTGTGACGGTCCCTAGCGTGCTGGTTAATGCACGGCTTTGAATTGTAATTTCAAAATCAATTGATAAGTTTGTTTATAAACATGAATGTTTCATTTTCTTTTAGATTTACATAAACGTAAAAAAGCTATTTTTTCTATGGGTAGGGAATAGTTAAAGAAAAAGATTTTGAATTGTTGGCGGTCTAAAGAACATACACGACACTAAATGCATATTAATGGAGGTATATTAATATTTGAATGAAGGTATGTTGCCAATTAATTTTATCATTAGCCCTTAAGGATTTCTGAAGGTTGTTAAACAGGATTTAGAAAAAGTACATAAAAATGATTTATTTTCAGTCAACGTAAAGTAAAAGCGTAAATTAGAGTGGACAAGCATTTCTTGAAGGAGCTAATGCATAAGATATTGTTATTTTAGGACTCTTAATATTCATAATTCCTTTTCAATAGGCAAAACATACCATAATTGATACCTGTCTTGAAATAAACTTCATATCAAGTATAATAATATGTTATATCAAACATCCATCATTCCTTTTTGTAACTAAAACATGAAACATTCTTTAGAAAGTTCAGTGGATATCCGGACATTTTCTTTCCCTGGACGGTATTTGTGATTAAACGTAGATGCACACTAAATCTAATCATCTCGAAACCTGTTTGTATTATATGGTGGAGGTTCTCCTAAATTCGCAGGTTTTTGTA
This sequence comes from Dolomedes plantarius, assembly GCA_907164885.2. Classification (NCBI taxonomy): domain Eukaryota; kingdom Metazoa; phylum Arthropoda; class Arachnida; order Araneae; family Dolomedidae; genus Dolomedes; species Dolomedes plantarius. Next base: position 77,849,981 of record OU015500.1, on the reverse strand, counting down.
AGATTTAAAATCTTGATACCAAAGAAATTAACATTATACTATATTCACTAATTCACTTGGTTGTGAAATTGAATATGAAGTAATTAAAATTTCTACTCATAATTCAAAGCAATCTTAGATACGTAACTGAAGATCACACCACGACAATCCAAATTATCCTAGCTCAACTGCCAGTACGCACAACCCAAGCAAATTTAACTCCAGACACTTAACTTTTTGCCCGAGTGATTCAGTTATCGATTCCTCTTCAATATCATACATGTATTGAGCAGATACTTGATACTCTTCAACTGCTGGTGAACAATTTAAAACATTACACAAGGTCACTGCCTCAGCGCGATATCAGCCTGGGAAGTCTTAAACGCTTAGGTTGAAATTTTACATTCTCCTTACGAGGGAAATGTTATATATTTATCACACACTGTTCGTTACTTAGTTTTGCAGAATGATGTAATTAGATTATTTTAAAATTGAAAATGTTAAGAAAATAGCAACGGAGTTTTCCAGCGCAGTTTCCCAGAATTTTAGCAATCACATCACTTTAGAAATGCATGGTTAGTTGAAGTTCTTCCGTTATTTTTCCAGCTGTTGATTAAAAAATGATTAAATAGCAATCATATAAAAAGTTATTATTACTAACTTATGCAATGTTCTTTATCTACAAAGATTTCACACATATTTATAAAATTGAGTAAATTAGTGATTAAATTTTGTAATTAAGTAATTTTGTTTTACTGTTAAATAAAGATTTAATCTAAGGGTTTATGACTTTAATTTCTTATCCTGTATTTAAGAAATGTCTATGTAACATGGGCGAAGAGTACGGTAGCAAAAATTGTGTACACCTATTTAGTTTTCTCATCATGCCTTAGTATCCACAATTTCCCTACTCAGGTATTTCCTCACTTTACTCGTGGTTTACTGTGTACGACTTTCAAAAAGCAGTTTACCATTAACCCCTAGATGGCACTGCATGTCAATGTAAGTTTAATATTTACTATGTTTTGTCTAGTACACTCTCGTGGCAGGCAATAAGGAAAGTATGAGCGTATGTAAGCTCTCATCTTTAATAATTCTTTGAATAAAAATGTATATATGTACAAATAAATTAATGTAAGTTTTAGAAGATAGATGTTTTTCTTGATGCACCTTCTACCACTCAACCACGGATGTAATAGACAGTCCTAGTTGGACCATGGCTTTCTCAAGACGACGGAACCAGTCCTTTCTTCTGTGCGTAACAGCTTTCCAGTCTCTGACATTGTTTGAGACAAATTCACTTTGGAGGCAGTCCGCCCACCTCAGTCTAGGTCTGCCTCTTCTTCTGACTCCTTTTGGCTTCGCCAGAAAGATTCTTTTCGCCGTTAGGTCATCATTCATTCTTAAAATGTGTCCATTCCATTTCATGCGTTGGATTTTATGATACTTCAGAATGTCCGGTTCTCTGAATAAACTATAAATTTCAGAGTTAGTTCTCCTTCTCCAAGTTCCATTATCACAGAAGCCACCAAAAACGGATCGGAGAATCTTAATCTCAAAAATTGCGAGGGTTCTCTCATCAGCCTGGGATAAGGTCCACGTTTCAGATGCATATGTCAGAACTGTCCTGATTAAACTTTTGTATATCAACAACTTGGTGTTCCTTTTAATGTTGTCGGATTTCAGAAATTTTCTTAAACCACAAAAGCATCAGTTGGCCGCAGTTATTCTCTTCCTTACTTCTGGGGACAAGAGAATTTCAGAGTTGATTTCAGATATCGAATGACAGTTAGAAAATGATAAACAAAAATTTAAAACATATTTGAAGGCCTTATTTGAATATGGTCCAACTCCATTCTTGTTCATTTTGAGATACCGGGCCTTAATGTCTAGTGATTACTGAGAAACGACCGCTGAAGTCTGTTTTGTAATGCTCTCTGTTGGAAGCAGAAATAAGCATGAGGTGTACCAGTACAAGAGTAAGATATAAAGGACTTGTATGAACATGAAAGTGAGGCTAACTCCATTTTTTCAAAAAGTGGAGTTGGACCACTATTCAAATAAGGCCTTCCAATGTAATACCTCATAACTGAACTCTGGTACTTATTTGTATGCATTGGAGGTGATATATTTAGCCAAAAAAATGATATCAAAACTACCACGATCTCAAATCAAAGAAAGTATGACAAAAGGTTCAGATAAATATACTTTCACATTTCAAAATCGTGTAAGTCTCCCCCGCCCCCCCCCCCCAAGTACCTTCCAACAATATTACAAAATATATTTCAAAAGACAGAAATGGAACTAAAATTTCAGTTTCTTCCGAAACCACAGATAATGTATATTTTAGATGTTCACTTTTCAGAAACAATCTTTATCATTCACATGATAAAAAAATTTTCTCCCAGAGTTTTTTCAAAGGTGAACCCCAAGAGAGGAGATAAGAATGATAAGATGTTCGCTGGTGTTTCCGCCTCCCATTAAAATGATGGTGAGATAAATTTTAGAGATAAAAAGAAGAAAGCTTGGTCAAAAAAGTCTTAGAAAGTTTAAACTGAGTTACGCGCTTTCATCCACACACCCACATCCTTACACTCAATTCTATTTATTGATTCTTTAAACCCGGATGTAAAACTAAGAGTGTAAAAATCTTAGTAATTCCCCCAGTAAAAGGATGTGTAGGCATTTCGAATTTGATCCAAAAGTTTGGGATAATGGAACATCCTTTTTCTATGTACTTTGATTTTGTAATGGTTAATTTATTTGCTAAATAAATTTGTTCTTTTCTATTCTGTGATATAAAAACATAAAGGAAAATCCAGGCTGCTTGAACACATTGCTTAAAAGATATTTGTAGCTATTTATCGGTAGAGGAATATGCTGTAACAGATTTTATTTTCAAGTTTACTATTCATAAGAATTTAGGTGCATCAGCTGTTAAGCCTGAAAAACTGGAACTCATTCTAAACTAAAAAGGTCCGCTATAGGTTAAAATTTATTGACAGTGAGGATTTAAATTAACATCCTGCAAGAGTTATAAAGGTTTTAGAGAAAGTATATTTACAGAAGTTTCCAGTTTTTCATTTAGAAAGTCTATTATATATATTGTATGTATATAAATTTATATATATATATATATATATATATATATATATATATATATAAATATTAAAATTATTATTATTAAAGAGCCTTGTGAGCGGTCTCATCCATTTTATATTACATTTTCAACATTTTCCATTGTGATGCACCTATAAGTCACAGAATAGCAATAATGTTATATCAGGAGTTTAGAGGGGTGTACTAGTGGATGTTAGTTATTGGAAGTCCAAAACGGAAATATTTATAAAATAATATGCCCTAAAGCTAATATATTTTGTCGCGCTGTGCTGGGGAGATTATAGAAATCGTAACATGTTTGCACTGCAACATGTCTCGTGTCATGATGTAAAATCCCTTGCGGTGAAATTGGAATTGTGGTCGTCTAGAATGTGTAGTGTCATTGGTAAACGTAAAGTAGGATAACCTCGTTACAGCAGACTTTATAAAGTAGGCTATACCTGCGGCAACATGTTATTATTTCATGTAATTACGCCTTGGTAAAATCGTTCATCCATGAATTTCATATTCAGACGTTTCCAACACGAAAGATAAATTAATTCTACATACAATGCCTACGATATTAACAAATTTTAGTAACTGATTTCCTGCTTTAAAATTCCTTTAATACCCGTCTGTGGAATGTACCAAATATTACAAAATTTATCGTTAAAATGAGCCTAGAAAACTTAAAAGAAAGTTCATCTGACACGAATATCCCTTTGACAATATTAATAATGCTCGTGAGATGAATAATGAGTTAGGTTTTTATTATTTTCCAAACAGCAGAACAACAGAGAAAGCGATTGTATTATTTTAACAAGCATTTTCTGCAATGTTTCCATTTAATAACTTACGGAATATTTCAATATCCTTGACTTCTGAAACGCACAAGGAAACACTGTCAATAATACTCTATATATTTAAAGGTATATACTGAACAGCTTGGGTGGTTTTTATAACATTTTAATTAATCTACCATTTTTAAACTTAGTTTAAAATCAGTATTGTATTTCACCAAAAGAGATGATCTACATTCCATATAGAATGTGTATACAGGTTATATATTTCGAAAATTTAAAATGTTATATGGAAATTCATTTTAAGTATATCTTTAAGTAAAAATTGCACAATGTTGTCGTGTTTTCCCTCTTCTATCAATGCGAAATGCTTGAAGTATGTTCCATCAGTCTATGATAGATAACGTATTTTTTTGAAAATTAAAAATTATAGGGATTTCTAATTCTTAACTTGATTTATTATCAACAATTATAATAGATTTTTTAAAAAGACCTTCAGAAATTTCCTTACCGATAAATTTTTTCTGTGAAAAAAAACAAAAACTTTTGAAACGCAAATGTTCTACTGCACTTCTAAAAATTTCGATATTCACGATCGCTTACATATATTAGTTTTCAGATGCTAATTTTAAGAAATATTTCGTATTAGTAAAAAAGCTTTTGAAAAGGTCGCAAATGTTCTGTATCATATTTTGATATAATATTAGATGACATTTTGTAACTAATCATTTTTAGAGAAATAAAAAAAGGGCAGTATATTCTGAAGCCTTTCCATTTTTTCGTTTCAGGTTAAATGTAACATCTCCTTTATTTTTATCTTAGGATAATGCGACAAACTATGCAGGTATATTCTTCTATTCTACTGTATAATGATAAATTACAAAGAATATGTCAATATTTTTTTTTTCTTTCTTTTTTTCCTGAAATTTTAGAAACATAATGTGAGGGATTGTCGCTTAGGAGATCTCGTTCACTGATGCACAAATGTGTCATATTTTTTTCGAAAGATATAAAAAATATATAGGGTAGGTGCACCAAATATCGCCTACTCTAACTTTTTTTCGACATTTCATCCACTTTTTAGTTTCTGATTTGGCTGGAGTCTCAAAGAACATCCCTAAGAACTATTTCCTTTGGTATCCTGAGATCAACCAGCACCAAAACCAGCGCCAGTTTAAGTTATGTCGCTAAATTGGAAAAATTGAAATCTCCAGTGAAATGCAGAACGGTTCCTAATATCGCCTACCTCTGTTCCTCTTACCGCCTACCAGGCGAAATTACGATCACCTGTTAAAAGGCGTTGCTAGCAAAGTCTCTGTTTAATGCACTTTCAAATGGTATAAGCAAAATTAGAATTTGGATGCACCTACCTGGTCACTCTCTGGATTCCGATTCTTTGGAGCGAAAGTTTACGAAGACAACAGCCAAAACAACTTCAGACGCCATATAGTTTCTGTTGTGAGTGATAAGAGCATTGTCGCTATCGCCGCTGTTAGTACAAACACAGAACTAAGAAGTTACTGCATTTTCTCGTACATAGCGCGAATCATACTTTAGAAACACGAGTTGGCGATATTAGGCACAGGGGCGATATTTGGGACACCCACCCTAATATTTTAACCCTATAACCCGATTTATTGTTATTTCTTCTAGTATCAATTGTAAATTCTTTCTCTAATCATTATTCGCAATGCTTCCATTTTATGTCTTATATAGCTCCAATTTTATCTTTTTTTCTTATTTTACCCTGTAAAATACACGAATAACATTCGTGATACATAAATAAACACAAACCATTTCCCTCCTGAAACGCCTAATAGTTTTAAATATTGGGTAGCGTGTGATGTTATCACGAGACTTAAAAATAATCCCCAGCATTCATGTATCATAAAAATACGAAGCAAACCTTTCCTTTTCAGGTTAGACGATCTTAACCCCATGGGAGAATTTCTTTATGATATAAGGAAACGCAGCCTCATATGTCCATCATTTTTATTAGACAATTCACACTGTGCTTTATGATGTTCACAAAGGCTTGAAATGATACGGCACGTCAGACGTTAAAAGAAGGCTTTGAACAAACGGGAAAGAAATGACACGTACTTCCCCCACCTTAAGCTTCGACCGTTTTTCAATTTCATAAATCGCATACGATGGGGAGCACTGCAAGTTTGTAAGCAAGCTAGCAGAAAATCGTTGCAATTTAAAGAAATAGAAGGTGTTATACTAGATTCGGAGTTTTGGCAAAAACATTTCTCCTTTCCTTTTTAATGTGAATAGGTTCGAAATGTGGATATGACTACAAAAAGAAACTACCGCGTCTTATGGATTTGGAAGAAAAAAGTTGTGTTTCGTAAAATGGTTATACACTACACGTTTTAAGTAATTTTGGCACATACTAGATAAATAAAATATTCCTATAATCTATTTCCAATGTCTTATAAATCAAATGTAGTATTAGTAAAATAATTATATATATTTATGTATTTCCATTTCCAAACAAAGTTCGATTTTCAGGATCTATTTAATTTATTTTAGTCCGTAAATAAAAGCTATTTCAGATGTATATTTTATGTTAGCTTAATTTGAAAAAAAAAGTTCAGAAGCTTGAAAATATTCGATTTACAGGAAAATGTTACATCTTTGTAATAGTAATCCTTTTCTTACACTTCCCAGTTATTTTGAGATAATCACAGCTTAGCCTTAATTTTGATTTTGTGTCTAGCTCTAGTGTTGCAAAAAAATGACCTAATGCTTTTAAAAACAGTATTTCATTATTCAAAATAAATTAGATTTGGGTAATGAGGTGTCTGTATTTGTTCATTCGCCGGCTGATTTTTTAACTCAAAAGTAATCTTCATCAAGAATAGATCATTTTTACGATGCAATTTATTTTATACATAGGAAAGTATTAGCTACAAATAAATCGGTGATGCTATCGATACATATTTTGAATTTACACCATACTGGTTCGTTGACAGAAAACAACCGAATACAACTGGACGCTATAGCTTTTTATTTTTATTTTCATTCTAATGTGGAGGCACTTTGTCGGGAGACATTAGCCTTTTGTTAATCACCGCAGTCTTGATGGCTACTTTATTAGCACCATGTACTGATAGGTGAGCCAGCATTGCTCCCTGTGAGGGAACAAAATAGTAACGACTAAGCCATATTCAGGATTTCAAGCCCACTGCGTGCAAGATCTTGACACTAAGCACTATAAAATGTCGGATGCATTTGTATAATTTCAATTCTATATTCAGTTGTACCGCGAAGTCGTAATTGCTGCTACATCTGCCTAGGCACGTGGATTTAAATTTTACATTGTTTAAAGGGTAAATGAAACTCATAAATCAGACTGATAATACTGATTTTGTAGTGTTGAATGTGAAGAACTTTTTAACTTCCTACGAAAGAAAATTCTACTTTAATATTAAAAAATCATTAGACGCTATATAATGCAATTTTTATTTATTTTTACTGTCTTTACGGCATAACTGTATTTTAGAAATGTTCACAGTTTCCACAATTCAACAAAGAAAATAATAATATGCCATGTACTGTAGACAATGATGCATTTAATATCTAGGAAGCGTATTTATAAAATTAGATTTTTCGATATATGAATATCTTTTAAATAGAGCGGTATTAATGTAATAATAATAAATCGAAAGATATGAATTTGAAAAATCAGATTAATTTCTGAAAATATAGTTTTCCTAATACTATAAAAACAGTATATTAAACACTCTAAAATTCTTATTTTGATTCGATAAAAAAATCTACACTTGCTACATCTATAAATAAAATTAATGTGTTTCCATTTCCAAAATAGTTTTTTTCGGTTGAAAGTTGTAATACCCTTTAGCCGTTACACATATAAATAATTCTATTGTTAATTATTTAGCTAGCCGAAATTACTTTTGTGCATTAAATATAAAACATAATAAATCGCATGACCATTAGATTCATTAATTTTATCGAAATGCAAAATATATATAGGTTTTAACTCTTTCAGAAAATTCTTTTTATTAATAAGGTGTTTCGAAACAGCTTATTCCATTGAGGTTAAAAAAATATACACTGCTGGCCACTGTAAATGCAACACCCTGAAGGAAACATGCAAATAACATGAAATTTACAACATGCATTAGCGGAGGTGAGATATGCAAATGATTAGAATTTCAGCGCAGACGCACATCACGCACGCCTGTGGCGCCACTTCAAAGCGCTATTTAAGGCTTGGAGATTTCCACGATTTCAAGTTCGGCAATTGTGTTTTTCTTGTGTTTTTTTCAAAAAAACGATCAACTATGCCTCGTCGAAAACAGCGATCATCTTTTGATCAAGTATCCGAGTTCGACAGAGGAAGGATAGTGGCCTACCGAGATTGTGGATTATCTTTCAGGGAAATCGGTAGTCGTGTTGGACGAAACCAAACAACTGTAATGCGGATATGTGATCGTTGGATGCAGGAGGGTACGACGGACAGACGTGTTCCATCGCATCCACCTCAGCGCACCACTTCACGTGATGACAGGCAAATTATGCGCATGGCAGTGACGGATCGCTCAGTCACATCACGAACCATAGCACAGCATATGCAGTCTGTAACGCATCATCCAGTGACTGCGCGTACCATTCGACGCCGTTTACAGCAGAGTGGTCTGTCCGCAAGACGTTCATTGCTTTGTCTACCCTTGACGCAGAACCACAGACGTCTCCGCTGCCAATGGTGCGATGACAGAAGAATGTGGACGGCAGAATGGAATGAAATTGTCTTTACTGACGAGTCACGCTTCTGTCTGCAACACCACGATGGTCGCATTCGAGTCTGGAGACACCGTGAAGAGAGGATGCTGAACAGCTGTGTTATGCACCGCCACACTGGTCCTGCACCGAGTATTATGGTATGGGGCGGTATTGGATATCCCTCTCGCACACCTCTAGTACGCATTGCCGGTACTTTAAACAGCCAGCGCTACATCTCCGAGGGGTTGGAGCCAGTTGTCCTTCCTTACCTTCAGGGCTTGCCCACAGCCATATTTCAACAGGATAGTGTGCGACCACACGTGGCACGCATTGTCCAACGGTTCTTCATCAATCGCCAGATTGAATTGCTTGCCTGGCCGCCTCGCTCTCCGGATCTTTCGCCTATAGAAAACATGTGGTCCATGGTTGCTCTACGATTGACCCAGATTCCATCCCCAGCTGCCACAGCAGATCAACTTTGGCAACGTGTGGAAGCTGCTTGGTCTGCTGTACCCCAAGAACTCATCCAAAGTCTCTTTGAATCAATGCCGAGGCGTGTGGCAGCGGTGATCTCCAACAATGGCGGCTACTCTGGCTACTGATTTTGGCAGGAATCACACTTCACAGAAGTCTATAAATTTAATCATTTGATACTTGGTCAACATGTTATCTACAAAATACATTTTGTTGTGATATCTTTTGTCTTTCTTGGTGTTGCAATTTGGGTGGCCAGCAGTGTATATATCGTAGTAACATATACTTTTAGTCTGATACATTTCTCATAATTTACACTTGAAATCTGATAAATGCCGTGATATCAACAACTAAAAAGATGCATTTCCTACTTTATGATCAGATTTTGACATATTTTGAATAAAAGAATTTTTTTTAAATTAAAATATTTAATAGTAACAATAATGAATTTTAAAAGGAGCTATTTCCTGTGTTCAGCCATTCGTTGCGAAAATGTGAGATTGAATTTAAAAAAAAAGAAACGGAAAACAAATGGAATACACCTAGAAACTCGGTATTTTCCCGGAAATACTTTTTCTGCAGGAAATATTCCTAGCACCCGCCCCTTTTGGTATCCCTATAACTCTAGATTTCCCTCTGGATAAATTGACTGTACCAAATTTCTGTTTAATTTTCCCGAGTTTGAAATGCTCCGCAGATATGGCTGGAAAAATTCAAATGCTATTTTCTCTGGAACTTAAGTTTTTAAAAAATGTTTCTGATAAGTAATTAGCTTATGTACGGGAGACAATTTTAGGAAAAATAAGAAATGAAAGATAGTTGCGTATTGTGTTTTGATTTCAGAGAGGTATATTTGAAGCGGGATAAAATAATTATTCTTTTGTGCATATTTATATAGATTTCAAAATTAATTTAGAAGTATAATTAATTAATATAAACAAAAGAAGTTATACATTTTTTAAAATTTCATGTAAAACTTCCTAAGTTAATTATATGTCTTTGTTAGTTATCAATATACAATATTTATTCTTTATAAGTCGATGTCAACACTGAATACACAAGACCGTTTACTTTTTTTTCAGGTCAGACGATGGTCGAATGGCTAGGGCGCTGGCTTTCGATACCAGAGTCTGAGGGTTCGAATCCCAGTCTTGGAATAGACATTTCAATCCGTTCGGAATCTGCTTTAAGCAGCAGGGCCCGGTCTAAGTAGCCCTAGTGTAGCAAAAATTGACCGTAGTGCTCCAAACTAACCGTATACTTTTCAGTTTAATGAAATACTTTGTGAGCGATGCCACAGGAATTTATATATATATAAATTAAGGATGGAAATATATATATATATATAAATCCCATTAAGGATGATCCCTAATGGGAGTAATAATGATATTTTTTAATCATTGATATCATTATTACTTCATGGATAATCCCATTAAGGATGGGAATTTATATATATATATATATATATACATAAATTCCCATCCTTAAATAAGTACTTTACAACAAATCCTATTATATTTACATCGATAATAAAAATAAAGTTGAGCATCTCCAAAAGTAGATCAGATTATATCCGAATCAATGCAGTCAGTACGAATAAGTTTAATACTAAGGAAAAACATTTTCTTTTTACCTGAAACTAACTTTTATTTAAGTATATAACCTACATGTGTAGCTAAAAACTAATATTTACATACAGTAGGTATACATAAGATAGCATTTATTTTAAATAAATTCAGTTTTTATATAGGTTTCTTACGACCGTGTATTTATTAGTGAAACAAACTGGAGGCAGGTACAACGGTTTTATTCAGTATTGAAGACCTTTTTTTTCGCCGGAAAATACGGAGAAATACAACCCGTATTTTAAACATTTTTAATGTGTTCTAATTTTCCAGAAAAAATGACAAAATCATGTAAAGAAACGTGAAACCCGAAAGAAAAAAAAATTAGGTTCGTGAAATATAACATTCTATCCTCCTCTCCTTATTTCAAAATTGTAATTTTTTTATTCTATGATATAGATATTGGGTAAAAAATATCATTATTACTTCATTTTATTGTTAAAATCCTCTTACCTATCTCCCGAGACATCGCATTAGAGGCTTATTTCAATTTGATATAAGCTTGTTATTGGTTGTTATGTCAAAGGAAGATGAAATTTTGGAAAGCAAAAACTTCAACTGACTACTGAGTCGAATTTATTCTTTTATATAACACGCACCATAGCTTTGTAAAGTCATATTGAATTTAAAGATTCTTGGTAAGCCCATTTGTTCATATTTAAAAAAATAAAATATGAAACTGTTATAAATATATTTTTGTCATTTCTTTAGAAATACAGTATATGATTAATCACTTTGGTTTTATTTAAAGAGAATGATAATATAAAAGGGTAGAATATTTACTCAAAAAATAATCCATATGAAACATTGTTTATAATCTTAGATATATCACTTTAAAATATATTTCTAACGTTAAAATATTAAAAATATATTGGTAGACAAATTTTTAAATAAAATTGTTTGACTTTATGCCTACTCCAGTATTCAAATTTTAAAATTTTTCTACCTTCATCAAAAATAAGATGAGGTTTTAATTACAGTGAAACACATAGCATGGGTCATAATGTAGGAATTCTGATGAATGTAAAGATAAAATATGCTGCATTTATACAACAAACTTTAATGCATTTTAGAAAAAAGGCAATCTTTTAAATTAATATTTTTATGATTTTTTCTATAATGAAGTCATACAAAAGAAACTACCCGTTTTTTTAAACAATGTTATATACTTCATCACTAAATTTGGGTAATTCGACTAAGAGAAGGATTTGATCCCCAACGCATACTATCAAACAATATGTTAAAAAAAATGTATTTGCAGTTCCTTGTTTCCTTATCTCACAACCTTCGCCATATCTAAAGGAACGACTTAATATCATATTATCTCGCAAAATGATTAAATTACGCTAACCTAATACATATACTTTACTTCATTAATATGCAACTAATTTGTAAACTCTGACGAGAGGAACATGGAACGAAAAGGAAAATTTATGTTCCGCGTTTTTCGTTCACAGTTTGACACATAATGTAATTACCATGGGAAATTATCACGATTTTATGTCGCATCTGTTTGTAGGTTACTCCCTCTTAAAGTAGATGGAATACTCTATAACACAGTATAACACATTAAGAATTAAACTGATGCAGCGGATAAATAAATACTCATTTTTCTGAATGTAGTATACAGGTATCAGTTTTTAAATATTTAATACGCATTTTATGAATTTTTAAAAATATTTTTACAAAATCTAGAAATATATGAAGGGCTCAGAATGAAAGTGAACCAACTGCCTTTAATGGTCATTTCGTACTCACACTGCCATGATTCAGTAAAAACATTATATTTTTTAATGTAATAGTGAACCAAGTCCTCAATATAACTTTTACGTTGTTGAACAGGTAAAACAAAAACAAAAGTCAGTGGTTGATTAATACAGTTGTTAAACTTAAAGATCTGTTTTCTCAGAGCTGACTTTCACGGACTTGATTCATTTTAACTCTGAGCCTTCCATATAGCCTTTAATATAGCAATGATTATTAGAGTTTTTAGCTTACCCGTAACCTTTAGCTTACGGGGCCCATTTTTCTGGTTCCCTCTTTAACACGGGAAATTCCATACCCCCTTTGTAAGAACGGCCATTAAGGGGAGTTATATATATATATATATATATATATATATATATATATATATATATATATATAAATAAATGTATATATATATATATATAAATGTATATATATATATATAAATGTATATATATATATATATATATATATATATATATATATATATATATATATATATATATAAATAAATGTATATATATATATATATATAAATGTATATATATATATATAAATGTATATATATATATATATATATATATATATATATATATATATATATATATATATATATATATACATATATATTTATTTATTTATTCATTCTTGGGCCCGTATCCTTGGGGTACATGCTATCCTACCCCGTAAGGAAAAGGTTAACAGTAAGTTAATTTTTTGTTTCATTGAATTCTGAAATCACCGAATTCCTCTCCTCTCAATTTTTTTCATACATTTCAGTTTCTAGTGCCAGTAAGTTTTCCTCAATATCTTATAATTCCTCTGTTTTTACCTGCGATGGACAGGAATCAGATATCTTATTTGAAGTTGCTACCGCTATCAGTAAAAGCGTTTTTTCTTTCATTCTTTTTATGAGATTGCTTTTGTAAAATGCCATATGTAGTCACGTTTATTAAACATCCGATCCTGCAGACTTTTCGCTTTTAAAGTTTCACTGGCTGTTGTTATAATCGTGACAGTCAATTGTAACACGTTCGAGACCTAATTTAGAAACTTACATAACAAAATATTTGACACCAACTTTCTTTAAAATGTGTGCTGCAACTGATTTCATTACCGTAGGAAACGGGCAGCTTTTATTTCACATTTGACAATTTTTACCCCCATGAAATTATGCTTCGCATTCTAAATTTCAACATTATCCCTTTAAAGTCTTATCATCTTTTAAAGAAATACATTTACAGGAGCCATTTGTATGTACGTTTCCTAAATATCTCATTGTGGAGTTCCAGTGTATGATTCCTGAGTGAGACTATCAATTACAATTTGTTCAAGATATAATAATTTAGGAACTTATGAAACAAAACAAATTAATTCAACTATTTCTAAAAGAAAAGTTTTATAACATTTTTACGATTTTTTTTGATAAAAAAGGTGTAGCTTTTCGATAATACTTTGCAAAATTTTACTCTCACGTGCCCGATCTTGCTAAACAATTTCAACAGCTATTATTTAAAGGACTGTTTCTATAGAAAAGGGCATCTTATAAATATTCTTTCAAAAGGCTGTGTATATACTCTTGAAACATTGGTTTCTTTCTTTTTCGCATTTAGGTTTCCTCTAAATTATATTTAATTATCTCTTACAACATGTTAACTTATGTATTACTTACTTATAGGAACTTTTTTCGAATGTGGTAGGCACTCGGTCGGAGACATTCAACTATATTTACATCACGAATTCGTTAACTTCTTCCCTATAGGAACACCATTCAGGTGCACTAACATTTCTCCTTTTGAACGTGCCACCAGTAATTAATCCGAGCGCCCCCAGGTGGGACATTTTGGGTCTCTTACCCTCCTCCCACCTTTATAAACCCAGGGACATTCCGGGGTACAAATTTAACGTGCCCATATCCGGCAGAGTTACAAATAAAAAAAATCAGGCAGTCTCTTCTAACGAAACTACCGGAAATTATAAACGTAGGGTTACTTCACATTGCTTAACTCTTTTTTTTACAATAAAATTCCTGCATGTGTAGAGAAGGATGAGTGAGAACTAAGGATACGTAATTTTTGTATTAACGAAATAGATGCGAATAGATGCGAAATTTGTCGATATGAGCGAATAAATTCGAAAATTATCTTTTTACTATTTTTCGGTGAAAACTCGATGATAAATGTCTTTTTAAGCAAAATTAGGTAATAATAGTAATAATTTTTTTAACATAATTGCTTATTTAAGACCATCCACTGTCTTTAACTGAGATATCTCACTCTCGAAGACTTAAGAGAATGTGGAGACCACTACAATGTTAGCATTTAACTAAGAATTTTGATACTTACCTAACCAAGTAAGTGCAATTATGATTTTTTTTAATAAATGCGAAATTTTTGAATTTATACATATAAATATTTATTTTTCAAATGAATGCGAAATTTCATATTTTGTAATTTTTTTTGCGAAATTGCGAAATTTTTTTATGCGAAATTTAAGTACCCCTAGTGATAACCCTATGCAGAATAGATCGATGGTAAGAAAAATAAGTTACATAAGTCAGAAAATCGGGGGCGTAATGTGTTGTGTAAATGCCAAGTCGATAAATGAATTTTCCCAGTGTATTCAGATAGTTGGACGGAACCATATCTAATTTAAAGTAATATTTCAGGAAATCGAATGCTTTTTCGTTACGCTTTGCGTCTGTAATAAAATCACTCATCATCATGATCGGCACACTGGCATCAATATCAAACTCTTGTAATATCAAAATCTCATGTCTCATATAAACAAGATAGAAAGCGCCATCTAGGGGAAGAAAAATTGTGTAATTCGAAATTAACAATGCGCACGAAACGGAGATTTTAATCTTAAAATTGGTACCTCATTTATCGATTTTGGTTAAGTATGAAGGGAAAAAAGGAATAAACCAAAATCACGTTTTAGAAATAATATTCTGCCACTCTTGATTCATAACTCGCTACGACGGTTTTAACGTCTGAAATTTTGCTTTACCGCGGACCGTTATGGAGGAACGTAATCCTATGTTAAAACATTGAGTAGTGCTTGAAGTTACTCAATCCGAGCTCTTCAGTACCGAAGCCCGATGAGTTAACAAGTACGCTCTACTGAGCCCTCCTTAAGAGAACTTATAAATTAAAAATAGTTTTTTTCAAAGAGGTGTTACGAAATGCAAATTACAACAAATTGAGGTGCAACTCCTCTTTCAATTTTATGTATTGGAAACGTTATGATATAAGTTTTGAGGGCAATTGATTTGAGTAGTATTTGAATGCAAGCCAATCTTTTGAAAGAAAATTTGAATTCACTACATTTAACACGACTTCATGGGGTTGTTCCGAATGAACTCTGTCATGGCTTGGTATTTCAGTAATAAACGCATCCTTCCAAACGGTTTAAGACGTCTTTTAGTCTCTGCGAGCAACGCAGTTATTTGAAAGTAAAAGATAAAACCTTTGAAAAATATACTGCAGAGCATTAAAGCAATATTACTACCCTAAAAAAAAATGCTGCGTCTGAGAAGTGCAAATTTAATTAGTATATATAAACTGATACTCCGAATCTAAAAAAAATGTTTCTGATGTCAATTGTAAGTTACGACAACATTAATTTGCATCAATTTGATTCAACATTAAAATCGAGAAAAAATCCCGATGGAACCGTTTAAATTGTCCTTCATATCTGCAAGTTTAACCTCATTAACTTTTTTGTAATGGTTTTGACTTTACTTGAATATCAAAATACAATGCATCTGCCTATACCACCATAAAAGTGAAATTTTATCGTTCATCGTATATCATATCGTAAGTCTTCAAGCTTAAATTCAAAACCCTAATGAGCATTCGAGATGTATTTTACAAATATATCTAGATGTGTAATGCGCAACGTTAAATCAGGTACACAAATATGGATCGTTATAACAGAAAACATAAGCTTAATATAATTCTATGTTTAGTTATTTTGTGAAATTTTAGATATCAAAATACTGTCTTTTTAATATGGAAAATGTTTAATGTATCAAAGGATATAATGTTTTTTACTTCATTAAAGATTTAATCACTTGGTGAAAAAAATTATCTCGAATGGATTAATTTTTTTCCTTTGAATATGTAGAAAAGGATTTTTTAAAGGTGAAATTGCTCGGTTTGAACGTTTTAAAAATGAAAGGATAAGGAATTTTTGAAATGCAATCGCTGCTATTAAATGTCTGATCTCCAACATGAGATTGAATCTAAATATTTACATTATATGTAAATTCCTGGATAAGTCAAAAAGTAACATTGTTATTTTCAGAGGGTTAAAGTAAATGAAGAAAGCAAATTCGGAGAATGCCGTAAGTGGCAACACATCTTTATCTACTTCATTGCAAAAATATTCTTTTAGATGCTTGTATATTTAGATTAAGAAAAGGCGAATGGGGCACTACACGTACCTCCGATTTAGAGAAAAAATTAAATTATTTTAAAATCAAGTTTTGATAACAGATTTTGAAAGGTATATAATGATATGATTCAATCGATATAGGAAAAAAAATTCACATATACATTGAGTAAAGTTGAATCCAAATCTGTTTTTAATTTATAGAATGTACCCTTCACTTATAGTTTAAATAGTGAAAATTATTTAGATATTTACTAGTGTCTGTAGACATTATTTTCTTGTTTATTCATTTAAAAAATAAGCATTCATAATTAGAAAAAATCATATACATTCTGCATAAAAACGTCCACGATTCTGTGAAGCAGAAGATTATGTATCAACTGTTGCATTCAAATTTGCTTTGGATTTTCTATGCTTAGAACGCAGAGGAGTATGTCAATACGAGTATATCCATACACGTATCCTATATATACCATGTGATGTGTGGAAGACTGCAAACAATGTAGCATCCCGAAATAATTTCTTCCTTAAAAACACTGCTAAATTCGTTGAAATCACAACTTTGATCCTATCACATTTTATATTAAGATGAGAAAATTCCTTTTCACTTAAAAAAAATAAAGTTTAATTTTCTCATATTGTATATCGGATATTCCGTGACGAAAAGGGTTGAATAGTATCCTTTTAATAACCAAGCAAATAGAAAGTCTTTAATTTAAACTCATCCGGGATATACTTTGAAAAGTTCGCTATGCATGGAAAGCAATGTGTAAGAGCACGTTTCTGTATTAAATCTATATTGTTATAAAACAGTATTCTTTTGCTTCCCACATTCATAAGCTCTTTTCAGTACGTTATGATATAGTATTGAAACGTAAAAAAATACCTCTTATCTTTTATTTTTACCGTCTTATTCCCCAGTAGTATTCGTTCCTTTATGTATTCCAAATTTTCGATTAATTTAGATATTATCATATGTTATTTTTTATTAAGATCTATTTTTAATCAGAGAAAAACTTTAGTCTATCCATTTTTATTCATTGTGATGAAAGTTTAAGCAATTTATCACTCCATATAGTAATTAATATACAAAATTCACATTAACAAAAATTTACATTTACAAAATTTCACGCTATTTCAGCCGCCTTCAATCTTTAGATTAACAGCATTAACTTTCAAATGAATATTTGTAGGATTGTTATATATTGAATTTTCGATTAATTATGTACATTTCACCTTGCATAGACGAGAATAGAAAATGTAATACCAATTCTATTATAAAACTAGAGGAAACAATACTCACTGTTTATAAAATTATCAAATATTTCGGGGACAGCAGAAAATAAAAGCACCAAACTAGTGAAAAATAAAACATAATGAAAAATAACTTTAAAAATTCACTATTCGGAGCAAAATAAACACTCAATTTGTTGATGTTTTTTATTTCCTTTTCTATGTTTCTTTTATTTATTTATTTTGCATCTCTCCTTTGCTTTTTCTGTTCTTCCTGCTGGCAATTCCCACTCTTCCTAAAATTTTCTGCTGGGAGAGGTGGCTATGATCTTGAGACCTCATTCTAAGGCATTTTTCTGAATGTTACGAATATACTGAAGATATAAGCTGCTTTTGCCAAGCTTAAATTGATTTTTGATTTATGATTTTTTTTACAGAATAATTTTTAAGGGGATTTTACTTTCGTTGTTTGCAGATATTGCCTTAAGTTTCTAACCTTAAGTCTTTTCAAGGTCTTTAAATTTTCCTTTGTTTTAAGTGTTTCTTTTAAGTTAAGTGTATCATATGACTTTTTTTTTCGGAAATACAAATGTAGATATTCCAGAGATCGAAGAATATTCGTTCACTATGCAAACAAAGATATCTTTGGCACCTAACAGTGACCAAAATCAGTTAAGGTTTTGAGTTTAGTTTGCACTTTCAAATAGGAATAGCAAAGAACGTTTGTCCTTAGATCTACAAGCTGTATCAACTTAATTTACAGTCATAAATATATGAAGTGGTATCAACATTTTTGAAATAATTATTTTAAGTTAAGATGTTCTTTAATACTTAGTCCTAAAATATTTACTTCCTAACTTGCTACATTTACTGTGAACTGCTGATTTTCCATGAGAGAATTATTGCTCGGAGGAATATTCATTCGACATAACTCAAAAAGAAAACATGTAGGGAAATAAAATACATTTTGTCAGAAAGAATGTACCATGGCCCAAAAACATAGAAATATTATAATGTTCACGGAAGGAACAGTTTCATTTAAGCTTTATTATTATTTTAATCAAACTATCCTTAAATTACGGTATGTTAAGAACCTTTTTGATAGTTCATTTTTTCATTTAGACCTTTTTTTGGATTATATGTGGTTCGTGGTTCGGTGAGCCATTGCATTAATTTGATTTGCATTAATTGCATTAATTTGCATTAATTTGCATAATTTGCATTGCAATAATTCGATTTGAGTATATTGGGATGGAGTATATTATTATAACGTGATTATTTTTAATAACCAAATAACAAACTTTAATCAAAATTAATAGGTTGTTTTTCCTTTTTGTATACGATAAAGTATAAAATGTCAAAGTGTGTGTAATGAAAAAAACTCTGGCATTTCTTTAAATTTACTTTATGATTTTAATCACTTTATGTTTTTACGTTATGTTTTTATGTAACTTATGTTTTAATCACTTTATGTTTTTATGTTTTTACTTTTCACTTTATGTTTTTATGTTGATAATCTAAATTAAGATTTTATTTTTTCCTTTTTGTATAAGATAAAGTATAAAATGTCAAAGTGCATGTAATTAAAAAAAAAACTTTTGGCGTTTCTTTTAATTCACTTTATGTTTTTAGAGAAGATTGAAAATATTCCTCTATATAGTAAATTGAGAAGATTCGAGACCGGAATAGAAAATCTCCGTATCATCTTCTCTTAGATAAGAATAAGAAATATAAAATCTGGGAAGAACCCGAGAAGCGAAAAACCCATCTGAAAAAATATCTGGAAATTTTATTCGTGGTATACTTTTCCTGTTCCACTACTTTTACTATCTAGTCCATTTCTTTGATCAATGATTTCCCAGGAGAAACACGAAAATATAAAGAGTCAAGTTATTTCTCGGTAAAATCTGTGTATTTAGAGAAGGTGCTGTGATTCGTATGAAAGAATCTCACAATTTTATCATTCTACAGTTTTCGTTAAATGGAAGTAATCTAAACTTATATTAGGCAATCCTTTTAAAACGCGCTCTGTATTCTTATTCAAAATATGCCACTGATTATAAATCTTTAATTTCACAAAATTTCACTTCTGTGCATCTTGCACGTTATTTCTTCTTTGTAATGGGACATCTTTTAATGACAGCATTACGTCATTGTTGTAATAACACCAAATCTCAGTGGTAAGGAGCATAAAAAAGCAGTAAACAAAATAAATTACCTATAAAAGAACACGAATCCTATTTACTAATAGATTTATTACAATTAAGTTTTTAATAATATTTTGAACTCTAGGAATACACGTCAGATTCATTTACAGAAACTTCTTGGTTGATTTTTGTCCCAGTTGCTCACGATTGTTGTAAACCACGTGATCCGATCAGGAGCGTCGAAGCTCACATGAGTCACTGGTAGTTTTGGCTTAAGATCATAAGAACTTCTCCTCGGCAGACGTACTACGACTATTCGATTAGATATATTTTTCTCAATTCCTGAAGTCCAGTGAATTCTACCTCTGTTAATAATCCTTTCTTCTTCTCCTAAACACGACTAAACGCTTTAAGAGGATAAGGGACCTTAAGCCTTTTTTTTAATTTTCTATATTTAGTGTATATACAAAATGAGAATACTTAATATTCTTTTCTACTACATTTCAGATGCTTAAAATTCCCAAATAAGTATTTTGTGGATGAATATGACCTGATTTTCAAAAAATTCTTCAAAAATGTTAGAATTTTTCAATATGATCCACGTGCTTTCATCTTCTTCTAATTTCTAACAAATTTCTCAGGATTGTTAACTGAAGTATTTGTCACAAAACTGTGCAAAAGTGTTTGAAACCGCAAATATTTTTCACATTTATAGACCATGAAATAAAGCAAAAACATGAAAAAAATAACCGGTAGACTAAAATATATATATATTATTTATGGCTTTAGGCGCATACAAAAAAAATCAATGCACAATTATATATATATATATATATATATATATATATATATATATATATATGCTAAACTAATAATAAAAATGTTAAGATTTTAAAATAATTCTGTATGCATGTGGAGCATTTTGAAAAAGGCTTACATTTATTTTTGAAATAAAATTGAAAAACAGGTATTATTCTGAATTTTGATTTTGATTTCTAAGGGTCTTCAGTGTAGTAAAAAAGAATACAAATTATTCTCATTTTGTATATAGAGTAAAAAATTAATAATTAAAAATTCCAGACTGAAGGTCCCTTGTTCCCTTGAACTTTTTTTTTTCTTCTCTCTTCAGAGTGAGGATAGTATAAAACTTTTATGTAGTTTTTGAGAGGGTTACTACAGGAAAATAATTTAAATAAAAACAAATTAGTAGCTGGAAAAGAGGCAATAACTTAGATTTTTCAATATCATTGAGCTTCTTTAACATGTAAAGTACGTCCTTTGTAATTCATTCATAATGGAAAATAATTCCCCATGACAAAGAGTTAAAGGAGATAACTCCATCAAAATATGCTTTTTGAAAAATTTTATTCTATATGAAATCCTCGTAATGACCATTTCCTTCAATAATGCAATTTTTTATGTCGAATAACTCCTCGAAGTTATTTCACTTTACAAGAAGATTTTAAAATATTTACGTCAGAAATAACAAGTATTAAACGCAAGAAACTGAACGAATCAAGTACTCTTACAATTTATTTCTAAAATATTTCAATTTCGGGAAGAAATCGTTGACAAAAAACAACACTTTCTTTTCGGTTAGATGATTTAATCGAGAACTGAATTTCAGTACTTTATGAAAACTAATCATTCAACAAATGTTGAGTATACCCATTACTTTTAAATATTATATAAAATTGATTTTTTATTGAGTTTAAGAACTGGAGAACTTGGAGTATCATCTTATAGATTAAAGTTGTTTGGAGGAAGAAAAAAGAAGGATATACTCCAGTAACTACAGAAAAATTGTTAAAAATACTAATTATCTTTAAAACAAATAGCAATATCTATGAGGTAAATTTTGATATTCTCGTATTATTTTATTATGCACTGTTGCATTATGGATTACATTTCAACTTGGAAAGATGTACTAAAGGTTATTATTTATTTGAAACATAGAATAATAGCTATTTAAACCTTCCTTTCTTTCATCGATACTGTACATAGAGAAGGTTATTTTAAATTAAGTTTATAATGAAAGTTTTATGAAAAACGTATTAAAAAGTTGAAGTTAAAAAAATAAGTTCACGTTTTACCCGAAAATGAAACAACAACAACTGACACTCTTAAGAACAATTAATAAAATAAAATGTTTTACCCTTTTGCCCACGCTTTTTAACCTTTAGCTTAAGGGGCCCATTTTTTCGATTCCCTCTTAAGAACGGGAAATTTCATACTCCCTTTGTAAGAACAGCCATTAAGCGGGTTATATATATACAGTGGAATCTCGATCGATCGTTTTCGGATCCATCGTTTTTCCGTATGTGTCGTTCATTTTATCCAGTCCCAACAATCATATTGCTTTGTTATGTTTCCGCATCTATCGTTTTCCCGCATTTATCGTTCATTTCAATCGGTCCCTTGAAAAACGATAGATCGAGATTCCACTGTATATTTATTTATATTCAGTCTTGGTCCGTATTTTTGGGATACATGCTATCCCACCCCGTAAGGAAAAGGTTAAACAGATTTTCATAAATCCTTACATGTAAAATTTTTATTTTTTTAGGATAGTGGAAGAGCAGCGGACCAGTGACTTCCCAACTGGGCCACCACTATCCACTACTTGAGTTCCTGGTTCGATGCTCGTCGCTGCAAATCCCCCGCCGTGTTCACTAATTGTGGCCGGGCCACCTAAAATATTTCGTGGCTACAATGTCCTCCAAGTTTTCAAATTTGCCTCTGAAGGTGCGGGGTGAAGTGTTCCGGTCTCGTCACTTGACTCGGTTCAAAATTACAGGACCGATGTTCTTCGATGTCAAGTCAGACTTCAGCCCTAGTGGTACCTCACGTTAAAGTAAAGCTGCTTACTACCCTTCACCAAGGATTTGAGGACCTAGGTCCTTTGGACTTGGTGTAGGCTTTCCTAGGCTTGCCAACACCAAGGAGATTGGAAACAACAACAACCATTTTTTTCCTATTTATCCTAGTAATTTATCTATGAAAATAAAGTAAAAATATATAGATAGTCGATAGAAAAAGTGATTCTATAAATGTAGATCTTCCTACATAATAATTAAAAATTAAAGGTAATTTTTTATCTCTGCGACTTTTTAAGTGATGAAAATTGCTTCGATTACCAACAACTCAAAAAAATTTCATCGATAATTTTTTTCTGCATTTCAAGAATAATTTCGTAATGCCTCATTCCAGAAAAAGCAAATACATTTAAAAAAGAAGAAAAATAAGTAAATATAAATTTGGAGTTCCTTATGAAATCTGATATTAATTACTAAGTTGCCATTACTATCATAACATTCTTTGAATATATTAATGATATAGGGTTTAACAGTGTTTTGTCAGTTAATATTCCTTCCAAATAGACACAAAAATTAAATTTCAATACACAGAAATGCGAAAATAGTTTTTATAGTTCAATTTTCTAGCAACCATGGTTTTTAGAAGCTTTCCCTCATACAAAATCATATTGTGAAAAAATCAAACTTAAAAAAATAAATCAACTACTACCCTAGGCTTATGGAAAGCCATCAGATTTCCTTAGGCGTAATTTTATGAATTTTATTTCCTTAGGCGCATTTGAATGCAGAAGAAAATTAAAACCTTTTCAATACTAATTAATAGTCAGTTGAATTTAAATATTTTTTATTAAATTATTTTATTATATTTATTACTTTTACTTACTTACTTACTTACTTACACACACACACACACACACACACACACACATATATATATATATATATATATATATATATATATATATATGTGGGGGGGAGCAGTCATCATAAGGGCGGCCAGCAAGAGATGTTTCTCTGTGTGTCTCTATGTATATATATATATATATATATATATATATATATATATATATATATATATATATATATATATATATATATATATATATATTTATATATTCAGTGGAATAAATTATTTTTTTTCATTTTTCTTAATTATTCAGATGAGTGGTTTCATAAGATTTCCCTTCTTTAATTCACGTTATTTTTAGATTTTTATTTCTAAAAGTGTATTCCTGCAGAGAAAAAAATATTATTCTTTATATTATGCTTTTAATTTCGTAACTATGCAATTTTTATTAAAGCTATTCTTTCTATTTATCAAATTCCGAAATCAAAAATGTAACATATAAAATTTTAATTAATAAAAAAATAATGCCACTGTCGAGTGTTTAAAAAAATTACGTCCTACATTTATATCTCGACATTTTTGATATTTTAAAGCCCTTATGAATTTTTAATTATTTTAAGAATGAAAAACATGTTCTTCTTAGCTAATAGCTCTCTTTGGCTTTATTTTAAAATATCTATTTTCTTATATACATATATAAAACTTATCATATTTTTTTCAATAACTTCCTTCTCGAAAGACATATTTAGATGATTATCAGATGTATATTTTATATCGACATAAAATTAAACTACTGCATTTCTTGAAAATTTCCTATCTTAAATCTTTTTTACGAAGAATTTTGGGATAATATTCATGTGCAGTAATTATATAAGAGCAATTTTTTCCGAGTATATTTTTGTTATCTTCTGAGAAAATTGTGAACGATTTATATTAAAATTGATCGCAAGTTTCTAGTAAAGAATATTTTAGTCATGTATTTAGATTTAAAAAAAAATATCGTAAAAAATGAAATAATTGTGATATTGAATGCTTGTTGCTGAAGCTTGAAAATCTTTAAAATGTACAGCTACGCCTTCTTTTCGTCATTATTTAATATAAGAATTTCGATCACCTGAGTTGATGTGGAAAAAAAAAACTTGTTTCTTATTCTGTTTTTAATTTTCCACAAATCTTTATTACAAAGGCACATTTTTTGTGCAATCTTTTTCTTAATTTTATTTTTCATCTTGAATCATATTAATATAGAAATCACATATTGAAACGTTCTTAAGTATTCAAATATAAGTAAAGATGCTCTCTTTACATCGCTGAAAAATGTTTCATTCGTTAGTAGAAATCATTTTAGTAATTTTTTTATAATTAATATTCAATTACATTTAAAATCGGTTTCTATAAAATATTTAGCAAATCATGTTAGTCAATGTCGGTTAGATACAATAATATTATATTCAGAGTCTTATAAATCTACATCTTATATGCGTATCATAAAGAATGAAAAAGAAAATTCAGGTAGTCTCTACTAACGAAACTACCGCGGGTTAGTAACATAGGATTACTTATCGTTGCTTATCTCTTTTGTGTATATATACACTGCTGGCCACCCAAATTGCAACACCAAGTAAGACAAGAGATATCACAACAAAATTTATTTTGTAGATAACATGTTGACCAAGTATCAAATGATTAAATTTATAGACATTTGTGAAGTGTGGTTCCTGCCAAAATCTGTAGCCAGAGTAGCCTCCATTGTTGGAGATCACCGCTGCCACACGCCTCGGCATTGATTCAAAGAGACTTTGGATGAGTTCTTGGGGTACAGCAGACCAAGCAGCTTCCACACGTTGCCAAAGTTGATCTGCTGTGGCAGCTGGGGATGGAATCTGGGTCAATCGTAGAGCAACCATGGACCACATGTTTTCTATCGGCGAAAGATCCGGAGAGCGAGGCGGCCAGGGAAGCAATTCAATCTGGCGATTGACGAAGATCCGTTGGACAATGCGTGCCACTTGTGGTCGCGTATTATCCTGTTGAAATATGGCTGTGGGCAAGCCCTGAAGGTAAGGAAAAACAACTGGCTCCAACACCTCGGAGATGTAGCGCTGGCTGTTTAAAGTACCGGCAATGCGTACTAGAGGTGTGCGAGAGTGATATCCAATACCGCCCGACACCATAATACCCGGTGCAGGACCAGTGTGGCGGTGCATAACGCAGCTGTTCAGCATCCTCTCTTCACGGTGTCTTCAGACTCGAATGCGACCATTGGGGTGTTGCAGACAGAAGCGTGACTCGTCAGTAAAGACAATTTCGTTCCATTCTGCCGTCCACATCCTTCTGTCATCTCACCATTGGCGGCGGATACGTCTGTGGTTCTGCGTCAAGGGTAGACAAATCAATGGACGTCTTGCGGACAGACCACTCTGCTGTAAACGGCGTCGAATGGTACGCGCAGACACTGGATGATGCGTTACAGTCTGCATGTGCTGTGCTATGGTTCGTGATGTGACTGAGCGATCCGTCACTGACATGCGCACAAATTGCCTGTCATCACGTGAAGTGGTGCGTTGAGCTGGATGCGATCGAACACGCCGGTCCGTCGTACCCTCCTGCATCCAACGATCACATATCCACATTACAGTTGCTTGGTTTCGTCCAACACGACTACCGATTTCCCTGAAAGATAAACCACAATCTCGGTAGGCCACTATCCTTCCTCTGTCGAACCCGGATACTTGATCAAAAGATGATCGCTGTTTTCGACGAGGCATAATTGATCGTTTTTTTGAATAAACCACAAGAAAAACACAATTGCTGAACTTGAAATCGTCGAAATCTCCAAGCCTTAAATAGCGCTTTGAAGTGGCGCCACAGGCGCGCGTGATGTGCGTCTGCGCTGAAATTCTAATCATTTGCATATCTCACCTCCGCTAATGCATGTTTTAAATTTTATGTCATTTGCATGTTTCCTTCAGGGTGTTGCATTTACAGTGGCCAGCAGTGTATATATATATATATATATATATATATATATATATATATATATATGAATCTGTAGCGTGGAATTTAACGCTACAGTTAATGTGTGCTAATTTTGCCCCAAATTAATCTAGAATTTATTTAATATCAGGAAATACTTTAATTCAGTCACTCTGTCAAGCAATATTTCACGTTAACAGGTGTGTTTCTAAGCCCCAGCTTGGAATTCAGGGTGGTCTCCCTTAACAACATCTTTGTTCATTCATGCACATCTGTGCGTAAATAGAATCAACTCGATATTGTTGAAGAAATCTATACGGTTCTATTTTCCCTGTGTACGGTTTTATTATTCCCAAGTTACGGTTCTCTTGTTGCAAGAATTTCTTTAAACTACGGTTTCCGGTTTCCCCTTTCGAAAGCAGTTACTCATTTTCACGGCGCTCAAAGTGACGTTTCCATAATACACGCCATTTCTCTTGCCCCCACAGAAATACCGCCAATTGATTCTGTGCAGCTTTTGAGAAAACCGCTTTGGCAAAAATCGCCAAATTTTGGTGAATTTCAAAAGTCCAGGTCTCACCTGCTCAGCCAATCACCGCTTTTTACACTTGCCGCGCCTTTACGTCACAAGCAGAAGGTTGTAACTTTTCGCACGTTATCGCCCTTTTAACTTAATGCGGGTTTTGCCTTCACACTACGTACGCTACGACGCTTGGCATCTTGGCACACAACTTTCGTGTAACCCCCGCTCCATATACTCCTGTCTAGGAAGAACTTGAATGCACATACTTGGAGAGATCACGAGTTTTTTTGCTGTGTATATAGGTCATGCCTTTTAGAAGCCCCTCCAGAATGCGGCTCCTTCTTGCCTAATTCTGTGAGGAGGCTATACCAGTTTTGATGTATAAGTATTTTGAACCATCATGGTCGTTTTATGTATTTTGCTAATAACGATGAAAATTTCCGAAGTGATCCTGAATAAATATCTGTTCGACCTAATAATTGACTCGATCTCTTATTCTTCTTCATTCACACTTGGTTCCCGGATTGCAGAAGACGATGGCTCCGCCTGTGGTTATTGTTGTCGCCTCTAGAAACAATCACTATACAACAACGTTACCGGCCAACATATCTACTGAAGCTAGTTAGGCTTCTAAATTCTACATCACGTATTATTGAAAAGCGGTTATCATCATTGAAGTAATTTTTGCTTCTTCCTAGCTCCATGAACTTTCTTGACTGGGTTCATCGGTTTCTTCTTCGACATATACTTTCGGCCATATTCTTCCCATAAGAACAGATCATCATTGAGATAGACATAGTGCCGTTCCGCTTCCTTTTCCTACCACTAACTAAGGTGTAATTCTACAATATAGAGATAGACATTATTTCCTTCATCAGAGAATTATTTATTCATTAGAATATATATATATATATATATATATATATATATATATATATATATATATACAGAGGCTGTTCGCACATTTTTTAGACGATTTTGGTAAGCGGTAATAAAAAATCGTTTGCTGCAAAAGAAATAATTGCAATTGTACTATGTTTTTAAAAGTCAAAATTATCGTCTGCGGCTTGAAAGCTTTGTTTTTATTCAAAATGGCGTTTTTAACAAAGCGGTGGTTGGAAGGCTGCATTTATGCTCTTTCCGAAGAGAAATATGCATACTCCGTTATCCAAAAACGATGTGAGAGTCATGGTTTTGTGATATCTAAAGCGTCGATAGGTAATATCGTCAACAAGAAAGGAAAAAAAAACTTCAAATTGGAGCCACAAGTGGAACAAAAATTCCAAATAAGTATCCAAGGAAAAAACGGACATCTTCGACTATTGCAAAGGTACGTTGTTTAATGTTAAAAGAAAATCCTCCTAGTCAAAGGACAGTTGCAAAATCATAATAATGCTCGGTGTTCACTGCAAACAAAATGATTAACGTTGATTTAAATCTTAAGAAAGCGAAAAAAACGCAATGTACATCGTATTCTTCCAAATCATATCCCTGAACGCAGGACACGCTGCAGAATTCTATATGAGAAACACTTATCCAAAGAAAAATGGAAAACAATTGTCACAATAGATGAATCATGGGTGTATATAAATGATTGCAACAAAAAAAGAGCCATTTATTATCATAAAAGGGGAGAAAAAAATTTAAGTACATGGTTCAAAGAATCGAAAGAAAGTTTTTCTAAGGGATTCATGATTGTTGCTGGTTTTTCTTATAATGGCAAGTTAAAAATAAAGAGAGTGGAAAAAAATGTCAAGATTAACTCCAAATACTATCAGAAACATATTTTATCGCCAATTTTTCTGAACGAAATACCATCGCTTTACCCACAGTGCCATGAATCTGCGAGACTCCATCAGGACAAAGCTAGCAGTCACACATCAAAATCCACTGTAAATTTCCCAAACGAAATGGAACAAAAAACTGGTATCAAGGCCAAACCCTTCACTGATATCCCTACTAAATCTCCCGATGTATCACCTATGGATTTTTGTACTTTCGGACTTTTAAAATCTGCATTATCCAAACGTCGTCCCAAAACCCTTACAGGACTCTGAAAAGCTGTTCAGGAGGAATGGGATAGAATACCTCTTCTGAGACTTCAAAAGGCATTATTCTCCTGGAAATTGCGGTGTCGAAAGATAGTTCAGATTAAGGGATGTCAAATAGAACATTTAAAACACAAGAATTTTATGTAATTTAGTTTTGTGAATACAATATACATCGTCTAAAAATGTGTGAACAGCCTCTGTATATATATATATATATATATATATATATATATATATATATATATATATATATATATATATATATATATATATATATATATATATATATATACACTGCTTGACAATTGCTAAGGAACAGTCACATTTTTCGGAATATTTCATAATAGACATTGATTGAAGAAATGAATCTTAGTACATATTTAGTAGAGATACTGTGAATTATTTATTATGCAAAATGGTACAGATTTCGCCACATGGTAAAAGTAAAAATCGAAAAACAAAAAAGATGCTCTTTGGAGCATTTCCAAACAGACATGAAAACTGGGTCTTCCTGCCAGTATTAAATAGTTATGAGTACCTTAGTAAGGTGTATGACCTCCTCGGACACTAGTGCACATTTTGCATCTGTTTTTCATGCTGTCTACTAAAGAATTGAGGAGTCCTTGGGGAATATTGTCCCATTCCTCTCTCAAGCTGATTATTCAGTTCTTGCATGGTTCGGAGAGGGCGAGATCTTTGAGAATCACGTCTGCCAAGAGCATCCCAGGCATGATCTACAAGATTTAGGTCAGGAGAGTAAGAAGGCCATGTCATACGTTCAATATTTTCACTTTCTAGTGTGTCCGATACTTCAGCGGTCCTGTGTGCTCGCGCATTGTCGTCCATAAACAGAAAATCTGGACCTACCACACCCCTAAAACGAGGAACATAATCCAGAATCAACTTCCTTCAATACTGCTGCGATGTAACGGTACCTCGCTCAAAGATGTGAAGCGGTGTTTTCCCATTGTGCATAATGCCTGCCCACACCATCATGCCTTGGCCATACCGATAACGTTCCTGGACACGCTATGGTGCATAACTTGTTCCCCTCTCTCTCCACACAAACTGGTGGCCAGAATCACTTGTCACAGTGAAACGGGATTCGTGAGGGAACATAACTCTGGACCACTCTTGGTGACCCCAGCGAATATGTTCCTTACACCAATGTAATCTTTCTCGACGATGGCGTGGTTGCAATGGGATGCATTGAACAGACTTCCGTGCATTCAAACCAACATGATTTAAACGCATATAAATGGTTCTGGCTGATACATTTGTACGGGTAGCGGTTGCAAGGTCTGCAGCTATATGACTAGGAGTGAGATGTCTGTTCCCTTTCGCCACTAGGGATACACATCGATCTTCTTAAGGTGTGGTGTTTCTTCCACGACCACCGGCATGCTTTCGCATAGCATTTCCACCTTTAGCGCCTTTTTTTAATTGCGATATGACGTTTTTTGCCACTACTATTACTCTGGCCACAGTAGTGGCACTTTGTCCTTCTTCGAACCGTCCAACTGCTCTTTCCACGATCGTACGCACTCAAATGATGTCTTGCAGACATTAAACGTTGCAAAAAGAAAAACTATTTATCTTTCTCGAATCATCGAAAATTGTTCGATAGGAAAATAGAACATAAAGGAAATTTTAGTGAATTTCTTATTTCAGAACAAAAGTTTATGCATTTATATTCTCAAAGTCAGATCATGTTTGTTCTGTAACTGTAACCAACTAAACCTAAGTACCAAATCTATATCTAAAGGTTACAACCTGAAATGAAACACAACAACCTGTTGCAATTAGGAAAAATAATGGATGTTCAGTGGATAATTGGCGCGAAAATAAATTCCCGAATGATGAGTTTATACATAAGAACACGAAAGGTTCTTATGTATAAGACCGTGTGGTATAAACATAAGATCTGTTCAGAAGTTAAGGAAAAAATTGACGATCAAGATGTCATAGACGGTCTATTACGTTCTATTACCTGGTTTAATACTTTACTTTAAACATTGTATTGATCAGATTGCATATACACTGAAGTGCCACTGAATTAGGGATACCTACCTAGTAATGAGTTGGGCCTCCTCTGGCCTTGATAACGGCTGACACACGACGAGGCATAGATTCAACAAGTTTCTGGAAACGTTCCACGGGAATGGCTTGCCAAATATTCGCTAAAGCTGCAAATAATTCTGTAAGGTTCTTTGGTGTTATGTGATGGCCTTTCACGCCTTGTTCCAAAACATCCCAAAGATACTCAATAGGATTTAAGTCTGGGCTTCTAGGTGGCCAATTCATGACAGAGAAGTCAGAGGAATGCTCATCCAACCAGCCAGTAGCCAACCGGGACTTATGAGAGGTACAGTTGTCCGGCTAGAAAACTCCATTACCGTGCGGATAACAGAACAGCATAAACGGATGGAGGTGATCACCCAGCAACTCTACGTACCGAATTGCATTGAGGGAGGTTGGTACACGCACCAAAGATCCCAAACTGCCACGAAAAATCACCCCAGACCATGATTGAGCCACCATGCCCTTGTACAGTTCCAGCCAGGCATGCAGGATCCATGGCTTCATGAGCCTGATGCCATATTCTCAGCCTCCCGTCGGCGTTAAGTAGTCGGAATCGAGACTCATCACTCCATGCTACTCGTTTCCAGTCCTCTACACTCCAGTCTCTGTGCTCTCTTGCCCAGGCAAGACGTGCAGCCCGATGGCGAGTATACAGCAATGGTACTCTCGTAGGTCGACGGCTCCCGAAACCCATACGGTGAAGCGAGTGTTGCACAGTCCGTTTACTGACTGTACGACTGGCACCGTCATTAAACTGGGTGGTAATTTGAGCTAATGTTTGGCTTCGCTGGCTATGTACAATACGCCTGAGCCGTCTCTCACCATGCACTGTCAAGGCTAATTGTCCTTGGCAGTTTGCCCGATCGCTAGTTTTTTTTCCACCATCCATGTATTCTTGGTATACTCTTGACACTGTCGACCTTGAAAATCCTAGCTGTCTGACGATTTCGGAAATTGAATGGCCCATACATCGCGCACCTACGACATGTCCGCGATCGAAGGCGTTTAAATCAGGCAGTTTACCCATACTGGCAATTCTAAAAACTAATTCAGAACAACCACAGTAAGCGCTAGATATGCAGTTACCACAGCGCCCTCAGTTGCGCATACATGATGCGCAGCGCTAGACAATTTGCATAGGCTTTGCTATCCATAATTCAGTGGCACTTCAGTGTATATGACTTAATCAGGTGTTAAATACGTAATTAAGATGCAGAGGGACTTCTCGTGAGACATTCACCTTTCGTTATTCACCACAGTCTTGATGGCTACTTTATTTTGGGAACACCATTTAGGTGAGCCGGCATTGCTCCCTATGAGGTGACAACATGATAACGACCATGCCTTATTCGGGATTTGAATCCAAACCCTCAGGGGGATTCAAACTAAAACTAATATCTTTATATCATCGTGGAGCACGGTGATAACCACTATATCATGTGGGCGGCATGATTAGGAAGAACGCATAAGGATAAAGTGTTTAGAATGTGGCTAAGAAATTCATGTTGCATGCCAGGGCGACCTTCAACACAACAGAAACGAAGGATGTAACACCAACACAAATACCAGTTAAATGATGACTACTGTATAATTTTATATGGCAAGATGTGTGGTAAAATATACTAAACGGGAAAACATTAGAAACGAACTTCAGTGAGGAATCGAACGAAGATATCGTACTTATTGTAACCAATCGACAGAACGTAATTTGACTTTTTGGCCAACGGTCATTTCTTCGACTCCTTTTAACAGAGTCCTATCGTAAACATCGTCCACAGGATGCAAAGGGGATAACTTTAATTGTGGTGGAACTCTTTAATGATCAGAGCAGATACAGTCTTACAAGTTAAGACAAGACGTCAGATAATTTTGGGACAGACCGGATTACTAGATATAGACAGACTGGATTATAGAAGGATTATTTGGGTACAGACTGAATTATAGAAGAGTATATGAATGATATAAATATAATAGTTTAAGAAATCTCTCGTGGGTAATTATTTTGCTGCGTGGGTTTATAGACTTCAAATTACTAGAAGAGGTTAGTGCAATCGTGGAAAGAGCTCCATCGATTTTCAGTTAAAGATGACTGATTAAGCACAATAATATGAGACTGAATGTACTGCAACTTTTAATAAGCAGTTAGAAAGTTCAGTTGAATAGATGAATTTTATCCTTCAATATAGTTGTCATCGAACACACACGGGGCACTCTCTGTAAATGTCGTATGCTGGATGTTCTCATCTACGCCGCTAAAAATGCTCACCGACTTTTCATGGCGCACAAACGAAGTAATGTCTTATTCCCCCTTTTTCCTAGATATGAAAGAAGGTTATGAAACACGCATTACTGTGAAGCATGTTGAAATTCCCAATGAAGGACCAGTTCTTTTTGTCCCATCGTCTACATTGATTCATCCCTATTAAGGGTAACAGTTCAGTATAGCCATCTTTGAATAATGCTCTACGGTATCGATTTCTCCTCTATATTATTCGATGATTCATATTAAATCATTCATATTACATTTGGGTGATCTAATTATAAATTTAACCTGTGGTGCTTAAATTGCCTTCAGGTCTAATCAAAGGAATACATAATTGTGATAAGTCCCTTTTTTAACAGCTTGTGATTGTGAGTGCATAAAAATTAAAGAAAAGTATAAAATTTTTTCATAGGTACAAACATTGATCAAGGTTAATATTATCAATTATGAATTAATTTTATGGTTATGGTTATGACACTATTTGTATAACCGCGGCTACGCTTAGCTGTATGCACTCAGTTGTAAAGTAAGCCTTCATAATAATAGAACTTAATTTAACTGAGAAATTATTATATTACTTGTTTAACGCAGTATTATGTTTAAAATATAAAAATGTTTCATATTAAAAAAATATTTTCGCGTTCCTTTTTTACTTTACATATTATAGTATTTGGTATAAAGATGAAATAAAATAAGCAGTAAAGTGCGCTATTTGCTTATGTTAAATATGGAATATTCTATGCATTTATGTGTTAATTGCATTGAAATTTTAAACCTGATTCTCTATCTTTTAAAACCTGCTGTATAATTTATTGACATCAATTTGCACTTCTAACTTTCATAAATGTATTTGACTCCGTGAAAATAATTTTTGTACTGTTTTAACATAATGTCTTTCTATTTCGTGGTGACAATTTTTTTTATTGCATAAAGGAAATGCCAGACGACACAAAAATTTAATGTCAATATATAGCAAAATAAATTTGCTCACTGACGATTTGAAATGAGGAAATAGTCCGGCGTTTACAGTGTAAACAATTGCATGTATCTAAGTAATATTTTTGATGAGAGTATTTAAAACTGGACTTTTATTCTTTTTCTACAAAATCAAATTTAATAATCAGCTAAAGTAGTCATTTTAAATATAAAGAAAGCTACTAAATTAAAATTTCTTAGTTGCCAAAATTTTGTATATTATATGTACACTGGAAATTTTGTACATAATTTATGGGAAAATTTTAAAAACATATATACATATTGAATTTAGCCATTTCTGCTGCACTGCTTGAATTTCATTATTTATGATTTTATTCTTAACAGACGACAAATCAGATATCAGATTTACAATGAATGGAAATCACACAGCTTCCAATAACGAAAGTTTTATACTGTAAAACTAATAATAATTACTTAGGCTAGAACATTCTAAACCCTAAAATTATGAGTTGCATAAATATATATGGACTTTACAAACTGAATTACAAAACCATATATTTAAGAGAATTCAGAGTTACAGTTTTACCGACATGAATTTATCAATTGATATCAGGGTAACAAATCTTGGCAAGGCATATATATTACGAACAGATGTTATTGAATTTTAATAATATATTTAACCTTCGTTTATTTTTATACATAGTTTAGAATATTATTCACCACTAGAAGCCCATACTTGATAGGATATATACAGTTTCAAAATAGGAAAAAAAGTTCATTTAATAAATTGAGATTTGTGTAGATTGAAATGCACTTAAACTAAGAACACATGGAAGATAAAGTATATTACATCTTTGCGATGTTCTTTCCTGTGCTGACAATTTACAAAAATAACTTTTACTTTCGTTTAGGATCTATTCAATGTATAATAAAAATTCTCCAAAATATTATTTTTTTGAAGTCACCACAAAATATGTCACTTTTATAAAATGTTTTAAAAACAAATTAGGCGTTTAAAATGCAATAATATTTTATATTTTCTAACACATTTCAAATTTTGCTGTTTACTACTAAGAATAAAGATCAGACAAATCAATTTTATATGAGCATGAGAGAATGTTTGTGTAGATATGGAAATATTAATTTAATTCTATCAGACGCTTTTGCAAAAAAATATTTCTTAGTAAACTTTCCTACGTGAAACTATTTGAATATGTGAGAAAAAATATTTATTCAAAATATGCATATATTTATGTATTCTAACAAAATATATTTTCTTCTTTCTAACTAGATTAACTCTTTCCGAATATTTGAAACATTATTTGTACATTTACCTCCTAAGTTTCAAATAAGTTACAATGAACAAGCATGGCACATTTATTAAAGTCCCAATATTCACAAGAGACACGAATTTTACTCTGTTTAATAAGTTCTGCATAATGTATCTGTAAACGATTTTACTTAAACTTCAATATCCATTTGTAAAAGGAATATTTGAAATAGGAAATGCAACGCTCTTTTAAGCATTAAATATTATAAAACTAATAAAAACTTGAAAACTCTATATGAAAATTTAGGAATCTACTAAAAATAAATTGCAGAGAAATATACATTTTGTTTCGATATAGGATATGTTTCATAGGAAAAAAAAATACATTTTGTGCAGATTAAAAGAAACTTGTACTATGCACTGCATATTTATATGTATTTTTACGTTTTGTACCATATTCATACATAAATAAACATGCGAGTTACAAAAAACAGTGAAGGAAAACAAAAAATGATTTTTTCATTATTGAAAAATAATATTTTTTTGCATTTTTTAATTGAAACGAATAATCTCACACCGTCTAAAGTTCCATTTTGATTTTCCTCATCCGCAATTTCCAATTTCCAAAAAGCGCAAATTATTTTTTTCAATAACTATACGGAAAAGAAAATCAATGGATGAAACTCGGATATGAACCGCTGATTATTCTCACTCTCTTGCATTTTTTGTTCGAGATACCACGTGCAAACGTTTTTACGAAAATTGAAAGATTGATTCTATAATTATTGGTACTACAATATTGGTACTATAATATTGGTACTATAATATTGGTACTATACTATTGGTAATATAACTTGTGAACTGTTTCTTCTAATTTTTAAATCTATTTATCGTTTAATAAACTATTTTTTATTCATAAATTAAGTAATGCTCAGTGTTTTTCGTCCTTTGCAATTTAATACTTTTTTTAAATATCAGTCCCAAATTAATTTTCTCATCTTACATAATTTTACGAAGCTGAAAATTTTGTTTAGACTTAGCTAGTGTAAAATACAAATTTCTAAAACCTTAATAATTCAATGTTTTTAACACTTTTAAAATAAATATTTAATTTAATTCCTAATTAAGATTCAGTTGTTGTTTTTCTTCTTTGAAAACTTTCAAAGTTAATTCGTTTGTTACGACTGTCATTAATTTCATCTTCAAAATTTGATAATTGCCATGACGTTAAAAAATTTAATCATTGTCTAAATTATTTTTTCCACAAAGTTTATAAATTTGTATTTGATTGGCATTTATATAGAAACATTTTTAATATATAGATCGGAAATAGTTTGAAAGTTTTCTTATTACATAAGATTAAATATAAATATTTTAAACTGAAATTTTTTTCAATAATATTACATACATAAATTTTAATTTCAATCAAATTTATTTCTATCCTTTATTTCACCGGCACTTTTTTTTCCGTATGAATTTGATGAAGAAATTGTAAAGGATATATCTTAAATTTAACTGAAATTCAAACTTGCAAAGTTAATTCGTTTATTATGACTGCCATTAATTTCAACTTGAAAATTTGATGATTGCCAGACATTAAAATTATCAATTATTCTCTAAATTATTTTTCCATAAAGTTTATTAATTTACATTTGATTGGCATTTATATGGAATTGTTTTAAATATAAATCTGAAATAGTTCGAAAGTTTTTTTATTACATAAGAGGAAATATAAATATTTTAAATTGAAATTTTTTCAATAATATTGCATTCATAAATTTTGATTCCAATCAAATTTATTTCCATCGCTTATTTGGCCGGCATTTTTTACGTATGAATTTGACGAAGAAATTGTAAAGAATCTATCTTAAATTTAACTGAAATTCAAACTTTCAGAGTTAATTCGTTTGTTATGACTGCCATTAATTTCAACTTGAAAATTTGATTTTCGACTTGAAAATTTTAAAATTTGCCATGACGTTAAAAACATTAATCATTCTCTAAATTATTTTTTTCACAAAGTTTAATAATTTATATTTGATTGGCATTTATATGCAATTTTTTTAAAAATATAAATCTCAAATAGTTCTAAAGTTTTCTTAATACATAAGATGAACTATAAATATTTTAAATTGTATTTTTTTCCGATAATATTGCATACATAAATTTATTTGGCCGGCACTTTTTTTCGTATAAATTTGGCGAAAAAATTGTAAAAAATTTATCTTAAATTTAACTGAATTCATTGTAAAGT
The DNA here is from genome assembly GCA_907164885.2 of Dolomedes plantarius. Classification (NCBI taxonomy): domain Eukaryota; kingdom Metazoa; phylum Arthropoda; class Arachnida; order Araneae; family Dolomedidae; genus Dolomedes; species Dolomedes plantarius. The sequence goes on along the minus strand of OU015500.1, from coordinate 77,811,707 downwards.
TCGGAATATGCCTATTCACTTCCAAATGATATATTTGAAAATATTGAACTTATATATAAACTGAATTCTTATTCATTAAATTTTAGTTTTACATCCTTATCCATATTATTGAATAAATTCTATATCCATAATAAACTTCTAATTATTTAAAAAATTAATTATACTACAGAACACAATGAATGTCTCGTCAAGGATTTTTTTTAAATGTGTAAAATATATTTTTTCTTCCTTCTTTGGTACACATTAGAACACATTTTTAAGTCTGAACTCTAATCAACGGGATATAATTCAGTTTTCTCTGTGTATGCATGTTTAATTTGTCTTCAGACAGCTATTTCTTTTCGGAAGTAAGCAAAATAAGTTCTGGGAAAATAAACTTACAAAAGAACTATGTTAACTTACCTGTTAAAAATCCTATGAATAGAAATGCCAAGACATTTGTCCTCTGAGAACTGGAAGCCTTCTTTAGCATTTTCATCCCTTCAAGTATTTCAAATGTTATTTTATTCCTTAAAATATCTCAATGGATTTCAGTGAGCTTTAATGTATTTACTGTCAATATCCGAGGAGAAATATCACAATATTGAAACGACAGATATTTCAAATGGCGTGATGCAGTGAATTGAAAAATCCCCCAATCTTCTTAGTTAATCATTTCACTGACACTGATAGCGTTTTAATTTGTTTATTATTCAAATATCTCAATCAGTAACATTTCTATACTCTTCATATAATTCAAACTTTTATTATATAAAACAATGTACGGAGTAGGATAAACTCCAAGGAACTGGCCATAAATTTATATATATATATATATATATATATTTATATACGATAACGTCACGTGCAATTTATCTCGCTCTGTGTTCAATCTTCTGTCATATATTTAACATGTGTTAATCATTCAAATCCTTGTATAAACCATTTTATTTTAACTGATTTTTTCCAATTTAAAGTACTTTCGTGCAAGATAGAATTATTCACAAAATCTGCTGATTTTGTTTTTCGATTTAGTAAATCTTGAAATTTTCCTCATAGCTTCAGTTTTAGAAATTAAAAAAAATCACTGTTCGGGTAATAATACTGTATACAGAATAGTACAATGAACTTTTTTAAAACGAGAGCCACTATACTAAACTTTTATCTGCACCGCGACACGAGCGAAAATTCCACGTGCTTCTGTCGATGCATTACTGGAGGGTGTTCACGTAGAAAAATCATTTTATCGACTGATCCTAGCAACTGTGCGTCCGGCTCTTCCCGGATTCTGCCTGAATATGAGAAACGGAATCGGCAGATTTGCGGGTGTACGTTTTTTCTTGGCCGCAAGGGGGAGCTGACATCGTGGGCGGTGCAGGGTGTTTATCCCGCTAGAGTCGCTTGCGGCCACGGCCGGCTTGTTTTATAACGTGGCATAAAAACTCTTCGCCAGGACCGTTTTCGTCGCATTAAAATTTTATGAGCAAAGAGGGATGGCGTTAAAGACGGTAGAAGAGTTAATGGTGGTAAAAAATGGAGTGTGAGTACCGCGATAAGCATAGTGTTTAACGTGCTGAAAAGTACAGCGCGACCAAGTATTTTGTGGGGATATTTCGCCTGCGCTTTTATTATTTATGACGTCTGTAAATCCAGTTGAATTCAAAAGTTTTCTCACTCGCGTATTTTTTTTTTCATTTTGCTTTTGCATTCCGCACTTAAAAATTCTAGGCATTGAGTGTTCTAATTTCTAAAATGCAGTGTTAAATAAAAGCAAAATAAGAAATGCCGAAAAGAATGCTATAATTTAGAAATTCAAGCTTCTATTTCGAAAACATATTTGAGAACATTTAAAAATATTAATATTTATTAAAGTTGATTTAAAGAGTGAATTAATTTAAGATATTAGCATAAACCAAAAACGCTACCAATAATCCTATAATATGTTTATACTGTAACACATCAGTTTACATAATTAGTTTAATTTATGTTGCTTAGAGGAAAAATACCTAATATACATTTTATTAGGATTTCACGGATTGCATTTTTGTCTTGGTAATCAGAATTATTAATATAATGTAAACCGAGAGTAATGGACCATTTTTGGTATTTGTATGGAAATTTTTATTTCTATTTATTATTCCTTTTTAATAAAAAAAATGTTTTGTAGTGGGAAGAGATAAGTTTAAATAATATTACTAGCTTTCAAATCAAAATGAATCTATTAGGAAGTTTCACTATTAAAATTTTTTACCCATGTTCATATACCAAATTCCTTTTTATTTAATACATATTTAAAACTATTTATTTTCTTAATTTTAAGTGTGAAAAAAAACAGGTTCACTGTTAGTAAAATATTGATGAGAGTTTCTAAACTAAAACTACACAAACTACTAATCTTTTTTTCTTCTTTTAAAGAAAAAGAATTTTCCTGCAGTATTTGGAAATTGCAGTCTACAAAGATGTTTCTATCATTTTCTTCCTAAGGAAGTTTGAAATTACATTGCAATGCCTCATGTTAAGTCTTAATTTACACTATCGCAAACTTGCCTACCATATTTTCACAAATATAATTTTTTATATCAGATAAATTCTATACAATCTCTCTGAAACTAAGATCTACAGAAACGTTTGCAACAGTAAACATATGGTTCTCTAAAAATGCTTCCAAAAAGGAGTTCTTTATACGAAAATCATGAAATAAATGTAACGTAAGTTAGTATTACTTTATCTATTGTTAAACCTTTCAGCATTCATTTGAAAAACGCATGACAAGTGAAGTAAAGCTTTTCTTTATACGATACAAATTCAATAACACTCCTTCCGAGAGAAAAGTATGTATAGATTATCGGTTATAAAAACGCTAATATTTTCCTGATACGAGAGGGTTTGTACTAGTTGCACTTTTATGAACTTAATGCATAATAAATTAAACCAATCAAAAAAAAATCCAGTTTCATTTCATACTTGTAAATCAATCATAATTCATGCGACGATGAAAACATATGCATCAGTAGGAAAGACTGATAGTGAAAAAAGAATAAGATTACAGAATCTAGAGAGTTTAGTAGCGATTGTTCATTACACATTTGTATATAATCTTGCAATGCATTTTGTAATATTGAGAGTTAACTATAGACGCATTGATATGGAATTTCAGAGGAAAAGCCTAACTGAATATTTGTATTTATCGGAGAGACACAACTAGGAATCTATGATTCATAAAAATAAATAAAAATTAAATTCATATCTTCATTAATATTAATCAAGCTTTTTTTTCTTTTTAAGGTTTAACTTTGTGAGGTAATGAATCAAATTATCCCCCCCCCTCTCTGATTTAAATATAAATCACCGTTTGAAGAAAAAGAGCGAATGTAAACGAACACCGTTTTTCTACTAGCTGTGAATCCCCGTGAGTAGCGTACAGGCGCGATAATCATAGGGAAAACGCCACGAGGCAAGGCCGGAGGAAGGAGAGCTTCAAACGAAAGAGATTGAAGAAATGAAGCTCATTTTGCCGTGTAGCAGCAAGACGTTACCAAGCTTAATGAAGGTGTTTGTAACTAAAGTCAAAGCAGAAAGGTTAGTGGGGAGGATTGTACAAGCAGTGGCGTAGCTGAATTCTGGCAGGGTTTCCATAATATAGCCACCAGGATTAACACGCGAGATAAATTCCTCGTTGCCTTCTAGCAAATGAGTACGGTATTTATGTAGACTAATTATGTTGTAATAAATATATTTCAGTGTAGCAAACCTCGGCACATCTTGTTAATGGGGAGTTCGTTGTTTTAGTACATACGTTGCCGCAAACTAAGGTAATGGAATCAGGGAACTTCACAACTTCTTAATACGATGAAACTTATTACAGATAGTCACTGCCTTTTCCGCGAAAAACATACAGTTCCTCAAATAATTGGATAAATATAATAGCATAATGAATAAATATTTTATTAGATTGCTCATTTCCTCTAACATTCATTGCTATATGAGATTAATGTTATATTAAGGAAGACATAGTATGGAATTTTTCTGTATTGTGATTCTAACTTTATCTTTAGCGGGTGGAAGGAAATATTCATAATAAACAGCATGCATTAAAAGTATTTGTTGTTTTGAACCTTCTAATACAGCTTGAAAATTAAAGTTCATTTATAGACGTTAGGGAAAAAATGGATTATCACTGCTTGGCATATATATGAGAAATTACAGTGATACAATGAATCATCATGATATAAGGATTTTCAATTTTTCATCTTTTATAGGGTATAAGAATTAATTCGCGGCTTTTTTCACACTATCGTACTATTTTGTTGACTGCTATATGAATAATGAACAAACATATCCTAAACCTCACATTTTATCTTAGCACAATCAGAAAATACTTATTGGTTTTTTGGAATATTTAGAATAACAGAAGAAAATACTCTTTCCTAAAATAGTTTCTTTTCCCTCTTTGGCAGAATATTAGCATTTGATTTTTTTTATCGATTATACACTAATTTTTACTTACAAAATTTTACAACTAAACTCGTCTTCTCCGATACATATTTAACCGAATTTACGTTTTGTGCACACTTGGCGTAAATCAACAGAATTGTGATATACTATTAAATAAATGAACATTTTAACTCATAGAGTAAAATTCATAGAGTTTAAGTCATACATAGAAATGAATTTTGACAAGTTTCACAGTCATGTGACAATGGACAGTTTATAATCTGGTATTCAAATAACCAGAAGTAATGAAGAAATATAAATGGGATTTAAGAAAAATCTTGTCTTCTCTTGCCAGTAGGACATATCAGTAAAACAGACTCTCGAAATAGGTATCAAAGGACATATTTAATACGAGGTGTATTAAAATTCTGAAGTCTACTATGTTATTTCTCGAGAATGGGAGAATGAAGAAGCGTGGGATATTTTTTGAAAGATGGGGGCGTTCTTCATAGTTATGCGGGATAGATGGCAGCCCAATCTGGTCTATAGAATACAAGTAACGCCAACTACTAGGAGGAATGATTTAGACATTAAAAAGAGGGATGTATATTGTGTAAGAGCAGCGTATTGTTATTTTTCCATCCGCGAGGGTTAACACCCATTGATCTCTAGATTCACTTGAGTGAAATATGCGCAGAAGGCGTCAAGGACGTGAAAAAAATGTAATTTCATGTATGCGAAAGCTGAAAGAAATCCAAACTTAAAGTGATGCAGCCATGACCACGCATCATCCGATCTTATAATATGATCGCAAGACTGGAACAAGTGGTCACACAGAACCTCGAATGAATGGGTAAAAGATCGTTCCTTAACTTTGGATTTCTGCAGGTATGACGTGACAACTGTGTTCCACCAAAAACTTTCTTGAGAAGTTTCCTCCAGAATTACGGGTAAAATGACTGCGAAAATCAATGGATGGGCACAACAACGATTCCCAACAATAATTCTACTCATCGGGCTCCTCTTCTGAAGCATTTTCTCCATGATGACTTTGGAGTGATTCTTCATACTCCCAATTCACCTCAACTTGCACCAAGCGATTTTTGGCTCTTCCCAACGCTGAAAGACTCTTTACAGTTGTGGGGAAAACTTGCTTCAGAGATTTTCCAGTGGTGTCAATAAGCCTCTAAAGATACTTTCACGGCAACCATGAAGTCGAGGTGTCGATGTTGTAAAATAGCCAGTGGGACATTATGTTGAGAAGTGAAAGTAGTTTCAGCTTCCTAATGTACGGGTTTTTTAGGGGAAAATAGACATTAGAACTTGAATGCTCCTTGTATTTTTATAAAACGACTCTTTCATTTCTGTATTTCTGTCTTTTATCTATTTACATCTATCCATTGCTACTCTCCACTTCACTGCAAGTCGAATTATACAGATAAATACGATACTTTTTTCAGATTAAAACATAGATATTTATTAGATTATCTGGATAAATACAGAAGCAGTGGTAATGCATTAACGCCATTAACGGAATTTCTAATACTTTATGATGTTTAAAAGATGACTGCGATGTTTCGTTACTCTTGAAATGCCATAACAAGAAACACAAATATATCGTAAGATACAAAATAGGTAATTCGAAAATTTGTATATGTCTCCATTAATAAGAAGGTAACGATACAAAAATATATTATATAATAAATAAAACGAATCTAATGAAATACACCAAACGTGAGCTTAAATAAATTGCATAGATATAGCAATCTTTATAGCAATAAGACGTGTATGTTTGAACAGGTAATGTTATTTAGTAAATTCAGCTTCGATATCATCAGAATATATACTTTAAATGAAAAGTCTGATGTTGAATTTATTTGATAAACCTAAAATTTTTCCTAATACTATTTATCTTCAATGGATCAAACAACAAAACCGTGAGATATTCAATTATATATATATTGATTTAAAATTTTGTCTTTGGAATGGACATAATCCTTTTTCTTTTTATGATTTTGACGGGCATGCATCGTGTATAATTATATTTAAAAATGACATTACAAGTGTATTCTTAGTAGATGTAATTTATATTTCATCCATACAATTTTTTAAATTAATAAATTCGCAGTTTATTCCCTTCTAAGATAACTTGGAGGATTGACGTATTTTAAAATATTATATAATAGAAGCATTGTGAAGCAAACAGATATGCAATAGGATATTGAATCATTTAGATATGTTTCAGATAGGTTTCAATCGAAATCTAATATCACAGACTTTATAGGATAAAAATTAAATAATATTCCTTCCAAGATAAAAACATGTCTAGATTTTCGGTTTTAAAAACGCTAATTTTTTTCAGATAGGAGAAGGTGTTTCAATTTTATGAGATGTGTTATATTATTACCTTACTGAGAATTTATTGTTCATCTGAGAATAACAATTTGGATGGAAATTGAATGCAGACATTTTGCAGAATCGAAGATTAGCAATTATTTTAAACGGAGGAGTATATATATTTTATAATATTTAAATATATATTCAACATGTATTTTTTCTTTAAAGAATATATTTAGTTTATCAAAAACCGTTTTTAACACATTATTGAATATGAGCAATAACCAATGAAAAATTTAATATAAACTATACATTTATATGAAATTCTGCTTATTAGCTATAGATGATACGATTGCAATACGTAGAATGTAGAATGGTTTTTCATTTTTTTACCAGTAAAGTTAGTATTTCTCTTGTTTAAAATATATGTTTAATTATGTATCAAAACAGAGGATTGAATTCCGGAATATAATAAAAAAGCATATTTGGTGCTTTTATTTTTTATCTTATGATGCCTGAGATACCGCTGAGTCTTTAATAAATATACACTAACTATTTACAGATGCAAACCAATTATTTCCTCATATCCATAACTTATGAAAGAAAATAAAGATTATTTTTTCTAGGTCGGAAGGAAATATTTTTTTATTTAATTTTGTTTTAATAATCAATGCATTTTCATGAGCAAACTTAAGCTCAAAATTAAAAATAATTCCTCAAAAGAATTATAGTTGTATACCTGCAAAAAATAAACAGACGTAAAGAATATAATGTAAATGTTCTGAAGAAATTTTACTGCATAAAACCTCTTTTTTATTTCTTAAATTGATTATAAGATACGGTACTTATACGCCGAAAGTAAGAATATGAATTTTTTATAACTAGAGCAGAAATACAATTTATACATATATAAGAAATACCCCCCCCACACACACACATATATATATATATATATATACTTATAAAGGGTGTTGCCAAATTCGACCGACAAATTCAGAGGGGTAATAGTAAGCATCAAGACGAGTGATAATCACACAAAAAATATATAAGCGGAAACGCAATCCTAACGCTGGAGGGCGCTGTTTTCTTGTAACCGGACCATACCTCTTACCAACCCTATGGCCGGAAATGTCTCATTTTTCTAGAGGATGTAGAAAACTCAAAAACAAAACAGAATCACACAGGAATGTATGACTGGAAACGCAAACCTGATCAGCTAGAGGATGAACAAAGATGCAGAAATGAAAAGTCAACATTTCTTTGTTTATCCTCTAGTTTATCCTCGGAAAATGCTTGGTGTTTCCACAAATGTACGTCAGTTCCTATCCCGCAGGTGTGAAGCCTGCATTATATGTGGCGGAAGCCCTTTTGAGCATGAAATTACATTCCTGTTAATAAAATGTTTCCTGAGATATGTCCTCTCAGTCTTAAGTTAATTTTTTCAATGTGACAGTGGAAAACAACCTTTTTACTTCTCACCACTTGAGTTCCGACCATATATTCTATGACGAATATTCCACGTATAGCTGCGTTCTATCACCCCGTACAGTTTTGCCCACTTTTAAAGATTCACACTGTATATGTCAAGAGTTTGGATACACACTGAAACCGCATGCCTCTATCCATTCTCTCTGTTCTTTGTAAATATGTAAATATGTAAATAGCTTCTACTTAATATTTTATATAATATGTTTAACTATTAAATAATTATAATGTGTGCTGGTAACAATAGTATTATTCCTTTTAATTGAATATTTAATTTGGATTTCATGCTACTTATCGAGACTACTTTTTTTTAACACAACAAGTCACCCAAAAGTCAAATGCCTTTTCATCGTACCTGTAGATCGTTGAAGGTGATGATCAATGGATTCATTATATATATATATATATATATATATATATATATATATATATATATATACTAGCTGAAAACCCGTACTTCGCTACGGAGTACATTCAAATGAAATACAACGGTCAATGTATGCAATTAATGCCAAAAATATGTATAAATATATTTATAATAAATACAACGATCACTGTTTGTCATTGATGTAAAAAAAAAAGAAAAAATATATTTATAAAAAAAATCGTAAAGGATATTTTTATAGACAAAATAATGTAGAAGAAAATATTCAAATTAATTCTAATAGGATATACAAAAGAATATAGTACAGTTAATGTAGCAAAGTTTGAGGAACATATCTTTTACTGTATTTTAATATTTTTTGGATAATGTCCAATCGTCTGCCGCATTACCAAGGAAAGAAAAAAAAATTGTCTATTTAGTTGTTATGCACGTGACGATAAATTTATTTAAAGTACCAGAAAAAGAAATCACGTAATCAGTATTTAATAAATTAAATTCTAAAAATTAATCTCTAAAAATTCACCAAAAATCCAAAAAGGGAGGCAAAGATTCGAAAAATATTTCATTTTAAAGGAATTTTTACGATCTTTCTTGTGATATAAATTGTATAACCCTTCAAATTATTATTTTAAATGCAAACTTAAAAAAGTCACCGAAACAGCTTAAAAATTTAATTTTAAAAAATCTAAGAAGAATTTTTCAAAAATCTTTCTTACTGTACCCCTACACCATCAGAAGAATCGCCATGCAAAATTTTAGCCCTTTAGGTCGAGCAGTTCGGTCTGTGCGTTGTCTGTCAGTGAGTCAGTCAGTTACGGAACTGTTTTATATATATAGATTTATACTTATATTTATAGTTATATACTTATATTTATATTTATGGGGGAATGCACTGTCTATAAACTTGTTCAGTTTCACTTGTATATAAACATATTTATGAATCTGACCTTATGTTTCTTACAGAAACACTAATTTCCCGGAAAGTTGCCCTATAAATATAAGCTATTGGATAGGTAAGATGTTTAAAATATTGTTGAACATTAACGCTTAGTATATTACGTTTAGGGATTAACACGGCCTTTACGTCGGAGGTTTAAACACTAAGATCTGTGTAAAACATATTAAGTATAGCAGTAAAATCATGGAGAAAAATATTTCTAATTAAAACGTAGTTATTTTTAATTATTTAAATAAAGAGAATATATTCCCATGTCATATTTTTTTTTTATTTGAAAGTACTAAATTATCAGATTTGTATTTTAAACGCACGAAATCTTCAAACAATATATTTTAAAGGTAAACTGACAAAATTTTAAATCTCCTGGAAGAAATGTATTGTTCCAATTAGGAGGAGATTATGTAAAACAAAAAACTACAATTAGCAAAATAGCCGACTGCAAAAGTGCTAATTCTTAAATATTAATGTTTTAAAGAAATACAAATTAATTTATTTAATGCGATTAATGTCAGGTTATAATATTAAATTACAGCGAAAATATTTTAAAAGGTAATTAAACTCCATAACTTCAGGGGAATAAATTAGTTTAAATAATAAAATATACCTCATCTCCCTGCCCCCTTTGTGCATCATTTGTGAGACACAATAAAGGTATTAGTGATAAAGTTATTAACAATAGTAATGCAAAATAGATAAAATCAAAAAAGAAAAATAATTAAAGCCCCAGGCCGGAAATCTTTCACGTAAAATATTCAATGTTATTAGTTCTGTAGGAGGAATTAATAAACTACTTAAATGTAATACTGGCGTTGTTAATATGAATAACGATGTGAAATATTGAATAACGATGTCCTTTTAAAATATTGAGCAGTAAAATTATAAGCAGTAGATTAAAAATTGCTATTAAAAATAAATGAAATTAAATCTTTGTTATAAATTTGAAAAATTAGAAAATAACTCTCATATTTCCTCTTAAATACTACTTGGGGGGGGGGGGGGGGGCTGGCTGCTACAGACGGGTTACTGGCATTTTATCTTCGGTCATGGGCAATGTTGGAAGTCACATAAGCAGGCGCAATGAGTTCAATAGGCGCTTTCTTTAAATAAGCTTTTAGTAACTATAAAAAAAACTTTATTATAATTAAATCATCCAGAAAAAAATTTTAAAGTGATGTTTAAAAAAATAAAATGTATAAAATGTAAAAGGTCCTTGAAAACAATGATATTTTATCCACAAAAGCATTATTCTGAAACTTTTTTATATATGGAAAATTTCTCAGATTTTTCAGATTTTACGAAAATATTTTTTCCGAATATATTTTTGACGTAATTACTTTGCAAAATGAGGCGGTGAAAGGCAAAGTGGTGTACGTCAGTAAGTCAAGTGGTGTAAGTCAAAAGAGTTTAACTGCAAAAACTACAGAAAATTCCACCATAAATTTAACAAATTATAATTCATAACAATTATTACAATACTGCAAATAATAACTATTTACAATTCCACTATAAATTGACCATGGAGATTACATATTTGCCCTCAAATGAAAAAAGTTGAAAATGTGACTTACACCACTTTGTCTTTCAACACCTCAAATATTGCAAGAGCAGGCGCAATGTGCCTGGCAGATCACTTTGGTCACTGTACCCACTGTGGAAGATTTTGAGTAAATTGACTTATACGCTAACATGTTCTATATAAAGCAGAAACTTGAAATGAGTCGTCTGTGTATGTGTGTGTGTGTGAGCCACAGAAACTCAAAATCCGTGAGCCCTACCTTGATGGAATTTACGCAGTTTAATGTGCTTGGAAAATTAGGATGAATATGACTATTTTCATCCCGCTACGACCTTCCATTCCCGAATAATGTTAGATCAAGTTTGCGCAGTATCAAAGGATATTTTTGTTCAAAGCTATTGTAACATTTCATTGTTGCCAATTAAATTATAACATTTGCGTAAAAATAAATAGACATGAATTAAAAACGTGATCTATATATATAAAACAGTTCCGTAACTGACTGACTGACAGATAACGAACAGACAAAACCGATGGACCTAGAGGGCTGAAATTTTGCATGGCGATTTTACTTATAGTGTATGGGTGCACTATGAAAGATTTCTAAAAAAATTCTTCTTAGATTTTTTTAATTAAATTTTTAAACTGTTTTTTTAACATTCTTTAAAGTTTGTAATTAAAATAATAATCTGAGGGTTATAAAATTTATATCACGAGAAAGATCATAAAAGTATCTTTAAAATAAAATCTTTTTCGAATCTTTACCTCCATTTTCTGAATTTTGGTGAATTTTTAGAATTTAATTTATAAAACACTGATCAATTTGTGATACTTTAAACAAATTTTGTGTCACATGCATAACAACGAAACAGACAAAAATGCTTTTCTTGCTAATGCGGCAGACGATTGGACATTATCCAAAAAAATATTAAAATACAGTAAAAGAAATGTTCCTCAAAGTTTACTATATTAACTGTACTATATTCTTTAGTATGTTCTATTAGATTTAATTTCAGTATTTTCTTCTACATTATTTTGTCTATAAAAATATCCGTTACGGTTTTTTTATAAATATAACTTTTTTGGCATTAATTGCATATATTGACCGTTGTATTTATTATAAATATACTTTTTTGTGTTTTTTTGGCATTAACTGCATACATTGACCGTTGTATTTAATTTGAATGTACTCCGTAGCGAAGCACGGGTATTCAGCTAGTCTTTTCATAACCAACAGTAACACTATGGCGCTAGTGGCTCTGCAGTGTAGGACGAAACAGGGATGAAAGAATGTCAGACATGTGCCTATTAGATCGGTTGCGCCAGATCTAAGGTTAATGTTTATATTTTACTTTTACTTTCCTGAATTCCTCGAACTCCATTTTTTAAACAGGGTGAAGAATGCGATGACAAGTTTAGCTGTAATCGTAATCGAAATTTTGATATTCTTATTCACTACCAAATCTCAAGTAGTATGGGATGAAACTGAACTGAATTGTGATCTCACATATCATCAACTAGTACGTGTGTCAAAGAGTTCATAATTTTTCTGTTAAACAGGCAAGAAATTCTACCAAGCGTAGATTGCTCTGGATACTAGAACTTCTTTCCAGATATTGGTAGTGAAGACCTTCTCTGTTAGAGATTAAAGGAGGCAACTGCGTTAAGTTAAAAAGGTCCGCAGGCCGGGAAAATGACATTTATTAATAGTCGGTCAAACATATACAAGCTACAACACAAATAGACACAGACTGTCTGAAAAAAAACACCACGTCTATTTATACAGTATCCCAGAAAGAGCCAATAATAACTTTAAATAAGACATCCATTATAAATCGTTGATACAATATCACATGATGATATAAACATGATAATTAGCCCATAGTCATCAGTTTTTAGAGTTCCGTTTAATTACATAGATCTGCAACTAAAAAGCTGTATGATTATTTTCGACTAATTTCCAGGTATTTTGATGTGCTGAATACGAACAAAATTTGAAGCAAATCCTATACGTCAGGATTTAACACAAAATACAAACTTCTCTTCACATTTAGCACAATTTTCTCCATTTTTGGTTCATTTTTATCTTACTGTTTTTATTTAAATTTAAAGTCAAAATTACTGTTAATTAATTCAAGGAATTTAAGATATACAAGGCCAAAAAAACATAACTTTCAAGGAAAAGAACTTCCAGAATGTGCTAATGGAAACCAGAATCAACATGTTGCAAGCTGACCACGCAGGTTCTGATATGCACGGGCTTGATTAAATTTTTTACTTGTTCTTGCCTGTACACTTTCATCTCACTTAGTGTTAGCTCGTCATTCTTAAATTGTGTTTCCCAAGTTAGCGTTATGGTTCCGTGGAAGTATATTAATTCGCCTGTCAGTTTCTGTTTCAATTCTGGTGAATATACAGTGTAGAAGCAACAGCTGAATATCACAGTCTTTGTGATGAAAGTATACTTCGGATACCTCGGACTATTACTTGGAGATCAAAATAAAGTTTGGGCGCCTCATAAAGTGTGTAAACGGTGTGTTGAAGACCTCCGAAACTGGTTCAAGGGTAAGAAAAAAGCTTTCTGTTATGGGATTCCTGTGGTGTGGCGAGTGCAAAAATCCATAGTGAAGACTTACTTTTGTTCTTGCTATGTTAAAGTTATAACCTGAAAGAGTATAATTCCAAATGGAAGCATTCCATTTCGTACCCAAATCTCCACTCAGCAATTCGTCCCATCCCCCATGACACAGATATACATGTACCCAAGCCCCCTGTTACCTTGAAAGATACTTAGCTCCGATGAAGGGAAGCCATACCTGAACCAGATAACGAATCAAGTTCTGACTTTGAAGATCATACATGTATACAAGGTATACATGTATGACAATATACATGTATGACAATATACATGTATGACATATATACAAGGTATACAGGTATACAAGACCAAAATGTTTTCTCAGGAAGCGATGAATGATTTGGTAAGAGACTTCAATATTCCAAAAGATGCCGCCGAGTTACTCGGTTCAAGACTCAAAAGCAGGAATTTATTGTTGCCAGGAGTGTCTTTTTCGTGATTCAGACATCGTGAAAAGGTTCCTTAGCTTGCCCAGGAAGACAAGTTGGTTTATTGCATCGATGTCAAAGGTTTGATGGGTAAATTCAAAATCAAATATGATTCCACGAAATGGCGTCTTATCATAGATTCTTCAAAAAGAAGTCTCAAAGCAATTTTGATCCACAACGGCGGATTTTACGCTTCCATCTCTGTAGGTCATTCTGTACACTTGAAGGAAACAAAAACTTGGAATTGGTTCTTCGTAAACTTAAATATAAAGATTATGGTTCGTAAGTGTGTGGTGATTTAAAGGCCTTGTGCACGCTGCTCTAGCAATAGGCTGGATATACCAAAAACCCTTGTTTTCTGTGTCTATCAGACAGTCGAGACCGGCAAAATCACAGGACCAAGAAGAATTGGGACACGAGGGTGCTCACAGTCGGTCAAAACAACGTCCTCGAGAAACCTTGGTACTTCCATATGGACTTCTTCTACCACCTCTCCATATAAAATTGGGGTTGATGAAGCAATTCGTGAAATCACTTCCAAGAGATGGAGAATGCTTCAAATATTTGGTCACCAAATTTCCAGGCCTCTCGAAGGCAAAATTGAAGGAATGCGTGTTCGTTGTACGAGATGTTAGAAGGCTTATAGCTGATGAAGAGTTTGTCAAACCATAACGGTTTCTCAAATAGAAGGGTGGATTGCATTTAAACAGGTCATAAAGAATTTTTTTAAGCAATAAGAAAGTTCCTGACTACATAAAGGTCGTCGAACGAATGCTGAAAGCATTTCAAGCTTTGCAGATGTTATTCACAAGCGTAATTGTACCAAGAGGATTCTCACAGGGAAGGAGAAATGGTTTTAGTGTGTTTTAGTGAACTGATTTCATTTCAAAAATGATTTTCATGCAAATTTGTAATTAAAAATTAATTTAAGTCTATTTTTATTTATTTTGAAGTATTGCCTTATTTAACGTAGTTACCTGAATTGTCAGGAAACGGGATGTCCTATGACAAAATGGAGATAATTTTCAGATCCATGGAACATAAAAATGTAAAGAATAAGTGGAATAACCAAAATAGCTCATAAAAAATTTTTAATGCAGTCCTGTGTTATGTCGCACAGGTTCACAGTGCAGGACTACTCTAAGGCCCTAATAAACGAGAGAGAGAAAATTATTTGTCTCTGATAAAATATAGTGTTTTTAACTTTTTTTTGGCAGTAACATCAAAAGAATTCTAACCGTATAAAGAGTAGCCATTTAAGTATTAATAATGAAATATATATACACTGCTGGCCACTGTAAATGCAACACCCTGAAGGAAACATTCAAATAACATGAAATTTACAACATGCATTAGCGGAGGTGAGATATGCAAATGATTAGAATTTCAGCGCAGACGCTCATCACGCGCGCCTGTGGCGCCACTTCAAAGCGCTATTTAAGGCTTGGAGATTTCGACGATTTCAAATTCGGCAATTGTGTTTTTCTTGTGGTTTTTTCAAGAAAACGATCAATTATGCCTCGTCGAAAACAGCGATCATCTTTTGATCAAGTATCCGAGTTCGACAGAGGAAGGATAGTGGCCTACCGAAATTGTGGATTATCTTTCAGCGAAATCGGTAGTCGTGTTGGACGAAACCAAACAACTGTAATGCGGATATGTGATCGTTGGATGCAGGAGGGTACGACGGACCGGCGGGTTCGATCGCATCCACCTCAGTGCACCACTTCACGTGATGACAGGCAAATTGTGCGCATGGCAGTGACAGATCGCTCAGTCACATCAAGAACCATAGAACAGCACATGCAGTCTGTAACGCATCATCCAGTGTCTGCGCGTAGCATTCGACGCCGTTTACAGCAGAGTGGTCTGTCCACAAGACGTCCATTGCTTTGTCTACCCTTGACGCAGAACCACAGACGTCTTCGCCGCCAATGGTGCGATGACAGAAGGATGTGGACGGCAGAATGGAAGGAAATTGTCTTTACTGACCAGTCACGCTTCTGTCTGCAACACCACGATGGTCGCATTCGAGTCTGGAGACACCGTGAAGGGAGGATGTTTAACAGCAGCGTTATGCACCGCCACACTGGTCCTGCACCGGGTCTTATGGTATGGGGCGGTATTGGATATCACTCTCGCACACCTCTAGTACACATTGCCAGCACTTTAAATAGCCAGCACTACATCTCCGACGTGTTGGAGCCAGTTATCCTTCCTTACCTTCAGGGCTTGCTGTTAGAGAGTTACACTAAAGACTACTTGTGAAACGAATCATGTACTTGCCTTTCCGGGTATTGCGTCATTTGTTCTAGACCGGTTTGATCATAAAACCTGATAACCGGATCAAATCTTTAATCGAATTTCCACAGCTGTGAAGAAGCTACCGTAAATAATTTATTATTCAGTTTCCAGTAGTTGGTGCGTTTTAAACAAACCGGATCGTTGAATATCATTAGATGAGGCGTATATAAGGCTCACATACGATTCAGTAACAAAAAAAAAAAAAAAAAAAAAAAGAGGAGAAGGAGGAGCTTTTCTCGACTACCGTTGAGTAGATAGATAATGAAGCTGAGGACAATCTGAAGAAAGGTAATGTTGATTTATAGTTTAAGTTTAAGACGCAGTAAAGAAAAAAGAATAAGGGGCTAACAGTCTTTGCCTATGCCTAACTTGAGGTAATTCCATCACAGTGTATAGACACTGTTGTTTGTATATATGAGACTTGTTTTTTTAATGAATTTAGAGAACGCTATTGATTGATATGGATATTTTATTGTTGAAGATTTTTAAACTAACTTTTAATATTTTAAACAAATAAATTTGAATTGTTATTGTTGAAAAAGTCTTGTCGTCTATGCTTTCATCAATAGTTTTAACGTATACCTATTGTAACAAACAACGTTTCTTCTGCGATTTTACTCTGCAATTTAATTATTAGGTTTTTGTTGACGTGCTCGTTTCACGTACACGCTGACAATAAAAGAGGTTATGGGCCAGATGTTACTGAAGGTATATGACCATAAAAGCTAAATAGGCAATGACCAGATGTTATTGACGGTATACGCTCATAACAACTGAAAGGATTATTAGCAACAATGTTATTACAATATTTCGCCCATGAAAATAATAATATGTTTTTACGTTTTGATACTATATCAGTGGCCCTGAAGATGGGGGGGGGGCGTTGAATGGAATTGAAGTAAGTTTAATGTTGAGGCATATTAACATAGACGACAAGTGAAGTTTATTTTGTATTTTGAAAGAATTTGAAGTTTTGAAAAGTGTGAATTTCGGGGATACAATTAAAATGCAGACCCAAATAGAGAAGCTGAACGCAACAAATTACGGGAATTGGGCTGAAGATATGAGGTACATTCTTATGGAGCGTGGATGTTGGGGCATAGTAGCAGGTACAGAGCTAGTACCAAAACTTAAAATTAAGAATGAAAAAACGGAAGTTGAAAGCACAGCGAGTAAAGATACCGATACTACAAAGAGTGTAACTACTCAGGTAGAGTATCCGGGTCCTGAAGTTACATATCGTGACGTTAGGGATTATAATCTCCGTGCAGGAACCGCAATTTCATTGATTTATTTAAATATTTCCCCTGAATTTCGGAAAATAGTGGAGGGAATAGAGAATGCCCGAGAAGCATGGCTCAAATTAAAATTATTTTTTGAACCCGACAATAGGTCGAGGCATATGCAACTGATTAATGAACTATTTTCTAGCAGAATTCAACCACATGAAAAAATTAGCCTGTTTGCAGCACGTTTAACGAGAATTGTTGAAAAATTACGAGGTATAAACCAACCAATTAATGAAATTTACGTTAGTTTTCAGTTATTATGCTACTTACCAGAAACTTATGATAGCATTTCACAATCCATATTACGATGGCCAGAAGAAAAATTTAAATTTAAGGACATACTCGTAGAACTGGTAGCTGAGGAAGATAGACTGACGGTACGAGAACAAGACCGTAACAAAATGCATGAAGTCAAAGCTTATTCTGCAGTCACACGCAAGAAAAATATGACATGTTTTAGGTGTAATCAGGTGGGACATATTAAAAGAAATTGTTTCAATGGAAATCCCGTTAACGAGTACCAACAGAGACAGCGTGTTCCACCAAGAAATACATCACCTTATCGGAAGAGTACGGCAGTTAGAAGTCATTCCCCTGCACGTGGAATAAGTCCTGTGCGTTATAAATCAAAACCAAATTCAGCAAATAAGAAGGTGAGATTTCCTTCGATTAATCTTGTGCAAACTTATGTGAGTAATTTTGAAGAATCTTCGAATTTATGGACTTTCGACACTGATGCTAGTCATCACTTTTGTAAAGTGAAGGAGTGGTTCCAGGATTTTGAGGAAATAAAGGACGATAAATTATCCGTAGCTATCGAAGGAGTGACATTCCCGATTACAGGTAGAGGGACAATTCAGCTACAGTTTGGCTCCAGAACATTCCATTTGTACAATGTCATGTATTCACCTAATCTTAAGTTGAATTTAATTTCAGGTTCTGTTTTAGACAGACAAGGTCTCAGGTTCGAAGGCGGTCAAGGTATGGTAAGAATTAAAAACCGGTATGATAAAACTGTTTTTTTTGCCAAATTAAAGAATGGTTTATATCAGGTTTGTCCTAAAAATCCCCGAGTTGCCAGAATAAGAGAGGATTGCAGTGCTTGTGTGGCCAGGAAAGTTGACGATGAACTGGTACATCGAAGGTTAGCACATATAAGTCCATATGTAGTCCGGGATACAATTAGGAAACATGCCATAAAGGGGTTGGAAAAATTTGAAGATCATAATTTTGACTGTGAAACCTGTACACTTAACAAGTTCAGACGGGTTAGTTTTAAATCTGTAAATTTTAGACGCTCTAAATATCCCAATGATTTGATCTATATGGATACTTGGGGTCCTTGCAGTACTATTGGTCGCAACGGTGAAAAATATTTTTTATCGATTATAGACGACCATTCACGTAAGTGCTCTGTTTACCCTATGTGTGAAAAATCTGAGGTTTTCCGGATTTTTAGAAATCATGTCGCTCGTGCAGAGAGGTTCCTAGGGCGGAAAATAAAAAGTATCCGTACCGATAACGGGACTGAGTTTGTAAACAATAATTTTACACAATTTTGCAATGATCATGGGGTAAAACATGAACTCACAAACACATATACACCAGAGCAGAACGGTACTGCAGAAAGGTTCAACCAGACAGTATCAAATGGGGCGAAGTGCTTGTTAGCAGACAGTGGGTTAGAGACAAAATTTTGGCCTGATGCAGTTTTAAGTTTCACCTATGTCTGGAACAGGGTTGTACATAAAGGTCTAAGTAAGACACCATTTGAGCTTTTTGGAGGGTATAAGCCATCGGTAAACCACTTGAAGCCGTTTGGGTCCATCGCGTATGTTGGTGTACCACGACAACACAGAGCGAAGTTAGACGCCAAGGCGAAGAAAGGGGTGATGATTGGATATGCCTTTAACACCAAGGGTTATCGGATATGGTTCCCAGACACCAATAATGTGGTGGAGACCATAAATGTCAGATTCTGTGAGGATTCACAAGGGATGGAAGGCGACAGTGGAGCAATGATGGGTCCCAGTGATAATCCTAACACCGAATCATACTCCAAACATGAGGGAGATGAAGACGTTTCTATTATCAATTTAGGTCAGAATCTACCCCGTGAGAGTGACGAAGATTTGGTGGAAAAAGATAGTCCTGAAGAAACCCAAATTGATAAGAGTCCCTTGCCAGCCCAAGATCTAAGAAGTAGCGATTGGAAAAGAAATCCATTTGGTCGATTGGAAAGAATCCATTCCGATTCCTCAGATAAAAATGGATATAAAGGGAAAATATCAGATAAACCAGCTACCGCATCCACAAGTTATGCCAGTTCTTGACTAGACGATATACAGATGCCTAATACTTACAAGCAAGCATTGAAATCACCACAGCATAAACAGTGGGTAGAGGCCATGGAAGAAGAGATGAAAGTCATGACAGAAAGACAGGTATGGCACCTAGTTGAGTTACCATCAGATACAGATATCATAGGATGCCGGTGGGTTTTTGCGTTGAAAAGAGACGAAAAGGGCGAGGTGGCCAGGTATAAGGCCAGACTGGTGGCACAGGGTTTTAAACAAATTAAAGGAGTTTCTTACGAAGAGACTTTTAGCCCAGTCATTAATTTCAGTCTAATTCGTTTTTTCTTCTCACTTTTAGTAGTTTTACAGGGTTGGACCCACAGACAGTGTGATGTCAAAGGAGCTTATCTGTATGCACCATTAAAAGATGATATTTACATGTCTCAGCCTCCCGGTTTTGTTGTAGAAGGTAAGGAAGATTTTGTATGCAAATTGGATAAAGCTATCTATGGATTGCATCAAAGTGGTAGAGAATGGTTCTTCGAGATTCATAAAGTATTGATAGAACTAGGTTTTAGCAAACTAAATTGGTGTAACTGTGCATAAGATTTTAATTGTGTGTTGATTTTACTTTTATATGTTGATGACATGGTTTTGTTCGGTAAGGACGAGGAGATAATAGACAAAGCCATAGGATTGTTGAAGACACATTTTGATTTAAAAATTTTGGGAAAAACTAGAAAGCTGTTGGGAGTTGAGTTTGAAGAAAAGGGGGGAGAAGTTTTGTTGAGTCAGTCAATTTATATTGACGATATTCGTAAAAGGTTTACAAAATTCTTCGTACCGGTTTCCTCACTTCCAATCAGCAAGGGTACAGTATTCTCAAAGAAACAGTGTCCACAATCAGATGTTGAAATAGAAGAAATGAAACAATATCCCTATAGAAATTTACTAGGCTGTCTATCGTTCCTCGCTAGTAGAACCAGGCCCGACATAAGTTATGCCGTTAACATTTTT
Source organism: Dolomedes plantarius (assembly GCA_907164885.2). NCBI lineage: Eukaryota > Metazoa > Arthropoda > Arachnida > Araneae > Dolomedidae > Dolomedes > Dolomedes plantarius. The sequence goes on along the minus strand of OU015500.1, from coordinate 77,790,640 downwards.
AGCCAATACCAAAGTAATCCTGGTAGAATTCACTGGGATGGTTTGATAAGACTTTTGGGCTATGTTATACACACACACAATTTTAAACTTAAACTTGCGTGCAATGAACCTAGTACAACGGTTTACACCGATGCAGATTTCGCAGCCAATAAGGATGACAGGACTTCTATGGGGGGACAGATAGTGTTTCTTGGAAAAGCTCCAGTCATGTGGAGGACTTTCAAGAAGTGCGTGTCGTTGTCAACTATGGAAAGTGAATTCTACGCTATGACAGAGGCCACAAAGGAACTTATGTGGTTTGATAGAATTCTAGAAGAATGTTATGCCAGAAAGTTAGTTCTTGGAGGAAAGCTTAGGTCAATTCTATATGTTGATAACATGGCGTGTATAGATTTTGTTAAATCCCCAGTAGAGAACCATAGAAGTAAGCATATTGATGTCAAATTATTTTTTATTCGTGACCTAGTTTATCAGAACATATTTGACATAAATTATATAAAAAGTAAAGAAAATCTAGCAGATCCTTTTACCAAACCCCTGACCAAATTCGAACTGAGGCACCTATGTGATGAGATTTTTGCATGAACTTTTCTTGAATTTTTGCACGAATTTATTTTTAAGTGGTGTGTGCACTTAGTGTTTGAAATTGTGAATTTTTGCAATGTTTTTGTTTACTTGTTTTGGGTGGATGTTTTTTTCCCCACCTAAACGTCTGAAGGTGTCTAAGGTGACATTTTTTTCAGCATATCATCTGGATCCGAACAGCCTAACGTACCGTCTCGGGTTAGGTGCAAATGTAATTGTCAGAGTGGTTCAGGTGGTGTATTTGTAAATTTGTCGAGGCACCGGAGGGCTTTGGGTCGCGGGTATGTTTTTTTTTATTTTTGGTGAATCCCTGTTTTGTTGAGGGGACTGCCACGTTAATTATTCCATCCACCTAATCAAGGAAAGTTTGTCTAATGAAACATTTGTTTAAAGCTCAGTGTTTGTATGTGAATTGTTTTTCTGATATTTATGCAGTGCGATATTATAGGATGTATCCTGTGTTTTTAGATATTTAAATATTTTACGATAACTTATCAATGGAAAACCAATTTGTTTTATGTGTTTGAATGAATTTGTATGAGTGGGCGCCCACGTACATATGTATTGATATTTGAATATGATTGAATGTAGTCGTGTCCTAGTCATTGTATGTTTTAACTCTTTATTGTGGTTTGTTAGTTGTTATATTGGTTTTTAGCCAACAATAGTGTACAGAAGCAGAAATAACTTTTGTTTAGAACTTGCAGATTTGAACCTTCTCAGCAATTTGTTTTGTACCTGTGTATTCCTAAGTTAAGACTGTATTATTGTTGTTATATGTTGCTATCGCATTTTTGTTAACAAGACTAATGTTGGTTTGAATTAATTGTTTTATATGTATTCTAGTTCTGACAGAAAAAAATCGAAATGTAAACTGTGATGGTTTTGAATTCTCATATTACTAGTTTATGTCGAAAAGACAAGTGGGGGGGCATTTGTTAGCGAGTTACACTAAAGACTACTTGTGAAACGAATCATGTACTTGCCTTTCCGGGTATTGCGTCATTTGTTCTAGACCGGTTTGATCATAAAACCTGATAACCGGATCAAATCTTTAATCGAATTTCCACAGCTGTGAAGAAGCTACCGTAAATAATTTATTATTCAGTTTCCAGTAGTTGGTGCGTTTTAAACAAACCGGATCGTTGAATATCATTAGATGAGGCGTATATAAGGCTCACATACGATTAAGTAACAAAAAAAAAAACAAAAAAAAAAAAAGAGGAGAAGGAGGAGCTTTTCTCGACTACCGTTGAGTAGATAGATAATGAAGCTGAGGACAAACTGAAGAAAGGTAATGTTGATTTATAGTTTAAGTTTAAGACGCAGTAAAGAAAAAAGAATAAGGGGCTAACAGTCTTTGCCTATGCCTAACTTGAGGTAATTCCATCACAGTGTATAGACACTGTTGTTTGTATATATGAGACTTGTTTTTTTTAATGAATTTAGAGAACGCTATTGATTGATATGGATATTTTATTGTTGAAGATTTTTAAACTAACTTTTAATATTTTAAACAAATAAATTTGAATTGTTATTGTTGAAAAAGTCTTGTCGTCTATGCTTTCATCAATAGTTTTAACGTATACCTATTGTAACAAACAACGTTTCTTCTGCGATTTTACTCTGCAATTTAATTATTAGGTTTTTGTTGACGTGCTCGTTTCACGTACACGCTGACACTTGCCCACAGCCATATTTCAGCAGGATAATGGGCGACCACACGTGGCACGCATTGTTCAACGGTTCTTCGTCAATCGCCAGATTGAATTGCTTCCCTGGCCGCCTCGCTCTCCGGATCTTTCGCCGATAGAAAACATGTAGTCCATGGTTGCTCTACGATTGACCCAGATTCCATCCCCAGCTGCCACAGCAGATCAACTTTGGCAACGTGTGGAAGCTGTTTGGTCTGCTGTACCCCAAGAACTCATCCAAAGTCTCTTTGAATCAATGCCGAGGCGTGTGGCAGCGGTGATCTCCAACAATGGCGGCTACTCTGGCTACTGATTTTGGCAGGAACCACACTTCACAGAAGTCTATAAATTTAATTATTTGATACTTGGTCAACATGTTATCTACAAAATAAATTTTGTTGTGATATCTCTTGTCTTTCTTGGTGTTGCAATTTGGATGGCCAGCAGTGTATATATATATACGGGTCATAAACCATACCTGAGTGCGTAGATCATAGAATATAATGTATTTTCTTCGTGTGTGTATGTATATATATATATATATATATAATATATATGTGTGTGTGTGTATGTGTGTGTGTTCTTACATTTTTTGGTCTGAAAACACCTTCAAATTGATTTGTATATACTTTCGATTTAAATATGCTAACATCTTAAATTTATGAAACTCTTCAAAATCCCTTTCATAACTTATTAAAGGATAAGTACCGAAAAACTTACAATCAACTAAAATGAAATAAAAATAAGTTAATTTCTTCGAGTTCATTTTAAGAGATTCCTTATAACGGCATTAAAGTGCAGTAAGCAATTTTCTTTCTGTCGGCTATGTACGCCACAGCCCTAATATCATAGAGAACAGAATATACTAAATATCATTATTTCGTAAAAATGCTAAAATTGTATAACATAAAAAGGATTCAGCGCCAGTCTAACTGATTTACTTGCGTCACTCCCTTCCCTCTATTATCATGATATTCTTTATATGAAGTTTATATTAATTATTGTCATGTTACAATCGCTATAAAAATGTCAGATACTTTGACGACAAAAAAGAAAAAAAAAGTTCTGAGTCAGAAAAGTCTAGACATAAATTATTAATTAATAAAATACATGGTCTTTAATACAAAAAAATATTTTATACAACCGATCTTAAAACATTATAAAAACTTTCAGGGCTCCAGGTAGCCAGGCGGTAGGGCACTGGCTTTCATTACTAGGGTTGCTCAGATCGAATCCCGGCACGCGCCAATAAATACTTCCATGTCTATACCGAAAGAAGGACACATTAAATCCGCAGACCAGAAAGTCCCTCTATGAGGCCAGAGAGTGTGGGAGAGGGTACAATCCCCCCAGATGTCATACCCGGGGATGCTCGGTCAAAATTGAGGTGACAACTATCTAAAACGGCCTCCAACCTTTGTGGTTCTATACGTATACCGGAGACGCAAATTTCAGAGAGCAGCTTATATGGACCTGGTCTGGAACTTTTAGCCAGGGGGCATTAGAAACAACAACAACAACAAGTTTTACTTCGTTTAAAATAACATTTCTTTGAAACAATTATTAAAATCTATCCCATTAGCTAAAAGGTAATTAAATGTTTTAATATTAAATCAAGCATACTAGCTTTTAAATATTCAGCATATTGCAGTTGTAATATATTTTTTTTATTATAGTACAACTACAATATACTAAGGAAAATTTTACTTCTTTATAAATTAAAATACAAGTTTAAACTACTGAATGTCTTTAAATTATGATAAAAATTGTGTTTTGTAAAATAAAAGATATGAACGTTGTTAAGAAACAATTAAAAGGTTAAAAAAAGTTTTAAATTCATATTATTGAAAAACATTATTCTAAATATTGGATTCATTAAGAAAATAAATGTGTTACAGTGGGTTATTTCATCAAAATCATTCTTATCATGTGAAATCAAACACATCAAAAGACTTATTATATTTCCAAGGTTTTACTGATATTTACTAAAGCAATTTTTCAAAGACGACATCCCAAGTGACATCTCTAATCTCTTTCTCTGGGAACTCATTGTTACAAGAAGATTACTACGAGAACTGAGTCGTAAAAGCAGTTATCAGTTGCCCAGTTTCAAAGAGGAATAAGAATATTTTTGAGCTTACTTTCTAAAGATGTAGGAAGATGGGCATATTTTCTAGGTAATAACGTTGAACTTAATATTATCATTACCTTTATAAATATTATACATATTATGTGTATGTGTATGTATATATATATATATATATATATATATATATATATATATATATATATATATATATATATATATATATATATATATTTATATATATATATATATATATATATATATATATATATATATATATATTTATATATATATATATATATATATATATATATATATATATATATATATATATATATATATATATATATATATATATATATATGTATGTATGTATGTATGTATAATACATACGACGATCAATGTATAAAATTGTTTAAAAAAAATATTTATAAAAAACCGCAACACATATTTTATAGACAAAATTATGTAGAAAATATTAAAATTAAATCTAATAAGACATACTATAGAATATAGTACAGTTTGAGGAACATATCTTTTACTGTATTTTAATATTTTTTTGGATAATGTCCAATCGTCTGCCGCATAACAACGGAAAAAATATTTTTTTGTGTGTTTCCTTGTTATGGACTGGAAAATAAATTTATTTAAAGTACCAGAAAAATAAATCACGTGATCAGCATTTAATAAATTGAATTCTAAAAATTAATCTTTAACAATTCACCAAAAATTAGACAATGGAGGTAAAGATTCGAAATATATTTCATTTTATAGGAATTTTTATGATCTTTCTCGTGATATAAATTTTATAAGCCTCAAATTATTATTTTAAATGCAAACTTAAAAAAAGTTACTAAAGGTTAAAAATTTAATTTTAAAAAATCGAAGAAGAATTTTTCAAAAATCTTTCTTAGTGCACCCCTACACTATAAGAAGAATCGTCATATAAAATTTCAGCCCTTTAGGTCCAGCGGTTTGGTCTGTGCGTTGTATGTCAGTCAGTCAGTCAGTTACGGAACTGTTTTATATATGTAGATATATACACACACACACACACACACACACACACACCCAAATATATATATATATATATATAGTTCTGTTTTTTGGGTTCGATGGGATTGAATAAATAAATCTGTTCAGAAAGTGAACAAAAAATAAAATTTATTATTCTCTAAATTCTTTAGGCGCATACACAACTACTAACAGAAAACACGTAACAACTGTCTTCTTTGCAACAGAAAACTCTAAAAATACAAGTCAGGTTAATAGAGTCTTCAATACAATATACACCTAACGCACTTTCCATACATTCAGTAAGCAACAGAAGAGAATACTGAACTAAAATGCCAATCTCAGGTACATTTATCGACTTTCAAAGCGCCCCCTATCGGCCGCTAGACAGAAATCCCTGGAACAGTCCAGAAAAGCCTGGAAAGTTCCAGAAAGGCCTGGAATGTTGGCGACCATTTGGCGACCAAAATAATTCCCCAAATCCATCGCCAATTTGGCGATAACTCTCATATTTGGTGAGATTACCATAGACTGCAAAATTCGTAACATTGTTTCCTCCTCAAGGACTACACGTCCCGGGGAGTACAGCTCTTGAGCAGGAAGCCTTAGTTACAATATATAATAGAAAACTAAACTATAAAATCACTGCTAAAATTAATTCAAAATTAACCCTCATACATACAAATATATACTTCATAAAACTAAGAAATACATACAATGATTATCTAATTACTTTAAACAACATTAATAAAACTTAAGGAGATAACAAAACTTAGTTTAGGATTATTTACACTAAATAACATGCTATACACAAAAAGAGAACGACAATGGTCTGTACATTTCTGTAACCTTTTAACCATGGCCATAGTAAGGATCTAGCCTATCATAATGCACTATTCTAGGCTTAGAATTAGACGATTTCTAGTACGAACCACGACGTCAGTCAGTCTTTTTAGGACTGTATACGGACCATCCCAAGACGACTGTAACTTGGGAGAAAGTCCTTTACGTCGAATCGGGTTCCAGAACTATACATTGTCACCTTCATGGAATTGATGTCTTGTTGCTTTCGTGTCGTACCGGGTCTTCATCTTTTCCGTCGCGATGTTGATCCTCTCACGGTCGAAGTTATAGACGTCTTCAAAACGGGCCTCGAGTTCACTGATGTACTCTTCAGACGATGAAGGCGTGTCTGGATAGCGTCCGGACTGAAGACCACCTGGCATACGGAGGTCACGACCGGAAAGCATCTGGGATGGTGTATAGCCAGAAGTTTCGTGAACAACTATGGGTCTTAGTTCAGGATCTTCCAGCTGATCTTTTCGAACTTCGTCATCCCTCCATGGATCTGACTCTGGTGACATAGAAGCTGTAGTTCGTCTTGCTACGGGATTTATAACATGGAATTTCTTTTCCTCTCTGGAACAATAATGGCAGTTTCCTGAACAGGGTTTTCGTGAAAGGACGCCGGCAATCCCGTGTTTCTTGGGAGTGTTCCTCGCTCCCGAGTCTTGGTGCACTGGGCAATTTCTTCGGGTGTGGCTTTCGCCCAGCACTTTATGACTTGTCGTCTGTCAGCCTTAACTGATCTTAAAGAACTTACCTGTTCTGTCAACTCGTCTATTCTTTTCATCAAATATTGAATTGAACATTCGAGAGATTTGGTAACATTCGAAACCGTAATACAATAGCGAGCTTTTTGTGAAGCCTATTGGGCTTCTTCAAACTTCATGGCATAGACTAGGGCTCACTTCAGATCTTTAACCCATTTAATACTGCCGTTGCGAAAACGCAACATTAATTTCTGTATTTTTTAAAGTCATGTTCTAAGTTTTGTACGTCTGAAGTAACATTTTTATTTTATTCTCTATACTTAAATTGACAATAATAATTTTTTTGTTTCCACATTTGCCTACTTTTAGCACTTGCAAAAAATTGTTTTTTTCTTGTGTTTTGATAGGGAAGAAATGACTAATTTCAAATAATAAACTTACATAGTAGCACATGTTAAATTTCCGATTTAATGCTTGTTCCGAGTTTACTAGAACAAAATGGCTTCAACAGGTAAATCATGATTTTTGTTTTTATGTTTCTCAGTTGATATTTTTTAAAATGTTGCGAAAACGCAACATCAGTGCAATGTGTATTAATTATTTCCAATGTGTTTTATTAGTGCTGCCTAGATTTTTATGCAGTAAATTGGTATTGTTTGCATTTCGGATAAGTTTGTGTCTAGAAAGAAGCGATTTTTGACATTGGAAGAGACATTGGAGTATTTTCGTGGGCTAGATGATGATGATATTTCAGAATCATACACAACAGAAGCTAATGATGAACCATAATTCGTCATTATCCCTCCAGATCCGGATGATTTGACGGATGAAGACGCTATTGATGATAATATTTTATGTGAAAATGTCGAATCCCCTAAAGACATTATAGGTGAAATCGACATTTTTTCTAATAAATGTAAAAGTAAGTAATATAGTAAGAAAAAGGAGCATATTGTATGGGAAAAATGGAGATTCATTACATGGATGTAATGAATTCTAAAATAAGTTTATTAGAGTTTCAGAGATCTATATCTTTGAGAGAGCCATATCTATACTTATATATAAAGAGTGAGCGATTTTTGTACGTGGAGGGTAATCTTCAGAACCACTGTACCTATTTGAAAAATTCTTTCACTGTTTGAAAGGTACATTATTCCAGATGGACATAGGCTATATTTTATGTATATCTGATCAGTAGAAATAAAGTTAGGGGCTTAATCCTAACAATCTCCATTGTTTCCGCTACTGTCTTCTACCGTTTTTTGTTCCTAAGATTTCAACGATCCTTATCGTGGTGCTATCGCGGTGGGCTTCTGTTTTGACGCAAGCGGTTTGAACCTAGCCGTTCTCCGGCACGCCTTTTTCTTTAAAAAAAATTATTTTAATTATTAACTAACATAAAATTAATTTAAGGTATTATTAAGGTAAAAAAAGATTTACAATTTATTGGCTATCAACTGGAAATTTATTGGTATAATATTTTGTTCAACCCGGACAATGTCGGGAAGGGCCGCTAGTCTTTGATAAAAGGGCTTGAAGAAATGCAAGCGAATCCTGTTTTACCTGAAACTTTACATATTGGAAGACCATCTTCAATTCAAAATCTAATTCTCAACGAAACTCAGAAAGACCGTATGGCCATATTATTACTAAAAATAGTGAAAATAAATAAAAAAAATATGTAAACACTGCAAAAGTCAAACAATTATTGTATGTAATAAGTGTAATGTACCTCTTCATGCGAAATGTTTCAAAGATTTTAAATATTTTTTTAAAAAAATTTATTATTTTAAATTTTTATATTTTTTAAATTTTTATACCGTTTTGGATTGATGTTACGAAAACGCAACATTTTGTAACTCTCGTAAAAATAAATTTAATTCTATGGAAACAACTTATTTGTGTAATTAATGTTCTAAGAAGTGTTAAAAAACTGTTTGGTGCATTTCCAATAATGGAAACATGAAGCGGTCCTAAATCGGTTAACAACCGCCATTGGAAGTGCCTTCTGTATTTCAAAGTCGCGAACTGCATCGATAAAATCGCTGTTCCGGAAGAACAATGACGCAAGTGAAATTCATCAACGCATTTAACTCAATGTATCTTCCTTTTGCACATGACGCAAGTGAAATTCATCAACGCATTTAACTCAATGTATCGTCATTTTGCACATGACGCAAGTGAAATTCATCAACGCATTTAACTTAATGTATCTTCATTTTGCACTTGCGTCATTGTTCTTCCGGAACAGTGAAATAATCTAAAGCAAGATTTTCCCGTACTTCCGCGGGACAGTCTGACCAGACGAGATGGGAAAGCATTTCGACGTCTGATGCAAGTTCTTGTAGCGATTCATTTGGCTTCTGTCGGCGAGATTGGAGCTGGAGCCGGCTATAGTCCTTCAAACACTTCTCGCCAAAACGTAACTCCAAAGCACTTGAAAGTGCGCCAAAGACTAATCGCTGCTCTTCAGGAATCGTCAGCAAAATATCTGCCGCTTCGGCACTCACAGCCAATTGACACGCTTCTGTTACAGAGTGCCATCCGCTGGTGTTCACCACAATCGAGAATTGCGTTTTGTAAACTTGCCAAGAAGATTTTCCATCATAGGTTGACAGCTTAATGAGTGGCCGGGAGGTGACAGATATACAGTTAGAATCCTCAGTAACGAATATATTTGACAATTTCTGTTCTAAAATCTGTACTTTTCTTGAAACGTCGGTAACTTTTTCCCTCTAAATTTTCTTTTATATCGCCAAACTTTCCTTCCATAGTTTCAAATTTGTTGCCAAATTTTTCTTCCAAATTTTCAAATTTGTTGTCAACTTTATCAAAATTTTTTTCAACGATAGTTATAATCTCACACTTTAATTCTTCCCGACCAGCCGATATTTCCTTCTTTATCACTTCTTGAATGGCTTTCATCCCTTCTTGACCTGCAGATATTTCTTTCATCTCTTCTTGATCTGCAGACATTTCTGCAAAGCACCCCCTATCGACCGCCAGCTAGAAATCACTGGAACAGTACAGAAAAGCCTGGAATGCTGGCGACCAATTGGCACCATATCGCCAAATTTGGCAAGATTACCATATACTGGCAAAATTCGTAACAATATATATAGTATATATATATATATATATATATATATATATATATATATATATATATATATATATATATTTAAATATGTATATATATATATACCAAAGTTGTCTTTCGAATAGTCCCACGTTATGTGTAGGAATGTAGACCTTCAATCATCCACGACTTCTAATTCGGCATTTGAATGTTTTGTTTACAGCCAAATCAATTAGTCGTATTAATTTTGTCAAACCTCTGGGAATTATCGCTAAATTTGCAGACAGTCTTCGCAGCAACATTAACAGTATCTGGCAAGAGGGATATCATCGAATCCATTATAAGTAGCCCTTTTGGATTGAAAAAACTCCTTTCCTTTTCCGCCGGACATCGTTCAACCAATCTTGCATTACTGTTTCATTCATCCATCTTTTCTGATTCGTGCGGATCACAAAGTCATTGGGAAGTTCTTCGGAGAAAGTTTTTCTTTTGCAAACCAACATAGGTGTCAGTTTTCGCCGCTTGATGTGCAAGACAAACCACAAGTAAATGACGTTTTCTCTTGACCGGTAGTAACAATACTCACTATACTTTCGCCAACATTGTGAACATTCCTACTTGGAGGACAGTCGAAAGTCACAGGCACCTCGTCCTTGTTGATCATTTATAGAGAATTAGTCACTTCTATCCACACTTGGGTGTATATAATTTGAAGTGGCACTCTAAATGAATTTGATACAAACACAGTTTATACATGAAACAATGTTTATTGAATTCGTTGCACATATAGAATTTGCTTTTACAGCAATAAGCATATGTACTACTTGTACGCAATATATATTAGCATTCAATAAAAATACACTTTGCAATACTCACAAACCAGCAGAGTCAAACCAGCAGTTCTGCCACGTAAACTTTGGGCCCCCTAAGCACAAGCGCCGGTTAACATCTGGAGCTGCTTACTTCGTAGCTCCCTTAACTCGCTTATCTATCAACTTTAACTGCTCACTTAATCAAGCTACTTGGTATTTATACCAAGCGCGTATGCCGAAATTAGCATATCTCAAGCAGCTTCTTTAATTCATTCACTCAAAAGTTCGATTCTTGTGAATCGAATCTTATGTATACCTTACACACTTAATGAGTGGAAAAATTGTTGTCCTTTAATTGGTTCCCTATAAAGTTCGGCAACGAAAATTTCTTTACCTCCCAATCAACAGGCAGTTTCTGCCAAACGGTTGTGTGGGTCCAATACGTCTATGACATCATCGTCCTATTTTTCCAAAAAATAGTCAAAAACATGGAGCATGCGCAATTATTAACACCCATTCAAGTAATGGGTAAGGTTCAATTTTAGTAGAAAAGAGCAAGCTAAAAAGTAGATTTTAAAATCCGAAATTAGCGTACATAGCCTCACTGGCATAAGAGCCGCTCCCAACAATTTTTGGTTTTTTTTCACCATGGTTTTTCACTATTTGGTTTTCTCAACGTCACCATGTAGCGAAATTTGTCTTCATCCGTCCGCATGACGTTTAGCAACCATTTTGGATTCGTTCCATTTGTGCCAGAGACCATGTAGAAAAGTTTTGTCTTGCAACTGTATCTGATGGTAATAAATGGTGAAGAGCCTAGATTTTGTACGGATACAGATTCCACATTCCGTGTAGAATTCAACATTCCTCGATTTATTGAAATCGGTCTTCAGTGAACGATTTTAACAGGAACGTCTTGACATCACGTGAAATGTGGGGCTACATGTCAACATTGCGAAAATAGAATGACGTATCTGTTTTCAGCCGGGTGTTTTACTGACAGCTTGATTTGCATAAAACCTCTCAGTATGACGTGTGAGCGCCCTCTTTCGGTTACTTTTAGATTTTTATTTTATTTATTTTTTTTACATGGAAAAAATAATCCAATGTCCCTCTGATCCTATTGGCGCAAACAGACAAAATTTCCGAGAATTACTTCTTTTATTAAAAATTTTTGAACATTGCACGAATTTAGGACACACCCGGTATAGTATATATATATATATATATATATATATATATACAGATGGTGGACAAAATAATACGAACAGCTGTGAAATAATGGAAAAATCTTTATTAATAGGGGTTGGACCACCCTTTGATTGAAGTACAGATTTAATGCGACGTGGGATAGATGCATAAAAGTCATGGACAATATTTAAAGGAATATTAAGCCATTCCTCCTGCAGAGCGGTCTCTAATTCCGAAAGTCCGGATGGCGGTGGAAATCGGGAACGAAGTTCGGACTTCAAATATTGCCATAAATGTTCAATAATATTCAAGTCCGGAGACTGAGGGGGCCAGACGAGATGTTCAACTGCATCGTCATGCTCTTCGAACCAATCTTTAACACACCTAGCAGTGTGGATAGGGGCGTTGTCGTCTTGAAAAAGCGATCGCTCTCCAGGGAATACAGTCTGGACAAAAGGATGGACATGATCCCCTAGAACGCTTAGATAGTGATTGGATTGATCCTCCCATGCAGAATAACAAGTGGCCCAAGACCGCGCCAAGATATCGCATGAAATATCCAAGATATCCATAATGGAGCCAACCCTATGCTTCACACTCGGCAAAAGGCATTCAAGATGAAACGCTTCTTTGGGCGTTCTCCAAACATAAACGCCTCCGGTCGTCTGAAATAGGGTGAATGACGATTCATCTGACCATATTACCTGTTGCCACTGCTGCGGGGACCAGCCTTTGTGATCTCTTCACCATTGGCGTCGCTTGAAAGCATTAGTTGCTGTCACCAAGGGTTTACGAATTGCCACTCCGCCATAAATGTTCGCAACATGAAGTTCCCTTTTGACAGTTTTTATTGAAACGGGGTCCTGGAGATGACTGTTCATTTCGGATGTTATCTGGGATAACGATTGCTTGTGCTTTCGGGCTACTATGCGCTTCAAGACCCGTCTATCCCTATCAGCAAGCTAGGACTTTCGGCCACTGTTGTGCTTTGAAGACGTCATCTTACCCTCTTTCGTGTACGCTGTCATAACGGCTGATACCATACTCCTTGCAAACCCCAAAAGGTTTGCTGTTTCCGTAACCGATGCTCCACTTAAACGCGCTCCAACTATCATTCCTCTTTGGAACTCTGACAGGTCTGACATTTCAACTTATCACAGACAGTTCGATAGAGGCATGCAACGTAGGTGACTGCTGTTGAGAGACTGATACATTCCTCTTCACGCTCACTAGGTGGCAGACTTCTGTTGCAGGTGGCGCGGCTGTACTGCAGGTGTGAAATACGTTATACTTTTTCACAGGTGTTCGTATTATTTTGTACTCCATCTGTATATATAAGTATATATATATATATATATATATATGATTAAACACAACAAGAGCAAAACAATATTTTATAGAGGAATCACGGGAATGATACAAAATATTTTGTTTCAGAAAGTACTCGATAATAATTTTCCTCCCAGATGAATAAAATATTATTACATCTGTGAAGTTTTACTATGTAAACATATTGAAATATAAAATTAGTCATCGCTCTGGACAAAATTAAAATACAAAACATAGAATTTTAAATATTTCAAATGTAATATTTAATATTGTATTTAAAAATCTTAATTTGCCGTACTTAAAATATAAAATGTAATTTAAATTTTCATATAAAATATTTTTTAACTAAACTGGATAATTTTCTACTGAAATATTTTAGCGATAAAAAATCCAGAAAAATATTGTATGTAATTCATTTGTTGAAGGAATGAAATTATTAACAGCAATGATCATAGATAGAATACGGGGATGCATTAAGTATATATATTTTAAACGAAAATAAAACCCATGAAGTTATATTTCATTAGGAATACGTATTAAATGCCTTTAACTTTAAAAATTGAAACTTATTTAATTGCACAAATCATCAGATACAATCATATTACCTTTTAGTTCCGTATGCCTTAGAACGCTGTATAATGCATGTTAAGATTTCAAAAATATAGCATTTATACGTGAAATTAAAGATGACATTGTGTGGGATGAAGGTAGATAGATGTTGTTTCTTTACTTGCTCTCATAAAATATCGATTACATAATTCAATTATTTCTCAGTAAATGTATTAATTTAAACCAATCACATTGTGTTGATGAATTGTAAACTGGAAGATAAACTGTATTCAATATTTAACAGAGAAAAAATGATTTTCATCCTGAATAGATCTAGCAAATATACTAGTTTTTAGGAAATTCGATAAAATGCGCAAATTCTTTTAATTTTGAACACCAGTTACTTATGTATTTCTCATATATATATATATATATATATATATATATATATATATATATATATATATATGTATTTCTCATATATATATATATATATATATATATATATATATATATGTGTGTGTGTGTGTGTATACACATCTACCAATGAGTATTTGGAAACCCATGCAAATGGCGATATCTGCGGTCCTGATATACGTCACGCCCTCTAAATTTAAATATCGTGTAGGAAATAACATTGGCATTAGTCGCATGTAAGATGCCACAAAGTGAAGAGTTATCTGATTTCAAGAGAGGTGTGGAAGAAAATACCACTAGCCTTCATACAAGGACTTATGGAAAGCATGCCCCGGGGTGTTGAGACTCTAATTGCCTCTCGTGGAGGCTCTACCAACTACTGAATATGAATAAATTTTGCTTTTTATATTCTATAACAGGTGTCCAAAATACTTATTGGTAGATAGTATATATATATATATATATATATATATATATATATATATATATATATATATATATATATATATATATATATATATATAGATAGATAGATAGATATATATATATTTGAACAGAAGAGAAAAAGAATATTTAATCGGGAAATCATGGGAGTAGTACAAAATGCTTTAATTTTTCATTTATTGCATTGCTTTTAATCCATTGTATAAATTTCTTTTATAAATCATACGAAATTATTCATATCAAAAGCAAGCCAAATATTAATAATATCATTTATATGAAAATGTAGTATAATTTAGAACGTACAAATTAACAACTATCAAATTTCATTTTCTAGGAATTCCGTTAGCTTCCACTCTAGCCCTAAGCAATGAAAGAATTCCTCTCATACTGAAGGGAAACAACATTTAATCGTGAAATTGAAAGTCGTCCGAGACATTCTTATAGTAGTCGTCACGTGAGAGAAGAAAAATTGAAACCCTCTGAAGTTAGTCATGAGGAAAATTTAGAGAAATTTCATTCAAGAATAAAACCATTATTTATAGAGATTGTAGTTCATTACAGAAGTTAGTCAACTGAATAGGAAAGGATATTTTTTCTCCTGTTGTTTTGAAAGATGTAACGGAATATATATTAAATTTGTGTCACGAAATACCTGCATAGGGAGGAACGGTATACTTTGAAATGAGCCACGTCAAAAAAGGTTTTTTGAATTCCAATGAATACTTAGATGCAGAGAGTACTGTTGTCATCTTTTTATTTTACATATTTTTCCTTCAATGTAAATTTCAGAAAAAATAACTTGCTAACTAAAAATATATTTCAAAAAAGTAGTTCAGATACAGTTCAACTAATCAGAGAAATTAAAATTGAAAAATAAGTTTCTCGCATTTTGTACACTTACAGCACGATATGAAGATAGTTGGTACATATAATGTAAAATTTAGCATATACTATAATTCTTACTATACCTAGACACGAACTTTATGGCCTAAGCTGTCAAAGTTTAGAAGTTAAGGGGGGTGGAATGGATATAAGTGGGAACCCTATATATATATATATATATATATATATATATATATATATAGAGAGAGAGAGAGAGAGAGAGAGAGACTCACTTCCAAAAGTTAAGCACGGACCTGTAAAATACGAAGAAATGGACAAGTACTGCATTGATTGACATCAAAATGCTGGAAGTAAGTAGCTCTATGTTTATTCATAAAACAAAACAAAGAATTGCATACAGATATAAAAAAGAAGATTGAATTTTTATAAATTATAAGATGACGTCATATTTGCGTCATTAACAAAATTATGTTTAAATGCAAAACAAACAACAAAAATCGATATTAATAGGGTATTTGAGCCCCCCTCACCTTCATACAAAGTGTACAGAGTGTGACCATGCTTGTTACGAGGTGATCAACCACCGCAGATTCCAGTAATCGCCACTCCTCCTGTAGGGCAGTTTCTAAATCTGAAAGTGGCTGGAGGTGGGAAACGTCTATATACAGCACGGCCGAGGGCATCCCAAAGATTTTCAATTGGATTAAGGTCCGGCGAGTAAGCCGCCACTCCATACGCGCAATCCCCTCACTCTCCAGAAATTCGCCAACGATGGTAGCTCTATGGGGACGGCCATTATCGTCCATTAAAACGAAAGGACCAACTGCTGCAGCGTACAGTTTCACAGTGGGGTCTAGGACTTCATCTCGATACCGTACAGCCGTCACAGAACCTCGCCTGTAGATGTGCAGGTCGGTGCGATATGCCAATCAAATCCCTGCGCAGACCATGATGCTTCCACCGCGGAATGCGTGATCTTCGGTGTTGTTCTAAGGGCCGATTCCGTGTGCTTTGTTCCCTCAAGACCCTTACACTCTTATTATCGGGTTGTAGGGTAAATCTGGACTCATCTGTGAACATAACGTTGCCCTAATCAGACACAGTCCAATTCACATGCTGGCGGCACCTCTTTAATCGTACCCCTCTGGATTGGATTGATAAAGGAACACAAACTCGTGGTACCCGGGCGTACGGACCATTCATGTGTAGCCTTCGACGAACAGTAGTGGCAAATATCGTCTTACCAATGGCCGCTGCAACCACAGATGTCACACGTGTGGAGGTCGATTTTCGATTCCGCTTGGCTACAACAGCAATATATCGATCTTCCGAGGGGGTCGCAACCCTTGGACGACCAGATACAGGTCTTTGGACAACTGTTTGGCTGGTTTGGAATTGTTTCCATAATCGTGGAATCACGGAATGATGAACGCCGAAGAAAATAGCAACATCTGTGATAGACTGTTCTGCTTCAATGCGTCCCACAGCCCGCCAGCGCTCAGAATCTTCCATTCGTTTTCTGGAAGTCATAGAAACACGTCTAGCTTGTAAACAATTCGTACGAATGTTCTAAACACCTTTCATCAGCACTTACATGCAACTCCTGTAACCCCTCAGAATGCCGACTTCTTATACGACTGCCTGTTTTGCATATTTCTCGACGCGAGACCGCGATTGGCTGTTACCTAACATATTTGCATACTTCCTTCTACATTTGCAGCAAATTTCAGCTTCTTTAATTTAGATTGGCTTATGGAAATTAACATTTTCCTCTCCGTGCTTAACTTTTGGAAGTGAGTGTATATATATATATATATATATATATATATATATATATATATATATATATATATATATATATATATATATATATATATATACAGTGGAATCGCGATCGATCGTTTTCGGATCCATCGTTTTTCCGTATGTGTCGTTCATTTTATCCAGTCCCAACGATCATATTGCTTTGTTATGTTTCCGCATCTATCGTTTTCCCGCATGTATCGTTCATTTCAATCGGTCCCTTGAAAAACTATCGATCGAGATTCCACTGTTTATGTATATACTAGCTTTATATACCGTTGCACGGGTGTACCCTTAATAATGTTAATTGTATGATATGTATATTTGTATTTTATGCCAATCGATACCCCTCTCCACTGGTCAGCATCTCATCAGCATATTATAATACCCCCCCCCCATGCTGATGTCAACATTAAACTGTTTCTTTCAATTTTGATATCCTACTGGATCACGGCCCTTCGAGGAGTTTGAGGGCTTCTCCGTAAACCCTTATGAAAATCGCCGGTTTCATAAACAAAGAATTGCCTAGCGTTGCCCAGGATAATAAAAATGAATGGAGTTAACCTGAGCTCTATATGTATACGTACTAACAACCGAAATATATACAATTCACACATACACATACACACACACCTTTCCACACTTCATTTAATTAAGGTTGATCTCTCTCTTTTATCCTACCACCAATTTGGTGATCGAAATAGTGATATATAAGAAATATAAATTATTGGATTGTTTCTAGCAATTTTTATAAAATCTAAAGCGAATGTCGAAAAATCGTGACATTGATCGTGTTTGTTACATTTTAAATCAAGAATCTTATGGATATCTGTTTCCTTCATTGAGATAAGACGGAATATGTAAAAAACATGTAATAAAACGTTTAGCCCCCCCCTAACCCCCTTGGGGACCGAACTTTGAAAAATCCTTCAATTGGTTTTTAGGCATTCATATTCCTTACATTTTAAAGCAAGAATCTTATGGATATATGTTTCTTTCTTTGAGATATGAGGGAATATGTGAAAAATACGAGGGCTATTTTTTTTCAAGGTCCGATGGGTCGCTAAAGGAAAGCTTCGGTGAAAATCCGCTAGGTCTGTGCGCAGACGTCTTGCACTGTGTCTGTAGTTGGCCAGGGGAACGCGCCGATTCGCGGTTGTCATTTCTGAGTACGTAGGGAGCACATAAACGTGCTTCGAAAAATAGAGTCTCCCGCCAAATGTGAGTTGCGTTCAGTCATTCGATTTCTGCATGCTGAAGGAAGCAATACAGCTGAAATTCATAGACGAATGAGTAAAGTGTACGGAGAAACGTTCTTGTCTGACAGCAAAGTGCGGAAATGGTGCAGTAACTTTGATGCTGGACGCACAGATGTTCATGATGCAGGCGGCCAGGGAAGGAAGCCAGTGTCAACCGATGATCTTGTTCAGCGCGTGGATCAGGCGATTCGCGGAAATCGTCGGTTAAAATTTCTGGGTTGAGTGATTTGTTTCAGGAAATTTCCCGGTCATCTCTCTATACCATTGTGAGTGAAAGACTCGAGTACCGCAAACTCTGCGCGAGATGGGTTTCCAAGATGCTGTCTGACCATCATGAAACTCAGCGAATGGGCGCCGCATTAACCTTCCTCCAGCGCTACCATCACGACGGAGATGAGTTTTTGGACAAAATTGTCACAGGAGATGAAACATGGGTCCATTACGAAACTGAAGAAACGGAAGAGCAATTCAAACAGTGGATGCATTCACACTCCCCGTGTCGTAAACCAGTGAAGTTCAAGCGCACGTTCTCCACCAAAAAGTGTATGGCTACAGTGTTTTGGGACCATAAAGGTGTTCTCTTGGTGGAATTAGTGCCACGTGGCACAACCATCAATGCAGCTTCGTACAGCAAGACTCTTCAACGTCTTCAAAGGGCAATTCAGAACAAGAGAAGAGGAATGTTGTCGTCAGGCATTGTCCTTCTTCATGACAATGCGAGGCCGCATACTGCAGTTGCAACAAAGATCCTCCTGGAGCGTTTTGGATGGGAAGTTTTTGATCACCCACCATACAGTCCTGACTTGGCTCCCTCAAATTTTAATCTCTTTGCCCACATGAAACGCTGGCTAGGAGGACAAAAATTCGCCACAGACAACGAGCTGCAGACCAGCGTACAGAATTGGCTGAAAACACAGGCGGCTGCTCTCTATGATGAAGGTATTGGAAAATTGGTACCACGTAATGACAAATGTATGAATCGGAACGGCGATCACGTCGAAAAGTAGCTTAATGTTGTATCACATTGTTCCATATAAAATTTTCTTGATTCTGACTATGATTTTCATTTAGCGACCTATCGGACCTTGAAAAAAAAATAACCCTCGTACGTTTTGCCCCCTCAACCCATGGGGCCGAATTTTGAAAAATCCTGAAACTGGTTTTAATGTATTCGTGTTCCTTACATTTTAAAGGAAGAATCTTATAGATATCTGTTTCCTTCTTTGAGATATGAAGGAATATGTAAAAAACACGTTTTGCTCCCCCTCCCCTCCTTGGGGGGCGAATTTTGAAAAATCCTGAAAATTGTTTTTAGATAATCATGTTCCTTACATTTTAAAGCAAGAATCTTATGGACATCAATTTCCTTCTTTGCGATATAAAGAAATATGTAAAAAATACGTTTTGCCCGCCCCCCCCTTGGATGGCGAATTTTGAAAAATCCTGAATCTGATTTTTCGGTAATCGTCTTCCTTTCATTTTAAAGCAAGAATCTTATGGATATCCGTTTCCGACTGTCAGATATGAAGGTATATGTGAAAAACACGTTCAGCCCCCCTCCCCCCACCTTGGGGCCGAATTTTGAAAAATCCTGAAATAGATTTTAGATAATCAAGTTTCTTGCATTTTAAAGCAAGAATCTTATGGATATTTGTTTTATTTCTTTGAAATATGAGGGAATATGGGAAAAAACACGTTTTGTCCCCTCCCCCCCATGGGGGCCGAATTTTGAAAAATCCTGAAATTGATTTTTAGGTATTCGTGTTCCTTTCATTTTAAAGCAAGAATTTTATGGATATCTGTTTTCTTCTTCGAGATATGAAGGAATATGTGATAAAACACGTAAAAACACGTTTAGCCCCCCCCCCTTACCCCTTGGGGGCCGAATTTTGAAAAATCCTGAAATTGTTTTTACGTATTCATGTTTCTTACATTTTAAAGCAAGAATCTTATGGATATCAATTTTCTTCTTTGAGATACGAAGGAATATGTAAACAAGACGTTTTGCCCGCCTCCCCCCCCCCCTTGGGGACGAATTTCGAAAAATCACTTCTTAAATGACGTCTTCAGGACAAAAGTAATAAGCTCCTAAAATTTGATATCTGTATCTCCATTAGTTTTTGCTAGGCGCTGATACGTGAATAAGTCAGGATTTCTTCCTTTATATATATATATATATATGTAAGGAAAAACATAAAATTAATATATGGGGGGGCTTTTGTTGGGGAAAAAGGGGAATTTATAATAAAAAATTATTAACGAAAGTTCGCCATAAAGGAAGAATGGTTGTTAATAGCAAAAACTATCAATAGGGGTCGCCACTAGACGGGTACCGTTCAGAAAAGATATATTTTTCGGCAGAAGTAAGTTACGTAAAAAGAATAAGAAGAAATGTGGAGAACATTCCATGATGAATCAGCGGAAAGATTGAGCGGGATTGTAACAAAGAAAATCTAGTTAGTCGTCACTTAAGTTTGAGAGAGGTAACAGGTGCGTCTTCATGAGAGATTTCAAATGGGGTGGAACTTTGTCGGAGCTCTGGACAAAACGGAATGGAGTAAAAACCAGTTAATGGAACTATGTCGTGTATATTCATTGCAGTGCCCGATTGCTTTTCATTAATTAATAACCCATGACATCGAACTCTGTCACACACACACACACACATACATATATATATATATATATATATATATATATATATATATATATATATATATATATATATGTATGTATATGTATATATAATAGATGGTTTGATGTCTGTATGTATTTTAAGTAATTACGTTGCTCTGTATTAGTAGGCTGCAAACAATTGTTCAATTTTAAGAAATATCCTTTCAGATTTTTTCATCCTGGGAAACTTTCTGAAGCAGTCTAGTGGCCAAGATGCATAAAGCGTTCAAAGTTAAAAAAAAGAAAAGAAAAAAGATGCTACACTTACTTCAGTCATACAGTCCTAACATATAATATTGCTGCATTTATTTCCATAATAAGTGCAGAAAAATTATTTTTCAGGCAGCAATAGAATTTAATATGGAATTGTTGATTAAGGTTTTTTTCCCGTCGTGAGCCCACATTGTATTCCAATGCCAGTCAGTCTTTCTATTTTCTGCCTGAATGCTTTTATTCCTGCGAATTACTATCCAGTAAAAGAATCCGGGAACAGAGCACCAACTCGCAGTTAGCGAAGCGACTGAGTTTATCTGCATGTAATTGCTTGGAAAACTTCGCTCGTTTCAATACCATAAGTGACTACTAATTCCAAATGAGATCAAACCCAATCCAAAGTGGATGCTCAGTTGCTTTTTAATGACTTTGAAATTAATCTAGTGGTAGGGATTTAAATTCGTGCTCGAGAATGCAGTTCATTAGAACCAATAATTTCTCTTTGAGATTAGTTATCATAATGACTATCCTAATGATGATTTATTTGATTCAAAATAATGTTGTTTCTCATAGTATGCCTCGCTTTATTAGACAAACGGGAGAAAGAGCAGTGCAAATTATTTCTATTGAAAGGAAAGAAATTCAGTTTAAGAATCGAATCGCTTAATTTACAGTTTAAATTTCTTGTCCGTGTCGCTCTGTAATCAATAACAGTTATTGCGGACTTGATAAAACATTCTTTTATATTAAATTTTAATTATATGTGTTATTTTTTAAATTAAATGCATTAATGAATGACTGCGTATACTGTTTTAGGTAATATAGTAATGTATGTTTGTTTATAAACCATTTTAAATTTTAAATTGATTTTCTTATATCTCTTTTGGAAAAAAAAGAACAATCAGAAAATAAGATAAGAACAACAACAACAACAAAATTTACAGTAAAAAAAACTTTCTCTCGCTGTCTCTTTTGTTACATCTTTATTTGTCTGCCCTGCCCATTTGAATCAGTACATCTGTGATAAAAATACAATACAAATGAGAAACCCCAAAACTGTCTTTATTGAGTCTTCCGAACACTTGCACGGTCAAGTTCTCCATGTAATATCCAAAGATCTCACAAAGTTGAAAGGTTTCAATAACTTTGCACCGCCATATCCAAAATCAGGCATTTGTCTTTAAATTGATATGTCTGTTTCAAACTATTTACTGTTTATAATGTACCTCGTCACTTTATTGTCAACTAAACCCATTTTTTTTCTTACGATGAATACAAGCCCACGAGGGTTAGCTAGCCAGTCAGCAGAATTTCTTTACTCTTTCAAACTGATGGTTTTATATCACTTGCTATATGGTACCTCATATGCATATAAACTTACCAATTATAAGTCTAAAGGAAATTTGACAAATTCTGAAAAATATAAGACAATAATCCGTAACGAAATCCCCATGACGGCTAAACTTAAAATAATGGCTAATCAACGTAATTTTATTTTCCGCAGATATTGCAAACAATTACATTATGGGTGGTTAGTTGGTTGGTTGAGATTTTATTACAAATCTTACCGCAACTACGACGTTAAGTTATAGACTTTCAGAACTTCGGCAATTAGCTTCAGCGGTTATGTAACGCTAGTTTCCTAAACATCGGAACTTCATACACGTGCGTATCGTTCACTTTAACTTCCCTCATGTTCTTTATACTGAATCCAAATTTTTGTTATTTTAAGTTAACCGGTCATTGTATTGTATGACGTCATTCATGGTTGGAGTAATCGGGATTGTTTCCCGTGTTTACGTCATTCTTTTACATTTGTATTTTTCCATTAAATAATGTGTTTTCAGGAAGAAGATACCCTGCCTTATGTAAAATATCATTGTTGTTTATACTGTGTGGCAGATGATTCATACGGAATAAAACGAAAGCTCGTTAGGTGAAGTTAGGTTGTTGGTGATCAGACGTGTTTGTTCTCCGCTTCTGTTTTTTCGCTTTTTTGCTACTTCAGTCACGTTAACTTGAGGGGCTTTGGCTTTCTCATGAGTGACGGGGCTGAATTTATCGATGCTTGGCTTTCCCAGGGATTTATTCCTGCGGATAATGATACTGAGGCCAGACTGCTTGATTTTGATATGGACGTCGATACGGACACGACAATAAATATGGACTCTACCTCTACTCTGGAAACAACTGTGGATATTGGAAAGAAGAAGGAACATTCTCTAACGGACACTGAAACTAAAATTATGGAAGACATAATTAAAGGAACTATTCCACCCTACGCCATGTGACCCTTGGAAAGGACATACCCTTTATTATTTGAAAGATTTCGTCTGAGTAAGCATGCTTTAACTGAAAGTGATCAATCTAACCGTAAAGCGCATTATTTAACTAACCCATTTAAAAGCCCAAAAACTTCTCAGGATAAAAGTGATGGTTTTTCTTTCCCTCCCTTAAGACTAACTTTAAAAACTCCGTTACCCATTCATTCAGATGCTCCTGTTACTACCAACAAATTTGATGCCCTTAAGGAAAAAGTTTTAAATGACCATAATGTTGTCCAACCAGCGCCTAGAATCAGTAATAATGTGCCTAAAATTAAGCACATTACCATAGTTAAAACTCCAAATTTTACGGGTGTCTTAAATGAAATAGGTGGTACTGATAACTGTAGAAAATTCCAAGCGAAGGTGGGAGTTGAATTTATTCGACTTGACCCCCAGACTGAACCTGATCATCGTAATATTTCAAAATACATAAAAGATCATAATATTGAAGGCTTTATTCTCCCCCTTGGTATTGTTCGTCCTGTTAAAATTATCATCAGAGGATTACCTAGAGACATCCCGACTACTGACGTTCACGATGAACTCAAAAGACTTGAATTCCCTGTTCTGAAAACAAACAATTTTCAATTAACTAAGAAAGATAAAACTATCATTCCTCTTTATCAATTTAAACTTACCCCTTCTGACAAAACTAGAACTATCAATGATCTAACCTCCCTGTTTCACATCCGCATAATGGTTGAAAAATATAAATCCCCTTATAAGAGTCAACAGTGACATAACTGCAACTACTTTCACCATCACTCAAGCAACTGCTTGATGAAATCACTTTGTGTTAAACGCTCAGGCCCCCATAAAACCATTGACTGTTCCATTAAAGAAAAACTCCCACCCCCAAATGTTGCAACTGGTCTGGTGACATCCTGCTAACTGGAGAGGATGCCCCAAATTCCCCCATAATTTACCTGAACCTAAGAAAAAACAAACATCTAAAGTAAATCCTAATGTTAGTTATGCTAATGCTGCTGGTTCGCATTCCCTTCCTACCCCAGTAAATGCTACTTCCTCTAATTCTGTCCCTGAACCTTCTACCAGTGCAACTGGTACACCCAACAATAGTGAAATTATCAATCTCTTGGCCCAAATGAGAGAAATTGATTCTATCATGACAGTCATTAAAAATATCCTTGAAATATCTGACTTCTAGGATCTGCTAGTTACACTAAGGCAGACTAAGGAACACATTCTCCAAGCCAAATCTTCCGATGAACAGGTAGTTGCTTTCATCTACTCTATGCTCAATCTTTCTTCTAAAACATTGCCATGAAAGTTTTTAAAATCTCTTTCCATTGTCGCTTGGAACGCCAATGGCATTATTAGTAAAATTCAGGAGTTCAAGGTTTTTATACGTGAGCATTGCCGCGATATTATCCTTATCCAAGAAACTCACTTTCGATCAGGGGATAAGCTGAAAATTCTTAATTATACTGTTTACCGTAGCGACTATGTTGACCCGACTCGTAATGATCGCGTTATAAGAGGTACGGCGATCGCTGTTAAAATGACCCTCCCTCACCATGATATTGTACTGCCCGCGCTCAAAGTTATCAACGCTACTGCAATTAACGTCTGTCTTCGGAACCGCCCACAGTATACCATCATTTCTACTAACATCCCCCCTGTCTAAATTGTATGGATATCTTTGAAGATCTTAACAAGCTTAATAATATCAATAATGATACTATTATTTTCGTTGACTTAAATGCTACCTATCCCCTGTGGAACGGCCCTAATTCTCCCATTAATCCTAATGGTGCGGTCATTAATAACTTCACGGCTAATACAAATTTCGATATTATTGCCCCTACCACCCCTACCCACTTTTCCTTTTCCAGGAATAATATTTTGGACTTTTCCCTTGTTAAAGGTATCCCTCATGATCTGTACATTGACTCCATTTGTGACCTGTCCTCTGACCACAATCCTGTGTTACTCAAAATTTCCCTCGACCATAATCCTCTTAATATTAAACAGAAAAAGTTTACAAACTGGTCTAAATTCAAAAACATCCTTGCTAGTAACCCCTTTGTCCACCCCGTTGTTAATGGTACTGATGATATTGACGATCTCGTCAATAGTATCACTTATGATATTAACTTTAGCCTATTTAACAGTATCCAAATCATCAGCGTTACATTTATGCAGCCTTGTAATAAATGTAACGCTGACCCTAACTTAAAATTACTGATAAACAACAAAAACAAAGCGAGTAAGAATTGGCAGCATAATAAAACTGATATCAATAAAACTATAATGAATAACTTTCAGTAGGACCTTAAATATTACTTAAAGGACAAAGCCAATTCTAACTGGGATCAGTTTATTATTTCTCTTGACACTACAAAGAATTCTATTTGGCGTACGGCCAAAAGATTTAAAAAAAAATTAATATCATTCTCCCTCTTAAAATCCCCAATTCCAATTTTCATGCTAGCACTGATCTCGAAAAATGTACCCTTATTGCTAAAACTCTTTCTCAATATTTTGCTCCCAACCCCCCTCAAAATTCTAGCATTGAAAACATTGTCAAGACTAATTTGTATCTCTTTAATAATACGCCTCACGATAGCCCCACCCCATACATTGTTCCTGTGGACGTTAAAGATATTATTAAAAATCTCCCCAGAAGAAAGTCCCCTGGTGATGATGGTATCACTCATATTATGCTTAAGCATCTCCCTCCTCATTATATTTACAAAATTACCGTTCTCATTATTTCTATTTTTAAATTTGAGTATTTCCCTCCTAAATGGAAAAATTCCATTATTGTTCCAATGCGTAAACCCGGCAAACCCCCTTCCTCGCCCGATAGTTATCGTCCTATAAGATTATTAAACACTATTAGCAAAATAACTGAAAAATTTCTTGCCCTCGAATTTAACAAACATCTGGAAGCCAATTACCTCATTATTCGCTATCAATTCGGTTTTCGAAAATCTCTTTCTGCTCCACATCAGGCCTACCGTATCACTGAAATCCTAACCCAAGCTAAAATTAATAAAATGTCCTCCGCTGCCCATTTTTAAGGATGTAGCACTCGCTTTCGACCGAATATGGATTGATGGTCTTATCCATAAGCTTATCAACTACAACTTTCCCCCCAGCTTATTAAAATTATCTCCTCCTATTTAAGTAATCGTACCTTTCAAGTTAAAATCAATAATACTTTATCCGACCCCTAGCCCATTTTTTTCTGGGGTTCCTCAAGGTTCTTTTATTGGTCCAACCTTGTTTAATATCTACATTAATGACATTCCGCAGTACATAAAAACCGAAATTGCTATTTTTGCAGACGACACAGCTATTTTTGTCTCTAATCATAATCATATATATGCAGTTAAAGCTATTAATGACCACGTTGCCCTTGTTAATTCCTGGCTCGTTAAATGGAAAATAAAAATTAACTCGGATAAGTGCATTGCCACTATTTTCACCCATAAGCTCGATAGAACCTATGCTAACTGCAATATTAAAATTGGTTCCACCATTATCCCCTGGTCAAACACTGTTAAATACCTAGGGTTAACCCTTGATTAAAAAACTCACCTGGAAACAACATATCATTAATAATTGTAATAAATATCGTAATGCTAAAAGACAACTTTATCCCTTAATTGCCCGAAATAGTAAATTGAACTTTAGTAACAAAATGCTCATTTATAAATCGTTCTTAAGACCCTTACTTACGTATGCTGGACCAGTTTGGTCGTATGCAGCGGATTGCAACATTAAAATTCTGGCTGTTGCTCAAAACAGGACTATTCGGCAAATCACTAACTCCCCATGGTATTTTCGTAATGTTGACATGTATAGGGAGATAAATCTCCCCACTATTCAAAATTATCCCAAAAATCTTGCTATTAATTTCCATAAAGATTTACCAAATGATCTTATTAAAAATCTTGCCGATTACGACCCTGCTGACCCAGCTAACAAGAAACGGCCCCGTGCCATTCTTGCTCGTAACTTTTAATTGTTTGCCCTGTTTGTTCACTCTATCTCTTTTTTCACCCTTGTTTTAACTTTATTTGTTCTATCGAAGCTATTTGTTTTCCCCACTTTCTATTTTCCTTCCTACTTTCGTTTTTTTATTGATCACTGAAGTTTTATGCATTACTATATCATCCTACAGTGGAGGGACCGGCCCATGCACTGTAGTTACCACTACTCTTCCTGAAGCTCCTGAAGCGTGGCAGAAGCAGGTGTAGGCGATTTGTATGCCATGTGCTTGCTGTGTGCTGTAGCTAGTGCAGCCGTAAGTGCGGTTGCTGCTGTAGGATGTTACTTTGTTTTATTTTATAATGTTTTATCCTATTATTTTTGTAATAAACCGTTCAATATTTTTTAAAAATTCAGTCTGCTTATTTATGGAGCACACCGCACTCTGCATTTCGGAAGTTATTTCCGAGATAATAGATTTAATGGCGCAAGGTCCTGAAATAACAAGCTGCGCCAAACACATGTTAAAAGCAGAACCACAATACATATATAAAAACCTAACATACCAAAAAACAATAGTATAGGGAACAACAGGGTATAAATAGTCATAGCATAAAATGTGACAAAACCGGTAAGATGCGTAAGATGACAAAAATGGTGATATACAAAAAGTGAAACAGTCATACATAAAAGGTGATAAAACATTCAGATAAAAAGGGTGATAAAAAAGTCACGGTACCCAATTGGGAAAAGCACAAAACAGTTAAAATCAACAAGTAAGACAAAAGATAAGTTATTAAATTTGATAAAACATGCCACTGTGCCATGTAAAATTAAAAAGGGAAGGATGGCGAGATTCCCCCAATAAAACACTGAGACTAGGTGAGGAAGAAATAAATTATTTTTGATAAAAACGTTTAAAACCTTTATATTCGGTTAAAAGATGGAGAATGGTTAGAATTTTCCCCACAAACCTCGCAAGATGGAGCGTTTTCATTAAACAATAGGTGTGAAGGAGTCAGGTGGTTTAGTATTGCAATTCATAATGCACAATTACATTATGAATTGCTGTGATAATTTTGAAGTTATTTAACGGAGTTCATTGGCATTTACAATATGCAAACTAGACAAATCGAAAAAAATATTTTAATAATCCACTTAATAGCCTCACTTTTCTATGATGTATGGATTGGAAAGAATCCCTGAGCAGACACTTTCTTATCTTTCAAGAAAATAATGGAATTTTTCTCTACCAGAAAATAAATGTAATGACTGTAACTTCGATAATTTAAAAAAAATGACAAGGACATTTAAGAATAGCCATTAACTAAAATTTATAGCTTTCAGTAATACTATTATTCTCTGTTTTACAGCTTGCAATATATTGGCACTGCTATAACAAAAAACACCTCTTTAAAATCCTTTGAGGGGCACAGTTTGCACAGTGAAAACGCCTAGATCTAATCTTTTTTTCACTTTCATTCAATGTACTCCAGTTAAATGAGCAGAAAATGGTTAGTAATGCCATCTGTTATCAGTTTAAAGAAGTAAAAAGATTTTGTAACCTTTAATTGGAAAATTTCTCAAGATCCTTTAGGTTAAAAAAAATCGGTAAAAAATTTGCACCGTGTAAACGGTGGAGGTTTCTGCCCCAGTTATTAAGCAAAACTGTTGAAAATAGCATTTGCATTAATCATGCCGCTACAGATGACGACAAAGTTCGACCAACCCTCAAATGAGCGGCCTTATTGGACGGTAAATTTTTACATTTCGAATAAATTTTTTTCAGTCTCTGCAATAGCAGTGCTTTTTCCATTGCACATAGCATGTCTGTTTTGCTTTAATAGTTTTGTTCAAAATTCATAGCTTTAAAAGATGTTTTATTGAATTTCACTTAAATTCTATTCTATGCATGAATCTGTTTGACGATCAAATTTTTTTGCCCCTTTTGTCCGTAAATGAGGAATTTTGCAGTACATTTAGAGTCAATGTATGCATTGTATGGGATTTCCAGATATAAAATCGGATGTCATACATTTAAAGAATATCTTTTTTATTTCATTTCATCGCTCTTCTGAGTTATATTATTTTCATATCTTTCTTAAAATACATACGTCTCTCTCATTTTATCGATATCGCATCTTATAAAAATATGCTATTTCTTTCTATCATATTTGAAACATAGTTTTTCTTTTTCTCTACCTCAAAAGATTTCAAACCCACATGTTCTGCCTAGTAATTACAAGTACGTTAATTGGACGCTCGTTTACTAAAGTGGGTTACTATGCAAATAAAAGTATCGGCTAAAGAATTGCCATTGTATGCAGCAATTAAAGGATCAATACATTTGAATATATTTTGTTGAAGTTTATAAATTTAGTAAAATATTTCCCTACGTTCAAGAGCATATTTTAAATAAAAATGTGATAATTTTATAGTTTTTTCTAAATTTATTTGAACATCAATCCACTAATTACGAGAGGAATTCCTAATTAGTTTTTCTCCAATATTGTATTTTAACTATGTTTTTGGAAAATACATTCATTAATGCTATATGTTCTCTTAATTGTTAAATAAATATTAACTGCTTTGTTTCAGATACCCTGATTTTCTCGATAATTGCGGACTACGTAAATAACATATCATGTTTCTTATATAACTGTCATAATTATGTACAATCTTTGACTTCTTGAGATGGGAATTATTTGGACATAACACATCCCTACGTAAGAAAAGTAGTAAACTGTTAGAATATCGGTTTCGAGGTCTAGAAAATTCGATTCTAATCTCTATCATAGAGTCTTTTCTCATTAGTTAAACATTCATATGTATAGAATCACTCAAACAATCGTTGTAACTTTTCAATTCTTTAATTTAAAGGCACGTTATTAAAATATTTTCTTGGAGTTTCTTACTAATTGTAAATTACGAACTCTCGCAGGTTTCTTTTTAAGAATTTAATTCAAATTCTGCTCTGTCATTAATGTCCGAACATCACAACATCGTAAGACAGGTAGAATAATGCATGCAACATATCCTGTTTCTTTTTCAATAACAAAAATCTTGCGTTTTAAATTGAAAATTTCTAAAAATAACACTGAAGATAAATTATATAATTTATTTCACTGATATTCAACTTCAAATGATAGTAAGATGTACCATAATCATTGTGCAAAAGAGTTTAAATTTCTATTGAAATGCCTTATTTAACTACTTTTCAGTTATTCGTGAATATAATTTGAATCAGGCAGATGTAGCGAAGAACGCAAAATAAATAAATAAATAAATAAACACTATCTAATTGGTGATAATACTTTTAGAAACCGTTATTTTCAATTTCTGCATATCGATGTCTATTTCTGCATGTACTTCTTACATGTTATGAGTCGAAATAATTCTGCAGCGGTATGCAATTTCCAGGTGACAAATTCTGGAGTAGCCTGACTTGGAGTTTCGGGATTCGATTCTTGAATTCTGAAGATACTAAATGGAGATCTCTGTCTTTTACAATATGCAGACTAGACAAGTTGAAAAAATATGGGGCTAGAGGGCATAAGACAGTCAGGTAGATTTTTCGCCAAGTTGGGGAAAATTTTTGGTTGCCACTCTGAAGTGATCACTGCATAGTGTCACTGTTGTTTCTCCTGCAAATTTGTGATGTTATTTTGTGTATTTTAGAGTGTATTTTGTGACAAAATGAGTGACATGATTGAATTGAGGTTGTTATTTAAGATGGATTTTATAGGAAACAGGTGTGCAATAGGTTTTTGTATGGATAATTGCCGTTTACGCCTACGACTTCGTACAGCCAGCGTAAGCTTTATTTTAGTGACCGCTACAGCCAGCCGAATCTTTTTATACTGGACTACAGCCAGCGTTACGTGACGAAGACAGCGGCTGGGGATTTTCTGTAATGTTTTTGGACGGATGCGTAACGGAGAGTAGCGGCGTGGAGCAAAGTTATTTGAGCGAATCGAAGATCTTGTGTGCGCCTACGTGTTTCATAAAGCCAACGGCAAGTTTGATTCCCAAATTATTCTTTCTTTCTTGGTCTCCATTGAGGTTTTTGTTTACATTTCGCCCTTTAAGCCTAATAGTTTTGCGAAAAACGCATTGGCGAGTTTTTATTTACAGCAAGTACTAAAAAGTGGCAATCCGTTGACGAAAAAGGAACCGCGACAAATTTCGCCAAATCTGACCGTCTTATGCACTTTTACCAAATATGGCAATAATCCGCTTAATAGGCACTATTTTCTCTGATTTATGGATTGGAAAGAATCCTTGAGCAGACACTTTCTTATATTTCAAGAAATTTATAGAATTTTTGTCTATCAGAAAATAAATATAAGTGATTGTACCATATATTTACTCTAAGATACATTAAGTTACAAGTAAGTATACTTGTAAGACCAGTGGAATTGGATTCAATGGCAAAATGTGTCAAGATTCCGACTCCAACAGTCAGATATCGTATATTGGAGTGGCAAATGCGAGAAGAACAGTATTTTCTGACTCCATAACCCCTCAAAATAAAATTATAGCAAGTATAGCAATTTATGCAGTAAACTAATTAGTATCAATAAAACAAAACAAAAAAATGTCTCGGGAATTTATTTTCCTCACGAAATTCCTACTGTAATTTCAACCTCTTTAATTGAAACTCATGGTGTAAAGTAGGTTACGTTGAAAATAAATGTATCGGCCGAGGAATTTTTCTTTTAACCAGTAATTAAAAAAGAGGTATTTTTAAATATGTGGAAGTGTGTAAAACTTGTAAGATTTTCCGCATTCGTTGCAAATCTAATTAAAATAACAATATGAGTATTATATTGTTATTTTAATTAGATTTGCAAAGTGTATGATAATTAAAATAATAATATGATAACAATAACAATATCATCTAATTAAAATAACAATATGTTCTACAGTTTTGTTCAGTATATTGGAGTATTAATCATCTAAATACTATAAGCTTTCATATTCAGATTTTCTGAATACTGTATTCATATTTTTTAAAAATGCAATTATATGAATAGTGATATAGTGAGTTGGTGTAAAAATGAGGTCTACCCTAATGACAGTATATTTAGGTAGGTCTCTGTTTCCATATGGAAATCAACGAACCAAGTTACACTTTCCGGGGTTTTGCGTAGTGGTCCTAGAGCACAATGAAGATGGATGATTTCAATTTACTAGCCCCAAATCCCTACTTGAATCATATTGAAGCATTTGGAACGAACACATAGAGTTATGTGCGTGTTAAACTTCTTTAAGGAACAAATATGGTGATTATTTGGGGAGGGGCCTGCTTTAAAAGTGCGTGTTATTCTGAATTTGTTGGTACGTGTGGTTTGAAAAACACGAGGTGAAAGAACTTCCGATTTGTCATCCGACTGGAACCAAAGGCTTCAACATTAGATTTTTAAATTTAGCTATAATTTTTTTTTTGTTTTATTTGGAAATTGAAAGTCCGTGTAGAGGTGGGTCGCTTCACGAATTTGCTCATTCTAATAAGGAAGGGTGTCCGATCATATTGAAGAAATCATTCCGATAACAGAGAGTCCTAAAATAGAAATAAATAAAGCAAACTTTTTACTTGATTAAAATGAGATGGAAAAAAAAGTTTTCTTGCCTATGGGAATAAATGCTCGTAAGTCGCAGTCAAAAATATAGGTATACACGTATTATTGAAGACTCAATATTACTTAAATTTATGAAATGAAGACACGTTTTTTAAAAGAATTCTAATGTAAAGGTCATGTTTAATAATTTAATTAATTTTTTTTTAGATTCAGTTGATATAAGATGGTATTTAGATGGAACATATACAGGGTGATTTTTATTTTAAAAACTGATAGTATTCAGAGCCACCTGTAGCGCGATCTATCAACCGGAATTCCACCAAAATTAATAGAGGGACTAAGGATGACATGGGAAAGAGTTTCCATGAAATAAAATATGTATTAGTTCTTAAAGCCTCCTATTGGAGAAGATATGACGCTGTTGTTGTCGGCACACCCGAGAATTTGCCTAAAACGCATGTAAAACACCAAAATTCAAATTTATGACTACGTAAACGACAGTAGCGCCAGTATGTTGGGCTATAAAGATCGGTGCGGAATCTGTTACGCCATCGCTTTGCAGAAGAAATGGCCATCAGTCGCTTTTATCCACTGGCATGCCCACCCCGCTTCCCGGACCTAATCCTTGTGACTTCTTTTTGTGAGGTTATTTAAAGTCCAACTTGTATCTTGGTGGAGTGTCTAACGTGTCGGCCCTAAAGGAAAACATATCCAGGACTGTGATGAACATTCCTGATGACATGTTTGGCTCGAGTGTTGAGAACGTAGCGTTCAGGATGCAACATGTCGTCCACCAGAATGGTGGTCACATTGAAGGAGGGAGAAGTAAATTTGTTGCATAAAGCGGTGTTGCAGTGAAATTTTTTCTTATTCATTTGTCTTCTTATTACAACTTTTTCAGTATTCATTCCGAAAGCGCTAGTTTTTCAGTATCAAGTCCGAAAAACTAGCGCTGCTATCGACTACGTAGTCGTGAATTTGCATTTTGATGTTTTACTTACGTTTTGTGAAAATTCTCGTGAGCCGTTAACAGCATCGTCATATTTTCCCCTATCGGTGATTTAATTTTTATTTATTTATTCATTTATTTTTGTCACGGAAACATTTTTCTGTGTCGTCCTTAGTCCCTCTATCAATTTTGGTGGAATTCCGGTTGATAGATCGCGCTACAGATGGCTCTGGGTAGTGTCAATTTAATAAAAGTCACCCTATATTTGCGGAATTGTGTTTGAAACCTCAGCATAAAAGCTTATCGAAAGCCTTTTTAATTGTAGTATTAATATACACATTTGTAATATGAATTTTCTGGCATAGGTACGAAATGGGAAAAATTGGATTTGTAGACTAAAGGCCTGTGAAATTATCACCATGAAACATTTAACACAATTTCCCATCTTACAGCTTTGTTATATTTTTTTACATAATAACTGCTGAATTTTTTCGTCCAAAGTAACATTAATTTTATGGCATGTATGCGCTATAAATTATATATAAGTTAAATATCAATATGATATTGTAAGAAATATTTAATTTTTTTTAAATTTCTACGGTTATTCTATTACATTTTATAGTAGGTCGGAAAAATACTGCTTATATTATTCTCTTTAAAACTAAAATTATATTAATGAAATTTAAAAATTAATGCCGATGATATTTTCCCACTTGTTTCAAAATATTTGTTAAAACACAAAACAACTCTTCTATGAAGGACTTTTAAAATTTATTTTTAATTTCATTTTATAAACCGAAGATCAACTCTTTCAAAGACCTTATATTTATTATTCAGCGGTTTGATATTCATTCTTAAACATTTGCGTGTAAACAAACGCTATTTTTCATTAGCTAATGACTGCCGCAGCAAAAGATGCCACGTCTTTAAAATTCCACCCCTTCTTCTCTGACATGTAATTACCTGTTTGTACTGCACTTCTATTAAATTCGGGACTGCAATTATCAACCCTATTCTGAAAATTTATCTGACATGCTGTCCAACTTTGTCCGACAAATCATTGATTATAAGGCTTTACATAACAATTGTTGTCTGCAGATTTAATCATTTAAAATTCTAATGTCGCACAAACCGCATTTCCTGAATTTATCTGTTCGTTGTTCATCTTAAGGAAAAAAATATTATGACATTAACAGGACGCTTCTACGTAAGAATAAACTTGAAATGTGTAACTTTTACACATTTAAGCTAAACATGAAAAATTTTCAAATACTACTGCTAGTTATGTGCAACAGATAGTTTCATCGAAGTTTAATTTCAAAGTTGTGATAGGGATAAATAAACTATTGTAATTAAAATAACCAAATACTAGGGAAAGAATGACACATTGCAGTTATTGAGATAAATTAGTTTTTAATAGCGCAACTTTGAGTGACAAGCATGCATCGCGCTTTCAGGGAATACTTTAGAAAATCTATATACATAATATGCGTAGGTATGTGGCACAAAATTCGACGATATTTCTACACTCCGAATGGCATTGACTGTAACTACCAGATGTAAACATTAGCGGCCGTCCGCAATTTGCAACCGTGTGTCAACATGGCATTACGCACTGAAATCTGGAATGCTCGAAAGAGATCTGCACGATCAATTGAAAATTGGGAACAGTCTCAAGAAAGAAAGCGAAGAAGAAGTAATTCATTAAGGGAGAGCATAAATAATCGCGAGGTTAGGCTTACCCGTCGTCAGCATATCAACCGGTAGCCAGCAATAGTAATTTTATACACTTTTTTTTAGTACTTGTTGAATTTTTACTCCATTTTATAATTGAAGAAATTTTCCCATCAATTCATTATTTGATATGATTAAGTCTAGATATCTAAATTGGGAATAATAGTAGATACAGAGAGTGATGTAATTCACACTATATTTTAGTACTTGCTGAATTTTTACTCCATTTTTTTAAGTGAAAAAAAATTCCCAACAATTTTTTATTTGATGTAATGATAAAGTGTAGAAATCTTAATTTTGAAAAATTGTACATACAGAGAGGGGTGTAATTTTTAAAATCATTGGTGTTGGGTTTCTCAGTCTTATCTTTAACTGTGTTCTGAAATAATGAAAAGTCATATTTTTTAATCACGAAGGTTTCGAATCAGCCTTATGGAGAAAACCCCTTAAGAACGTATATTTATGATGGCAGGTAATGGTAACATTCCTTACATATGTTACCTTCAGTTGAGTTGTTTTGCAAAAGAAAATATAAAACTAAAACCGACCATGCTGGTCGAGCAGCAGCTAGTATGTTCGAAAACAGAGATAGGATTGTAGTTCCATTCTGAAAGTAAAAACAAAACACGTTATCGCTTACTAGCAGTCCTGTATCAGAATCTTTATATGATGTGCTCAAATGCACCTCATATGGAATGTTTGAGATCGGCATTGAGATCTGAGGTCTAAGCTGATTAATACAAACACGAGGCAGCCCACTATTGCAAGCATTTATATTAATTGTCCCCCCAAAAGTGGCCGTTTTCAGGGGAAGTTGTGGAAAACGGGTTACTTCTATAACACTGGCTCTATGGAGTCTTTAATCGGTTCTGGACAAAATATGGTCGTTTAGAGGAGTGGCAGACTAAAGAAGTTTCTATATATATATATATATATATATATATATACAATATATATTAAAACACACAGTTAATAATGTCTTACGAACATGAAATAGAAGAAGTTTATTTTCTCATGTTGACTTACACCTGTTGACATTATTTCAATCAAATACAAAGTTTTATTAAATACATATTTCAATGGTAAATTATTTAAAATTGATGTTAAAATAAAAACAAAATTGATAGCCCAAAATATGTATGCAATTCAGAATAATGGCGATAATTACCGAATAAAAGTTAACTCCAGGGTATTTATTCCAGTGTTACTACAATAAGCAAGCTAATTGACTTATTAAAAGTGTCTTAATAATTAAGAAGTTGTTACTTGTGTGTGTGAAGCAGCGGCAATTCATGTCATCACTCCAAAAATGCCCCCGGAAAAATACATTTATTTAGTTCTTATCATTTAGTAACAGAATAAGAGCATCGTAAGGAGTTACTTTGCAAGCAATAAAAGTACAATTATTTCTAGATACCAAGGTAAATAATGTCTTAAAGTATATATTATGAACGACTTATTAAACATATATAATTTTATCTTTATCGCTTATTTTGGAACACATATTAAGTTAGAACATTTCTTACGCTGAATATCTTCGTTGATAACCCCAAAATTGTAGTTTATACCTATAAAGAAAGGCAATGAAAAGTTATAAGTTAAATTTAAAATATTCTGATAAAAATATTCCAAAAATAATTTTAACATTAGTTTTCGATGTGCGGAAAACTTTTTGTAACCTTTCTACATAACTATGAAATCTGAAATATTTTATTAATAATTTAACACTACAGTCACACTATTGATAGAATGAAAGATAATTGTACTTCGTAAGTTATTCTCTGCTTCTTGATGAAATTGTCAGAAAAAATTAATTAGGTTTTTAAAGCTTTCAAACTAATGAAATTGGCTTGCAGTGAAAGAAAAAGCTGTGTTATGCAAGATTTATAACTGTGTATGACTGTTTGAAAAAAATATAAATTTATTCCAGTTCTCTATGAAATATGTCTCTCCCAAAATATTTTTATGATCCTTTTCAGAACTTTCCCTCCCTGTGTCCAGATGTGTTACAAAAATTATGTATTATCTCCCTTTCTCTGTACACACACACACACACACACACACATGCATATATATATATATATATATATATATATATATATATATATGTAATGATAATAACAATAATAACGATTGTAGCCGGGCACATAACTTGACCGTCGAAATCATCAGTTTTGTAGTCGTAGCTAAGGCAAATGGAAACTGTGGCGGGGCGAAGCAATGGCCGGGAGCTTCAAACATTTTGTATCCATAACGTGCAAAGTAGCGAGTGGCGAGGTAGATGGAGAGGCAATAAAACACTTCGGAACACATCAGGAAAAAGGCAGCTGGTTCATACAAAGTCTTTATTTTCCGAAACTGTTTTTATATTTTGAATTTATAAAGTGTTTTATTTTGATTTGCATTTTGATAAAGTTAGAATGTTAAGTGTATATTTTTTGTCATATTATAAGAGTACAAAGTGTTACGTAATCTCTCGAAAATGAGTGTTTTTAGTGTAATTAATAAAAAATTTATATTATGGTTGTATTTTGATACTAGGATTCAGAACGATTATATTTTAGGAACGATTTAATTATATGTCATTTTGTTTTTTGCCGAGATAACAAGTATGTGCAATGTTCTTTTAAATCTTGCGGAGTAGATGAGGTCAACTCGGCGCCAGCTGCGCATTATTGTAAACACATGGTTGAAAGCCATTATTCACAGCTAAAATGTGTCAAGTCATCAATAGTTTCGGTAAACATGAGTCGCGTTGAACTTGTTTTTATTTATTTACATCATGATATATTTTTGTTTTCACGTTTCTCTGCCGTATTACAGGTTAGGTTTTCTGGATTTTTGCGTAGGATTTTCGCATGCCTTATATAATTTGAATATAATATTTTTTCCATTGAGTGACTTTTGACATTTTCAGTTTATTAGTGATTTTAAATGTGTTATGAGATTTTAAGTGCTATAATAATTGAAGAAGATATTAAAATTTAGGATGGTCATATATTAGTGAATTAGTATGTCATGTTGTTATATTCCCATTTGAAATAATATTTCGTGTCAATTCTAGTGATTCAATGCTTTTCATTTTTATTTTGTGTTCATGTGGGACTATTTATTGCAAAGATGGAACTTTGTTTACCAAAAGGTGCTGAGAGTTATTTATTAAACAAAGACTGAGAAGTGTTTATTAACCTCAGATGAAAATTTTCATGGAACATAAAACAAATTCTGTCAGGTACCATAAATGTATTTAGTGTATTTTTAAAAATGTTTTTCATGCTCTTTATTTCATAGTGATAATTTTGGTGTTCTTGAATATTTGATGGGCCTTAGTTATTTAAAGTTTCATGATTTTGGTATCCGGATACACTCGAATTAAACCAAGACCTTGCCTTCAAGATAAAATCAGGCCATCCATTCGAAATAAAACCAATAAATTGGTATTCCCTGACATGTTTTTTTAAACTTGATCCTGTGTTTCTCTACGACGACTTTTTATATTTTAGACTCTGAATTTACCCTATATTACCCTAACAAGACATAAGAATGTGTACGCTTCTAACTAAATTTGAATATTTAACATAATTAATGATTGAAAAACTAGAACCCGAATTAAGTCAAACCAATTAACTTCCAATAACATAACCTCAACCTAATTGAAATGTAATTCTATAATGACTCTGTTGAACCCAGAGCTCCATTTCTAATATAATCCCAATTGAGTCGGTTAGACCCCGACCATAATTTAATACAAATCCTTTGTGATTCGGTTCGACCCCGAACGCAAAATAATCTACGACCAACCCAACACAATGGTAGCTCAGTGGGCCTGAATTTAGTGCGTTTTCACCGGGCCTCTGTGGAATATTACACCGCAGATTGTCACATTTGGAGACCTAGGCTAAGTTCATTGCTCCAGTGGTGTAAATCCATTTCTCCCTAACTTAAAAAAAAAAAAATAATGTTGAGTGTTATTGGATGAAATCAAATTAAGACAATTTTTGAAAGTATTATTTTAAAACCTGCTTATTCCTGATTATTTACAATATTTATTGCCAAGTTACTTTTATTTAAGTTTACTGTGTTGAACTGTATTTTTAAAAGTT
Organism: Dolomedes plantarius; assembly: GCA_907164885.2. Classification (NCBI taxonomy): domain Eukaryota; kingdom Metazoa; phylum Arthropoda; class Arachnida; order Araneae; family Dolomedidae; genus Dolomedes; species Dolomedes plantarius. The sequence continues at coordinate 77,750,438 of OU015500.1, read as the reverse complement.
TTCTTATTAATTTGTTTCATTGGTGCATTTGAAAATTATATTAGAAAAACATTTGAAGCTAATTACCAAGAATTTAACTAATTGACTGTAATAACCACTATGAAACCTGAACAGCGACCAAACTCGTGAATGTAACCCGACAATGACCATTTTGATTTATTTTTGCCTTGTAAAAGTTTAAGTATTATTATTTTTAAATAATAGTTGTGATTTATTGTGTTTTAATAATTATATTTTTATCATTCCATTTTAAGTGTATATTTAAGTTTTTTGAATAGTTGAATATTGCCATACTCCTTTCAAACTGTAATTTAAGTGTATTAATATTATTTATTTTTGTTTAATACTAGTTCATGCTATTTTGTGCATTTCGTGACCTGAGCAGACACACAAAGATGATAGTAATACAAAATTTAAATTTGTCAACCCCCGAGTCAAAATTTTATTTCAAATTACTCCTCAAAATTTTAGTCCCAATTACATTTTGATATGCGGATCTCGCCTGATGGAGAGCCTTGCTGAAGGAGTCGGCTCTTCACGCAAGTCTTTTCCGGAGGGGGGGAAATTGAAATAAATTAAAAACCCTTTTTATTATTTATCACGCCCGTTCCAAAGTTTTCATCCTAACGCAACAGAATACCGTCCCCTTAACCTTTGAATCGCGACCTAAATCCAAACCGAAATAATTTATTAGTTTTTCCCCTAAGGCACGTGTGACCAAAGCTTATATAAGCATTATATAACGGGCATCGCGAGACCATCACCTCATATGACGCGACTTAATCACGTGTCAGTTTTTAACCAATTAAAGTTCAGCCCGCCTGAAAAACTCGCGCTTTTCTCGATAACTCCGTAGCTTTTGGGTTTTTGCTCAACCAGAAAACATGTAGTTTTCGCTCCTGTCAAATTTGTACGGGCGGGGCCGCGTCCCCGTCCCGGCCAGCGTCGCGCGATGTGTTCGAGTAAATTTAGTTGATGTTCTACGAAACAGTGAGGAAAATAAAGAAATGTTATCAACCAGCTGCCTCTTCCTTCTGGTATGGATTCAAATTAGTTCTTCTTCATCCCAGCCACTCCCAGCCACTTCGACTACATCTCGGATCCGATAGGCTAAGATTTTCAGGCCTGTTGAGCTTCGCCACCGCCTTAGCGCTTGTATTACATATATATATATATATATATATATATATATATTAAATTCCAAAAGAGGGTGCTCACACGTTATACTTAGACTTTTTATGCAAATAAGGCTATCAGTAAAACACCTGGTTGGAAATGTATCCGTCATACGAAGCTGGCAGCATGCTTTCGTTACCAGATCGAGCGCTGGTGGTTAAACTTTTGAACATGAATGGGGAATCCACAACTGTTGCATTGCGAAAGTTTCGCACTGAGAAAGGACTGAAGGCACAAAAAAGCCCTATTTCATTGAATGGGATACTAAATTTAATAAGACGTTTTGCGAAAACGGGGAGTTTGAAGGATCGTCCACGAAATGGCAGACCATCCTTGAGAGCGGACTGCGTCCATGCTGTACAAAGATGGAAGATTTGGCATCCGAGACATTAACGGGGAGTAGCAGTGCTCGTGAAGCTGGGATAAGAACGGGGATTCCGGAACCGTCGATTCGACGTTTTTTACACGGAATGTTGAATCTGTATCCGTACAAAATCCAGGCACTTCACCAGTTATTACCAGCAGATACAGTTGAAAGACAAAACTTTGCTACATGGGCTCTGGTACAAATGGAACGTAACCCACAATGGTTGCTAAACGTCATATGGACAGATGAAGACCAATTTCACTACATGGTGCGTTAATACGCAAGACAGTCGTATCTGGGTGACGTCAAACCCTCGTGAATACCTGAGCCAGTCACTGTATTCTCCTCATGTGACTGTTTGGTGTGGTTTCACCGCGTATGTTATTCTGGGCCCATTCTTTTTTGAAGAGCCTTGTCCTGTATCCGGCAGAAAAACCTGTACAGTCACTGCAGCACGGTATCATACGATTTGCGTGACCACGTTAAGCATGCATTGCAGGAAAGACATGCGTTACCTGATGTCCCCTTCATGCAGGATGACGTCCTGCCTCACATTTCACGAGAAGTCAAGAAGTTCCTGTTGGAATCTTTCACTGAAGGCCGAGTGATAAGTCGCGGTTGTACGGTTCAATGGCCCTCACGATCACTAGACTTGCCGGTCGCAGAATTTTGGTTGTGGGAATACTTAGTCTTGTATGCACCGGGGCTCCCCATCCACTTCAGTGGAATTGAAAAATGTCATTCGACAGACAGTCGCTGTCATCGATGGCGGCATGCTAAACTCCGCTGTAATGGGCGTAGTGACGCGCCTTACTTGCCTATTACCTTGTGTTGGTGGTAATGTTGAACATCTGTTACTTTAAAATAAATGCACAGTCTCATGTTATTATGATCTGCTTGATTTTCTGTTTGTGTTTGCCTGATTTGCATAAAATGTCTCAGTATGACGTTTGAACGCCCTCTTTTGGTTACTTTTGGAAACGTTTTTTTAAATTTTAATATGGAAAAAAATCCAATGTCCATCTGATCCTACTGGCGCAAACAGAAAATTTTATTACGAATTTTTGAACTTTGCACTAATTTATTACGCACCCGGTATACATATATATATATAGATATATACCGGGTGGTTATAATTAAACTTCCCCAATAAACGGCATCCTACAGCGCAAACGGGCGAATGGAATGCAACGAAATTTCGTATATGGGCTATACAGGAGATGCGCTCACGGATTTTCGAAAAAAAAATAGTTCAAAAATGTCCCCCAGAGGGAGCTTTTCATGGAAAAACATCAAATTTAACAAAATAAATTGGAATACATAAACCAAATTGGAATACATAAACAATTTGAACATTTATTCAATAGTTTTTTATCACCTTGTCATCGAGCCACATTAAATAAAGGTAAGGAAATAAATAACAGTATGCCTTTGGTGTTAGAGAAAAAAGACAGTTGAGTTAGCAGAAACAGGTACAGATTATGATGAAATGAGCAGTTGTCAATCGTGTTCAGGACGATGTAAGGAAAGGTGCTCAATCTGACCACCGTCAGTAACCTGCAAAGTTTGAAGGCGATGGACAGTATGTTCAACAGCAGATCGTAACGGATCAGTTGTGATTCTTCGCACATGAAGCGTGATGTAAGGAAAACATTAACCTTTCCTTACATTGTCCTGGACACGATAAACAACTAGCTCCTCTTGTGACATTACGTCGTAATATGTACCTGTTTCTGGAAACTAAACTGATTTTTTTCTTCTCAAACAGCAAAGGTGTACTGTTATTTATTTCTTTACCTTTACTTAATGTGGTTCCATGACAAGGTGATCAGAAACTAGTCAATAAATGGTAATATTGTTTCTGTATTCCGTTTTGGTCGTTTATTGTGTTAAATTTCATGTTTTTCCCGAAAAGGCGCCCTCTGGTGGATATTTAAGGAACTAATTTTTTTTTCGAAATTCCGTGATCGCATCTCGTGTATAGCCCATATACAAAATTTCGTTGCATTCCGTTCACCCGTTTGCGCTGTAGGATGCCGTTTATAGGGGAAGTTTAATTATAACCACCCGGTATATATATATATATATATATATATACTCGTATATATATATATATATATATGACGTAAGTGTATACACATATATAGTAATTGAGTCCGCCAGTATTTAAATTATTTTTTTTGTCGTCAGTTTTTACGCAAAGACTTTTTCTGGAAATAATTAGCACGAATCAAATTTTAACCCCCCATTGTTTCCATTGTATAATTTACAGTTTAAATTATGAGCTTCATTTAATTATTAGAAAACTTATCGTAACTACTAGTTCAAAAATTAGTTTCGTTGCAGTCTATTGAACGGAATTTTAATTTCTGTATTGAAACTTACTAGTTGGTGTGTATTCAAAACTATATCTGCCTTTGACATCAAGAGAATGAACGTGATTCATTATAAGGCATGACATTTAAATGCAATATTTAACTGTAGTCAATTTACATTACTAATTTATCATAATATCATAAAGAGGTTTAGAAAAATGATTAGATATATGAAAAGCGTGGCAATATTTAAGCATACATGCAAATGTAAAATATAAAATACTGCATATAGATTCATAAAGCAACCATTGCGATTAAATGTTTAGTAGTAAATAGCACATTTTCAGGATAATCAGCCTTTAACACTGAAAAACGTAAAAAAACTTCATTATTGGTAGATCATTAACGAATACCTTAAAACTAATCCTCCAGAGTAATGTGATATTTCCTTTGTAATTGCTTTTTCGTATGCATATGGAAGATTTCACTTGTACGTTATTCATTTTTTATACATCGAATATGATTCAATATTTTAGAAAAATATTTCATCAATTGGTATTGTAATTTTAATGAATGTAAGTTAAAACTGCTGTTTTAATATACATTTTAAATTAGATTTAACATAGTTGTATTTCATTTTAAGCGACCTTTGATTTGAAATCTCCCCTATGATATTTTGAGTACAAAGGCATTTCGATTTAAACAGATCTTCTGAAAATACCCATTCAAAACCTTTTAACTCTTCTGATTTTATAAAGTCTGTAAAAACGTAACCGCATTACACTCAATGTCATATTACGGTCCACTCATTGCAAAATTTCGGGAGATTAAATTGGTCTGATTAATCAGAGAAGTTCTGATGATATGTTAAAATGAAATGAGGGGAAAAAAGTAATTTATAGAACAATGAAGTCGATTCTCAGAATTAAGCTGAAATTTCAAATACTAGAATTAAAAAAAGAAAATTGTTTCGAATATTAGACGAGACGTATCAGTAATTATATTTTAACTCATTCCATGTCTTGAAAGAAAAGTTGTTTACTGTATAGTATAAAATTAAATATATTATACTAATCAGTAGATTCAATTATAAGGATTTTAATGAATGATCGTATTTCCAGTCCACATATTTAAAGTAGTTCAATAACTTTTTCTCAAAGAAAACCAGCATGATAGGAGCTCAAATATATGCAGTGTTTACAAAGGCGATCGGAAATTGGTAGTTTTCTGAAATGATGTTCAGCTAAGTAAATACCTTATACTGGAGCTATAGATAGCATTTTCCTTTGAAATATGAATTTACTTGACGTTCTTTATGTACTAGTTATTTTTTCAAAACGGAAAATATTGAAATTCAGAATTAAAATGATGTTTCCGTATTAGAGAAAGAAATCTCACAGACGTCTTTTAACTTTGGAGACACCAAATTTCTTCATCAGCAAAGAGTAGAAAATGCAAATTTATATTATTATTTTCGCTAACAATAATTAATAGACAATCAAATTTTGTCTTTTTAAATTATTTAAAAAACGTTTTTGGGTGTTTTGCTGTCGTAAAACGTTCAGTCATATTTTATATTAAGTTTTCCATTATTATTCAGTTGAACAGAAACTTCAGATTGCATTTGTGACTTTAATATTATATGGGTCGCCCAGTGGCTAAGTGGTTACGGCATCGGCCTCCCACGCCGGGGCCGCGGTTTCGATTCACGCATGAGACTTGGTTGTATTCAGGGGAACCTGACAGTCTTCCGCTTACAAAAAGAGCCCCGTCAAGAAAGGGGAGCAGCAACCCATCGCCGGTATGTATAAAACGTTTCCGTCACTGACTGACATACAACACACACACCAAACCGCTGGACCTAAAGGGCTGAAAATTTGCATGGCGATTCTTCTTATGGTGTAGGGGTGCACTAAGAAAGATTTTTTAAAAATTCTTCTTATATTTTTTAAATTAAATTTTTAAGCTGTTTTAGTAACTTTTTTTAACTTTGCATTTAAAATAATAAATTGAGAGTTACAAAATTTATACCACGAGAAAGATCATAAATATTCCTTTACAATAAAATCTTTTTCGAAATTTTACCTCTATTTTCTGATTTTTAGGGAATTTTCAAAGATTAATTTTTAGAATTTAATTTTTAAACCCTGATCACGTGATTCTTTTTCTGGTACTTTAAATAAATTTACCGTCACGTGATAACAACGAGATAGAATTTTTTTTTTTGCTAATGCGGCAGACGATTGGAAATTATCCAAAAAAATATTACAATACAGTAAAAGATATGTTCCTCAAACTTGTACTATATTCTTTAGTATGTCCTGTTAGATTTAATTTGAATATTTTCTTCTACACTATTTTGTTTTTAAAAATATCCCTTACGATTTATATATATATATATATATATATATATATATATATATATATATATATATATATATATATATATATATATATATATATATATATATATATATATATATATATATATATATATATATACATCAATTGTATACATTGATCGTCGTATTTATTATAAATATATATATATTTTGTATTAATTGCATGCATTGACCATTGTATTAAATTCGAATGTACTCCTTAACGAAGTGCGGAATTTCAGAAGTTTGTTAATAAAATTCTTCTGTGATTTGTGTTTCTATTTCCCTGTATTCATATCTATGCGGACTGGGGTGTAATGTCGTCAGCCCACAAGGACATTAGCCAAAAAAATATTATAAGGTGTAAGTGCTTATTACACATTTTATAATTTGTTTATTTTATATCATTTTTATGAAGTGTAGAAAGGTGTAAATATGATAGAATAGTAATTGCGAGGTGAAAAAACCCTTTGCCCTTTATATTGTAATCGTTTGATTGGAATATTTTAACGAAAGGCATAAATATCCAGTCCCTTTATAGAGGTAAGAAAATATCCTGTACATATATTTTGAGGTACTTAAATTTCGCATAAAATATATCGAAATTTCGCAAAAAAAATTTACAAATATAAAAGTTCGCATTTATTCGCAAAAATAAATATTTCATGCATATAAATACAAAACTTTCGCATTTATTAAAAAAAATCACAACTGTACTTACTTGGTTAGGTAAGTATAAAAATCCTTAGTTAAAAGCTAACACTGTAGTAGTCTCCCTATTCTCTTCCGTAAGTCTTCGAGAGTGAGATCTCTTAGTTCAAAACCGTGGATAGTCTTATATAAGAAATTATGTTAAAAAATTATTACTATTATTACCTAATTTCTCTTAAAAAGTCATTTATCACCGAGTTTTCCCCGAAAATTAGTATAAAAGTAATTTTCGCATTTATTCGCTCATATTGGCAAATTTCGCATTTATTCGCATATATTTCGTAAATACGAAAATTACGTATCCCTTCATAAATTTAATAACTTTGTAGTTCATTGCTTGATTGCTTTATTTCCGAAGGTATTTGAACTTACACTTCTGGTAGTTGAAGTAGTAAAAAAGTAAGAACAATAAAGGGAATTTAGCATATTTACAACTTGGGAACTAACCTTTTGTTGGGATTTTAGATAGTAAATTGTCTTCTTATTCTATAACTAAAAGAATAAAAATTCATAACGATCTAAAGGTAAAAGTGTAAAATTATTCTGATTTTAAAAAAAGATGTCCTCCGGGAATATTTTGAAAGTACATGTCAGCAAAAAAATTTATTAGGACTTTTTTGAATGAATTAACTCGAATCAACTAAGTAACTTTCATTTAAAATGTATTTTATTCGGGTACTAAATTTTCAATCTGATTATATAATTAAAGTTTTTAAATTTTTTATAAAAAATTATTGAAGTAAAAAAGTAAATAGATAGGTGTGTATCTATGGGCGATTATCATGTAGATGGGCTTTTGAAGCCTAAAATAAACATTATTTTGCAATAGAACAAATATAATCTTGCATGCTTTTAGTCCATCGCTAAAGTTCTGAGGACTAATACGATGTGAGACCAAGGTTTATATGGATCAAAGACGTATTTTCAAAATTTAAAATCTAGTCGGACTAACTCGAAGTTTACTAACTCTACAATAAATGAATACTTGCCTTAAGGACTTAAATGCTCAATGACGTATAATGATGCAATATTTATTCTTTTACCCTTTTCAAAGGCTTGATACAAAATAGATAATTTTCAGAGTAAATATCCCTTTCATATTTGATTTCAGACAATCAGTTAAAATTCTGGCATGTCAAGTGACAGCTTTGTGTTATCACACCCCTGACTATAATAGCTGTATCGAAATATCATTTACAATTATTCTTCAAATTAAATAAAACAGTTGTTCCTTTTACTATGAATAACTGTTTAGCTGCATTAACAGACATAACCTTATCTAACCGTTGCTGATAACGTTGGGAATATCAGTATAAAAATGAAAACGAAATAAATTACTTTCGATTCCTAACTCCATCCACTGCCTTAGAATAATGTTCGCACTTCCCTCGTAATCATGATATTGTTTACATATCACTCTATCATAAATGCATTGAGCTAATGATTTTAATTTCAGCACCGATAACTGTAGGTAGCACATTTTGTCTACGTTTGGATAGTTTGGTTCATAAGAACTGGCTATTTATGTTTTCTGCCCAATAGTATGCTATAGGTAAGAAATATAATGTTCCAGGTAATGAACAGTAGATTGAGCTATTTTTTGCTGTCAAATGTAATTAAAACGAAGATATCAGCTAGAATAATAACCTTTAATAAGGGATTTTCAGACATCTGGTACAATTTACTTTCTATGCAACGAACGTGTGTGTATTTGAAATATATTATAAACTGAGAAACAGAACACTGCTTGAGAACGATAGTTTTGGTTGATTTCGACCATTTTTCCTGCTATGCCTCAGCTCCTTTTTCCCCACTGAGGAGGGTCTAGCCATACAAATACAGCTTAATTTTTGTTTCAATGGAAACCAGATTAATCATAAAAGGTTGTAATCTTAGCTGATATAACAACTGGCTTCCTAGATATTGATCATGCTAATGCGTTTTGCTGCCAGGTATTTTAAACTTCTGAAACTTAAGGTGTAGTGGACCAATTTTTCTTGTTGCTGCACACATAAAACAAGATATCGAAGTGAGATTAAATATAGGGTAAGTATGCCGAATATGATACCCCTTTTGATTTTCATATATGACTAGGAAAGTAAGTGAGGGATTATATTACCAATTTGATATCCTTTTAATGCATATATTTTACTACATATACCAATAACAGAAAATAAAATAGCCTTACAGTTTTCTTCTATGAAGTTATAAACACAAGAGTTCAATTTTATGGGGTGTGAAAAAAGTAGTCCTAATATGAGACCCCCATTCTACGACTTTAAAAATGAATTAGAATTACTGAAAAGTTAGTAAAAAACAAAACTGCACACAATAATTAGATAACAGTTACCTATATATACTAATAGATTAAAAAGAAAAGTGACATTTTAAACAAATTACTTGGTTTACATTACAGGTTTTGTACAGTTTTTGTTTTTAGATTCAAACTTTTCACATTGTTTACAAATAAAAAGTTCCTCCCTTCCACAAGCTTCATGGGCCCACCTGAAACACGATTTACATTGACGCCACTGCTCTCCCCGTTTATCTTCTGAAAATAAAAAACCACAAAAAAAGCATTCAGAGTCGATTTCATCAATGTTGTCATCACTGTCTCATGGAGAGAAAATTTTTCATCATCTTCAATTGAACTGAGATCCTGATAGCTATAATTGGGCTAATTCGTTCTCTGTTTTTTAACTATTGTTGTTTTTTCACCCATCCTTAATTTTCCACTTCCTGTAGGGGCCCCTTTTCCTTTTCCTTTTCCCTTTATTGTTTACTCAACCTTCTCTTTTTTATCTTGATCTCCTTTTCCTTGTTTATCCTTTGATTTCTTATCTGTTAGGTCTATTCCTTTTTTTTCATGTAGGAGACAGAGTTTTTTCGAATATGCCGCAGTTCTTTTATCAATGCTATCATTCAATTTATTTTTATAGGGCAATGATGTGATAATATTCGCTTTACGGGCCCTACTTGGTTTCGAGATGTTTTTCGCAGTTAACGTAGGCAAGGGATTTATTTCTTCAGGAGTCACTAAGGGATGGTTTGAACTTGTTGTTTGATTAATACATTCCACATTGTCACTATTGCTACATGGTTGTGGATTTCATCTGGACGCCATTACATATGCAGCTTCACAGGAAACAAGGCTGTGAGAGTGAAAACTCAAATGCCTAATATGAGACACTATCTCTTATTAGGCATGATTTGGGGTCTCATATTGAGCACGACCATGTTATTGAACACGCCATCGAACTTTTTAGGTTAGGATTGACATTAGCTTAAAAACAAACAGGCTTGTTTACACTCCACATTTGTAGCTATCTATCAAATACTAACAGTTTTAATAAGAGCCTTACCTTGAAAGTGAAAACAGGCAATGAAAATGGTGATGCAAAAAAGTCTACGAGCACACATTCAGGAAAAATAAAATACCGTACCTTTGTGTGTGCTTGCGAACACTCGACTGATTCACCGATTACGAATGATGCAATAGACTATAGTTTTACGCTCCAGGCGGCAGTACATGATACGTCCTGTAAGCTGGGGTCTCATATTTGGCAAGATCTCATATTCGACATACTTACCCTACAGCACTTCAAAAGGAAGTGAATATCTGGCACAGTTTGAGGAGCAAATAATGTCCAATACTTTAAAAACGCTACAACACCGGAACAGTGCTGAACAAAAACTGTACGTTATGTGTCATGTTCTTTACTAAAACAATTTTCATAACACAATAAAAAATTTCTAAGTTTATTTCAAGATTATAAACTAAAGGTTTAAAAATATTAAACTAAACATTTTACTACAAAGATTTTCAAGTGTAAGAAGACCGTTTACAAAAAATCGGGCTTGAAACCTGCACCTCCAAATACTGAGGATAATTTTCAACCAACTGAACCATCTCTCATATGGGAAGAAGTATAACTTCTAAGGATTTCTTCAACATATACTTTTCTATCTCTTTTTCGAATCTCGTTTATTGAAACATCAGACGATTCTTCCTGTGGCATTGATAGTTAGTAAGCTCAAGACCGACTGTACAGAAAAGAAGCAATTTTCTAACAAAAGAATATTTATCAAATGCTTACCCAAATGTCCTTCTCTGAGTTTCAAACGGTTGCGATCAAATGTATGGATTACCTGGTGTTTGGTTGGTTGGGGTTTCCTATCGCATGGTTCTAAAAAGACAAACTGTGCCAAACGCACGACAACAGCAAAACTAATACACATATTATTTAACACATAAACCTAACAAATAAGAGCGATAGAAAGCATGATTAAGTTATGCATGAGAAGAGCAGGACTAATACGCATATTAATTCAACAAGAAATAAAAATGGTATAAAATATAATAAAGACAATATGGGCGCGATGGCCCATTTGGAAAGGACAGCGGGCCAATGATCTGAACGTCTGTGGTTCGATGCCCGTCGTTGCAAATCCATCGCCGTGTACACTAATAGCGACTGCACGTAAACTCCATCGTGGCTGCAAATACCTCCAAGTTTTCAAATTTACCTCTGGAGGTGTGGGTTAAAAAGTTGCATTCGGCACTTGACTCGGTTCTAAATTACTGGACCAGCTTGTAGGGGGTAATGCTGGTCACCTATACGGTGCCCCCTTAAATAAATGGCCAACAGTCACGACTGCAAATGTAATGGATTAAGTTCCAAAAATTACTATGAATAATAGCATGATAATGACAATGTAACTAAAGAAGTCGTATATAAAAGGTGTCTAAAACAGTAACGTAGAAGGTGATAAAACCTGTCAAGTTTAATGATAAAAGAGCAGTTATATAAAAGTGATAAATGGCTAAAATGCATATATGATAGAAACAATGATATAAAAGAGTAAGATATACATATGATAAAAAATAATGATAAAAAAGTCATGAGCGAAAAAGAGACAAGCGGTTATCGTATAACCAAGATCTCTAGATGTGATTCCCCTATACAGATTACAGTCATCTGTAGAAACTAGTAAAAAGGAGCTAAAAAATACAGATTAAATAAAAAAAAGTACTTTGAAATAACCGGGAAATTTCAGGGTGAAGATTTTCACCCAGAAGATCGCTAAAAGGGAGCGAAGCGGACCCAAAAAATATTTTAGATAAAAATTAGTTATATCTGCATAGTCCATAAAAATGCGTCGGATGGAGAGTTCGCAATAGTAGTGATAGCAAACGGAGGCATTTCTAACATCCAGAAAATTTTTGTGAGTGTGTCTACCGCCTGTCCTATTCTCATACACGTGATTATAAAATCCAGTGTCCTTGGATGTAACGGAGAGAAGGCAGAGATGATGGGTATCACATAATAAAGTTTATTATCTAAAGTACCATCTGGAGTGCTATTTATCCAAAATTAAATTCTTGACGGTATGTTTGATGTCAGTGAACGACAAATTGTATTATTAAATCGTGTTTGAATTATTTTCTACGGAGTCTGCAAGGTCATTTCCAGTGATCCCAACATGAACTGGGATCCAGCAATATAAAACACTGGAGAGATACAACAGAACATTGGTCTCCCTACACACTTGTTCCTATGAAATGATCTATAAAGCTCAGAACAAGAAATGTAAAGTTTTTTTTCGCAAGTGACATCACTAAATTTATATGGAAATTTTAATTAGCTCATTTTAAATCTTTTAAAGGTAATACCCTTCCAGTTTTAAAATAATTATGCAACTAAATATTATTTTATCGTTATAAAAATAATATTTTATCACAAAGGGAAAAGAAAGAACTAAAATTATTTCCTGCACTAAAATTCTTGCAGCAAGGGATTTTCTCATTATGTGGTATACGCTGAAAAATCGATCGCATGTATAATACTTATCACGTATCATAACCTTTTATGAATGTGATCGATCAAAATCATTAATAAGGGACGCAGTTTTGTCTTTTGTTCTAAAGAGGGTTAATTAAGTGTAATTAACGTGTCCGAGTTAAAAATCCTTCAAGGCATCAATTCATAAATGAGTTTTAAAAATAAGATATCTAGAAAGTATGTTATAAATGCTGGAGATTAAGACAATAAATATTTAATTAATCGACCTTTATGGTTGAGTTACTTTCAAGAACTTAATTTTGAAACGATAGGTTGAGAAATTAATGAACTAAATAATGAGGGTTCCCCCCCCCCTTTCTCTCACACACACACATGTACGCATTCTCATATGTATATGACACATCCTTATATATATATATATATATATATATATATATATATATATATATATTGATGAGCCCCAAAAAACTGGTACATCTGCCTAATATCATGAAGTGCCCCCACAAGGACGTTAAAGTGTCAGAACACGACGGAGCATAGACACGACTAATGGCTGAAAGTATACTGGAGGCAACTGACACCATGAATCCTGAAGGACATTCCACAAATTAATAGGAGGGCGAAGAAGTGTAGCACGTCTATCTCGTTTAAGGATTCTTGTCAGTCCTCGACGGTCCAGTTCTTTCAAGGACTTTTTCCGGCCGCACCGCTGTTGGAGATTTGATGTTTTATCGGTTACCTTATTCACGTCAACAGGTACACTTGGGAAATGATCGTGCTCGAAAATCCAAATTGTATAGCTACCTCGGAGATGCTATGAATCATCTCTCGGGAGCCTACTATAACACCAAGTTCAAAGTGACATAAATCGTGATAACTTGCATTTATAACAACAGGAACCGATCTAACAGCTTCGCCAGACAATTTTTGTCATATAGGCGCTGCCGACCGTGTCGCGTTACGCTGCTTCCTTGTATATCTCCGTTAATTTCATACGCACGCTTATAATAGGTTTTTTGGATCTTCGGTGCACGTACACACACACACACACACGTATTATATATGCGCGTGTGTGTGTGTATGCCTGTATGTATATATGCTTCTTAAATATATGGGGTCAGCTACTGCCTACTGATTGCATGTGGAAACTAACTGTCGACTTACTTTGCATTTAAGAATAAATATGGATCAAATATGAGTATCATTTATCATGTATAGAAAAAGTATACTTTGAAACAGAAATCGCAGTAAGCAGCCTGAACTTTTTTTTCTTTGAATCTGTCCTAGGTACATGACAAGAATAAACTTTTACGATATTCTGTTCACGATTCCAAACACAAAAGAATCATTTTACAAAAATCGATGCACAGATCATTAAGGAAGGAAAGTTTCGAGTGGAAAATAATATTCATGACAGAGGTGAATTGATCGGGTATTGATCTTCGATTCATTTCCATAAAATGTTGCTATAAATAACTCTCAGGTCAAAGTATGAAGCAAGTGTATTTTTATAGACAACACTTGAATGTAATGGTATCTCAGATAGTAGAAAATTAAGTGTAACAAATATGATATTTGTGAGATAAAAAATAAATTGTGGTATCCCATATTAATTCCTAAATAAATATGTACAATGTCATATTGAAACTTGTAAAACAAATTGTTGCTTTCGTTATCGAAAGCTTTGCACGGCAAATCTTGTTTAAACGATTACACGTGCTTGTGAAGAAATTAAAATAAGAACTAGAGGTTGGTTCAATGTATAATGATTAGAACTGAATTTGTAATAAAGAACAAAATCCAGATTGAATGAAGAAGAATATTTTAGGTTATTGCATTTCCATCAATTTCCTTCATTCATTCATGCCTAAAAATTTCATACTATCAGAAAAATTTTAAGAATTTCTAAAAATAACAATCATATGAGGAGGAATACATTTTGGAATATATTTTGGAATACAGTTTGGAATATATTTTGGAGGAATACATCGGATTTTGCTGCAAGGAATTTGGAAATGATTTCTCACAAGCTTAAAAAGCACGAGACTCAGTCGACTATATTGTAATAAAACTTCTGTCATATAAAATTATTGCTTTAAAAATTTAAGTATAAGCAGCTGCACTATGTGAAGAAGAGGACGATATTCCGTATAAGGCCAAGCAATTTCAATCATAATTTGTTGGAATTAGATTTAGAATGTAATAAATTTTGCAAAACTATGATAGCAATGCACGTTATAGTTTACACCATTCGTTTCATGAGACAGAAAATGTGAAAATATAATTTTCGATATATAATTTGCCTCTGTCTGAGAAGTTTCATCAGACAGAGAAATGCGAAAATATAAAATACATAGCATATAAAACAATTTTTTCCTGCTTAAAATAAAATTAAAGGGTGTGCCTTTTCAGGTCATTTTTTAAATTATAATATAATTTCGAAAATATAATTTGCGAAAATATAATTTACCTCTGTCTGCGAAGTTTCAACAGACAGAGGAAAGCCAAAATATGAAATACATAGCAAATTAAACAATTTTTCCTGCTTAAAATATAATTAAAGGTGTGCCTTTTTAGGTCATTTGCTAAATTCTTATATAATTGTGAAAATATAATTTGCGAAAATATAATTTGCCTCTGTCTGCAAAGTTTCTTCAGACAGAGGAATGCAAAAATATAAAATACATAGCATATTAAACAATTTTTTCCTGCTTAAATTAACATTAAAGTGTGTGCCATTTTAGGTAATTTTAAAAATTCTATTTTTAAGAGTATCTGAATATAAAGTCAGGCAATCGGTACCAGAGTCTGTGGGTTCGAGTCCCACCCTAGGCATGGTCATTTGTAGTCTTTCGAGATCGACTTCAAACGGAAGGTCCGGTCTAATTAGCCCCAGTGTAGCAAAAAATGACCGTAGTGCTTTCAACCAAGCTAAACAAATCAAACCTAATTATAAGGTAGAGTTTCATCCGAGCTCTGGGAAGCGAGTTTCCCCGTAGTACAAAATAGGAACTTGTAAAAAACAATTCTACAGTGTTATGCTATAAAGAACCAATCAACAAATGTTTTAAAGTTGAGCTTAATAGCTAGTAGTGTAACTCACTTATTTAGCTATCGTTAAAAAATTATCAATAGTATAGACTGTAGACCTAATAATATTATTTTTATTAAATGGAGATCCAACCATCATAAAATTAAATATTTAATATGATGTTTTATTAAAACTTAATTTTCTCAGTTTTGAAGTAGCGTGGATTGGTTCCTTGTTTTTATAATACTATCCAGTTATATTGTCAGTGAAAGATTCTTAAATATCGTATCAGACACAGAACAAGCTGTACATAAATCTGATAACACGCAGCGATAATATTTGTAATATTTCAAACATTTTTTTCTCCTCAGTATACTCGTAGTTGGCACTATACATTTGCTCCTAATAAAAAAAGAAAAAATTATTACGTTCATTTAATTTTTAGTTTTTCAGAAATTGCATGTTTCTTGTCAGAAATATAAATTCAAAACATGCGCATCTGTAGTACATATCTAGTAAGTGTAAAATTTAAAAATCTATATTTTCTTTTACGCCGCAGTTGTCCCAATATTTTACGCCTTTAATAAATTAATTCCAAACTAATATAAAGTTTGTTTTGAATTCATCTATTAAGTATGTATTTCTTGTGAAAATTATGTGTTCCAGAAGACACTGATATTAGGCCGATTATACTCTCGATGAAAAAAATTGTATATTTGTCATAAATTGCTAAAATAGGGTTTATTGTAATGATTAATACGGATAGAAACAAAAGTCGTTATTGACTTGAAATAAAAGTTTCTTTTTATACAATGATAATAATAAACTGCATTTGATGAATTCCAGTATCAGACTCCATAGCATTTCAAAGAACAACAACAGAAATGAGCTAATAATAGCAGTAAAAACACTCCCTGCTTCTTGGTTTAACTAAAAATCAAACAGCTTACAATGGGTAGGAATTTTTCTACAACCTCCATTTGAACAGTACAACGGCAGCAGAAGCCACGTTTCGGTTGACAAGGTGTCAGTAGAGCAAAAGATACCGCCCACTTTAACACGTGTCAAGTGAATTCTCTGAGAAAAATCAGTATAAAGCCTTAGCTTAAAAGCTCATATCTCCAGGCCTGTAACTAGGTCCTAAAAATCTTATCATTGTATATGATGCCATTTCTTAGAAATATAAAGACAGAAGGCTTGAAAAAGATTAAGGAGGTCCCGGGACATGAAACTCAGAAAATCGCGCATTTTTTAAACGCTTTTACCTTATAACAAACTATTGAACTTTTAGAATCAACCACCACAAAACCCATGTTTCTACTGTAACGATGTTCTCATATAAGGTAAATGCACCGATAATGGGCCATGTCCCTATAATGGGCCACCCTTTAGAAATGTCGAGAAATTTAGGGTCTATTGTCACCTTAGGCAGTGCAAGGGGTGAGGGTCATCGGCTACTACCTGCGAGGATCCCTTAGCATTGGAATTTAATGCATTCCTTTACTTTGTGCGAAGTGTAAGGTGTATTCGGCTAGAGAGAAGAAAATTTGTACATGTTTTACCGTCTGCTTAAGAAATCTGTTAAGGTAAGTGAATTTTTTAAAATTGTTTCTTTAAGTACTATAATGCCTGTTTATTGACTTAAACTATTATTCATTACGATAGTATGTATAATTCAAATTGTACAGTGATTAAATGACAAAAACTTAGATTCCACTGTCAAAATAGCGTGGCCCATCATGGGATAACGAATTGTTACACTATCCCTGTATTGGGCCAGCCCAAGTACTGGTACAAATTATTTTTTCGGAAATGTCAATATTTGCAACAACATACCAGCTGTGACAAGTAAAGGGGTAAATCACCGGCAACATTAACCACAATTTTTAAGTAAATTTAATTTTAGATGTTTTAGTAAATAAATTTATATTTCCGTTATATTTCAGTTTTTATACATTTAGTGTAGTTGTACTGTAGTTATAAAATGAATAAACCGGTTTAAAAATATACATCATGTTTTTAGTTCCTTTTCTTTCCAATTTTATGATATTGTAGAATTGATTTGTGTTCCATAACAGATTAAATAGATGGCCCATTAATGTTTTGATGGGCGATATTGAAGGCCCATTATTGGGTGGCCATTATGGGTACATTGGATAAAATAATGGTCCATTATTGGTTCATCAGGTTGGTTATTATTTATTCATATATTTTTTTTTATGAATGCAGCCAGTGTGTTCCAATTGCTACTACAGATGTAAGACACTTATTAAAATGGCAGGTAAAAATTTGGATCACTTTGCTTTATCTATAGCTGTGAAAATTCAGATTTACTTCAATTTTTCTCTTAACCAACCCATTACTGGTGCGTATACCTTACAACATTATTTTTCTGAACGCAAAAGAACTTTTCCTGTTATGCCCTCTTTAATTGGGTGTATCTATAATTCCTTGCAAGTACGTTTGCAAAATGTTTGACAACGTTGATCTCAGTTCACGAATTTGTCTTCAGGATTTTCAATTTAATGTAAAACTTTTTAAAGGGGAAATTATTCTGAAAAATCATTATTATTTTTTTTTAGTCTTTTAAAGGGATAAAAATTTCTTTAAGGGAGAATTTTAAGAATCTTCTCGACAAATTTTTTTTGTACAGTAAAAAGAAAAAGGAGCTATATCAAGAGCTCCTTTGAATCCTAGGTTTACAACTTTTGAAAACAAAACTTTAAAGTTTATAAGCATTTTTTGTTTGTGTATAATGATCTCTTTATAAAAGCCCGTATGAGAAAAAGAATTATGTTCAAAATGAGTGCAAAATATACATAAATATGATGTTCCGAACTCCTATAGCGTAAAATGATGGAGTTAAAAATCATTTTTTAAGGTTAAAACAATATCCAGGGTATTAATTTATGGCGTCACATTTAATAAACTGAAGATGAAACAAACTTACACTGAATTTAACTGAAGTAAATTTATTAATTTTCAAAACTCACAAAATAATGTAAATGACATTTTGCAATAGAGATGGATTCTCAATATTTTACGAACACACGATTCAGAAAAAATACGTTTCTTCAACAAAACTCCATCTCTATAGCAAACTCCTTAAATAGTAAAATTTGAGATAGTATCGAAATGGAGTCTGAAAACCACACAGACAATCTAATTTTACGATAGAAATTAAGGTTTTTCGTTTTCAAATAATCAGAAAACAATTAATAGAGTCATAGGACCGAAAAGTAAAAGAAATCTATATATTTAAGTTGCTAAGCCGACTTTTTGGGCAGTCCGTGAGAGAAAACTACTGGATCAATTTACTTCATTTTTGTCTTAAACAAAAGATTGTAATCTGTAGATTTGTCAAATTTGGTTTTTGTAACCGCAATTTCTATTAATTACCGATAATTTACAATTAAAAATTTATTTCTGAGCATGGTCAGTGGCATTTTTAAATCTGGCTTTAGAAACTCACTGTTTCTGCGCATGTTCAGTGACATCATTTAATGATAAACACGCTTATTCCGAAGAGTCTCCCAAGATCTGTCTCTGCCATTTTTATTTTTATGATAATTATGTTTGTGAAATATAAGATTAAACCTGATGGAAATTGTTTATTTCGCGCTGTTTAATTAGCGATAATTTACAATTAAAATAATTGCAGTCTGCGCATGCTCAGTGGCATTTTTAAAACTGGCTTTAGATACTCACTAAGCACGAGACTGCTTAAACACATTATTTTTTTCTCCGCATTATTATGATTTTCAACATTTGGAAATGACGTGTTGAGTATAATTTTTGTATTAGTACATTTATTTACTATCTATCCGTC
Source organism: Dolomedes plantarius (assembly GCA_907164885.2). Lineage (NCBI taxonomy): Eukaryota > Metazoa > Arthropoda > Arachnida > Araneae > Dolomedidae > Dolomedes > Dolomedes plantarius. Next base: position 77,730,824 of record OU015500.1, on the reverse strand, counting down.
ATGTTTTGACGGGTACTAACTAGTATTTTTAAAGTTAGAAAAAATTACGACCTCTTACTTCCCAAATAAGGGTAAATTTCATTTATTGCTATGAAATGAAAGAGCATTTCGGATATCTTAACTAAATATGTAAAATTAACTGATGAAGGTCACTATTGCTTTCCCTAACACTCTCCTACAACCTATAGAAAATTTACCGTTCAATACTCTAATACGCACCACTACATTATTTCTAATTTAACTATTTAATTGTTATGCGCATAACTTCGTCCCTAGTCTACAATCATAGTTTATACAATTATCAATGCTCAAACTGTTGCCATTAGGGCGAGTTATACTTAACCTTATCAACATTCTATTGCGATTCAACTTGCATTTGCTGGAGCCTCATGGAATACTTATGTGTTTGCTTAACTACAGATAGGATTACACAAAGACCCTTCTAGTTATATTTCAAACAATGTGTTCTAGAAGCAAATGAGGTTGTAGATACCGCTCGATATATGTTAGCATATAATAATGCCCTTGTATTTGCGTTGCGATGCAATATTCAACTTAACTGAGGTTTATTGGAAGAAGAATTTACTCACTGCAATAATAGACATTGCAAAATACTATTCATATTTATTTGTTAGGTATTATTTATATGCAAACTGTTTGTGTCTATTTTAAGTCTTTTAAATTTGTATAAGGTCATCTATTCTCAATTGACTAATTAAACAAAACTGCCAAGGGATATTGATAATGATATGATAATATATGTGACTCTTGCAAAAGGTTACTATTGATTTAATTAAATAAAACTGACCCTGATATATATCCGGTGATATTTATATCAATTATCACCTTGAACGTGTTACTGACACTTAGTATTAGACAATATTATTTTCAAACTATCGTCAGAATTATAGTTATTTTACTTGATATATGAAGCAGTCCAAGGAAAGGTACATTAAATCTGAAAATCGATTTCCAGCTTTTGATTACATTTTATTTAGCAGAAGTATTTAATAAAAAATAAGCTCTAAAAATCAGTACGGAAATGAGAGACATACAGCAATTAAAAAAAAAGTTTGAAAAAAACACATACTAGTTTTGAGAAAAACGACTTTTAAAGTATGGTTAGAAAAAACGGAAATTTGAAAAACTGCTACAGAAATAAAGCATTTAAACTATACTTTCAATAAATTAATTTACAGTGTTTGAATGCAAAGTACAGTGCATATTTTAGGGAGTATTTAAAAAAAAAGTTTGATAGAATAGAAATTCGATCTGATGCGCAATGAATGTAAACACACTGTCACGCTGTCATTATCTGACACCCTGAAAAGAATAGTTTCTACAAAGAAAACTACATATCGTAGAAGGCTAATCTTTTGTATACATCTTGCCATATGTTACTGAAATCAACTAATGTTCAAAGTTGAAGATAAAAAATTTAACCTTGAACGACCTTTTTTACGATCTTCTATGAAAATGTCGTTTTCTACAAAGTACCTTTTCATGGATTGTATTACGTATGCAAAAAACGTTTAGGACACTATATATAATAGTATATTTATTTCATTTTAGTTGTAAAGACTATTGTTATTGTTGTTGTTACTAATCCTACCTGATCTAGCCGACAGGCTAGACCAGATACATGAGACCAAAAACCTTTAAAAATCCAAGGAGGAGACCCTGCCTCAAACACCCCTTTTCAAAACCCAGAAGGTCAGGGGTAGAATGATTGATGTTGCATTTTCCAAAAATGGAGAAGATCTTATTGCCTTGATCAAATTTAAGGCACTTCAGGTGACCACTTAGGAGTCTTGACAAAGCAGTCTGCTGAGCACGATTGCCCACAAAATCCATAGCTCCTCCCGGCTGTCTGCCACAATACCAGTCATGTGCTGGAGAAGATTTCCATGAAAGGGCGATGGTAGATTTAACTCTTGAGCAGATCCCCCAAAAAGTTAAAGTGCTAGAGTTCAAATCCATTGTAGTTCGGTCCTTAGCCAGGGTATCAGCCGCTTTGTCGTAAAGGTTTGCATTAATGAATGATTTCCAAAGTCTCAAAAATTTTGAATCAGGTAGACAAAATAGCATTATTTTGGGGAAAGAATGATTCTTCATAGGTTATGAATGATATTCCCTTAATAAGAGTGTTAAATTTGGCTCATAAGAGATTGTACATTCTATATACAATCGAATGTTATTTTTTAACGAGTTTTGAAAACATCAACTCTGTAATACATCTTATATCAGAATTATTAAATAACATAAAATATCGGCCATGATATTATGTCATTTACACGTGATGTCAGCCTTACCAGAATTAGCTCCAACTCTAAATAATCAGATAGTAAAAAAAATCACTTTAAGTCTTTGTATATCATGTTCCAAAAGCTAACGGAAGCTGTAGTAGTTTTTGAAACAATTGATTAGCCCACAAATTCTACACAAACGTTTCAACCCTACCACTTAAATATATTTCATTGTGTGAATGCAGCTAACAGCACGCACGTAATACGGACTTTAATAGAAGGATACGGCCCCGTGCGTGGGTCTACAGCCGCGTTGAACTAAATGAGTAGACAGAAAGTAAAAAGCACGCAACGGATAATTACGGTGTCTGTGTTAACCGCACTAAACGACTTGAACGACTGAAACACCTTATTCGCTATATCGCATTGATTTCTTTATCATTCTTGCTCCACGTGACATTTTTCCGGTTATTGTAACAGAGTAGAAATCCTAGAAAGAATTGATGTGAAAGAAGACAGAATAAATCAAGAATGAAATGCTAAATTACTCGAGCTTCGAGGTTTCAGATAGTTAACTTGAAAGAGAATACAGTTGCGATATTTTATGAAATTTCATTTATCAATTTTACTTTTATTCATTCTTATGTTAATTATTTTTATCCGTCGTTCACCAGAAGATCGGTTAGAAAACGCTGAGACCATGACATTTTCTATAAGCATAACAATTCGCCCGAAAATGGGAATTTGAATACCTTTTCAATGTAGGGATTCAGCAGGGCTTACGCAGGTGAATTTCTCATCTTCACCGAAATCCCTGGCACTATTATTCTCCCAAGTTGTACAAATAATACTCCCTAATTTATGCACCTACTTGGAAGATGATACAGAAATAAACATTGCTTTGAAAAGCATTAATAAAATGCCGTGAAAAAGCTATTGATAAATATGCCTGTTTATCGAAGAGTAAGGTTATTCAATGCATTTAAGAATATGTTCAAGGACTGCTGTAATTTTCTATCCTTTTAATACCTGCGAAATACTGAGATTTTCTAAGATGGCTGATTTATAACGGCTTGAATATAACTAAAATTAAATATTTCAACAGAGCTAGATAATTATAGGAAGAATGTAGACTAAAAAATAAACAGAAATCAAGAACTCGGGGCTCTACGCACCATAAGGCAAGATTCTGTAGTAGTGACGGAACTAAACCAGAAATCGAGGTAACTGTCTTGTCTCGTCATCAGGGAGCCTAACCAAATTACCTCAAGAGGGAACTTTCTGATGCAGGTCTACCCAAAAGACATCCCAAAGCCCCGAGATTCCCATTGAAACAGATAGATTATAACGGCTCGTTTTGTTTTATAACATTCATTTTACACATAATGGATTTGTTTTCTTTTATTTAAGTTGTTATTTTTAATTAAGTTATTAATTAAGTTTTTATTTAAGTTGTTTTAATATTATTCCTTTTCACGCTATAATTAAAATTTTTATTTCAGCTTAACATCACAAAAACAATGGTATCATAAACTGTCTGTATAGAGTTTTCTGAGTACATCTAAAATTTGAATGTGAAGTTTAAATGGAGCTCAATTTCATAATTCTATTTATACAATATTAATACTTTCTCTAGCAAAAAAAGTACAAAATATATTGCATACGAAAACGGTAAATAACGACTGGATTAACTACAAAGCAAATTACATAAGAAAAAATATAGGAATTGAAGATATACAGCACAGAGATTTAGAAATGTATTAAGTATTTGTATTGTAAAAAAATAATGCAAGCTGATTCTTTATAATTTTTAGCAATCGCGAAATTTTTTATACGAAATATACTTTTTGACGATGAGAAAAAATATTCCAGGGGTAGTTGGTTATTCACTTTATTTAAGATAACACAAAGCTTTCTCCATATTTCAGCCTCCATTCCCCGCTCCTTGCGTTGACAGATATAAACTGAGATGCGTCACGGATGAAGCATTACCCGTTAAATCCATTTAAATTATATATGTTCATCTTGATGTCGTATGCCTGTAAGAGCCGAAATACACCTAAAGCACTTCAGTGATTAGAAGATCAAAGGCGAACTTCGTAAGTATAATACCAAGAAAATAACGATAAAAATATCTCTAGACTTTCTGCTTTCAGAGCTTTGAAACTGGTGACAGCTCTTGTTTGCTATATACAGATGACAATTCCATAAAGGATAAAAATAAGTAAAATTGCAGAAATACAGGGTGTCCGGGCTAAAGGTATTCAAAAGTCATGGCTTATTTTTACGGAACTACCCATTAGAATTTTAAAAGAATTATTTAAATAGAAAGAACATATCACCAAGTTTTAATATCAATCATAGATTTCGATGTGTGCACCTTTTGTAGCACGACTAACGTCTTAATGGTAATCCAGTTCTCTCCAAGTGTTTCATAGCATATGAGGCATTATTAGACTTTTTTGCTTGGGGGTTCATTAAATCTGTTGTGTATAAGCTTAAAATTGAAACTGTGAATGAGTTGAAGAAGCGTATTATTGCAGGAATTCGTGAAATACCTCCTGATATGCTACGAAACAAATGGAGAGAATTCCATTATCATTTAGATGTTTGTTGTGCTACAAAAGGTGCACACATCGAAATCTATGATACTATGATCGAAGTCAATAATTGATATTAGAACTTGGTAAGAAGATCTTTCCATTTAAATACACTGGTGTAAGAAATTAAGAGAATTTGCAGACTTGGTCGATTATCTCTAGAACTACTGTACCGATTTTAATTAAATTCGATATGTACATACCATACCCCCTATTAACTCATCTATTAATCCATTCTTTTGTTTATTCTGCAACCGCTGTTTCATACCTTCCGACTCCAACAAGTGTTACGCACGATCATGCGTGTGTATTACAAATATTGAATGGTTATTTGTTTTGTATTGTATAAATGTATTTAAATATCAAATTTCATTAAAATCGGTACAGTAGTTCTAGAGATAATCGACCAAGTCTACAAATTCTCTTAATTTCTTACACCAGTGTATTTTTTAAAATTCTAATGGGTAGTTCCGTCAAAATAAGTCATGAGTTTTGGATACTTTTAGCCTGGACACCTTGTATTTAATGATACTAACGGAATAATTTAAAAGTATATATCATTTTCTTAACGTACACGATAAAAAGTACAACTAGTCACGAACAACTGGGAATGTTTCAATCAAATGTGCATTTGATATTGAACGATTTATTTAAAGATCTACACCTGTTGGTCTAAAATATGTTTCCAAATGTGCATACACTTAGTCGTGATTAGTTTTTTAAAAGTTTTCATCTATGATACACTTAACCCCCATAAGCTTCTTGCAAATACAGGGTAAATATGCATTTACAGTATACGTGAACAGTTGCAGAATACTTATTTGTTAGTTTTTCCTATAAATTTTTAACTTCCCTTACAGGGAGAATCTGGTACCTTTTAAAAGCTATATATCCATATTTTCAATCATCGGTAGATATAATAATCATTTATTCAGAAATATGAAGGTTCTACTTTAAGTTAAATACTCTTTCTTCTTTATAAAGATGGCTCTCGATGTTTTCTAGCTTGAAGAGAACTTTATTATTATTATTATTTTTAATTTCAACCATTGCTTTTTTCAATTTTATGTCATTACACGCAGACTTGCATCACTATATTAATGAATATACAATTTTTTAAAGTTTTAAACTTAAGCTATATAACATGTTTAAAATGACTAACTTTGAAATCCGAATTCTTAGTTCTTCCTAGAACAAAAATGGTTTTCTTTTTAAATTTTAATTTCAAAAATGTTTTGATAAATTTGACTGTAATTAAGAGTTTTATAATAGCAATGACAAAATAATTTGTGATTTTAATTATACATGTTTATATTGCATGTGTATAAAATTTTATGATATTCTACCCATTTGTTCTGGCTATATCATGCACGCAATGACCTAAAAAGAAAAAAAAAAACAATTGTTGAAATTTTAAACAATGATAAATTTTCTCTTCAAGTTAGAAAAAAAAATATAGAGCCATATTTATAAAGACGAAAGAGTGCTTAAATCACAGTAGGATTTTCATATTTCTGCATAAATGATTTTCGTAACTACTGATGATTGAAAATATTGATAGGTTTGTCGCGTTTATTAGCTTTTAAAAGGTACCTGACCCATTAGAGTCGAACGATGCCCGAATTTCAAGGTGGTAAGCGCAGAATACCAGGGGAATCTAGGAGGGGGGAATGATGCCAATAGAAATAATCTAATTCTTTCTATTGTTATTGAATATTAGTGGTTGTTAGAATCGGCTTTTGACTAAAATCCCAGTACAGTTCTGTGTTTGCTGTGTAAAGGGTATTACGTCCAAAATGAGTTATCAAACCAGGCATATTTGAAAACTCAAGGGCCCCTGGAGGGTACATGAAGCTAATTCCAGTTCCTCTTCAAATTAATTTTACTTATAAGTGAAAATTTGGGATGTTAAGTCCAAAATGGGCTAAAAGCAGTTGTCAAACCAGGCATTTCGGAAAAATCAAGGGCTACTGCAGAGAACAGAAAGCTAAGTTCAATTTCACTCCTAAATATTTTTATTCATAAGTGTAAATTTGGGATGTTAAATCCAAAATGGTCTAAAATCAATTATCAAACCAGACATGTTAGAAAAATCAAGGGCTACCGCAGGGTACAGAAAGATAAATCCGATTCCACTCCTAAATATTTTTATTCAACAGTGAAAATTTGGGATAGGGTAGGTGTCCCAAATATCGCCCCGGTGCCTAATATCACCTACATGTGTTTCTAAAGTATGATTCGCGCTATGTATGAGAAAATGCAGTAACTTCTTAGTTCTGGGTCTGTACTAACAGCGGCGATAGCGACAACGCTCTTATCACTGACAACAGAAACTATATGGCGTCTGAAGTTGTTTTGGCTGTTGTCTTAGTAAACTTTGGTTCCAAAGAATCAGAATCCAGTGAATGACCAGATAGGTACATCCAAATTCTAATTTTGCTTATACCATTTGAAAGTGCATTAAACAGAGACTCTGCTAGCAACGCCTTTTAACAGGTGCTCCTAATTTCGCCTGGTAGGCGGTAAGAGGAACAGAGGTAAGCGATATTAGGAACTGTTTGGAGTTCACTGGAAATTTAAATTTTTTCAATTTGCTACATAGCTTAAACTGACATTGGTTTTTCAGCTGATTGATCTGAAGATACCAAAGTAGGATGTTCTTTGAGTTTCCAGCCTATATAGAAACTAAAGAGTGAAGGAAATGTCGAAAAAAAGTTAGGGTAGGCAATATTTGGGTCACTTATCCTATGTCAAACAAAACACAAACATGTTAGATTTCCATCCCGTTTTTCTCAAAACTTCAATTTTGGACATGACACCCTTTGCACAGCAAACACTGAATTAACCGTTGTATAGCATAAGATGATAGCAGCGCTTACTATCGACGAAACAGTTATGACTGAATTTCGCTAATCTGCAAGAATTTTTTCAAAAGATTAATTACTGAATTGTTGGACAATATTAGGCTTTAATTTTTGTAAATACGTTTAGTTAGTTTCCCATTTAAATGTTTTTTAACTGCAAAATGTTTAAGTGATAAATGTTTCTAAAATTCTCTTTTTTATTCCAACATGTCAATTTCAATAAAAGTAAATATATTAAATCTAATAAGTAGTCAATAAATGTCTGATTTTACGTAAACAACTAACTCAGAAAATAATGTTGAGATATAATTAAAATATTTTGCTAGAAAAATCACACATTAGTATTTATAAAAGGAAAATTATTTGTTGATATTTTGCTACGTAATTTATTTATTTAGGATTAATTGCTGAATCACTTGATTTATAAACTTTCCATATGCATATATAAAAGAGATTTTATTTCTCGAAATATAATCTTTAAAAAAATGATAAACAAAGTAATGTTATATGGATATATTCTCTTCAGTATAAAAGAAATTGAATATGTTGTTGCGATGTTATTTGTTAGATAAATATTGAAGTTTATATTGTAATATAAGATTTAGGTCTATGATTATTTCTCATGGAAAAATTTTATTTTATTATCCTCATATAGTAGAGTTCAATATTTATACGTAGTATCAAATAATGCATTGGCTCATAAAATGATTGTTCTGTATGAAAAGACAAAAAATTATAGAATTTAAGACTACAGTAAAACCTCATTAATCCGGATCTCCGGATAATCCGGATCAGATATGTAGACATTATTTTTATTTAATGTTCGTTTTAGATAATAATTGTTAACTTTAATAGCAAGAATGTAACTACAAGTACACCAAATATTCGTGTTTTAGTTTGATTTAATGTATATATAGTTCCTGCATATATTGTACAGTAAATTATGATAAAAAAAATTCATTTTGTTGAGTTTAAGAAAGCTGTTCTAGACTTACCAATTGTTTGTTAAGAAATTATGTGAAAAGTTATTTTTATATGTTTTAATGTCTTGTAAACACTACTATGTCATTTTGTTACAGAACATAGTTTTGTATCGTAATAAACGGTAGGTCTGCTTAGTTAAGGTTTTTTTGCTTATTACCCATATTACCTGGATTATCCAGATTTTCGATTATCGGGATTGCCTATGGTCCCAGTTAGTCCGGGTAAACGAGGTTTTACTGTCCTTTAAAATTTTAAAAAATCCAAAAATGTATAGTTAGATCTAAACTCAAAAACCGATTGTGATGCCTATAAATTTGTAGCTTTTTTTAAGCAGAAAATTTATGTTAACTTCGATCAAAAAGGTTTTTATCACCTACCACTGTAATTTATATTTTTATGTGGATATAGATTGCGTGTGCTTATAAAATTCACTGTTTTCGATTAATGATAATAAATCAAATTTCCAGGTACTAAAATTAAGTGCATTGTAATAATTTTCGAAGCATTAAAGACGAAGGTTATATGTTTTAAATAAGTTAATCTACTTTCACATGAGGCTATTTCATTTTTGTATTGTCTCTTTTTAATATGTAAATGACACTAAGATGAATAATATGAAGTACAGTGTAATTACTTCTATTCGCATTTTCTATTGTATTCCCTGATTGCACATTTACAAAGAACATCTGCAGGACGTGTCGCCAGGAATGATAGATTAAGTTCAACAAAATATACGAACAGAAAATTCCAACCAAAAAATCTTATATGTAATTGTTTGTCATTTCTAAATATTGGGAGTTATTAAGGTAAAATGAATCATTCTGTTGCACTATACTGTGTGTAATATTATTATGTAGGTATATATCCTTTCACGATGGTAATATAACAATACAGAAAGTAATAATTTTGATATTTTTACCAGTACAATGTTATTGTGAATTCAACCACAAACTACTAAGTGAATTCTAGAAATACGAAGTCAAATTTATCCTCAAAAGAAATCTTACAACATTCAAAATATGCATATCTCTATAGAGCAACCGCAGTGTAAGAGAATAAACTGGTAATAATTACTTTATAAATCCCCATTTGCTTCAACTAACATTCCCTTAAGTTATTCAACCACAAAACAACTAAACTCTCTCCTAACTCATATCGCGCTTTAAAGTTCGTTATAACAAGACAATGTTAGAACTGCACAAGACTAATTCTCTCCCACCCTTTTTGCATGCCGTTATGTACCCCAATGTATCTCCCGATACAATGTACGCACTTCTGAATTATAATCTTACGATATTATGGAATAATAATTGAGAAACTTCGGGTATTAACCGCAGGTATTGTCGTTAACAATTATGCATATACAAACACTGTTCAATTGTTCTGATGCATGGTAGATATCTAAATAAAGTTTCAATAAGTAAAATAACCAATAATTAGCATTCTATATACGACATTAGAAATTAATCCGAGAAAATACTTTTAAAATCTGCAATCTTACAGAAGAGAGAAATGTTTTACATTTTTATATTAGAGATTTCATCTGCCCATATCATGAGAAAAATTAGGCAGTGGATAAAAGATTACTACGCATCTTGATCTCGAAATTCAATATATAAACACTTATTGTTAAAACTAATAAATTTCTAACAAAAAACAACATAAAATTAAAAGAAAATAGTTATTTAGTATATGTAAAAATAAACAGTAGATTATTTATTTATAAATAGCTTTTAAAATTAAACAATTTTTTTTTCATTACTTAGAATAAAATTGTATTTTTAACAATTATCTTTTATTTTGAGAAGAAAATAAAGTTACCTATTTTATTTTATTTCACAGTATTTAAAACTAAATAGATAAAAAGTTAAATTATCTTAAAAACATATTCATGAAATGCCTTTAAAAGCGTTTTTATCATACATTAGGGAAAAAAATACTCAATTTAGTTTAACATTCTGAAAACGGATGCAGATTAAACAAGCGTTTATTTATCATACGAATATTAAGGTAATTACTCTATCTCAAATGCTAAAAGTTTATCTACAGAAAATGGCAGAGAGTAAAGCAATTTATCTGGACTAATTCTGCGTTTTTTCAGCAATCAATCACAGAAAGTAACTGTACAAAAAATTAATATCTGTCATAAAAAAATTATAGGAAGCGACTCATATAATGGCAAACCAAATCTTTTAAAAAAAATGGTTTTATGACAGTGATAGATTGTTAATTTTTTTTTATAGAAATCATGTTTACGACAACGACAAAATTCTAACGAAAAAATACCACATGTATCGAATATGTCTAATCCAAGTTACAGGTCCATTAATGTTTTTGTTGAATTCGAAACTTCTCTTGCTTGCATCAAGTGGAAAATATTATATTTTCTAATATTAATAAATTGACAACAATATACTTTTATGCATACATTTTAAAATATGCATGCAGACGCGCACACACACACACAAAGGTATTCTAGTGGTAGCGTATTGGGCTCTTGACACGGAATGCTCAGTTCGAATCCTGGGGAACATCATTGCACAGCTTCGTGACAAACCAGATATGAGTAAGTGCATAGACCGAAGAGTCATTCTATGGGTAAGTGGGTATGAGAAGGTATGATCCCTCCAGTTGTCTCCTATTGCTATTCTCGGACAAAGTTGAGGTGGTACCTGGTACAGTCAGACTCCAAAACTAGCGGTGTCATTGTAAACCGGAGCTTCATTTCTCTGTCAGGAGTCGACATCTAGTATGTAGAAGGTATATGTACGACCACAAAAACAGCAATCAATATATATATATATATATATATATATATATATATATATATATATATTGATAATATATATCAATATATATATATATTAATATATATATATATATATATATATATATATATATATATATATATATATATATATATAAATATATCTATATATATTGCTATCTTGGTGACACAGCATCTGTGTCTTTTCTTTAGGATTGTATGTGTACTTGCATGTATGGTGCGTTGAGCCCTTACTGTAAGTTGTATATATCTTTTCATTTTCTATTGACTGACTGTTTCTTTGGGGAACTCGGGGCCTTGGGGTGTCTTTTGGTTATACCTACATCCTATTCAGAAAGTTCCCCTTGAGGTAACTGATTTGGTTAGGCTCCCTGATGACGAGACCTGTCGGTTAACTCGTACCTCTGGTTTAGTTCTGGTACTATTACAGAATCTTGCCTCTGGTGCGTAGATGTCCTGATTGCTTGATTTCTGTATTGTTTTTCTATACATTCTTCTTATAATTATCTAGCTGTGTTAAATTTATTTATATATATATATATATATATATATATATATATATATATATATACACTCATGGACAAAAGAATTAGCGCACCAAGAAGGAGTCGTCAAAATGAAACGAAATTTTACATACGTAATGACTACTTTGATATAAATAAATGATAAGAAATTCAAAGAAAAAGGAAAATTTATTTCAGATAAAAAGGCAAAAGAACGGAGGAGTTAATACTCCGTTGGACCCATTCTAGCGCGAATGCACGATGCGATACGATCGGGCATAGAGTCATACAAGTTCTGTATGATGTCTTGAGACATTTCGTTCCATATTTGCTGTAACCTTGCCTCTAGTTCGTTCAAACTCGTGGGATGCCCAACTCGTCGTCCCAAATGATCCCAGATATGCTCGATTGGAGACAAATCTGGGGATCGGGCAGGCCAAGGAAGGGTAGTAACAGTGCGGAGACAGTCTTGTGACACCCTTGCCGTATGAGGCCGAGCATTGTCTTGTTGAAAAATGGCTCCTGGGAGCCGTTGCATGACTGGCAACACATGTGGTTGCAGGATTTCATTAACATACCACTGGGCTGTCATGGTGCCACGGAACAATACTAGGGGTGACCGTGTATTGTAGGCAATGGCACCCCATACCATCACACCAGCTGTGGGAGCGATGTGTCGCTGTACAGCAAAGGCAGGATTGAAGCGTTCACCACGGGCTCTCCACACACGAACACGATTGTCATCACTGCCGAGATTGAATCTGGATTCGTGGCTAAAGACGACCTGGTTCCATTCCGCTGCAGTCCAGTTTCCTCGTGCGCGGCAAAACTCCAAACGGAGGCGTCGATAGGTGGGCGTCAAGGGCAGCACACGTAATGGGCGACGCGATACCAACTGTCCTTCAGCCAGGCGCCTTCGTATGGTTCGAGAAGACATAGAGGCCCCTAGTGAAGGTGCTACCTGTGCCTGGATGGCGGCCGATGAAGCAGTTGGCTGTACGCGTGCATTTCTTACGATGTGGCGGTCTTCTCGACGACTGGTCTGTCGAGGGCGTCCTGAGCCTGGTCTTCGTGTACATGACATCTCTCGGGTCCACTGCTCCCAACAACTCCTCACAACACAATCAGAGCAACCTAATTGCCGAGCTAATCGCCTAGCTGACCACCCAGCTTCCATCATCCTGACGATTCTCCCCCTCTCAAACTGCGACAACTGCTTATATTGTCTTCGAACACGGCGTAATGGCATGTCTATCTCAGCTCTTCCTTTGTAAATGATTCAGCACACCCAAACAAGCTTTGGTTACCTGTTTTATACTCCACAGAGTACGATGTTCAACGCCCTCTACCGGTTATACGTAATGCTCAATCACGCTGCATTTCTAATCATTTGCATATCTCCCCGACATGTACCTTCATTGCAAGTTTCGTTACGATCCCGCAATTGTTTCTTGGTGCGCTAATTTTTTTATCCATGAGTATATATATATGTATGTATGTATATGTATATATTGGGGAAGGTGGGGTAAGATGACGAATCGATAACAATATAAATCAAGATATAAAGGTTTATTTTCAAAAATGCAGAGAAGCAATTTCACTTAGGTACTTAGTGAAAAATGCACAGGTAACACTAAAAATACAATGACAGATTACCCATAATGAAACAAAAACTTAAAGAATTAGATACAAAAATTAAGGAAAAACATAAGTAATAAAGTTTATATACAAAAATCGCATTTCCAGGGTCTGTCTTTCACTTCATTATCATCCGAACCAGAACATTGAGCATGTGTCCAAGATTTGCACCTGAAGCACTGATACCATAATTCGTCCTTTCCCTCCTCCCGTAAATAATTCAGTCTTTTTCCTTTCATGACCTCCTTATACGTATGTTACATATTACCTTTAACCTCTTCAATGTTGCCAAAAATACAAGAACTAGAAGCTTTTTTTGTTTTATCCATATTCAACTCTGTAACAATTAGCAAACGAAACTCTAGTTACGACCGAACAGTGAACAATAATCGTTGAAAATCACTGATTCTGACCAAGAAGTGTGTATGGCGCGTGTGCTTGCACATGCGCACGGGTAGAGGAGTAATGACCGCCCAAGGACATTGACCCGAACATACATATATGATTGCAAAAAAAACCGCTCTTTGGCTACTTAATTGATTTTTCCTTTCTCGCTCTTTCGCGGTTACAAATGATATTGCAAAGAGAAATTGGATCAGATTTGGAGAAATTCAAATCAAATGCGCCGGTAGATAGACTCAAAATAAATTAAAAATATTTTAGGATACGCTTTTTGAACGGTTGGGTCAAATTATTTTCGCTATTAGGAAAGATTTTGGCAAAATTGCATTTTTCACTCCTCCCTAAGAAGCACTGCTTTAAGGCTTCTTTTTGAGGAGTCATTAAAGAGCCTCCACTCGTTCCTGTCATACTGTATATTAAAATTCTCCATAAATCCAGGGATATTGCTGCAGTAAACCAAGCCACTATCTTGAGAAAAGTATGAAACGAAATTTGTTTCTCTTTTTTTGAATCATGAGAAAGAGGTACCAGGAGCCAATAAATTCTTTTCCTTTAGTCTAGAGCCTAAGTGTTCGGCAGATTCTTTAGATTGTTTCTTTTTTCCGTTTTCCTTTTCGCACCAGAGACAGAAAAATCTCTAGTTTTCTCCAGTAATGATGACTTATGACACTATATGCTCATCCCCTCCCTTAATTAACACAATCGGTTGGTGGCTATGAAAATCAAAATTTTCAATTTGTGAAATTTTCAATTTTTTCAATTTTCAATTTTTTTGAAAAAATGGTACGTCATGGATTTTTTTTTACTATTTTTCCTGAAATCAGCGTCCAAAAATCTATCAGTATCAGCAACTGGTTTCTAAACACTTTTTTGGTTGCAGGCCCGTGTTATTATAATTGATTATTAATATCAATTTTATCTTATAAAGATATCATATTTTATTTATATTTACCTAAAATCCCATAAAATAAGTCTCGAAAGTTCAGATATTATTCATTTAGTAGACAACACATTATCCCTCGAAATGTAAACACATAATAATGAAATTGAGTCATCACGGTATCAAAATGTTGCATTTAATCTATCTTTCTAAATAACAACACATCAAAATATTCATAACAAACCTTCAGAATATTCATATCACCTAAAGGCGTTATCTGCATCAACAGGAAAATATACCATTTAAACAAATAAAGGATAATGGAACGACTTATTTTAATAAATGGTAATTGCATTGAAATAGTATTTAATACTGATATAAATGCACGAAATGTTGTAATATTTTTATTAAGGACTTCTTTGCGTGCAATGCGTAAAGGGCTGTTGAAAAATGTAAAAATTCTCGCATTTATTATCCTGTAATAATCTTCATTACGATATTTCTTCTAAACCTAATGTTGGAATGGGAAGTTTTGTAGATTTCGTGAAATATTTTGCAGCATTTGGCTGGTAAAGAGTCTGGATATAAAAGATTTTGTTACTTTACGAGATTAAAATTTTAGGATTTTCGTATTAAAATGATTTTAAGCAAAAAATTTCTATGATATAAAAAGTCTGAAACAATAAATTAAACATACATCTATGTTTTTAAATATTTAAATACAAAGCTTATTTAAAAATTCACTATTATAATTCTAATACATCGTTTTCTTATTAAAATCGTAAGCGCTACCTCAAGTCATCTCTTTCCATCGTTTGCACTATAAACATGACAACAAAATCCGGATTTTATCAACAATTCCGGAGCATCTATCAGAAAATTAATTAATATAATTTACACTTCATTTCATGAAAATGTCTTTCTACAATTTGGAAACATTTCCGTTGAAACTTACTTTAGTAAAAGTTCTTTTACATTTTAAAACTACAGAATATCATACAGTTTTTTGCTTTTCCCCGCTATGACTACAGATGTCATCTACAAATGAGCCTAGCTTGTGTATGAACTACATATCATCTGTTAATAGTAATTGGTATTAAGATGAATAATACCAAAACTCATTGCTATATTTAGGAACTACTAGCTATTTTTAGGATTTATACCATAACGCATTTTGACTATTTTTTCCCCTTTCTAGCATTATTCGACATAAAACTTTCTATTGGACCACATGACACCCTCAGAAAAAAGAAAAAAATATTAAACCAAATTACTGATATTTACTGAAAATTGCATTCCCTAAATATGGTCATCATTCATTGATATATTCTATGAAATATATGACGGTTTCTTCGAGCAAAGTAGCCCTCAAATATGATTTTCATCAAGGATGTCATAGACATTTGACAGACCCATCAATCTTTGTTATTTTATAGCTTAGTTTCATAAATATTCAAAGAAACTGTGTGGAGGAAGGCATAAAGATTATTTCCACAAATGTTCAATTAAAATAAGATATGGGGAACTAAGAAGCTAAAGTAGAAAGAACCTATTCAGTATCATCAAACTTAACGTAAAGTTACGACATAGAGACAAAAGTTGCTAAATTTATCTATCCATCCTAGAGTAAACCCATTACAAATCTGGAAACAAACGATAGGTTGAAGTTTTTGAATTATTTTATTGAAACTGACTTTGAGAAATTATTTCACCATAGTAAGAGTGGCCAGACATATTTATGCAAACAGTCCTCGAACCATAATGTTATTTCTGCCACCTGAAAGTTTTCAGATGATGCTTTTATGTAATTGCGCTTCTTATCCGCATACTTTTATTTCCTTGGTTAAGTTGAAAACAAAATGAATCAGACAACGTAACAATTTCCGTGTTTGGCGTTTCACATTGACCCCAAAATGTAGCAGTGACTTTTCGGCGAAAATTACATTTGCGCAACTTCTATTCTTTGATATACCACACACTGTGATCAGTAATTATACTTTGAGAATAAATAAAGTTATTTAACTTTTTCAGCACTTTTCTCTGTCAACAGCTAGAAAGAGAGAGTTAACTTTCCTTCAAACTTATATCATCGTTTAGTCTCAACTGTTGCATAAAGACTCAATTTATTGTCATATCGCTAACATCATTTAAGATACAAAATCTGTTCACCTTGTTCTATTAACAGAATGTAGCCACAATACTAGCACCAACGTATGATTACCTCAAAAAGTTCCCTTTACAAATTAAATCTAGCCCCCCTATTTACCTCATTGTACCGGGAGCAAAGCTTTGTGTTTCTTCCAGGAATACCTAAGGTCAATGTTACTAAATTTAGCAACTTTACGATAATTATTTATCTGCATGGGATTTTGTCATACACACATACATACTATATATATATATATATATATATATATATATATATATATATATATATATATATATATATAATAGGTATGTTTATCACAAACATATAAACGTCTCTATGGATGAAATGTAAATTAAATCAGAAAATAAACTACTTCAAACAAATTTTATATCATTAACTTTAACTTTTTTCAACACCTTTGCAATCAGTAGATTTCATAAATGTTTTCTAAACTATTCTAGAACTTTATAGCTTCTTGTTAATTTGGTTTTTTAATGTATCTTCCGACAGACATACTTAGAGCTAAAGAGTCAACACTAATTATGCATTCCATAAATCATGCAAATAATTTTAGCTTTTTTACTGAATGTCGAACTGCCGAACAAAATGCCCGAACTAATTTATAAACTCCATTTCTGCATACTCATTTCTAACTGTCTACAACACGTGTCCAAAAAGAGAAAGCGCTAACGAAATTTGAATTTAATGACTTGGTTCATGTGCGAAACAATTGCTGACACCTGCCTCTAATTACTCCGTCTCTGTCATATGTCCGTAATGGGCGGGATTATTGCTTGGCTGACACGTTTTAAAGGAGTTCGGAATATTATAATTACTTAAGTCTCTTCGCATTGAACCATTCATTAGAAAAACTTTATGAAAATTTTTACGGTGCGTTTATTTTGATCAAAGGTTTACCAAAATATCCATTTTCGCATACCTCTATACTTCTCGTATACTTCTCTGATATTTAGTTTCTGCGTGTATTTCAATAAATATGAGTACAGACATATCATATATGTATATATATATATATTTGTGTGTGTATGTGTGTGTGTGTGTGTGTGTGTGTGTGTGTGTGTGTAAGTAAGTAAATATTATAAAAAAATTCATTAAGAACTTATAAAGTAATTCAAACATAAAGAGACAAAATTAGATCTTAAAGTGGTATGATTTGTTTTGTGACAGGAACTCTTTTAAATACATTAATTACAACTTACCATTATAAGAAATAATCTTAACTATTTAATAATTTATTTTATGATTATTAACATGACAATATATAAATATTTGAAAAAGCATTTACTTATAGATAAATGAGAAATGTTTTATCAGCTGAAATTCGTTCCATCTTTTTAGCAATTTCTATTTTTTAGTAATATGTTAACTGCATATAATAGTCTTTATCTCATATATATAACCAGTTAATTACTTTTTATTCTAATAAGTGCTTTTATTATTATATATTAATTTTAATGCAATGAATTTTTGATTTTCAGTATTCATAAATATTTAATCTAAATTGAAATCAAACTGATTAAAATTAAATTAATTTTTTGTCAACAACGGAAAGTATATAAATTAGATCGCAGAAATGGATATAAGTATATATTTTATGAAATATACATTTTTCATGAGTGATATAAAAGGTCTACTTTTGAATGTCATTGCCATATTTTAATATGTTTCTTTGGGGCGTATGATACGGGACTGGCGTATGAAATCCCATAGTAAAACGTTAAGAATTTTTATATATTTTTGTCTAATCGAAAATTATATTTATCTCTCACATTAAGTCTGAATTGTTAAGTCCGTCTGTTGGGAATTGAACTCTTTCTTCTCAATTTGACGCGGGTTTCCTACCATGTAATGTTTTCTAGGATTATGTGATATCTCATTTTGAAAGATTATTTATGAAGGATGATCTTGCAAACGTCTTGAGTTTAGCAGGTTTCATAGTTGTTGTTATTTGCATTTAAAAAAACTTGTTTAAAAATGTAAGCTAAATACTTATTTTCTTTACATATTTACAAAGATAAATCGGTTTATTTCCTGCATAATATCGGTAAGCTAACACGTTGGAGCTTTGCTCCATTATGAAGGATGCTCTTGCAAACGTCTTGAGTTCAGCAGGTTTCATAGTTGTTGTTATTTATATTAAAATAAACTTTCTTTAAAAATGTAAGCTAAATAATTATTTTTCTTTACATATTTACAAAGATAAAACAGTTTATTTACTGTATAACATCGTTATGCTAACATTTTATAGTTTTATTTAATTTATCTTTTGACTTTTCGTATAAGGTTTTTCTTGTTAATAATTGAAAAGTATAATATATATACTGTCTCTCACGAAACGAATGTTTAGATAATGCCTTATTCTCCATGAAAATTAATAGAGTCGAACCCCGTTATAACGAACTTCAAGGGACCAAATGTTTTGTTTGCTATATCCGGTGGTTCGCTATATCCGAACCATTAAGAAAAATGTTAGAGTTCACAAAATGTATAACAATTCATTAGTTTCTATGTATAATCAATAATGATGTATTGAAAGAATTATCAAATCTATTAAAAATTATCATTAATGAATTAAATTGACTAAAATCAATTACATTAAACTGACACAATACTAATTAAATTAACTAAAAATGAAGACAAATGGAAATAAATTGATTTTATCTTTAATTGTTGCTCACTGTTTTGATAGAGAAATAATCGGTAATCTTCTGCTGACGTGATGCCGATTTCAAAAACATTTTATGAATTTATTTGTCCAATACATCAGATGCTAACATTTTGCAGTTTTATTTCATTTATCTTTTGACTTTTTGTATAAGGTTTTGGTAACAAAGTATCTTATGACTTTTCGTATAAGGTACTTTGTGGTACACGAGAAATTTTATGTGTATTTTTTTAATAAAAAAATATAAAAAAATACATCAGATGACTCCAACACTCTTTCTTCCACTGTTTGTGTAGACAAAAACTTATTAACTACACTCATCGCTGCTGTAGTATTTGAGATGGTTGAGGTTTCGTCATTTATGTGCTCCTGTTCATCATCATCAGATGCAGAATCTTCGATTTCAGAATGATTCATTTTAATTTATTCCACAATATCTTCATCATTCAGATTTTCACTGGTAATGACTTCATCATCACACGTTTCGAACAATTGCATGGCACAATCTGAGAATGATGAAATTTTGTGCTTTTCTATCCACATCGCGATAGGTTAATCTTCATCACCTTCCTCTTCAACATTCTTTGCTTCTTCAACATTCGTTGCATCTTAAACAATCTTAAAAAGTTTAAAAATAAAAAATAAAAAAGTTGTCGACTGCAAAAAATATTCGTTATAGCCAATTCTTAAGAATTCGGAGGTTCGCTATAAAAGGATAAATTAGCATTAAATACAATAGGAAAACGTCGAGACCAAAATTTTCGTTCATTATATCCGGGAGATCGTTATATACCGGATACGCTATAACGGGGTTCGACTGTACTTTAAAATTGTTCGCGAGAAAAATTGGACACGATTTATTTTATAATAATGTTTAATGAAAGTCATAAATTTTCACATGGATTAGCTATAACTTCCGCTAATATAAAATTAAATTTAACTTTACCGTTAGGAACCTTTAAGAAGTATTTCGGAAATTACAATCTGTGGACCAAGCCTTCCATTGTCGAATATTTTAGCAATGCACGCAAAACTTCAATGATAGAAAAATAAAACAAACGAACATAGGAAAGAGGATAGGTAGTGGGAGAAACAAAAATGTCGTCGACTGTTCAAGGAAAGAATTAAGGATTTTAACTTTAATAGTTCTGAAAAAAAAACTTACAGAATACGTTTTTGGAAACATAAAACGTCTTTAAATTTTGGACTTTCGTAGCTCTGAAAGTAATATGAAATACTGTGACATGGAACTCGACTTTTGTAATTATTTTGATTATTATACTGTTTTAACTCTAAAGAAAAAATACTATTTTCTTATTTCACAATTTCGAAACAACATTAATTCAGTTCCATGCACATTTATAAGTGTATTTATTTTATTTTGTAAATCTTAAATTGGCGATGTGCTGAAAATCATTCCTGTGGTTTTTCGTACCAGGTTTCCTGGAAGAAGGGAATGTGTTCCAGCATGCAAATAAGTGTGACCTGTAACAGTGCGGATAGTACACAAAGTCATTTGCACATGAAGGGAGAATTACTTGCCACCCTTTCGGTCATTAGGGGGACATAGTTCCTCCATAGCAACGACCCTGCAACCATCTTTTAACCAATGATATGTTTGAAAAGTGTGAATTTTTCTAGAACATTTTCTGACCTCTGCGTTTTCGGTGCTGGGAAGTTTTAACGGTTTTTTGAGTCAGATGAAGAAAAAGCTGCGACTGTGATATAGCTCGAGGTGGTCCGATCTTCGACCCTAGTCGCCTTTGTATGCTGAGGTATTTCGAGATTACTCGTTCGCTTTTGGACCAATTTTAAAAAACAACAACGAAAGATAATGATCAGTCTACAATGAGGGTGGTGGTAAGTAATTTGCAATATATTTTATCAGGCGCGAGCACACAATAATTAATATATGTAGCTAGGTTTTATTATGTGTTCAAATACTTTCTTAATGTATGTAGATAATTATTATGTTGTTTCTGTGCAAATTGTAACTAACGATAAAATTAATTTTAAATAAGAAGAGAAATTATATGCTAATATTATTTATAAAAATTGAGTTTGTTTTTCTAATTATCTCACGCACGTGTCAGAATGTGTTTTCTCCAATTAACAATTTTAAAAGTACCACTATACGATCATCTGTTTTATTACCTGTTTAATTCCACATAATAAATACATAACATGATAAAGTTTAGGGTATTATTGGATATAAACATTGTAACAAAGCCATGTTCGAAGTTTTACCAACGGAGATTTTTTGCGGTGTTCCGGACGCATCAACAGCTATTGTTTGGAACAGCAAGCCCTAACCGTAAAATATCGAGTCTTACGGGTCATTTCTTTCGATTTATGGAGTAATTTTCATTAGCGCTAAGGCTGGATCTCTTATTTTTTCTTTATACAGAGCGAAGAAAGAAAGCAATAAAATCGGGCACAGTATTAAATGAACATTGGTTTCTGCCCTTAAAGGATCGACAGACTGTAATTTGTACTAAATAAAAAAATACTTTTAAAATAGTATCCCTTTTACTCAAAATAGTTTATGGCATTATAAGTGAATTATATTGAAATCCGGTATTCTATTTTCATAAAAGACATAAATTCGAACCCCGTTATAGCATGACCGGTATATAACAAATTCCCGGATATAACGAAACAAAATTTTGGTCCCGCCGTTTTCCTATTGTATTTAATGATAATTTATCCTTTTATAGCGAACCTCCGAAATCTTAAGAACCGGCTATAATGACCATTTTTTTCAGTCGACAACTGATTTTTTTTTAACTTTTTAAGAATGTTGAAGATACAACGAATATTGAAGAAGAATATGATGATTTATCTATTGATCGCGATGTGGATAGAAAAGCACAAAAATTCATCATTCTCAGATTGTGGCATGCGATTTTTCGAAACATGTGAGGATGAAGTTATTACATTTAAAATACGGCTGATGAAGATATTGTAGAAGAAATTAAAATGAATCATTCTGAAATCGAAGATTCTGCATCTGATGCTGATGAAGATGCGCACATAAATGATGAAGCCTCCACCATCTCAAATGCTACAGCAGCGATGAGTGTAGTTAAGTTTTAGAGTGTAGATAAGTGTAAGTTTTTGTCTACACAAACAGTGGAAGAAAGGGTGTTGGAGTCATCTGATTCGTTCCCTTGAAGTTCGTTATAACGAGGTTCTACTCCATATAAGTATAAAAGTTTTAATATCATGCCGTTAATATTAAAGTAGTTGCAATAGCGTCATCAAACAAAATGAACAGTTCCCCTTAAGTGTAATTAGCAAAACACCTAATATAAACTATGCATTTCAATTTAAAACCCAAAGATGAAATGCATACTTTGAGAGATTTTTTATTTACCAAAGGTTTCCTGTAGGAAAATACCCATGCTATAGTTTAATTCGTCAGAAAACAGGTTTTATAATCTGTATATGTCAGGCAACTAATTAAATACATATTTATTTATTGATTTGACTGAATTACGTATTTGTAAAGAAAAATGTATGATTCTCAACAATAAGTTGAAATCGTTCGCGGTGGCCCGGTTGGCAAAGCGTCGAGCCAGTGATCTGAGGGTTGCGGGTTCGAGGCCAGTCCCTCACAAAAAATCCACCGCCGTGTTCACTACTGGTGGCCGGGTCACGTAAAATAGAGCGTGACTGCAATGTCCTCCAAGTTCTCAAATTTACCTCTGGAGGTGCGGGGTCAAGTGTTCCGGACTCGTCACTTGACACGGTTCAAAATTACGGGGCCGGCCCATAGGGGGGTAATGCTGGTCCACCTATACGGTGCTCCCAGAAAAGTGGCCAGCAAAATCGCGGTGTCATATGACGGTAAGGATAATGTCCGAGTAACCGTCTGCCGCATTGGAGAAGATATATATATATATATATATATATATATATATATATATAAACTCGGATTATAAATCATGCAGTAAGGATCCCTGATCTTCTTTATAATTACGAAATAGTGCAGAACATATATAAAAAAGTAAATTTTCTTATGCGCATTGATCTCTACATATCTTTTAAGCAACAAGTGCAAAAAGAAAAAAATATATATTGTTACTCCTTAAGCAAAATTTTGTCCGGTCGAGACTGGCCATGACTGAGCCGAAAGCTTTGAGAATATGCAAATGCCCGAAATCAGTGCCGAACTAACAGTAATCACCATTGCAAGCAAAAAGGACAGTGGTGAATCTTTATACAGTAGCCTATGTTATCGAACAGGAAAATCTGCGTTGTACAGTTTTTTTTTTTCTAGTTTTTATTTTCCATTTGATGTATAAGTTGTATTTCTCTACTAAGATGAAACATTTTGTAGTTTGCAAAAATAAATCGTTCATTAGTGAAATCCTGTAAGTTTAACAATTGATTACTCGATGGCTTTTTTTAATGTTGCTGTTGGACCTGCGGGTAAACTAGTTCAGTTAGATTAGCAGCAATTTTTTCCCAAAACAATTTCAAGATTTAGTAAATCTACTACGCTGTGTTCCCTTTTTTTCTGTCACAATAAATCTACTACTATAAGTCTTGCATTGAACTTGAATTCATTCTTTCATGGATACTTTGTACAATTTTGAGCTCGAAGTAGCCTTGTGGTAGCTCCTGGCTTTTGGGGCTGAGGGTGCTCGTTTCGAATTCCGACGCGTGTCATTAAATACCTACGTGCATAAGCTGTATATTGGCACGTTAAATCTGCAGACAGGAGTGTCCCTCTACGAGGTCAGAGAGGGTGGGAGAGGGTACAATCCCCCCAGATGCCGCCCCTGTGTGTGCTCGTACAAAACTAAGGCGACAACTAGCTACGACGGGCCGTGACCCTTGTGGTGCTATATAAACCGGAGCCGCACACTTCGACCCTAAACCTACATGGACCTGGTTTCGAACTTCCATCTAGGCGGCATTAGAAACTACGACAGCATACTTATAGTTTTATAGTGTTGACACGTTCCAGACAAAGTTAACATATTTTGTGGAGTATCTAGTAAATCCGTTAACCCTTTTATAGATTTTACCCTTATTATCATTGGTAAAAAAAGATACTGAATTAAATAAATTTGACATTGTCTTAATATTCTTTTAAATAGAAATATTTTTAAATTCTATTCATTAAAAAAGAGATACTATTATCTGACACAAAATATATTTTTTCTGAATGGAAATGTGTTACTGGATGTATTATGTATCTGAAGTACTTAAATATTTACCGTACACAACGGTCTCAAAAAACCTCATGTTATTTTTCTAAATATGATATATTAAATCTATTTTTAGTGTATTCAAATGATTTTTTGTGAAGAAAATAACGCTTGTATCGTCTAAAGTTATCATATTTTTTTCCTAGACGCTACATTCTATTGTTAAGATTTTCTGAAAAATTAAAGAAAATTTCGTAGATCCCTGTCGTATTCTAAACAGCTGTTAGACGTTGAAAGAAGTGTTTGTGACGTGTGTAAAAATGGATAGATTTTTTTAAACATAATTTAGACGGTATCCGTCTGAATCCCGCATTCCCTTAGGGATAGTTTCATGCATTCAATATGAAATATTCAAAATGTATGAGAGATTATAACTCAAAACAAAAAGTTGCGATGCATTTCTTAATACTGTAGAATTCTTCCTATCATAATAATATTAAACCGGAATGCTTTATTAAAATATTTTCAGAGGATATTAATAATTCTAACAACTATTGTTTAATGAAATAGGTCGTCAGTTATGCCTACGTTCATTTCAGTTTTGCTTTTTTTCATAAGTACAAAACGCTGTTCCTATCAGTTATGTTTAGAAATTATAAAATGCCTTACCTGATAAGAGAGTTAACATTTCTCTATCTTTATTCAGAGTAAATTGTAAAGACCTGCAATTGATTGTTAAATGTAACAAATTATACTCCTTCCACAAACTAAGATCATCCGGTAGATCCGGTGTTAATTTATTTATGCAAAACGAAGCTTCTCTAGCTTATGAAACAACTTTGCCACTTTGGTAATCCTTAGAATTCCGTGCTACGAAAGTAGGATTTTTACCTACGAAAGTAGGATTTTTCCGTGCTACGAATGTAGGATGTCCTACTGTCTTCAAATGGTCGGTTGAAGCAGTTAATTTCATTTTCTTAATTTGTGGAAGTTGATATTCAAAACAATTCCAAAGAAGGCCAAATGCAGACTTGAAACGCAGAGGGCAGAAAGACCTCTACCAATGTCGGGAACAGTTAGAGTGATAATGTTTCTCCCTGTTCTAATTTGTCACTTAATACATCGAGACACATAATGCAAGAGTAATCCATAGCGCGTTAATTCTAGGTTTAATAACATTTCGCGGCATCAGGATTAATTGTAGTGCAACAAGTGTGTTAACAATTTATTATTATAGTCTTAGTTCTTTTTGGGGGTATGAGAACGCATTAAAAAAATTCCGAACTGCAATTGATACTAAATGTTTCGTGTCTTTACAAAGAACATAAATTATTGGATATAAAACAAACCAATTCTTTTAGAAAGGGGAATGACGTGAATGCTTTGCAGACTATAAATTACATTACTTTATGTGTTTTATCCTAAAGTATAAACGAAAACTATCATGATTTTCATTAAAATTGTGATTTGTGGGGAACTCGGGACACAACGAGGTACCGGGACGGAATGAAGTTCGACATTTTTCAGTGTCAAGGAGGTACTGCCAACGAGTGGCAATAAGTAAAACTAGACCAATCTATTGCTGCTCAACTACGGCAGCCATGTTAGTTTTCTCGAGCGTTAGTGCCTGAATTTTTAGTTGTGTGATTTTTTGATCCTGTATTGTAACTTCTAACGATTTTGTAACCAAGGTAACATATACATACTTGTTTACATTACAACTATATTTAGTACATTCTTTAAGTACGTTTAGTTGTCTTTAGTTTCATGTAGGTAAACTTTTGTTTACGTATCTTTATCGAGTGACCTTACCTCCCTAACCTAAATTGTGTACATGGAGCGGAACGGGTGGGGCGGAATGGGGTGCTTCCCCAATCCGTCCCGTAATTTTTTAACTAAGAGATCGTTTTTAGTACGCCCCTGATTTTTTTTCATTCAATTTCAGATGGTTCGAGACTATAAGATAAAAGCAAATAGGCAATCATGGTCTATTGACGCAATTAACAATGCTGCCGAGGTGGTTATTTCAGTCCAATTTGGGTATTTGGAGGCTTCGAGCCAATTTGATGTTCCCCTGTCTACTCTGGAACGATACGTTAAAAAAGAAAGGAAAACCCTGACTACAAGATTGATTAAAATGGCTGGAAAATTTAAAAGCGTATTTACGTAAGAGCGGGAACTTGTGCTCATTAACTATTTAAAAACTATGGAGGCTAGGTTTTTGGTCTAACAATGAAAGATTTGCGTAGCTAAACTTATCAGTTGGCTGTAAGAAATGGCCATGGTCATAGATTTCAAAGTGGAATCTTAGTCCAACATTGGGTCAATGGATTCCTTAAGAGACATCCTACTTTATCTGTTCGCAAACCCGAAGCAACATTTGGTTCAAGAGTCATGCTTATCAGGTTGGATGATAGAGTTGGCGAGGTTTCAGCCAACTCTAATAATGACACGCCAGCTAAGAAGATCCGATATAATGAGGCTAATTGTGCCACTCCTGGTTGTTCTTGGATGGCAACTGACACCAGGGCCTCTACATTTCATGTTTCGCCTGAAATTCTAATGTCTATTCCAAAAGTTAAAGAAAGCGCGAAAAGGGCGAATCGGAAGAGGGGAAGACCACTGTCTTAACAGATAAGGCTGTCTTAGTATGTAAATTTTCTGAATAGGCTTAAGAAAAGGTCACAATCAATGAAAACTGTAGTTAAACCTTCATAGTCACTAAGAATTAAATAAATATAGAGCAAACGTATTTCTTCTGCATTTCCCCTACTTTTATATATTTTTATGATTACTTGTCCTTACCACCCCGTTCTGCTCTGGGTATGGGGCCGAACGAGACAAATGACAAAATTTTCTGGTTTTGAGAAAAAAATATTGTTATTTTGTTTTCTTACAATATTATTGTATTTTTGTGATTATAACATTATAATGTGTTCATAGAAAAATTTGCAGCTCTCTTAATTAACCCTTTTGTATTTTTAAAACATAATTTCAACTTGGTACCCCATTCTGCCCCAGGTTCCCCTACATGGAACTCTGCATGATGGTCAGTACACCAAAGACTAATTTTTACTTGTATATATACAAGTACCTTATTCTGTTTCATGAAGTAAATATATACTGCTATCAACCATGTTTTCGGCTGCTCATACGACTAACCTGCAGCCCAAGTAAGTTTAGGAATTTATTGAGATGTCCATTCGCTTAAAATTTTGAAGATCTTTTTTCCGAGGTTTACGCGAGGAAGAAATAAATTTTATGCATGCAAAAGTAAATAACCATGAGGCCATTTCAACTTATAGTTCAAAATATAAATTAAGCAGGGGATAGCCGTGTACTGCAACAATCTCATGTGGTCGATAATGTTCCCAGGAATTTCCAAAACATATGATTACATATCATAATTCCAAATATATTTCATATCATCAGTTTTTCTTTGAGAACGTGAATGAGAAGGAATTTTACAGTATTAAGAAGTTATCATATATACTAAACCGATGAAGATCTTTATCATCTATTCATATCTTGTGGGTCAGCCATGCATGTAGGTTCGTCCCTCTTGCGCAATTTCAGAATCTGTTAATCCCATAACAACTCCCTTAGAAACTTCTTAGAACTCCTAAAACTTTCTCCCCATGAGCAAACCTATTCAATAACTACAAAGTGGAAAATGTGACAGTTATAGACGCGGTTATTCTCAATATAGTGCCTTTAATCATAACCTAATAACTTTCAATCAAAGGAAAAATTAAGGAAGATTATCATCCTGACAGAAACTTTTGAATCAAAAGAGTATACACACATTTGTTCAAACTAACAGCTCTAAAATACCAACATTTATTTTGGTATTTCCTAAATTATTCCATACTACAACTCGAAGAAATTTATAATTTGATGAATGCATGTCTATAATAATTGGTATTTATAAACAAAGCATAAACAATATCATTTGTTACAAGTACTTCAAAGTTATAAATTTAGATTATAAATTACACACCTAATTTGCTGGTTTAAAGGAAATTTCGGGGAATTTTCGTAATCTATTCTTCGGACTGTTTGCATCACAAAGGCTTGAATGCCGTGTATTAACACTCCCTATTATATGCGGGTAAAAGCGAGATATCGCTGACGGCGGGTTGCATTTGAAATTGGAATCCAGCATCAGAAAATCTTAAAATACCCTTACAACAAACTGCTTTCAAAGTCATTGTAAATAGATAATATGAATTGATAGAAACATTTTAATTATAGTCTATAAAGAACATAAAATGAAATAATAATAAGAGAAACATTTTATGCGAGATTTACACTCAGGTAGAAATGCTATGCGTAGAAGTTTTTGTATTATAGAATATTATATATTTTCTCTTATTTAAGCATATCTCTTGCACACTTCTATGTTTCCATATGAGGAAATTAAATACGCATATATTCTGCTATTTTGAATTTGAAAATTAAAGTATTATATGTATTAACAATACATCTATATATTGTTAATATAATTATTGATTGTGAAAAATCCCACTTCATACAATTTATGATAAATACTTAGTTTTAACCAAACAGATGTGGTAAATTTGATGAAACTTGTATAACAACTCCAGTGTAGGATGATATATTAAATCTGATATTTTTTTTTACAAAATATAGCAGAATAAAAAATAGAACTGTAAGATATGATTACTTTAGATTAGGATCTTCAACCTTCCTAATTTAGCGCCACCCATGGCCCGAAGGGTTGAAGATCCGAGGGCCACGGTTGGAACGGAGATGGTATTTTAGTGGCCCGTATTTTAGATGGAATTTTAGTGGATGGTATTTTAGATGGCGTTTAGTGGAAACATTTTGGTCTTGCAAAACGAAAGTTTGATATATATTTTAAAAAAAACGTTAAAACGGCAAATTCTCTCACACAAAAAAGATCAAGAATGCACGGAGAAAAATAACCCACGGTACATAGGCTTATCAAACTAATAAACTGGTAATTGTATTCAGAATCTTAAGGCGAAATAAGCACAAAAGCAGTAAGCCAAGAATCTTTCTTCACAGAATCTCACGTGCGTCTCGTCTTCCTTGCCTCCTTCTGTTTCATGCAATACAAAGTTCAAAATACATTGATTCAACTCCCATTTTTTGTTATTTGTAGAAATCAATAAATAAAAACATTTTTAATTAATAATGGTTATAAAGGTACAAAATACTTTTTAAAATACACCGTAAACACAAAACTTCAGTGACGTGTTTTGAAGGAATTAATCCTTCATCCTCATGCTATAAAAAGCAAATCAAGCAATCATCTCAAAGACTGAAGCTCGTTTGCAAATACATTTGTTCCTTTTCCAAACTACTTATTTCACAGATGTGTGGCCCGGGGAACTTTGCGAATTTATTGTTGTGGCCAGCGAATATGAAAATGTTGAAGACCCCTACTCTAGATGTTTTTTTCACTGGTATTTGTTGCGTACCTGAAAAGATCAATTAGGATAATACGATGAGTGTATTACGTCTTAGCGATAAGGTTCTGAAATCACTTGTTCTATTTATATCTCCTTGGCGTATTCGTTAATAAATCACAAATTAATGTACTTTTCACAGAATTTCTTAGTAATAACGAGCTTTAGAAGATTAAACTCCAGAAAAGATGGAGAAAATAACAAAACGTAATACGTAATACAGCTGCTTTAGGATGTAGCTTAATCTATTTAAAGAAACTTATAAATAGATTTCATTAAATGTGTTCCGGTAATATAAGTTATAAGGATATTTTATCATATTTAAGAGGTTTAAAATGTTTGTTTGCAAAGCTTAAACAGAGTTTCAGACTTTTAGATTGCGTTCTCTCCTTTTTTTACAATACACTTAGTGTAATGCTATGAGATTAAATTGATATGCAAAATTACGCATTTATAGTAATTTAACAATCACATACATTTTAAGCAGCTATATTCACTCAATATATTGGATTAAAAGTTAGTTTAAACATTTACAAATTATTTTGAGAGCAATGCAGTTAACAATATGAGATTTCTTTACACTACCAGAATAGTTCGGGTTTAGAGAAGCTAATTTGAAAGTTCAGAGCCGATAGAGTTTAACTATTTACGATTAACACCACAGGCGTAGATGTTCTTATTGCAAGCAGAAACACCTTGTACACCGGCCCCAGACCGTGTGAGCCAGGGTGTACCAGTGAACTTTCGTCTCGACGTAGATCCTACGTCTGATGTAAAATGTCTTTATTTTGTACTTTAGTGATACAAGAGGCAGGAGAAAATCCAAAGATTAGTTCTCGCATCTACTGGATTGTCAAATTGTAACAATGCTGGCGCTAAACTCCAGCTGCATGAGGTTTGATTTTATTCTCCCAGAAACAGATCATAACACTGTCATTACTATTATAAATCTATCTCCAGTGGGCCTACAGCAATGGATCTAGATTTTACATTGGTTAGGTACCAATAGGCACTTATAAGCACACCAGCGAAAATAAATTCACATGCAGGATTTCCCCTTTTTTATCTTTTACTAAAATTTTAATTTTGTTTTTATAGCCGATAATATGCAGTCAATACAGGTCACAGAGGAAACAATTTTATCTTCCAAGAAATGTAATGAAAATTTTAGGCTGTTTTTAGGTAATAAAATTGCTTGGAACTCAATCTTAAAAATATATTAATTGATCGATTCGTATTATCGGAGTGTTTTCCTTTGATTTAACGCAACTGCAATAATTCTTAACTTTATAATAAAAAAGGGTTTTATGAAAATCTGAAAAAATAAAAAAAATATAGCTGAAAAGCTTGATAAAAGTTTCAGTCATTGTTAAATTAATGTACAATATACTGCCAGATGTATAGATACATAAATGTTATGGAGAAACAGCATCATTACCTCACGTAATAATTAGACCATCAAACTATTACTCATAAGGTAGCTGGAACGCCGGGAAGCATGGATGAATAAGGTTCAATATTCGTCTTATATAACCAATGATATGGCTCACGATTCATCCCGTCAGATGACAATGAATACGGGATTCCGTATATAGCGGTCCGCTTCATCCTAGAGGTATTATACAGATCAATTGGAAGCAGCTCAGTTGGTCGATATTCAACCAAATTTCAAGAGATCAGTTTTGCGGGCACTAGACATAGTGGCATGGAAATGGATTACATTGTGTAAAACGACGATCATTTTTATAATACTGCAACTTTATTGGTTAGAATAAGTTATCCATGCTCTCGTAAATTTACAATTTCATGGTTAATTGTGTTAGCGAGAGGTGAAAAGTTTGTTCTAATCATGTATGTGAACCGAAGAAAGTCCATGAGGTTTGAAGAGTGAAACGAAAATTCCTTGCCAATAAGAACAACATTTCAGAGGTCTTCAGGTTCTAGGTAAGTGATGCACCGATTCAAACTGGGCTTTCGGATTGAAAAAACACAAAAATCATGCTTTGTAACCTTTTTCAATTTGTTTTCTGTCTTGTACCATTATTTTACGAAGCCTTGAAAGAGATTTCCGCTGATAGCAACATTCTGGTCCAGTTCTTCAAGACAAAAACCAACAGCTCAAATCCGCACTAAAAGCTCAAACCGATTTTAGTGCATGTATTCCGGATGCAGTATTCCTTATGTAACCGTAACTCAAATGACAGCCTATGTCATGTGGATTTACGTTCACGCATCACATACGTGCGAGACTAGAGGCTAACACATCGAAAAATCAGTATTATTATTCAACCACTCCTCTCCAAAGTATATGAAGTATGAACCTCCATTTATCAAGTATTTAAAATACATTAATATTCTTCAAATTTTTAATATATAATTTTGGCTTTAGTTAAAATTTCTAAAAATATGATTTGTCACTAGTGAGTATTGGCACCATTTGACACACATTTGTCTTTGACAATTTGATATTTTATATCGGAAATTTAAACTGAGACCATGATGTCTTAATATATGATTATTTCTTCAAGTTATTCTCCGAAATTTAAGTAAAATCTCTTCTATACGATTCCCTATGAATATGATAAGTTGTATTATAGTACACAGGAGTATAGCATTGGAAAAAAATCTAAAAGTATATTAAATAAATCATAATTTCAAACTTATTCAGATTGTAATTTGTGATCACCGCTGTGTCACATTTGTAGCCCATTTGTATTTTCAGAATAGTAATGCATTTCGCATTTGGAAATTGCTGTCGGTGGAGAAAGTAATTTACATGCTAGATGGGATAAATAGTTTAATTAATCAAATGCTTGCAGCTCTTGAGCTGCAGAACTGCAGAATCTGATTTTTATTCAGGTGCATAGATAGTATGTGTCAGATACAGGCGTTTTGTTTGGTCCGACGGTCAAATTCCATTATAATTTCAAGATTGATGAGGAAAGGGATGTAATATTTCATAAGCGTAAGTAAAATGAAGGTCCGATGACAGAGGATATCGTCAAAACTTTTCAACTACGGACAACTTCGGGAGGATTATGACAGCATGATTGTACATAATTAACAAAATAAGTAGGAACATTTTGGTGTTGGTTTTCTTTCTCTATGCTTTAACGGACATTGTATTACTCTTCAGGATATTCAGCTGTAACACGCTCTCTCTCACCAATCAAAAAGTCAAAGGTATAGCATGAAATAGAAGGCCACATCATCAGATATATACATCACGCTGTTTAAAAGTTGGAATCCAGCTGTCAGGACTTGAGGCTTTCCTTGTTTGGCTTCCCGAGTACAAATAACCAGAAGTAGAAAAAATTGTGGGTGAGAGACTCGGTTCACAAAATTAGATATTACTGAGTTTTAAATATAATTTTGATAACTCTCCATTCATTCTCTGTACTTCCTAATATTGCTGGCTTTAATAATTTGCTCACGTTTTGCAAAATAATCTCCGAGACAGATTGTATGAAGATTACAACGATTTAAGAACAGGACATGGAATTATTTCTGCAATTTATTACTTCTTATGCTGGATATTTTGAATGTTTTTATTGGAGGATCTGCATGTTCATTTTTATAGTTGACAATGTTTTTAAGATTTACAGGAAACTTATGTAAAACTTAAATAGAAACCCACAGCTTCTTAAAGTGTACATCGCTTTAAGTACTTTGCAGATTTTTAGAAGTTGAATGTTCCTCTTAACATATTCGAGATCCCTTTTTCCTAACACCTATTATTTGCGAGGTTGCTTTTGATCGGACTCGAATTATTACGTCTTTAAGAGCTCCATCAGGTGTAGTATTTAAAGACATAAGAAACATTGATCTCTTTCTTTTAAATGTCATCTCTCACAAAGGATATCCTCGTGATTTCTTGATGTTACACTTCTGATTTGTGTAACTCCAACTTCGTGGACCATATGTACTCGTTTTTCGGTTGTTGTGTTTTTAATCTATCTCTAATAATCGCACGTTTCTTCACACACGAAAACGTTCTTTTGGTTGAAAACCTAAGCAGATTTTGATGAGAAGTCCTTCAAATTTTCGTTATATTTTGAAATAGTGAAATTTGTACGCCAGTCTTTTGATTTAGGTTATTATTTGTTTTGTTTTTTCTGTACTAGGTTTTGATATTATTTTGTTATTTTCTCTGGTAAAAATATGTTAAATTAAAAGTGCAATTGTAATCAAATATTCCATCTTTTTTCAATACGTTTCATATGAATTTTAAACTTACGAGTCCAGAAATGTAATCAATATATGTGCACCTTTTAAAATATATTTAAGAATAACTGATTTTTAATCTTTATATAATTAAATTCCTGTTCCAGATCTGCGCTTCAGATTATGCAAATCTATAAAATAATGTTTTCCCTGTTTTTTTTTTCAAATAAATAATTTTAAGTAGTGATCAGATTAATGCATTGAATCTAAAAGAAACATTCATTTTCTTATCATTTCAGCAATTTGAATTTTAAATGACGGATGTATTTTTCCGTTCCTTCAGAAAATTACGACAAAGCTCCATCTTAATCAAATCCGCAGCAGACGGGATTTAACCTAATATACTTTCTTGTTCCGTGGAGATATACAAAAGAAAATATAAGCAACTATGCAGAGTTTTTTTCCTCTTGTTTCAGCACTTTTCTTTGGCTGAGCCATAGTTTGTAAATGTTTTGGAAAGTGTTGTTTTTGAGCGGTAAAATTGAGATGTATACAAATATACCTGTTTCCATTGGGTGTCATTATAAGAAAGTCTTTAGCTTGGCTTTACAATGAGATTGGGTACCTAAAGGTTTTTTTCGGAAACAAAGTAAATAATGGTTTTGTTTTTAGAATATATTTACTTTAGAAAATTGAATTTCTTAGAATGCAACAGCAATTCCTATGAATGCATGCATTAGGAAAAATGTTAACTTAGATGAGGAAAAATTGGGAATTCAGTAATGTATAACCAGATACTTTTGTCTCTAGGTCACATTCCTTTTAGGGATTCCTGAATAATAACAATTTTTGGAGGATGAAATTTATGCCCATAAATTAGGAAAATATTTGAAGGACTTTAATAAATACTTAATTATAAAACGACCAGAAGCTGTATTTCCCTCAATATATTTATTCCATTATAAATGAATAATATAAGAAATTAGTGTTTATTGAAAATATTAAAATTTAAGGGAAATTAAAAGAGTTTTTCCTTACTAATATAAGTATCTCAGAATAATATTTAGAAAAATATAT
This sequence comes from Dolomedes plantarius, assembly GCA_907164885.2. Lineage (NCBI taxonomy): Eukaryota > Metazoa > Arthropoda > Arachnida > Araneae > Dolomedidae > Dolomedes > Dolomedes plantarius. Next base: position 77,695,228 of record OU015500.1, on the reverse strand, counting down.
ATGTTTGCTTAAAACAGGATTATGAAATTTTTTTCAGCTTTTAGTCTGAAGAGAATAGAGAATCCATTATATTTAAAATTTTCAACTGCTGTAGACCCCCGAATTTGCAGATATCTGTGATGTTTTACCATAAAAATTAATAATTTTACCGTAAGGGAAAAGTTTTCTTAGAAAATGGAGATTTGTATTATACTTCAAAAATATTGAATTAATTAGTAATTAAGTTTCAGAGCTACATATTGAATGAAATAAACCTCTTTATAGTAACGGAAATACGCTGTTATTGCTCACGTATAGGTAAGTATCATCTATATATATAAAACAGTTCCGTAACTGACTCATTCATTCATTCATTCATTCATTCATTCACTGACTGACTGACATACAACGCACAGACCAAACCGCTGGACCTAAAAGGCTGAAATTTTGCATGGCGATTCTTCTTATAGTGTAGGGGTGCACTAAGAGAGATTTTTGAAAAATTCTTCTTAGATTTTTTTAAATTAAATTTTTAAGCTGTTTTTTTACTTTTTTTAAGTTTGCATTTAAAATAATAATTTGAGGGTTATAAAATTTATATCACGAGAAAGATCATAAAAATTCCTTTAAAATGAAATCTTTTTCGAATCTTTACCTTCATTTCCTGATTTTTGGTGAATTTTTAAAGATTAATTTTTAGAATTTAATTTATTAAATGCTGATCACGTGACTTCTTTTTCTGGTACTTTAAATAAATTTATCGTCACGTGCATAAAAACTAAGTAGACAAAAAATAATATTTTTTTCTTGCTAATGCGGCAGACGATTGGACATTATCCAAAAAAATATTAAAATACAGTAAAAGAAATGTTCTAGAAACTGTACTATATTAACTGTACTATATTCTTTAGTATTCTTTATATTAGATTTAATTTGAATATCTTCTTCTACATTATTTTGTCTATAAAAATATCCCTTACGATTTTTTTATAAATATATATATATTTTACATCAATTATATACATTGATCGTCGTATTTATTATATATATATTGGCATTAATTGCATACATTCACCGATGTTTTTACTTTGAATGTACTCCGTAGCGAAGTGCGGGTTTTCAGCTAGTCTATATATATAAAACAGTTCCGTAACTGACTCATTCATTCACTGACTGACTGACTGACATACAACGCACAGACCAAACCGCTGGACCTAAAGGGCTGAAAATTTGCATGGCGATTCTTCTAATAGTGTAGGGGTGCACTAAGAAAGATTTTTCAAAAATTCTTCTTAGATTTTTAAAATTAAATTTTTAAGGTGTTTTTCAAACTCTTTTTACGTTTGCATTTAAAATAATACATTGAGGGTTATAAAATTTATATCACGAGAAAGATCATAAAAATTCCTTCAAAATGAAATTTTTTTCGAATGTTTACCTCCATTTCCTGATTTTTGGTGAATTTTTAAAGATTAATTTTTAGAATTTAATTTATTAAATGCTGATCACGTGATTTCTTTTTCTGGTACTTTCAATAAATTTATCGTCACGTGCATAGCAACTAAGTAAACAAAAATTTTTTTTTCCTTGCTAATGCGGCAGACGATTGGATATTATCCAAAAAAATATTAAAATACAGTAAAAGAAATGTTCTACAACCTGTACTATATTAACTGTACTATATTCTTTAGTATTCTTTATATTAGATTTAATTTGAATATTTTCTTCTACATTATTTTGTCTATAAAATTATCCTTTACGATTTTCTTATAAATATATATATATATATATACACAGTGAGTCAAATAAGTTTTAAGACTGGGTCTATAAAAAGAAATAAAAAGAAGAAATTAATACCTGTTTTGGTTTTTTATTCAAAATAGGACCCTCCGGCTTCAATGCACTTTTTACAGCGATTTAATAATGAATCGAAAGCCTGTTGTAAATCACTTTGTGGAATGGCCTGCAAAGCACGCGTCGAAGCTTCATGTATGGTCGAAATATCCTCAAAATACCACCCTTTGAACTTCACTTTAAGTTTTGGGAATAAGGAGTAGTCACAGGTTGCTAAATCAGGTGAATACGGTGGATGGTTCAACACACAGACATTATTTTTTGCCAAAAATCGACTAACAATAAGGCAGGTGTGACTGGGTGCATTGTCGTGTAACAAACACCAACTGCTTTCAGTCCTATAGTCTGGACGAATGCAACGATTTCTGGCCATCAAACGCTTTAAAACAGCTAAGTAGTATTGACCTGTAATTGTTTGTCCAGTTGGAACAAATTCTTTGTGGATAATACCTTTACTATCGAAGAATGTAATGAGCATTGTTTTGATTTTGGATGGAACTTTTCTTGTTTTTTTGGCTTGTGGTGAATTTGGTGACTTCCATTCCGCACTTTTTCGTTTTGTTTCAGGATCATATTGGAAACACCAGGTTTCATCACCTGTAACAATGGACTTCAAGAAGTTTGGATCGTTTTCAAAGGCTGAAATAATGTCTCCGCAATGTGCACTTCTCATTGCTTTTTGTTCAGGGATTAAAGTGTGTGGAACAAAGTTAGCACACACTTTTGTTTTGCCCAAATCTTCATGCAGGATGGTTCGAATTGTATCTTTTATGATATTTAATCAGTCTTCCATCATTCTCAGTGATGCACAGCGATTGTTTGTTACGAAATTTCGTACTTTCTCAATAACTTCAGGTCTCCTAGAGGAAATTGGTCTTCCACTACGCTGTTCATCTTCTACCGTATCTCTTCCGTCCAAAAAACGTTTGTGCCACACAAAAACAATTTATCTACTTAAAAAACAGTCACCGCAAACTTGTTTCATGAGTTGGTATGTTTCCGAAGAACTTTTACCAAGTTTTGCGTTAAATTTAATTACAGCTCTTTGCTCCATCTTAAAAAATCAACATGAAAAATATTCACTTCTGCAATAAACGCTCGCCTTCTCTCAACTACTTAACGAAATGCGCACAACTTGTTAGCAGTGTGTCAGCAGACGATGGATGTTATGACGCATGCGGATTTACACTCACAGCACCTTTACAACCTGCGTTCTGGGACGAGTCTTAAAACTTATTTGACGCACTGTGTATATATATATATATATATATATATATATATATATATATATATATATATATATATATATATATATATATATATATTACATTGATCGTCGTATTTATCATATCTAATATATAAAAATGAATGTTTGTCTCTCTGTAATTGTATAGAAATCCACAGTTTAGGAGCAACGATCGTGAAATTTTACATATAGGCGTCTTTAAAAACAGCCGAGGGTCTGAAGAACTTCAAAAATCGAAATTAATTACCGTTGATTTTTAATTAATAAAAAACCAACAATTTTGAAACGAAATGTAAGCTGTTACACTTTGTGGAATCACTCCTCTGAATATGGCGTCCACGTTAGGGTTAGCTGGCAACAGCGAGCGAAAAGATAAAAATAAATAAAATCAAAAAGTTTCAAGTTATATATTAAACCAGAATAATAAATGAAAATAATAATCTTTCAAGTCAGATTTTATACTCTAAAATAAATCGGATCCAACGGCATATTGACACTATCACACGCGATGGAAAAGTCGAATCAACCACGCTAAGTGTCACGAGATCTTTTTTAATCGCTACTGCAACCCTCCTCGCTTATGTCTTTGTGTCTATTGAAGAGTTAAAGACTAAGCTTCTATCCTGCTAACTTATTTCTGACTTAAAACTCCTCTCACTCCATAAATACATGTATATTCACCAACCCATAGCAACTTTCCAGAAATCTTAGTCGAATATTTTCCTATTTACTCAATAAAGCAGCATGTAATTGTGGCGCGTTCGGTAAAAGCGTTCATTTACTACGCTACACGACGCGGGTTCGAATGCGGATCGTACAAATTTTGCTAAACCTGTATTTTCAGCTTTTTTATGGAGGCTTTTTTATTTCAGCTTTTATTTTATTTTTTTTAAATTATTATTATTATTATTATTATTATTTATTATTTTTTAAAAATTATTTTTATTTTATTTTATTATTTTTAAAAATTATTATTTTAATTTTATTTTATTATTTTTAAAAATTATTATTTTTATTTTATTTTATTTTTCATATTATTAATGTGTATAACATTTCGTATACTTTTTTTCTATGTTATTTATACTGTGTTTAGTTTTTTAATGGATTTTGGTAGGTTTATTATAAATTTATATATTTTATGTTTTACTTTTCAGGATTTTTTGCTGCAATGATAAAGGCTAAATCTTTTCTATGTCATTTATACTGTATTTAGTTTTTAAATTGATTTTGGTTAACAAACATTCGACAGTTTGACATTTTTACTTTTCAGCTTTACTTTTCAAAATTCTTTACTTTCCTAAAGACAATTTGACATTTTTACTTTTCAGCTTTACTTTTCAAAATTCTTTACTTTCCTAAAGACAATTTGACATTTTTACTTTTTAGCTTTTAGTGGTTTATTATAAATGTATATATTTTATGCTTTACTTTTCAGGGTTTTTTTTGTTCCAATGATGAAACACTAAATCTAGCTGAGATCTGAAGAAATTATTGTAAATTTATGGTTTTTTTATGTTGGGTTTTCTTTTTATTCATGCGTATAACATTTCACATGCTTTTTATTCTATGTTATTTATACTGTGTTTAGTTTTTAAATTGATTTTGGCTAACAAACATTCTTAAAATCCCCGGCAACGCCGGATAAATTATCACCTGTGTAGGTTGATAATTTATAAATTTTAAAACTGTTACCACATGTATATTTACAGATCCACAAGAACTTTCCAATATTTTTAATTAATAAATAACCAACAACTTTTGAAAGATGCGACTCTCGATTCACAGGCGTTCAGTAGATGGCGCCACTATTTTAAACTTTTAGTATTCCAACCATAAGACAAAAAAATATATATTTTTTAAAATCGTAAGGGATATTTTTATAGACAAAATAATGTAGAAGAAAATATTGAAATTAAATCTAATAGGACATACTAAAGGATATAGTACAGTTTGAGGAACATATCTTTAATGTATTTTAATATTTTTTGGATAATGTCCAATCGTTTGCCGCATTAGCAAGAAAAAAAAATATTTTTTTTGTCTATTTCGTTGTTACGTGACGATAAATTTATTTAAAGTACCAGATAAAGAAATCACATGATCAGCGTTTAATAAATTAAATTGCAAAAATTAATCTTTAAAAATTCACCAAAAATTAGAAAATGGAGGTAAAGATTCGAAAAGAATTTCATTTTAAAGGAATTTTTATGATCTTTCTCGTGATATGAATTTTACAACCCTCAAATAATTATTTTAAATGCAAACTTGAAAAAAGCTACAAAAACAGATTAAAAATTTAATTTAAAAAAATATAAGAAAAAGTTTTAAAAAATCTTTCTTAGTGCACCCCTACATTATAAGAAGAATCGCCATGCAAAATTTCAGTCCTTTAGGTTCAGCGGTTTGGTCTGTACTTTGTATGTCAGTCAGTCAGTCAATCAGTTAGTCAGTTACGGAACTGTTTTATATATATATAGATTTTTATTACTATCTTTATATCGTAACGTTAACTTCATGCGCACACATTATTTTCCTATGCTTTTTTTAATTATCTTTATAATAAGCGTAATTTTCATATGATTTTAAACAACAATCGTTTTTAACTGGCATTCAATTGGCTGTTAAAACTTTATATTTACACCCTATTTAAAAGAAATAGGGTGTAAATTGTAGGGTGGAAATTTGGTAAAATCAAAATTTTGTGCAATGTATTTAATTTCTCGATTAAAACTAGTTTTTTTCTAAAAATTAATTTATTTCGCTTGAAAAGCTAAATATTTTATGCACGCGGTTTATATTATTATTACTATCTTTATATCGTAACGTTAACTTCATGCGCGAGCATTATTTTCTTATGCTTTTTTTATTATTATCTTTATAATAGCTTTATTTTCATATGGTTTTAAACAACTATCGTTTTTATTCATATTATGTTGGTTTTTTATTAATTAAAAATTAAGGGTAATTAATTTCGATTCTGGAAGTTCTTATCTTTATTTTCATATGCTTATTTTCATATCTTTACTTTCATTTATTTTCATATAATTACTCAAAAGTTTTTTAACCAACATTTGAATAATTCGTAAATGAAAAACATTTACGAATAATTCAAATGTTGGTTAAAAAACTTTTGCGTAATTTATACATTTGTGTGTGTTTAATTATTGAAATTAATAAATTTATATTTCTGGAGAGAATGTTTCAGTTTTTAATGGTATTATGATGAAAGGCTGTATATACCAAAATTCTGAGGAGTTTATTATGGAGAGAAAAGAATTTAATATGTAGGGGATGTTTATAGGAGTTAAATGTGGAGAGGAGTTGAATGGTTTGCAGCCCTCAATCAAACACTTCATTTTTTAAGAGACAACGCTGCAGTCATATCATTGTTCTATTGGAAATTTCTGCTGAACCTGTAATTGCAGCTTCTTTTTTTACCCCAATGATGAAAGGCTAATTCTAGCTGAATTCTGAGGAGTTTATTATAAATTTATATATTTATAGATTTCACAAGGTTTTTTTTCTGTTATTTATACTGTGCTTAGCTTTAAATTAATTTTGGTTAACAAACATTAGATAATTTGACATTTTTACTTTTCAGATTTTAGTATTACAATGATGAAAGGCTGAAATTCTGAGACGTGTATAACATTTCACATATATTTTTTATGTTATTTATACTGTGTTAATTTCTTAAAATCCCGGACATCGCCGGGTACTTCAGCTAGTAATATATATATATATATATTTGGCATGAATTGCATACATTGACCGTTGTATTTAATTTGAATGTACTCCGTAGCGAAGTATGGGTTTTCAGCTAGTTGAGGTATAAAATTGTTTTTCATTCTGAAAAAATAAAAATCGATATATGTGTAGTGCGAACCCGGATTTGGGAACGACAATATCTTTTGGTGTCCATGAACGAAGTAGCATTATAAGCATGTGTGGATAGTTCAAATTTCAAAACAGGGTATTGTCATAAGAGCAATGCATAGATCAAATGGGCGAAACCCTGTGTGATTCGGGAATTAGGTAGAAGGAGGAGTGTAAAATATTTTGATTATAAAGACAGACTTATATTAGTATCGTTTATCTTATATGTGAGTATTGTTCGTTTTTATGTTCAAAGAATGAATGATGTTAAAAATTATTTTAAAAAACAATGCCCGTTCGCTATCGTTTCTATCTCTTTCAAAAACCATTCATAACTGAGAAAAAATAAGTCTCGATCACCGAGCACACCTGCTGGATAACAAAATGTTGGAATCATGATGTCTATTGTAAAATAAATACCTTGAGCAGCTTTTTGGGGTCTCTCCACTTGCGTTACATTAAGGGGCTATTTTCATCTCTGGGATTTCCAGAAATTTCTAATCTCCTTCCCGAAATATACTATTCCTGAATATGGGCTTGTTTACATAGAGTCAGTTAGCGTGACGTAGTGTCAGCGGTATACATATCGAAATACTTTCAACAAATCATGGACCTTAATAATTTCGTGGTAAATTGTTTGGAGGTCTCTGATGGGTTGTTATTATTTCAATATGAGAAATGCTGACGGATCCAATGTGAACAAGGCCTAATTCCGTACAACTGAATGGGTTTTCTTTCAAAACGGTCATCATTCATTGCACTTGTTTCATTCATTGCATTGTTTTTATAAAGTGTTCCCTGTCTATTAATATATTGTGTACCTTTATTAACTATACATGAATGCTGTCTTCCACATATAATTCTTTCTCAAATTTGTGACCAATGTCAGTGACTTTAATTTTTTGGATTTGCTTCTTATTGGTTATCTGGATAGCTGCCACCAAATCGTCCGAAAAAGCCTATGGTTAAGTTTATTTAATTCTGAAAACACTCACAGTGACTTCATAAATTTATAGTTCATGCAATTGAAGTTCAGACTTCAATTAAGAAGAAATAAGTTAAGAAGTTCTTTAAGAAATTCTGAATACAAATACAAGTTTTAAAATTTATATTTATTTTTTTATACATACAAAGACTAATATTTGATTTGTCAACATCGATCCTTAGAAAGCAGCAGACATTATTGATCGTTAATAGGCAATATTCAAAGGTAATAACAGAGGTCGGTTGTGAGGGGTGGAAACCACATTCCACGAGTGAATTCTAACCCTATTTCTGAATTACTAACTAAATAATACCTGCGAATAGTTTCTCTTTGCATAATAAAGATTGAAACGTATGTGTGTTAAATGGATTAAGAATAACATTTTTATTATTTTTATACGCTGTTAAAAGAAAATTGAATACACCGCTTTTGGCTTCAACTACAGTCGCCAATAAATTGTTAAAAAGCTCAACGAAATTCTTTCTGTTTGAAAAGCCTCTACAGTTCTCTTCTCTGACAGAAATAGACTTTATGTTGAATTCTTGCCCTAAGGTGCCAAAAAGAAAGCTGACAATTAGCTCACCACTGCGTACCGATCGCTCAGTTACAAGCAGAATGGGAGAGAGAGGTCATCCTGTTTTGAAGCTATCCGTTTTGTCCTGTTGTCAAGTTATCTTCAAAGACAACCCTCATCCCAAAGAAAACAAAGATGTTCTTTGAATAGTTTTGTATGCTGAATCCATACGCTGTACTGCCCAAACCTGGTCCTTAGTAGTTACAGGCTTTTCAAGGAAGAAAAAAACAGGTTTGCAAAGAACAAACAAGATGCACTTTTGTGGAATATACCAATCAAAAGGTGTCTTAGTTCCAAAATTGAAGTGTCATATGATTAAACATAAAGCTTGGTATTCCAGTAAAAGGGCTCCAGTGTCAAAGGCGTGTACGGAAAAGAAAATAATATATTATGCAGATGTCAATTACGACTTTTCTGAAATTTTCAGTCCTTTTCTGATTAATTTTAGAGAGACCTTCTGCATTACACATAATACTCGTAATTTTTTTTTATTGTTATTAAAAACTGCATTGAAAATGAGGTTCGTTTAAACGCATCATAGCATAATTAGTGTGAAATTAATTACTCAGAAAATTCATTATCTTAATTATTGCCCCAAATCAAATTATTTTTAAAACAATACCTAGAAAATATTGGATTAGATTATATTTGATGATATTACGAATAAAGTAAGAGCATCTTTTAGTTGTCTTTTATAATTTAGACAGCAAAATAAACGACTATGATATTATCTCTCCAAACGCAAGTTATATTGGTACCGTATTAATCAAGTAGACTGCCTGTTCTGTCATTTGACAGGCAGGTTTGATTTCCCTTTTATGAATTCGCGGCAAAATCACGGAAGGGAATGTAGTTTACATCATTAAGTTTATCTTAATAACAACATTTTCTGACACAAACGGCTTCACTAACATGCTCAAAATCGTCGCTTTTCCATTTTGATGGATGGAACTTTAGCAAAACCTAATAATGCCAATATTTAATTTTACAGTGACAGTTTAATTAGTAGTTTACATATCTCTAGGATCGCTTCATTCATTTCCGATTTAAGATTTTTTAAAATTCATCACTTTATAGATGTGCTTCAAATTCTATTCATAATATCTCTTTAAAACTGTATTGGCAAGGCATGCTCGTGGAATATATATTCTTAGATTATATTCCACTGAAATAATTTCTCTAATAATTTATATTGTTTTAGGCCTGAAATTTCCTAAATTGCTCGAAATTAAAGTGTTTCCGACGCTGAAATTATTGTATTGACCCATATTCTGTAAAAAGATTTATTTAATATTGGTCATAAAAAAGACGGTTTTGAGTCACTATGTGTAATCATCGTGTTGACTAAGGTATGTCAACAGAGTGGGTACCAGTGTATAAGATAGAAGTAGCTCTCTCCTAACGCATACCCATATATAATCTGTAACATTTTGGGTAGTGAACAGAAACATTTATCGAAGGGCACATGACTACAACACCTGCCAAGCACGCATTCTCTAGAGTTCTACTTTCTGTGTGAGATATAGCTCTTCCATAAATCAAACAAAAGAGACATCTTCACAGAAGACGCGGATATGAAGACTTACGGCCTGTTTCCACTGAATTCGAAGCATTGAGTACCATCAGACTTTTAACCAGTCACAGAGCTTAATTCCTTAACCACTTAATACACTAGTCCACTTACATGTGAGGTCAACAATCTCGAAGCCAACACAGTAACATAACACAATGCTCCGGATGCAACATGAATAAGTCTTAAGAAGGCACTAGTTTCAGTACATTTTGAAGCAAAGGGGGTTGAATTTTTTTAAAAATTTTGTTTCCAAAATAATTTCTAGGAGTAGATTCCTTACACCCATAATATATACTTCAGTTTGGTACTGGTTCATTGGTACTGGTATAATTTTGGCACAAAAGAGACGGCAGAGATTCACCATCGAGACGGATCACAATCCGCTCGTTTTTCTTAAGACAAATGCGAGAAATAACCAAAGGCTTATGAGATGGGCTCTTGCCTTACAGACTTTCAATTATCAATTTGTCCACAAATCTGGTAAATTGATAGGTCATGCCGATTGCCTAAGCTGTTTGAAGGCAGAATAGAAACCTTAAGTCAGGCGTAATGTTGTAAATAAATTAATGTAGTGTGAAAATAATTAACATGTACATAAATTAGTGTATTAATGTGTTAGGTAACATAGTAATCATAATGTATTAGAATTAATGTATTAAACTGTGTAGTAAAGTAAATGTAGTAATAATTGTGTAGTAAATTAAATTCATTGCCTCTAATGATGTTTCAGGTGAGCTGTGTCTAACCGTAATTTTCAGATTTTGCCATTATGCCAAAATCTCCTTCAAGGAGGGAGGGGTTGTAAGAATCCGTTACGACCTTTCCGAATAAATAACCCAGACAGCAAGACCTCCCACAGCAGGTGACCTGCGAACAGTTCTATAGATCAGGGTCAAAGTGTCTGGAAGCAGAGAATAGTGTTGTGCCTAGCCGCCGCCCCTGGGAGGACGTGAACTAATAACTATTCCGACATGTACTAATGATTTTCTGATCAGCTGATTTATAAAAGCCGACCACATGGCTTCGTCGTCAAGCGAATCACAGCCAACGAACATGACATCACAAATTGGGCGAGCCAACCTAAAAATTTGCAGTCACGTGACAGGAAGCTCGAGTGCCAACGCCGGGAGAAGAAATCCAGTTTTTTGGGCAGACTTGGTCGACACTCTCATCCAGAGAGCACCTTTCGCCTCAGAAGTCCTGGAGCGACCGACTTTATCCTGAAGTATTTTTATGTCAGAGCATCCCGCTCTAAGCTTCTCGTCAGCTAGAATATTTCACCCTTAAGTATTCCTATTTCAGAGCATCCTGCTCTACAGGCTTCTGTTAGACCGTTACTTCATCGAGTTATATTTATATTTCAGAGCAGCCCGCTCTATAAGCTCCTCGGCACCTAGAACTTTCCCTTACGGAGCTACTCTATTTTCAGAGCTGTATGCTGTAGAGATTGCGAATATATATATATATATATATATATATATATATATATATATATATATATATATATATATATATATATATATATATATATATATATATATATATATACTCATGGACAAAAAAATTAGCGCACCAAGAAATAATTGCGGGATCGTAACGAAACTTGCAATGAAGGTACATGTCGGGGAGATATACAAATGATTAGAAATGCAGCGTGATTGCGCATTACGTATATCCGGTAGAGGGCGTTGAACTCGTACTCTGTGGAGTATAAAACAGGTAACCAAAGCTTGTTTGAGTGTGCTGAATCATTTACAAAGGAAGAGCTGAGATAGACATGCCATTACGCCGTGTTCGAAGACAATATAAGCAGTTGCCGAAGTTTGAGAGGGGGAGAATCGTCGGGATGATGGAAGCTGGGTGGCCAGCTAGGCGAGTAGCTCGTCAATTAGGCCGCTCTGATTGTGTTGTGAGGAGGTGTTGGGACCAGTGGACCCGAGAGATGTCATGTACACGAAGACCAGGCTCAGGACTCCCTCGACAGACCAGTCGTCGAGAAGACCGCCACATCGTAAGAAATGCACGCGTACAGCCAACTGCGTCATCGGCCGCCATCCAGGCACAGGTAGCACCTTCATTATTGGCATCTGTGTCTTCTCGAACCATACGAAGGCGCCTGGCTGAAGGACAATTGGTATCGCATCGCCCATTACGTGTGCTGAACTTGACGCCCACCCATCGACGCCTCCGTTTGGAGTTTTACACGAGGAAACTGAATTGCAGCGGAATGGAACCAGGTCGTCTTTAGCGACGAATCCAGATTCAATCTCGGCAGTGATGACAATCGTGTTCGTGTGTGGAGAGCCCGTGGTGAACGCTTCAATCCTGCCTTTGCTATACAGCGACACATCGCTCCCACAGCTTTTGTGATGGTATGGCTTGCCATTGCCTACAATACACGGTCACCCCTAGTATTGTTCCGTGGCACCATGACACCCCAGCGGTATGTTCGTGAAATCCTGCAACCACATGTGTTGCCACTCATGCACCGGCTCCCAGGAGCCATTTTTCAACAAGACAATGCTCGGCCTCATACGGCAAGGGTGTCACAAGACTGTCTCCGCACTGTTACTACCCTTTCTTGTCCTGCCCGATCCACAGATTTGTCTCCAATCGAGCATATCTGCGATCATTTGGGATGGCGAGTTGGGCATCCGACGAGTTTGAACGAACTAGAGGCAAGGTTACAGCAAATATGGAACGAAATGTCTTAAGACATCATACAGAACTTGTATGACTCAATGCCCGATCGTATCGGATCGTGCATTCGCGCTAGATGGGGTCCAATGGAGTATTAACTCCTCCGTTCTTTTGACTTTTTTCTCTGAAATAAATTATCCTTTTTCTTTGATTTTCTTATCATTTACTTATATCAAAGTAGTTATTACGTATGTAAAATTTCGTTTGACGACTCCTTCTTGGTGCGCTAAATTTTATTGTCCATGAGTGTATATATATATATATATATATATATATATATATATATATATATATATATATATATATATATATATATATATGTATGTATATATATGTATATATATTATATATGTGTGTGTGTGTGTGCTTGTGTATGTGAGTGTAACAATGTATTTGTTATAGTTTAGGGTTCTGATCTCGTCTTGGCACTTCAAACCTGAAGTAGATAGTAATGTTGGATAAAACTTTTACCTACCAATATTGCATTACTCTATTGCTGGGTTTCAGATATTTTTAGATATTTAAGTAAAGAGAAAACATAAATCGCTTCCAGCTTCGGGAGCACTATATTTTAAAATTTCTGAATCCTAAAGAAAAAAATTCTTAGATACCAAATATCTAAATTTATACGTGAAAGATTAAAGCATTTACGGGATATAAAGAAATCACTTCGACGAATTAAGGAGATAAATGTCAGAATTAAACACATCAAAATTGTAGGAAGATGAGGTTTATTAATCCATAGGGCTGTACGTATATTATTGGACCGTTTTTACACACCGTTTCCAAATTTATACAAAAGTTGTACTATTTCCATTAATATTTACTGGCACGTTTAGAGCTGTTGTTAGTAGTTTTAAAAGAAATTTCCTTAAAAACTTTAACCTTTTCCGGTACACTACCTTTTAAACTAGGAATTTCAACAAAATAATTTGTATGCTGTTCATTTAGGCCAAGAGGAGTGTGCACATGTAGTTTCATAAATATTGCACTTACCGTTTTAATTTTGTGGGTATTACCAAAGCGGCAACATTGAGTCACATGAGCTTAAAAAAATGCGAGCATTGCTGTGAAGAACGCAATAGAGTAAAAGTTTTGGTTTTAATTAAAAAACGCTAGATTTGGATTTCTGTAGCAGATTTAGAGTACCCACGTGGAAGCCTGCTACTTTAAACCCCCACCCCCACCCCCTAAAAAACTTTGTTGTATGAGCTATTTCTTTCTTTTCGTGATACTTTTCGAAGCATGTAAGACCCCCTTTGAAGAAACACAAAGCAACACTGCACATTTTGCGCATGAATCTTGACGTATGGGGCTTCTGTTTCGTGCTACAGTAGGCACATCTCCTTAGCATTCCCTTCACCGGTATGTGCTCCACGTTGCTGAATATTTTCTCCTCGGAAACTCATACTTTGTAATGGGGTGCATCTTTGGGACTTGAACACATCGATCTTTTCCGTGATGGGGTTTCAGATTTCCCCATTTCTCAGAGAGAAATACTATTGATATTTACAATTAAGAAATATATATATAGATATCTATCTATCTCTCTCTCTATATATATACATGTATATATATATATATATATATATATATATATATATATATATATATATATATATATATATATATATATATATATATATATATATATATATATACATATATATATATATATATATATATATATATATATATGTATATATATATGTATATATATATATATATATATATATATATATATATATATGTATATATAAATATATATGTATGTATATATATGTATATGTATATATATATATATATATATATATATATATATATATATATATATATATATATATTTATATATACACAAAAAAAATATTAACTTGAAAAAGAAAGCTACCGAAAGCTAACGTTCTATAAAAGCAAGAGAAAAAATTCAACTGCAAGATGTAAATCCAAGAGCGAACTGATAAAATTATCCTTGACCATGTATTGACTTCGACATTCGTCGCGTGGAATTCCCAAGGGGCGGACAGCCCTTTGTAAACTAAACTATTGCCTTTTATTACCCCAATAGACTAGGTATAGAGAATAAACAGGAAAACCAATGTAAATAAAGCACAAATAGCAATAAGATGCAATTATGTTGCATACGGCCGTTTCAAAGCTACAAAGGAGCTTCTTCATCAGTGCAACGAACTCAGTGGCAGCTCAAAAAAGGCCGATGACTAAGCCAAAGATACAGAGATTCTTCTGTTTACTTCTGGGAAGAAGCAATCGTTACTTCTGGGAAGAAGAGTCCCCTCGCTCACAATTCAGCTCTTTTTACCTTTCTCAGGTGAAATATGAGATGATGCACTGTTGTGACTTGTTGCCGGTTCGGACACACCGTAAATTCATGGCTCGATTTTGGACAAGCTTCCAATGTAAATATTAAAAAATAATACAAAGTAAAGAGATTAGTGTTCAGCCAACAAAATTACAAAGGAAATTTTGTTCTAGCAAATATTTTTCTATCTGAAAAAAAATCTGAAAAATTTCTTTGAAAAATAAGGGTTTTTAAAAACTTGACTGAGAAGAAAATTATGGATTTGTAGTTGTGGTAATACCATTTAGTGTTGATAAGGAAAGCTAAAAGAAACATTTTATCCAATTTTCATTTTATTTACAGTTTATTCTCAGCGTTTAAATATGTGAACTTTTTAGGTGTGACCAGACTGGTAACACTGAGTCGTAAAGGGTTAATTCAAATAAAACTTATCATAATTTTCAACGAATGGTTATAATTACTATTATTTTTGTTGCTTCATATCTGACGTATTTGCCCGGCCACACACTGAATGCAACAAAACGGTGCGCAACGTTTCTGTTGCGAGCTTTCTGTATCCGGCGCATCGTCTGCAATGTAATCAAAGAAGAGTGCTGCATACCAGATACAACATTGTTTTGAAACACCCCGCGTCATTTCGGGAACGTTGCTGTAACAAAAATGTATGCTTCTCTGACCGATGTTTCTCGACACACAGCTGGTGAAACATTTCATCTTCGCATATGCGGGAACACGCACATTTTATTTTCATTAATGCTCCGTGTTGAGGATTTTTGCATTATTATAATAAAAAGAGATGGAGGTTGATGCTGGCAAGTTGATGGTTCTTGTCCACGCAAGGCCAGAAATTTATGATTTTAGAGCGAAAGACCACCACAACCCAGATGTAATAAATAAAATTTGGTAAGATATAAATGAGGAATTGAATATTCCAAGTATGTACCACACCAATTTATGATATTTAATAGAATAAACCTTGCCCTCAAGTAATCCAGACACTCCCATATTTAAGATATTGGTAAGAAAGATAAATAGGGTTACATCACTCAGAGCCAGATCCAAGGAGGCGCAAGAAGGGCATCTCCCCAGAGCGGCAAATTTGAGGGGCGGCAAAATTGGTAGAAGGAAAAAAAATTGCGCTTACGTTGTTTTTTTTATTTTTTTATTTTTTTAATATTTTGTAAGATATGTTTTTCTTAGATTTAAAAGTAGATACTTAACTATATATTTTTCTTTCTTTTGTTACTGCTCTTTATATCAATACTTTACAAAACAAAAAGCTTTGTCATTCAATAATGTTATTAAAAATTATTCCGTAATGTTATTAAAAGCCTTTCTTCTGGAGGTATACTCTTCCGGTAGTTGGTGTTCTTTTTCTTGTTTCAACAAGTCCCAAGAGATGATGAAACGTAGGTATGCTTAACCTACAATAATTGTAAAACTTATCTGGGTCATTTCTAAGTTCTTTAATAAAACTGCCAATGTCTCTTTTTTTATTTATTGGAAGAATCCAACACCTTCTTTCTGGTTTTTCATACAAAAAATGTATAAATTGCCACAAAAGAATAGCCACTTCTACTTCCTCACTTGTCATATCACCCACAATTATGACCAAACTACTTTCCAAAAACTGAGCACTTCCCTCAACAAAGAACAAAATACTGCAGACCTCTTCAACTCCCATGTTCTTACTTACTACTGATGAAATATCAAATCAACCTAGCGTTGGAAGTCAAAATGTATCCCCATTTTCTACGATAAAACAATTTGGTTGAGCAACGACTAGCAACAGAAACTTTGCGCACCGTTTTGTTGCATTCGGTGTGTGGCTTAGCTTTTGGTTTGTTTTATTTTTATCTTCAAAATATTCTTAACGCTAGTAAATTGATTATTTATTCTCTCAAAAAAGAGTCTCTACGATTGTTTAAGTTTTCGTTACATTAAGGTGACTGCCTACGTTGAAAATGCCATTTTTTGACTATTTGGGTCAACTTCATATTTTGCAAGAATCTTGTAAATCAATGTTTTCTCTTTTCAAAACCGTTTTGATTTTTATTCTACGTCAATTAGAAGCAGAGTTATAGCTATTTTAATAACATCGTCTAATACAAAATTGAAGAGACAAACAACTTTAAATGTGTCCATTTTTTGACTATTTTGGTCAATTTTATTTTTTGCAAGAATCTTGTAAATCAATATTTTCTCTTTTCAAAACCGCTTAGATTTTCATTCTACATCAATTAGAAGCAGAGTTATAGCTATTTTAATAACATCGTCTAATACAAAATTGAAGAGACAAACAACTTTAAATGTGTCCATTTTTTGACTATTTTGGTCAATTTTATTTTTTGCAAGAATCTTGTAAATCAATATTTTCTCTTTTCAAAACCGCTTAGATTTTCATTCTACATCAATTAGAAGCAGAGTTATAGCTATTTTAATAAACATCGTCTAATACAAAATTGAAGTGCGAAACAACTTTAAAGGCGTTTTTCTCAGAATTATGTTTTTTATCACAAATCTCTACAGTTATCATGATATTTCACATAATAATGCATATAATTTGATAAAATTTTCAGGAAATGTTTTAGATGCTATTGTTAATGAAATGACGTACAATAATTGATGTATAATAAATAGTTTTTGGTTTAGGGCTCTTTTTATAAGGAAAGGAATGACGAATCGGGGAAAATTTTCATATTGGAACATAAAATTGTCTGTATAATTTTTGCATTTTAAAATTTCTCTTAGATTGTAGGTCATTTTGAAGATATCTGTTATATGTATCATGTGTAAGAAGGAAATTAAAATAGTAGCATTAGAAATTTGTTCAGAGTGATAGGCGTTTTAGCTAAATTTCATTAAAAATTACTTCAAATTGACCAATTTATAAAAAAGTATGGTATTTACAGGAAAGTTTTTTTAAATTTTTATTTTTAAATGCTGTTTTACCATAAGAGACCAAAAAACCCTTAAAAAACAATTTAAAAAAAAATTGGCTCCGAACATAGGCAGTTACCTTAAATTATTAACAATTGTTTATTCACTGTTTTTCTTTTTCTTCTGTATTTTTATGTTGTTACAGCACGCTAAACGTTTGAATTAGAGATGCATGTTGAATAGGGTTGAATGGTAGTTCTCCTCGGTAGTTTACTAACATAACTATCAGAATGAATGTTAGCTGTTTTACCTTATTTTACTATGGGAATGATTAGGGCTTTCTTCCAATCTCGTGGAAGCCTTCCGCATCTCCAAGAGTGATTAAATATATATAGCAAACTCTGTTTTCCAATTGATCCAAGATGCATGATCATTTGATAATGGATACCATCAGGATTTGGAAGGATCCAAATCCTTTAGAGCGAGCTCCAACTCCTGTATGGAGAAATCATTTCTAAAGATCGGGTTACGCACCCTCGAACTATGACAAGAATGAGCGAGTCTTCTATCACGTAATCCAGTGTCTTTGTCATTACTAGTCAAGTCTAAACTGCTAAACCTTTTATAATGGTCTCCCAACAAATCAGACGTAGCCTTGTCATGTTGAGAAGTAGAACCGTGAAAATCCAAGATAGTATTACATACTCCCTTTATGGTTGTCTTCTGCTGATGCTTTTAAAAAGTTTCCAGAATTTTGTTTTAGGGGTTCTTGCATCTAAATTTTTGCTCAAATCCAACTATTTTTTCCTTTTGTTAATTGAGTGGATACGTTTAATCTCAGCATTCATTTTGCTCAGTTCGGATTTGGAAGTAGTATTTGAATCCTTTATCTCCCGGGGCAGGTTGTTGCTCTAGAAAATAGGGATAACTTATAATAAATATCACAGCCATATATACTATTATAAATTTTACTTTAAATATAGTTTAAATTAATTATATAAAATATAAATTAAATATTCTTATAAAATGTATTTTCAATTTGTAATTAGTTTTATAACATTTAAAGAAACTTAAAATGCAAAAGATAGGAGAGTTTTACTATGTTGTTAAGCATTCTTTAGGCGAAACATTATCCGCCTAAAGAATGTTTAATATATAAACTGAATGTGTCATTTATTTCTTCGCACATTTGCCAGTTTTGAAATAGATGCGATCAATTTCAATTTCAAGAATAAGAACATCTATATTAAAATACACGAATCCCTTTAGGTAATACTTGCTGAAAGAAGACATTCTGATCATGGGAATTTATCAAGCAATGAAATGTAGTGAGTTTCCATTTTGTTCAATCAAATCGTCAAATGGATTTGGAAACGAAAGAGAAATCTCGGTTTATTTTGAAAAAAAAATTTGTGGCTATTTTCCAGTTTCAGAACTGGGTTTAATGCAAATAATTTATTGCTCAATATTTACCTATTTAAATGACTTTGTAAAGAAAGATTTGATTCAGGCATTCCATTTATTCAAGGTCTGAAATTTTTCATTTATCCAAATTTAATATTAAAGCTGAGAGCTTTAATATTAGATCAATGGCCCTAACAACTATCGACTTTACAAATTGTTTACTTATTAAATTTTAATTAATTCTCTTGACATTTAAACTTCCACTTTTGTTGACGAATAGATTATGTATTCCTTTATTCCAAGGAAAGTATAATTTATACTACCTTCAACAGTATCACATTTTAATGTGTTAAATTTCTTTGTTAAAATCATTTTTCATCGTTGATATTGTTATTATTGAAATAATTTCTGTTATTTTTTAATGATATCTTTTTATATGTGTGTCAAATATGTATCTTAAAATTACTTATTTTACATAATTAATTGACATTTTTGTGTCTCTACGGTCATACGATCATTATGATTAAAAAGTCTTCTTATTTTCTTGGTATAAAAGACTGTGTGCGTAACATAATATGAAAAAAATCTCGCAAACTATTTATTGAATTTTACTATACAATTACAACTGATCTACCAAAAATTGATGTCGCCGTATATCAATGTATATCAATGTACGCAGTATATCTCACGCAGTATTCTATCGCAGAAGAAAAATAATTCGTAAATAGTTTGCCTTTTCAAATCTGTGAAAAAGTATTTTACCAAATAATAACCTGTGGTTTTAAGACTGATGTTTACTAACCCTATTCTATTCACTCATCCCAGTTTCAACCTATACAGAAAATTTATCTGCTATTTACAGCTACGTAAATGCTAATCTAATATATAAAAATGAATGTTTGGCTCTCTGTAATTGTATAGAAATCCACAGTTTAGGAGCAACGATCGTGAAATGTTACATACAGGTGTCTTTAAAAACAGCCGAGGGTCTGAAGAACTTCAAAAATCGAAATTAATTACCGTTGATTTTTAATTAATAAAAAACCAACAATTTGTAAGCTGTTACATTTTGTGGAATCACCCCTCTGATTATGGCGTCCACGTTAGGGTTAGCTGGCAAACAGCGAACGAAAAGATAAAAATAAATAAAATCAAAAAGTTTCAAGTTATATATTAAACCAGAATAATAAATGAAAATAATAATCTTTCAAGTTAGATTTTAAACTCTAAAATATATCGGATCCAACGGCATATTGACACTCTCACACGCGATGGAAAATTCGAATCAACCACGCTAAGTGTCACGAGATCTTTTTTAATCGCTACTGCAATCCCCCTAGCTTATGTCTTTGTATCTATTGAAGAGTTAAAGACTAAGCTTCTATCCTGCTAACTTATTTCTCACTTAAAACTCCTCTTACTCCATAAATGTATGTATATTCACCAACCCATAGCAACTTTCCAAAAAACTCATTGCGTATATTTTTTACTTTACTCAACAGTGTTGTGTATAATTGTGGCGCGTTCGTTAAAACGGTTCATTTGCTACCCCGTAAGACTCGGGTTCGAGTATGGAATCGTGCAAATTTTGCTAAACCTATATTATCAGCTTTTTTATGAAGGCTTTTTTATTTCAGCTTTTATTTTATTATTTTTTTAATTATTATCTTTATTTTATTTTATTATTTTTTAAATTATTATTTTTATTTTATTTTATTATTTTTAAAATTATTTTTATTTTTTTTTCAGCTTTTTTATGATGAAAGACCGAATATAGCTGAAATCTGAGGAGTTTATTATACATTTATATATTTTTAATTGGTTTTCATATTATTAATGTGTATAACATTTCGTATGCTTTTTTTTTCTATGTTATTTATACTGTGTTTAGTTTTTAATGGATTTTGGTAGGTTTATTATAAATTTATATATTTTATGTTTTACTTTCCAGGATTTTTTGCTCCAATGATAAAGGCTAAAACTTTTCTATGTTATTTATACTGTGTTTAGTTTTAAAATTGATTTTGGTTAACAAACATTCATCAATAATTTATTTCTGAGCATTGTTTTTTTTTTTTTTTTTTTTTTTTTTTTTTTCCAATGCGGAGGCACTTGTATTTCAAACATTGGCCCTTACTACGCCGCAGTTTTACTGTCCATTTTATTGTGGGGGCACCATATAGGCGGACAGCATTACCCCCTATGAAGGGACGACACGAACGGAGGCATTTTTCGTGGCGCAACGCTGGGACTCGATCTGAGCACCCTCAGCACCGAAAACCAGCGCGCTGTACCACTGGGCCGCCACAAGCCCAATGAGCATTGTATTGCTAACAATTAGGATAACCAGCAATTTTTGAAGGATGCTATTCTCGATTCACAGATGTGCAATAGATGGTGCCACTATTTTAAACTTTTAGTATTCCATAAACCAACACCTCCTAAACGAACGTTTAGGAGGTGTTGGTTTATGGAATGTGAACGTTTAGGAGGTGCTCCTAAACGAACGGTACATTCAAATTAAATACAATGTCAGTGTATGCAATTAATGCCAATATATATATATATATATATATATATATATATATATATATATATATATATATATATATATATATATATATATATATGTATATATATATATATAATAAATACGACGATCAATTTATACGATTGATGTAAAAAAAACAAATAAATATATTTATAAAAAATCGTAAGGGATATTTTTATAGACAAAATAATGTAGAAGAAAATATTCAAATTAAATTTCATAGGACATACTAAAGAATATAGTACAGTTAATGTAGTACAGTTTGAGGAACATATCTTTTACATTATTTTAATATTTTTTTTAATAATGTCCAATCGACTGCCGCATTAGCAAGAAAAAAGAATTTTTTTTTGCCTATTACGTTGTTATGTGAAGCTAAATTTATTTAAAGTAACAGAAAAAGAAATCACGTGATCAGCGTTTACCTTTTACGTGCCAATGTTCCTTTTTTGGAACACCATGTTTAATATTTCTTTTTAAATAAACTGTGATATCTGTCAGTTTGAAAAAATTACCGTACATTATAGAAGGCATGATTGATTTTTTGACTTTTTTTTTCAAATATGAATATTTTAGAGTAGAAAAATTTCTAAAAATCAGCTTTTTTCACAATTTTTACAGTACGTAAGAAAAACAATTCTATAAAATTCCTAAAAATTCAAATCCACAAAAAATTTCCCCATCGTACTTGCAAAGGACAAGTTTAAAGAGTTAATAAAATAAATTAAAATAATAACAAGAAATATTTCCTCAAGACTGCGTAAAAGTGAAATGTTCCAAAAAAGGAACATTGGTATGTAACGATATACAAAAGCAGTGATATCACACGTGATCAGTGATTCTGCCGTCTGATTACTTAGAAAATTCAGCCGAATTTACAAAGCTGTATGCCCTACAAAAAGGAGACTCTTTAGACGTTGACGCAAATGACATTCGGCAGTTTCTTGGATTACTGTTGTTTAGTGGCTACCACTCAGTACCTGATGAAAATACATATTGGAGCTCTCAGGAAGATTTGCATATCCTAATTGTTAACAATACAATGCCCAGAAAAAAATTTCGGATGTTAAAAAAGTATTTCCACATTGTTGATAATAGTAAATTGGAACCAGGCGATAAATTAGGAAACATTTCTCCCTTTTATAAAGAGGTTGGAAAAAATTTTCGTCAATTTGGATTTTTTCATGAAAATATGAGTATCGATGAATCCATGGTTCCGTGTTATGGACATCGTTCGGCTAAGGTGTTCATACGTGGAAAGCCAATTCGCTTTGGTTTCAAAGTTTGGATGATCTGCTCAGCAAATGGTTATCCTTATGCTATGTCTATCTACGGTGGAAAAAGTTCGAAAAATGAAAATTTGCCACTTGGATCAAAAGTTGTCTCCGAACTATTATCTTTTATTGACAATCCAGAGAAACGCAAAATATCTTTCTATAACTTTTTTTACATCGTACAGTCTGCTGACAGATTTATCTAACAAAGGCTTTAAGGCAATCGGCACAGTGCGAGATTCCAGAAGGGACAATGTTCTCTTAAAACAGCAAAAGAAATATCGAAATTTCAACGTGGAGAGTTTGATTACCGATGCGATGGAGAAGTTTATATGTGCCATTGGAACGATAGTTTTGTTGTAACTATTACATCAAATTTTATCACTCACGAACCATTAGGAAGAGCAAAAAGATATGTCCGAGCTAAAATAAAAGTTGATTTTCCTTAACCTTACATTATAAAATTATATAATAAAGGAATGAGTGGAGTACACCTGTTAGACCGACTTCCTGGAAGTTATCGACCAAAGTTACGCAGCAAAATATGGTACTTTATTCCTTGATCATAGTGTGGCATGTATAAGGTTAAATTCTAAAAATTAATCTTTAAAAATTCACCAAAAATCATAAAATGGTGGTAAAGATTCGAAAAAGATTTCATATTAAAGGAATTTTTATGATCTTTTTCGTGATATAAATTTTATAACCCTCAAATTATCATTATTTTAAATACAAACTTAAAAAAAGTTACTAAAACAACTCAAAAATTTAATTTTAAAAAAATCTAAGAATTTTTCAAAAATCTTTCTTAGTGCACTCCTACACTATAAGAAGTATCGCCATGCAAAATTTCAGCCCTTTTATTTCCCGCGGTTTGGTCTGTACGTTGTATGTCAGTCAGTCAATCAGTCAGTCAGTCAGTTAGTTACGGAACTGTTTTATATATATATATATTATTACTATCTTTATATCGTAACGTTAATTTCATGCGCTCGCATTATTTTCCTATGCTTTTTTTTATCTTTATAATAGCGTAATTTTCATATGCTTTTAAACAACAATAATTTTTAACTGGCATTCAATTCACTGTTAAAACTTTATATTTACACCCTATTTAAAAGAAGTAGGATGTAAATTTTTCAAAGAGGATGTTTCAACACCCAACTTCAAAGAAGTAGGGTGTAAATTGTAGGGTAGAAAGTTGGTAAAATCAAAATTTTGTGCAATGTATTTAATTTCTCGATTAAAAGTAGTTTTTTCTAAAAATTAATTTATTTCGCTTGAAAAGCTAAATATTTTATGCACGCGGTTTATATTATTATTACTATCTTTATATCATAAAGTTAACTTCATACGCGAGCATTATTTTCATATGCTTTTTTTATTATTATCTTTATAATAGCTTTATTTTCATATGCTTTTAAACAACTATCGTTTTTATTCATATTATGTTGGTTTTTTATTAATTAAAAATTAAGGGTAATTAATTTCGATTCCGGAAGTTCTTATTATCTTTATTTTCATATGCTTTTTCATTTACGAATTATTCAAATGTTGCTTAAAAAACTTATGTAATTCATACAATTGCGTGAGTTTAATTATTGTAATTAATAAATTTATATTTCTGGAGAGGATGTTTCAGGTTTTAGTGGTACTATGATGAAAGGCTGAATCTACCAAAATTCTGAGGAGTTTATTATGGAGAGAAAAGGAATTTAATATGTAGAGGATGTTTATAGGAGTTTAATGTGGAGAGGAGTTGAATGGTTTGCAGCCCTCAATCAAACACTTCATTTTTTAAGAGGCAACGCTGCAGTCATATCATGGTTCTATTGGAAATTTCAGCTAAACCTGTAATTTCAGCTTCTTTATTTGCCCAAATGATAAAAGGCTAAATCTAGCTGAATTCTGAGGAGTTTATTATAATTTTATATATTTTTTTATTGGGTTTTCATTTTATTCATGTGTATAAGATTTCACATGTATTTTTCTATGTTATTTATAACGTGTTTATTTTTAAAATAATTTTGGTTGGCAAACATTAGACAATTTGACATTTTTACTTTTCAGATTTTAGTGCTTCAATGATGAAAGGCTGAAATTGCTGAATTCTGAGATGTGTATAACATTTCACATATACTTTTTCTATGTTATTTATACTGTGTTGATTTTGGTTAACAAATATTGTTAAAATCCCGGACAATGCCGGGTACTTCAGCTAGTAATCCAATAAAAATGTTATTTTCAGATAGCCTTAGCACAGGGTGTCAAACTCGCGGCCCGCGACGAACATTTTTGCAGCCCGGCCAATATATTGGCACACAATACTATATAATAAAATAACGGAAGCTGAATTATAATAAGATAGGAAGAATTCGCTAAATGTTTTTGTAATGATACTCTTTTTTGCTATTATTAAACAAAATGCATATATTTATGTTGAATATACTGTAATTAGGTAAATAAACCTACGTTTCTATTAATATTGATTTTTTGCGGCCTATAGTTAAACCTTATTTGTTTGGCCCAAGGTACCCTTTGAGTTTGACACCCCTGCCTTAGCACATCTGCACCTGCAACAGGATTCCTTTTATGAATTTCGTCTACCAAAGGAATTTATGAGCATTTAAAACACACTATACCAGATTTTTCCCCCGAAAAATGTAAATTTTAAAATATCATTTTAATTTTTTTAACCCTTCAGCGGGAGTGCCATTTTTTGGAACACCAGCAGGCGCGCGGGGCACAAAGTGCAACGTCTCGTTCAACCTTGTTTATTCTTTTTGTAATAAACTTTTTCTTTTGAAATTGAAAATAATGATTTTGAGTTTTATGACAGGATATAAAATGTCGATAATATTGAGATATATTTATAATTAAAGGCCAAAGAAAGCAGATAGAATCGCCTTATTTCAAACTGTCCGGTTTGTTTGATCTAAGGAAAACTTGCGAATGGATTGTTATTATGTCCAAAAACCTAAAAAACAATGAAATTGTCCATCTCTTGCGATGCGGGATACCGTGTAATAGCTGCACATTTGATCGACTACATCAACTCCTATTTTGTCGTATTGTAATCCATTATAATCTCTGGTTTACCACGGTTAAATCATGACTAACAAATGAATGGAAAGGAATACATGGGTCAGAAAATCAGACCTGCATTAGAATGGGTGTAGCTGTAAATAGAGACTGCTTAGAGCATTCAAACCTTACCTGTATAAACAAACCATTCAAAATAATGAAAATGTTGCTCTTTATACACAGGCGCGCCCGCTGAAAGGTTAAACAAAAATACCGCGAGGTGTAAAATTTCTTTCTGTAATAAGTACTACAATTGGAGAAAAAAATCTTTCAATCCAAGTTATCAATCCGTGGACACATTTTCAACATAGGTTAACATTGAGGTCAGCGAATACAGTAGAGTTAGTCCACAGCAGCTTTAATCTAAACCCAAACATATCTGCCTCCGTGACGTATTATGCTATGCACAGATATTTCTCCGTTTATTCCGTTTAAACTGACCGATTTCGTATTGAGTTCGAATGTTCAGTTATCGTTTCATCACTACTCACTTTCTCTGAAATACTTTTCCTTCCATGTTAAAACTATTTTCGCCAGAGCTCTTTGAAGATAATTCTCCACTGGGAGGAACTGTGTATAATAGACTAGTTGAATACCGAGCTTCGCTACGGAGTGCATTCAAATTAAATGCAACAGTCAATGTATGCGATTGATGCCACAAAATCGAAAAAAAATATTTATCATAAATACAACGGTCAATATATGCAATTAATGCAAAAAAAACAACAACAACATATTTATAAAAAAATCGTAACAGATATTTTTATAGACAAAATGATGTAGAAGAAAATATTCAAATTAAATCTAATAGAACATGTTAATAATATAGTACACTTTGAGGAACATTTCTTTTACAGTATTTTAATATTTTTTTTGGTCCAATCGTCTGCAATATTAGAAAGAAAAACAATTGTTTTTTGTCAATTTATTTCGTTGTTATACACGTGACGTAAAATTAGTTTAAATTATCACAAAAAGAAAAGAAACCACGTGATCAGCACTTAATAAATTGAATTATATAAAAAAAATTCACCAAAAAACAGAAAATAGAGGTAAAGATTCGAAAAAGATCTCATTTTAAACTAAATTTTAGTATCTTCCTCGTGATATAAATTTTATAACCCTCGGATTATTATTTTAAGTGCAAAATTTCAAAAAAATATTACAAAAACAGATTAAAAATTCAATTAAAAAAATCTAAGAAGAATTTTTCAAAAATCTCTCCTTGTGCACCCCTACACTATAAGAAGAACCGCCATGCAGAATTTCAGCCTTTTAAGTCCAGTGGTTTGGTTTGTCTGCTATCTGTCGCTTAGTCAGTCAGTCAGTTACGGAACTGTATTGTATATATAGACTATAGTGTGATGGCAAAATTATATACTAGAGAAAATTATTCTTTAGATGCCTTTCATCTTATAAATGATATAGAATATTGATATCGTCTTTGTAAATTACATAATCCTTTTTAACCACTATGACCACTTTCCCAACATATGCTTTAGCTTTAATATCACTATCGTCTTGTGAGTTCTATACAATGTATACATATTGACAAAGACTGTAAAATGTCTAATATTTGTGCCATAATAATATTCTTCATTATAGCAGATGGTAATATCAATGACTCTCAGGTTAATAAGGCTATAGAAAATTGATAATGTGTATGAGAGTTAATTATCATTTTGGTTGTAATTTCTTTTATATTGTACACCGTGACTTTCATGACCAAAATGTCGCGTAAGTTCTGTATGAATGCACAGCGCTAGCGATCGATTCTTCACAGACACTCTAAAAATAGTCAATTGGATGATAATGGTATATTTTTATTTAATCATAACAATAGATTGTTTTAATGATTTTCCGCTAAATAAGAGGATTTTGAGGAATCATACTGATTTTGAGTATCCAGTTATCCTCTTAACTATATTCAAATCCTCAGCATTTGCATTTTATTTTATGGCAGTATTATCCAAAATTTAATCCTACCTACCCGAAGAAATGCGGTAATTGGCTAAAAATGCAGTCACTGCGTGTAGCCCTGCACGCACAAGAATCTCGCAGATTCAGAAATTAATTTAGGGTTGTTTAAACCGGTTAGCAATAACTCCATAAAGCGTTAGACTGGGCCATCTTTTCATATCCCTCTCAGCCTAGACAAAATCCAGTTATCAGCCTGAACTACCTGGAGTTGGGGACAACCGTCGTCCAAGAAAGCTTAACCCACAACCCCTCCCAAAGTATGCAACTCCTCCAAGAGAGTCATAGTCCACCCTTAAGTGCAATCATATGAAGTTCACCGCTTTTGAACTTCAGTGTTCTGAGTCACACTGCTCCAACGGCCAAAATCCGGCCTATCATGTGAGATCTAATTGAGCATACCCGTAAATACTGATCAAAGACTCAAAATGAAAGATAACTGTACGATATTTCTACTGTGCTACTTTTCATAGGATTACTTCAATGACTTTCATATTCAAAAAGACTATAAATTGTTCATATAAATTTTTAAAGTTTAGTCATCCTCTTGTCGTCACTCGATTATTCACCATGTGCATTAGCCTTTATGTCAGTATTATCGAGTAAACAGTAATTGAGCACACAGATAGGTAATTCACAGAGACTCTAAAGGAAAGATAATTTTATAATACCTGTGCTCTTTTTCACAGCAGATGATTGTTTCAATGAGTATGGGCTAGAAAACAACTGAAGTAATTTCTCTCTCAAAGATTTTAGAGGCCCATACATTAAATTATTCCTTTGTTAGAGCTCACTTCTCTTTCGTGCAACTTTGGTTTTATGTCAATAGTATCATCTTTGTGTCTGAACACAAAGATACTTCTCAGAGAATCTGAAAATAGCTAATTGTATAAAATCAGTACCCTGTCTAATAACACCTAATTATTTAATTTTTTAGCACAAGAAGCAAAAAATATTAACTTATAAGCGAAAGTAACTGAGGCAAAAGAGAATCCTTATTGGGGTTAAAAGTTCCTTTAGAGCCTTCATTCTACTCATTAACTCTCATGTACCCCTTTATTACACTTGCTTCTATTATGTCAATTGTTTCAAGTCAACTCTATTTGGAAGCAAGATGATTCTTAGGCTTTGGTGACTCAATACAGTCGATAACACCAACTTCCCTGCGAGGAAAGATCCATCCAATAAATTGTAGAACTATTACAGTTGTTATAGATAGGAGATAAGCAAAAACTGATATGCACTGGTTCATTTAAAAATACGTTCTTGGTTCTAGAAATGTGATCTCTACAAAAAACGGAAAGTTGCATACAGTACATGTTTTCCTTTCTAAAATTATCACATTTTGTTTAAGCCTTTATCCTCGACGGTAAAATATTTTCATTTAATACATATCTTAATCCCTTTCGAAAGAATTTTTGCTACGTTACAAAGTATTATTTGTCAAGTCCTTTGTGATCGAGTGAGTTGAATCTAAGTTACATAAGGGAGAACCGAACCCCATTTTCGACAAAAATCCGTCAAAAATCCTTAATTTTTTTCAGAAAATGATACTACACACGTTTAAGAATCTATGTACAAAATTTCAGGTCTTTGGGACAATTCAAACAGTTACTAATTAAGTATTTTATAGCAAGGATTCAAATGTCCGATCTGCCATTTTTAAAGGGCCACATATGTGTTTGCATTTAGTTTCAAGCAAGAACTAACATTTGACACAATTAATAATATTCCAGTTTTTACAAAACTTATCATAGAAGAATACACTGATAACTTGAGGGTAAATTACTTTTAACAGTAACTGTTTATATACCATTGCATTTCGATGTTTTAGTTTAGCTAATGTTTTTATGATCATTTATTCTTCGAGTATTTTGGTAAAAAATTTATATTTACGAAAATCAATGGCTATGGAGGAAAATAAGGTGGTTGCTTATGGTGCTGGGTGTTTTAAGATAAAAGAAATCGCAAAAATATATTTTTAGTTGTTTAAAATAATTTATGAAGCTTTTTTTATGAACTCTAGCAAATCGTCCTTCACATATGGAACTGCCTATATTTTTTTTTCTATGTTTAATTTAATAAGTTCTTGCTATCATAGAACCTTCAAAACGTCACAAATTTGTTAAAAGAAATGTTTGTTACAAAAGTAAGTTATTTTTCTTTAATTCTGGTGTGTTTTCAGGCTTTGTTTCAGGCTTGAGAAATATTGCAACTACAGTTATACTTTTTATATTTTTTAAATTTTTATTGAATTTTTAAGAAACGTAGGGAGAGTATTTTCGTATAAATGCTTAATTTTTTTACAAATTTGTAAATATGAGAAAGCAGAATTTTTGTCAAAAATTACCATATAATGAATAATTTTTTTTTACAAAAATTAAGAAACATCTTTAAAAAAAGCTCTCCCTAGGTTTGTGCATATATATGACATTATTTAAAAAAATTTAAAATCGACAAAGGAGTAGTCTTTTTAAAAGTATGTAAATTGTGTAAAAAAGCATACAGATTTCAATATAAAATAAACTTCCTATAGAAAATTGATTTTTTGTTGATTCTTCCTTATAAATATATGGTTTAAATATTATAAAAAGAAATTGCTGATTTAAACTCAATAATAAAAATTTAGCTTTTTTCTTACGGGTCTCCCATAAGTGAATTGAATGATCTTAGTATAAGATTCCTTTTTGTCTACACATGCTACTTTTCCAAAAAATCCACAAAACAAAGATAATATTTTATACGATTGCTTATTCCAAACTCTATTTCTTAAAAATATTAGCCCATACTTTTTCTTTTACTACTTATAGATTTTGCACTACATTGTAATAGGCCTTGTGTATGAACTAATTAGAAAGAAATTATAGCAAACAAAGAACTAATTAAAGAAGAAAAATAAATAATGTACTTCAGTCTAATGTATTAAAAATAATTTCATGCTAAATGGGAAATGGATATTGCTTTTAAAATTTACACAAAGGTGATAAATGAAACTTCAATAATTTGCTTGAGTTCGTTCATATAGATTGGTTCTAAGAGGAAATATTTTACCAACTTCCACGAAATCAAAACTCAGCGGTATTAAAGAAACGACTGGCAGTTATTAATGGTGAGTTTAATGGATAAATGCATGATGTGAAATTGCGAAAAATGATTGATGTGTCCCCAGTAGAACTAAATTAACATTTATTAAGCGGATGTAGAAGACAAATCTAAACGTTTCCGGTCTCTATTAAAGATTGGAATCACAAAAATTGTAGAAATAAAAAGGCTTTTTACTATGTATTTTTCTAAACCAACAGCGTTGCAGTCTGTTGAAATTTTTCTGTTACATTAGAAATACTTATGCCTCTTTTAAAAGGAAGTTTATCTAAATCACTGTAGAATATATTATATATTTTCTTTATTTTTCGCTAGTATGTTTGTATAATTGCATTGATATTTCATTGAGATATTATAATTCCTGATGCGGTGCAGAAAAGTATATCTAATACTCAAACCAAGTTTTATATTCCATTTAAAGGGTCCTTACAAATTTGAGAGTTTACTTGACACACAATCATAGAAAATTAGCAAAATTACGTACCTTTGGTTTAATTACTGCAAATAAAAGTATTTTGGAAATACTTTTTTAATAACACGCACATACAATTTGAAAGTATTAAAAATTTTTAAAATTTACGTTGCATGCTTATTCTGTAGTAATGGTTCTTGGAAGAAAACTAAAAAAATTTGAAATTTGAAAACTAAAAAAATTTGAATTTATATATTTTCTTTATTCTTCACTAGTATGATTGTATAATTCATTGAGAATTCATTGATTTAGTATAGTCATGATGCGGTACAGAAAGGGCATATCTAATACTCAAAACCTAGTTTTATATCCATTTAAAAAGACCTCATAAAATTTGAGAAATTACTGGCAGAAATCCTAGAAAATTAGCAAATTACGTATCTTTGGTTTATACTGCAAGTAAAAGTATTTTAGAAATCCTTTTTAAATAACACGTACATAAAAAATTGAAAGTAATAAAATATTTTAAAATTTACGTGCATGATTATTCTACAGTAATTTTGTTGGAAAAAAACAAAAGAAATTTGAAATTTTGGCGTACCAATGACAATCTCAACACATTTTGTAAGATAAACAGTTTTTCTCAAAATTTTACAACACTTCTACAGTTAGTCTGTAATATAATGCTTTATGATATTTGGAATAGTAATAGTTAGAAGTTTTCGAATGTAATTACTGTTAATGCTTTACTTAGTAAAGTTGACAATATTTTAGTTAAGCAAGTGTTTATGACTGAGTGTGTGTTTTCTTTAGTTAAATGTCATTTTTACTTCTTTGTTTCTAAACTAAATTGAATCCAAATGGTCTGTGAATAATAATAAGAATAGCTACTACTGAATCATATGGGAAATGGTAATTAAAATTTGTCTGGATCAAAATTAAATAGGCAAAAATCTGACCTTAACTAATTTATCGAGTTTTGTTGAAGACCAAAAAAAAGTAATCATGGTGTGTTTATAAATTTTCTATATTTTGAACCATAGATTAAATAATATATTCTATACAATGATAAATAGGACAAGTCTTGATATTTAGATTTTGCCCTGTTCATTCCCAACTTTACCGAATCTTTGTTGTATGTGAAAGACTTGCAAGCATGCTAATCAACGTAAATATGATTCGTAAACTCAAAATAATTTAA
Organism: Dolomedes plantarius; assembly: GCA_907164885.2. Classification (NCBI taxonomy): domain Eukaryota; kingdom Metazoa; phylum Arthropoda; class Arachnida; order Araneae; family Dolomedidae; genus Dolomedes; species Dolomedes plantarius. Next base: position 77,662,239 of record OU015500.1, on the reverse strand, counting down.
TACATTTTTGATTAAAATTCTGTGAGCAACAAAATATGGTACGACTTAAAATTAGTTTTTTCATACCTATAACAAATCTTGCATACTCTAAAGGAAGTGTTTATACTTACATTCATTAGTTTAAATGTAATTAACAAGTTATTTTCTATTGCTGTACAAACACAAATTTTAATTGGTAAAACATTTGACATTCAGAATATATGGTTAAATAGAGGTAAATGATGGAATGACACCATTTTAATTTGAAAACAACCTTTTGAAAATTGTAACAACAATGTCAGATTAAAATTTATATTTGTTTTAACTTTTTTTTTTATAAAAGAATGTATTATATGTTCATGAAACCAAACTGATAATCAGCGTAAAATTACTTTATCTAATACATATATTAAGGTCTGGAAATTATGGAAAATTAATTATACAACTTGAATCTTTATGTCTGCCATGCCATGATATTTATTCTAGCGTCCAGAAACACAAGCATTTCCAATCATATGATCTAAAAGTAGTACATGAAAGGACTGGAAGAATAAACAGGAAAGTAAAACAATAACGCTGTCTGTTACCTGTCAGAGTAAAGAAGATATCCTTGTTTAAAACTGTTTCCTATGACATTCTTTTGCGAACGGTTTAAAATGTGAGGTGACTGAAATCTGAAAATGTGTAAATTCTGTTTCGATGTGTAACTTCCTATAATCAATGTTCCTCATTTGAGAGAGGATGGTTGTGATAACAATCTCAAATGAATATTTTCTTCGATTAATATATATATGTCAAAATATTTATATTCGTTCTGTTAAAGTGTATAGAAATAATCTCTAATTTATTTCTCATTTGTTTAAAACCCCTTTAATTTATTTATTTGTATAAGGTATTTTTTGTTGTATCTTTGAAAATATTTTAAAATTCTGTTTAATATACCGTATAAACATATGAGAAAGTTACAAGGGCTTTAGAAAATTGATGTAAACATTTCTACAAACGAAACCTTCTTTTATCTTTGGTTTTACAACAAACATTACTAAGAAGAAAACATGAATAAAAATACCCATTTCAGCATATGGAAGTATATCTGCTGTTGGCACTATGGTTTGGAATTAAAGAGAAATTTTCATGTTTTCTAGGGAGGTGTAATAATAATCTTAGCATAAAAGAAAAAATCTTCTTGCAGAAAAAATGAATCAGATTAGAACACAGTAAACAATTATTTTGTTATGTGAAACAAACTGCATCAAAGATATTGAAAGATAAATTAAGAGTCAGATACAATGATGAAAAGCCTTGTTTAGGATGCTGTTATGCAGTAAATGCTCTTGTGACTGTGATGAAATTTCTTATCCATTCAAGTTAGCCAATTCTGTGAACATCTGCTTGAGGTAGCTGACTTGTAACAGCCTACTGATAGGGGTTTGTTCATCGCAAAAATAAACATTTCGTTATGGTGTAAGAGATTATGACGTTCCTTCTAGGTTTTAGTAGCTAACACTAAAATTAAATTTCATTATTTTAAGGAATCGAGTAATAGTAAAAGCTAATTGGTTACAATTATACTATTATGCTATTTAATTTAATGGAGGAAAGAAGTCTATGAAAAATAACAAATTAATTCTAAAAGAATTTCAACCGACATCACGGGAAATTCTCTTTCATTTCAAAAAGGCCCAAAACAGCAACCAGATGAAATTATTCTAAGATTTCATCTAGATTAAGTGCTTAATTGAATATTGTTGTAAATTACGAAGAGCAGAAAAGTTTCTTCATTGCGAGATCTTATCGTAGCAGATAAACTTTTTGACACGGAGGATATGATTCCAACTTGTCACATTAACAAGAGTAGAAAACTGACGGAAACCACCAGAACTAGTGTGGGTGTGTATCCATTTCTAAGATAAAGTATTTTTCAATGAAAAAATTATGCTTCAATGCCATATCTGGGGCAGTATTAACCATTTTGAAATGCACATGCCATAAATATTAACAACCGTCAAGTCCTTCTGAAATAAGACCGCATTCACAAAAAAAAAACAGACGAAAGTTTAGAGTGTTCAAGGTAATTGGTTGTTTAAAAAAGGAGTGGTCAGGAATGTGTTAACGTATTTATTAATGGGGAAAAAAAGCTAATAGAATTCTAGATATGAGCGCAAATCCTAGTTGTTGAACCGAAAGTCCTTTCTATCCATAATGAACCAGAAAGAAAAGTAAAATTACAGCAACTGCATGGAAACTGTGCGAGCTTATTTAATTAGGCTTTCCTTTGCGTTGCGAAATAATATATCAGAAGTTTTTTTTTCTGGAGTAGCAGACAGATTGGCGCCGTATTGCGTCATTGACAGCCGTCTATCAAGAATTGTTTGTTGTGTCTGATGAGAGGCGGTCGTGGCGTCTGCCGAACCTAATAAACCGCGCGAAGATTCCGAAGCGCGGATCCATAACAGATAAATGATTCTGATTTCTTTTTTATTCTGAAAACGAAAAGGACGATTGCATGATATTTGTTAATATTGCAAATGCTATTGAAAGTGTCAATAAAATAGATGGTAACATGTACATATTATCTAAACTTAGACAAGTTTTGAATTTTGAAAACTATGTGGAGAAAAGTACAGAAAAACCTAATTTAAAGATATCATTTCATTTTAACTCATAATGAGATTGGTACTTACGTTTTATAGCTGAAATTTCTGCCGCTTGGCGACTAAACGGGAGCAGAGCGCCAATTATACTCCTCTTCTTTGCTGGGAATATCGCACCGCCATTCATTGCTTTTCGTTGTCGAGCCCCTTGACGTCATAAGTTTCGTTTTGAGCTTTTTTTTTTTTCGATTATAATAAAACTAGCTGAATACATGTGCTTCGCGGACGGAATACCATTATTACCATCAATAAGTAATTTGGTAAATTAACCTTAGGAATCAATTGTTGGCATCCCTCAAAGGAGTTCACCCTATAATTCAAACGATACTAATCCGGCATTAAATATGCTATTAAATTTTTTTTTATTTAAGGATTTTTAAACCCCTATTTAAACACCTTTAAAAGTTCAATTTATTTTTAAAAATATTTCGTACTGGAGCACCTGTAGCAATAGAGCAGTGGTGCGCAAACTTTTTCGACGCTACCCACTTTCTTTAAGTATAAAATCATGAAATAATCCCTAAATGAACATTTTTTTGGGTCGTAGCGTTATTTTCTTTTATTTAGTGAATGTTAAAAAAATTGAAAATCAAATAAGCAATTTTTACAAACTATTATAAAAACAAATGATCTCTATATATATATATGTGTGTGTGTGTGTGTGTAATATACCCATTACATCACGTCCTTAAATTATAACCTGAAAGGGAAGACTATCTGCATAATTACATGGCTGGAGCTAGACTCAGCCTGAAAAGGATATAAAATTAAATTTGGAAGCAGATCGGGTCGAATCGCTTTTTAGAAGCAACAACAGTACATCCGTTCATTTCAGAAAGAACGGCTCGGAATAATATGACCTTTCAACACGAAACGCGAGAGATGACAGGTACATGTGACTATTATTGTAGGATCAGCTGATTTCGGGGCTCGCAATGCTAACCCACTCCATGAATTCCACACACGTGTAGAAAGGCAAAGGCATGCGATTCATGGGGAGTTTTGTGGCTAAAAGTTTTAAAGCGATAAATTAATATTATTGGGAATAGGATTTAGGAAAGGGAATTTAAATGCTAGAACGGAGGGCATAATATTTAATAGATATTATAGATATATGAATGCTTCTAAATATTAGAAAGGTTTTAACATTTTCATAAAACTCGGACATTAGACGTCAACAAGTTTTGTGGAATAGTTTTGCTCATTAGTAATCTTGCTGCTCCCGAAATGGTGAAATGTAGTCAGCCCATACACACGTTAGGAATAATGAATAGCCAGACATCACAGATAAGAGACTCTCATTTTCGTCACACGGTGGACATTACAAACCTCATTTGCCGTGACATAAAGGGAAATGTCCCGAGGCAATCAAGTAGAGACGTGCTTTCAATCACAAGAGAGCGTGTCCTTACCTGCAAACCAAATTTAAGACAAGAAGTAATGAAGTTTGCATTTGATAAATTGTATATCCCCAAAAATAGCATTTAAGAGCTTCAGATGTTCTTCTACAAAGGGGAAAATGAGGGCAAGATCGATATAAAAATTGACAGTGTTGCGAATAAGACTTTTTTTCTTACATCTGAATGAGAATTATTTTTGTAATACTTTGTCAGCAGTATTGAAACTGATATGTGGAATGGCTAATGATACAAACTCTGATACATTTAAAGTTGAATTAGTATTAAACAAGAACAGATATAATGCAAATTATTTCGCATAAGAAAAAAACTAAAATATGTCTACAATGGAGACATATAAAAAAAATTCAATACTGCAATCATTTAAAAGTATGATTTATATAACATAATACATATTTTACTATGTACTATTTTTTTCTTTAACTTAGTAAAACATTTTTACAGACATTTCTATATAGGGAACGAATGTTTAAATTATTCATTGAATATTTCTGAGGAAGGATCCATAATATCCAAGAAAATTTATGTTTCAACTTTCTTGTTTTAAGCTGAGGATCACGGGAATATTATATCATGCACAGGAATATAGCAGAGACTATTAATGTTTATTATGATAGCAATGCAAAGGTAATAAATAATGTAATACGGTGCATTTCAGTAATTATGAAATTGAGACTAATAATGATTGTTTTGTTCCAGAATCTATTATGTAAATAAACTCTCAGAATATTTATAAGTAAAATATATTTTTTTCAAGCTATTTCGATACATTTTTATTTACTAATGTGAATCAAAACAATGCATAGTTATGTATGTGATTTATAAGTCACACTATTGGCTTTTCCAACAGCAGTTGTGTTAAATACACCCGAAAACAATGAATATTCTTTTACAATTTGCGGTAGAGTAGTCATTCATTTCATACTGGAAATGAAAGATTCCGCGAATCAGGAATGCCGGAGATTATCTGGATGAAAGAATATTATCCTTCTACATCAAGATTTCCTCGCTCACCGTAATGATCCTGGCATTTCTACAAAAGGATATAAAATACTACAAGTAATCTCGCTGATATGAAAATAGTCTTTCACTGATGAATTCATGTTAGAATATTATTCGTCAGAAAATAATTGATGATCTACTAAATAAAACGAATTATTTATACAATATATGTAATTATATATATATATATATATATATATATATATATAATATATATAATTAATTGATCTAAGGTTTTGGTGTTGTAGCCGACCCCTGAGAGTGTTATCCGGATGTAAAACCTGTTTAACCGGGGTTGGTCACAACCCCTCCCTCTCAGTCATCAACTATAACACCTCCATTTCCATTCTGTTTTAGTACTATTATGTTTACCTTATTGATATCTGTGTTTATAGTATTATATGGTCGCATCAGCCCTCATTGTTCGTTAATTTTCAACTATCTAATTTATATATATATAGATATATAAGCTTAAAAAATATTTTTGGATATTTTTATGCAATGTTAAATGCAAATAGCTTAATTAAAAAAAAAGTTTCGAAAATTTATTTTTTTTTCCACAAAATTTTTTAAAAAGTTCAATTTTAACGACCGATTTCAAAGCGTTACTAGTATTTTATTTTTTTAAATTTTCACCTGATTTTTTTTTATTTCAGGTCAGTAATAATAGTTAAAATATAATTAACTATCGGATTTTTTTTAGTATCAATAGTTTTAGAGAAAAAATTAATAAATAATGTACGAGTGGAAAAAAAAAAAAAATGACTAGTTTTGTACATATTATTTCTTTTAAAGTTACCAAATATTAAAAGTTTGATACTTAGTTCTGTACATTAACATGATTTTAAATAGAAGAAATTTCAAGCACTTTCATTTATATCTGAAAATCCTTAGCATTTTGAATACGTGAAAAATCTGAAAAAGCACAAACTCAGATAAATGCGTGTAAAGATTTTATTGCTTATAATTTTGTTAAATTATCAAATTTAAAAAATCTTTTTTATGCATACTCCAATAGTCATAAACAATTGTAAAAATTGTTAAGGGTTAATTGTTGAGGGTATACATTCTTATTTTACTACTAATTTAGACTTTTAACTGTATATAAGCAAAAAGTTATAATTCAAGAAATTTGTACGTTTTTTAAAGATTGGCTGTAAATAGATTGAAAAATATTATTATGAGTTAATATTTCTCTAAATTCCCCTTATTACACTTTGATTGCAAATAAATAATGCCAGGTGTATATACATATATATATAATATATATATATATATATATATATATATATATAACAGATTTTTTGACGTAAACTCTCCTAATTACTCTGCGTATGACATACATATTAAACAACTTTTAGTACAAAGATAAGCCAAATAAATTCCTGCTAGAAAATCTTGTAAAGTATTTCAGTTTACTGCATTAAAAATGAAGCAAATACTGAACTTATTGGCCCAGGCTTCGACTCCCTTACTGCGATACATGAAGCTTTGCAGATTAACCCGAAGAATGCGGTCAAGTTGCGTGAAGACAATTATTGTTCATGACAGGATAGCTGACACTAACAGTCATTCGTCACAAAATTTCCTGGCATCCATGGTCAAATTACGCGAGTATTTTTGTTTATTCTTGTAGATAAATAGGTTTCACAGATTCGATCGAAATTCCTTAATATTCGAGCAAGTTTAATTTAAATTCGCACCGCGTACAATATGAGCTTTTCTTCTTAATAGCTTATATGGATATTCTTTATGACTATAAGAGACACTTCTCTTACCTACCTTTTTTTATGATCATATTCAGACTTTATGTGAAATACTTGTTAATCAACATGTCATTCATATATAAATAATCGCCCTATATTTAATATGAATAAAAATATATTATTGGCGATAAATACATTCAGATATCGAATGCCAAAATTGTCATACGTTCTTAGGTATATGCACTAATTGAAAATTTATATATATAATATATATAATATATATATATATATAATTATATATATATATTATATATTATATCTGTGTGTGTGTGTAAATAAGTTATTTATTTATTTATTTATGCGCATGTGTACACGTTTTTGTGTATGATATGCATAGTCTGATGCGGTAAGTACTGACTAGTACTTTCGGCTTCTTAGGTTTGGTAGACGGGTCATAAAACGGGTCTTAGAACTGTTACTTGAGCCTTGCTTTTTTCATTTATTCCATAGAGCTTTGTTATTTGATTAACCCTTCTTCACTGAATGGGGGGGGGGCATCATTTCCCTAGTGTTCCATGTTTGACTATGAAGCCGAGAGGAAGCAGTTGGGAGGAAGTTCCATTAGAGGGGAGCTATCTTCCTCTTCGTGTGTAAGAAACTGTGGTCTTGTAAAAATGGAACTCAGGAGGAATACCATGGCTGCATTCTTCAATCAGATATCATTCATTTCGTAGAAGTGCCTGTTTAATAAATTCGGCTCTCTCTTGGCAAAGAATTTAAAAACTTTAGGATTTTCTCTTTGCATAAGCCTTGTGATGTGCTTATTTCGGTTCTATACACTGAATTTCAGCGCTCGGTGATCCGTGGTACTTAAGTTTTGTGTAACTTTTCAAGTTCTATTACAAAATAAATTATTTTTAAATGTTATTCTGCAAACTTCTTGAGAACTTCTTATGTTAAATACAGATGATATTTTTTTCTGATTTTGTCCCTCATTTATATATAATTTTGTATTAATTTATTTTAGAAGTGATTTTTACCACTAATTCTAATTCCCACTGCTAGTAATAGTTTTCGTTCAAATAACACATACATAAATGTCAAACTGCAACAAATTTATATGGTTTTTGAAGTAAATCTTTGTGTAAATAATAAACAGGAAGAGGAAATTATTAAGGTGTTGTATAATTATTTTTCCTTCCCATTTAAATATCCTCTGATTGCCTCGCGTCCTTTCTAATTTTTCATGAGTTCTACTACTATATTTATTTTTCATAGGGAAGTTCCTTCATCACAGTTTCACTTTTGTCGAATAGAAACACTCCTTGGGCGCCAGTTGCCTGCCTTCGCTTACTGTGTTGGCATTCTCTCCCTCTCTGCTACTGAAAAAGAAACAGTTTTGTGCTTTAGAAATTTGATCTGAGTACCCATATTATCAATTATAGAAAAGTATAAAATTATTTTATATTCTCGACATATCCACACACTCATTTCACTTAGGGTGAGAGGTAGTATATATCACTGTTTATAGAGTAATGGAATAGAAGCAACATTTACAGATTTACTTTTTCATCTATTGTTTAAAATCTTAGTGTAGAAAGGTGCCAAAAGGAGCTACGTTATTTTCAAGTTGTATGAAGATTTTCTGATTTGTCATTCAAATTTTATGGAATACAGAAACCAGTTTTTAATGCCTTTTGTTTAAGTTATAAGTATAACGTATCACTTAACTTCCACTTCCTTAGGCAGTAAAAAATCTCTTAAATGCCTAATGTTTTTGTCTTCTTCCTAACTAAAAGTTAGCTTTCCCCTCACGTTAATGGAAAATGATGAAATTCTAATTTCTACTCCTTTATCATAAATAGCAGATATAATATCAAGATTTTAATCTAGACTCGTTGTTTTTAGAATAAATATCGGTGATTAAACATTTGCAAAGAAAACCGCGCGAACAGTTTTCAGCTTTAATCAAATTCTTTATTACCTATATACTCTGTTACTAATTTCCGATAACCCAAAATCAATATTTATCAAGGACGAAACGTTCAATGAATGTTTGCCTTCTCAGAAGTATTTTAAGAGTCTTTACTTATCGACTTTTAAATATACTTTGGATGAAATTAAGTTAAATTTGCTGGCTGTCAAAGCATTCCTCCGAATAAACTATAATTAACTTCTTCGAATTTATTGTTTACGATCTGGTGTAAAAATTTTCTTGAGAGCCTAAAAAGGTAAAATTTATGAATTGCATCTTCAAGTTCGTTTTATTTGAAATAAACGTAAACTATATACAAATCTGTATATATTTTAATTAGATAATTAATTTAAAATACATTAGGCATTTGTTTAAGATTTGAAATTTTTATATTAAATTAGTAAAATGTGAATAATAGTTTGAGAGACAACCTTATTGAGTGTAACCTTTTACTTTAAAACCCTTTATCGCATAGATTTAGGTATGATTAAAATTTCTATTTTTTCAGCCATTTTGAGTGTTGTTTACTGTATATTTTAAATCTTTTCAACGTTTGTACGTGTTCATATGAATTAGCTCTCTTGTGGACATCTCGATTCGGTTTTAATTTTGGTTAATTTTCTGAAATCGCAAAAATATGCAATTATTGCATTAATTTTGGGGAAGGAGTGGTTCCCTGAGAAGATTGGTTGAGAATACGGAATGAGAAAAATTGCTATAGATATCCAGGTATCAATGCAAAAGATGTAGATAGGCATCAATGCAAAAGAGAATACTGATAAAGAAGTTTGATACCCAAAAATGGATGAATTCATAGCGAGGGAACAATAAATCAAGAGCGAGAATTCATTGTAAAAAGAGAAAAATTAGCAAGCTGTTTAAGGTCGAAAGTTATGAACTACTGTCGAGACTTGTGAACATTTGCTCTTCCAGTACTCGGTCACTAGTACTTAGATGCCCCGCATAGAGACATAGAAAAAGTAGAATAATGAACAAGTTTAAATGTAGTCAAAAACAAATAATTAAAAAGATCCGGAACGGTCACATATGCTGCAAATCTTGATGTTTCTCCTTCACCTGCTAGTATATCTTGTAGAGGTTTCCTGACAATACAGGACAGTTCTGGAGATGTGAGGTGCCCATGCTGCAAAATTTAATTTGATTGCTTTATCGAAAGTATGACTTAATCAAATAAGGCAAAAATGTATCTACACAGACTAAAATACCCAGTGACAGCAAGAGGGACCTTCGTTTCAAAGATGATCTCAGCTGGAAGGCCTCAGTTGTTATCAATACTAGTAATTTCAGCGAACTAGAAAGTTTAATGGTTAAAGTCACGCGAATAGAAGTTGTTGGAGCTTGGATTTTGTAAGTAAACATTATGTTACGTTGGTGGAGTGCCCTCTAGAAAGGAGTTTTTTTTTAAATGCAATAGTTAGCTGATAATTTCTTTTTATCTCACCTTTATTTTGACTCCATCACTGTAAAAGAGAAAGGAAGATTTTAAAATGCAATGGTTAGATGATACTTTTTCATCCTTTATTTTTAGTGTAAAAGAGAAAAGAAGTTTTTAAAATGCAATGGTTAGCTGATACTTTTTTTATCTGTCCTTTATTTTTCTCCCTGAGTGTAAAAGATAAAGGAAGTTTTTAAAATGCAATAGTTAGCTGATACTTTTTTCATACTTCCTTTATTTTTATTTTTAGTGTAAAATAAAGGAAGTTTTTAAATGCAATGGTTAGCTGATGCTTTTTTTAATATCTCCTTTATTTTTACTTCATGAGTTAAAAAGAGAAAGGAAGTTTTTAAAATGCAATAGTTAGATGATACTTTTTTCACCCCTCTAATATTTTAACTCCATGAGAGTTAGAGTATGTTTTATTTTATTTTTTTAACCGCTTTATTTCTTACATTAGAAAATTTGATAGAGAACACCATAAAAACTTAGATTTATTACGAACAATATTACTGAACGCATTGTAAACCAAATAAGATGAATTCCAAATTTCATACTTCATGGAAATAAATGCGCCTTTACATACACAGAATCTCATTAGATGCCGTATACTGTTTAGAACTGGCATATTTGTTTAAGTCGTATGCACATCGATGGCGTTATCCTCCGAAACCAAAAATGCTCCCTCGAAACAGATTATCGATTTAATTCAAATCCGCCAGATCCTTAGAAATTATTCACCCAAACTTTAAACGAAATTCATTGAAGTATATTATTTACGCTGTCCAACTGGCACGAATTCCGAAATAATCTTTTATAAGAATATGCAAATGCGATTTGAGGAAATTTAATTTATCTATGCCAAATGCAAGACAGACTTTAATCAGTTAAGCTTGTTGAGAGGATTAATTTTCTTTAAATTCTGCTTATTAAACGTTACTATGAAATGCAATCAGCATATCTTTATTGAGATACATAAAGATAAAACGTATATAATGGTATAAGATTACTGATTTCTACAATGTAAGATATTTTAGGAATTTATGTAATTTTGACTTAATTTTAATACCATCTGTTCTAAGCAAGCAATGATCACCCAGCGTTAAATCAATAAAATACTTGTCCACTGGAGTTCTAACAAGAAAATGCGTAAATTTAGCAATCCGTAACCAACATTTGCGTTTAAAACTATATTTCGAGTTATATTTTAGCATCTACCCTAAGAATTAAAATGAGGAAAATTTGTAAATATATGGCAATACGAAAATAATGATTTGTGGGAAACACCGCAGCTAATAGGATATATAAGATCCGTCTGCATTTTTTATATGCAAATTTATAACTTGCAATGGTCAGATTTATAAGCGGTTTAAAATGGTATGGATTTTCGCTTGAACTCGAACAAAGTGCAATATGAATGCCATTCATATAATGTATTTCATGACGAATTTAGTAAATAAATTTTCATCCGCCAGTTTTAGTAAAAAACGCACTGGATCTGGAAAATATTTTCGAAATAATTGATTTAAATGTTTAATCCTCAAAAGTTATTGAAACATTATTATCTAGAGCAGGGGTTCTCAACCTTTCAGGCTCTGTGCCTTTGAACTCTGTGCCCAGCAGCGTACGCAGAAATTTCAAAAGGGGGGGGGGTTATAGCCCAGTCAAATAAGGTTTCCATTTCGCATTAAATGAAGGGGTTGAGATTTTTTCAGGAATTTGTAGGGGTTGGTCCCCTGAATAACGCCTAATAAAGTCCCCTCGATTTCAGGCTCCCCGGGAGGGGGGGGTTCCAAAGGTCACTTTTTTCAGTTTTTGGCGTTTATCTCGAAAACGGTGCTTCACACAGAAAATTGTCAAATCTAAAAAAAGCTTATACAATTCTCTTCCAAATGGTATATCCATGTTTACACCCAAATGTTACCGTTTTTGAGACATGAGCCGTTGAATGTTAAAATTTTTCAAAAAAAGTGGTAGCGGTTCAGGTATCTCGTCAAACTTCCTCTTCTAACTCTTTACTTTTCATTTCTCAGAAAACTCGTGCTAGAGAAAGTTGTAGAGCGAAAGATTTCCTTCAAAAATGTATATAGTTATGCTAATTTATCTTCACCAGGTAAATTTAGAGCGTTTTGAAGTTTAGGGGTACTTTTCAACATTTTGCTAGTAAAATGCTCGTCACTCAAGTTTCGTTTCCAAGGTCTGTAACTCTCTTAATCACTTTGTCTGCTGTTTAATTAGATACGCATAGTATTCATAACCCATATAAATAATAAATTATGTATACATGTACGTATAATGTATCTCATAGTATACAGAAGAACACCTGTAGTACAAAGGAGGAAGTAAGAAAACAAACTAAAATGTATAAAAGTGTCATTTTAGCTCAGATCATTTTGAAAAATTTAGATATCACACCATATGAAAAAGAAGTAGTTCAGTTACTTCAGACCTCAGTAGAAATTACTCCCAATACATTTCCACAAATACCTCCCTTGCCAGCATTCAGTGGGAAATTGAGCAACGAATTGTCATGTCTCAAAGGTAGTGGGCCAACAGAAGCTTTGTGGGTCCAGTACTTTGAAATGGTGGTGTTGATGAAAAATTCATTGCAGCACAGCGCAACTGGAAAGATTATGACATGCGCCCAACTGATGATACCTTACTTCTATGCCAGAGGGCATTTTCATTATGCAAAGTGCACTCACCTATATGTACAACACATGCTGGAACTAACAACTCGCCACCTTCAACTTAAACAGGATTTTATAGATCGTGGATACTTCACTGTCAACAGAACTGGAACACCAATGGCTGGTGTGTGGTCTGACATGGCAATTCAGGTGACACTCATGTGTGACATGAAGAGTGAAGGAGAAGTAACACGTGAGTGAGGCTTTAGTGATTCGGTGTTGGCGAAATCGGTTGGGGGAGCACGCACAGCTACAGCAATATGTAATTAAATAGCAATGAAATAAAATAACCACATGTTTTTAGCTGTATCACAAAAGCATTACAGTGGGAAAAGTATCTGAGTACATGAAAAACCAAATGAGATTAAATATTTGCTACTTTTCAAAAAGTGTTTTTAAGGAAAATCTGATGTCATTTTATATAATTATATAATTAATAATACGCTAGACCACGCCTAAGTGATTGAATCTCTTAATCGTGTTTCAACAAATGAACAATGTAAATATATATATATATATTATAGATATATATTATATATTTATACAAATAATGCAATTGTATTACATCGTAGAATAAATATAATTGAATTTTATTTGTATAACTCTATAGAATATTAATTTTAATAAAGCTATTCAAGCTAATCCTCTTAAAACTGAATTACTGCAGTTATGAATCTTAAATTATGTCGGCCATTTTTGGTCTAAGTTAAATACAAGGCAAAACTATCTAATATTTAAAAGTCTATAAACGCCGTAACCCTGAGATTGAAAAGAGTATAACATGTTTTTTTTTTCTCTAATCAGTTCAGGCAAACTGTTGCCCCGTTCTATCTACCCTGAATTAAAGAAAGATAAATTAAGAGTTTTATGATTACTCACATTTAATGAAAAAATATTTTTATATAATGAAGATTACTAACAAAATCCGTCGCAATGATGGCAAATCTTTTGCATCACATTTTCCTACAATTGAAAAGAATTTACCATCCCAGTAAAATAAGAACTTTTGTTTTCTAATAAAATTGCATCATGAACAATATTCCATTTTCTAAATTATATAAAGAATAATACTGCGATGTTAATAAATAAAATAAATTTATAATGTGTCTAGATATATGAATAATAAAATGCTAAATATTGAAATAATATCAACGTCATATTGGGCATTTTTCATACCTTTTCACACATAAACACATATGTATATAAATTGTATATATATATATATATATATATATGTTTGCGTGTGCGTGTGTGTTAGTTACATCTATGTTTCTACATATATATATCTTCTCTATATATTTGTATTCATTTATTTATATATTTCTTTCCTAAAGGTGAACCGATAGACTTGCTATTAAGTTCACGTTTCTACCTGATTGCCTTTAGGCATTTCTCTTTACGCAAGAGCAAATGAGCTTTATAATGTCTAAGGTGACGACGAAAATGACTGCTTCACTTATCTATGATGTCGGGTTCACCATTATCCGCATAGAACTTGGTGATGGGGAATTTCCATTCAATTCGTCGAGAGTAATCTTAGAGGTGAGTTAATGAAAGGAAAAGGCCAAATATATTTGGTTCCGGCATCTGTGCTTGAAGCAACGTTTCTATAGAAAGTTTTAGGCAATGGATTAGGTTGTAAGAAGATTTTCAGTAACTATAGAGTAAAATGACAAGAATTACAGTTATTACGAATTACTCGTACAATCAGGAATTAAGTAAATTTATAGGTTTTTGTGAGTTGTAAAAGTTATTTTAATACCTTATATTTTGTGTAATAATGCAGTCCACATCGAATGTTTTTTAGCGTCTCGAACTTCCTTTAAGGGAACGGTGGACCTTTATTTGAGTAAATCTCGTCATTGTAATACTGATTGTGTTATTGTAAAAAATATATATTTGTATAGATTATTAGTACGAAAGTAATTGTTTTCAAGTAAAAAATCATTTATGAAGCTTCAACAAAGTAAGTTATAATGGGTAAGTGTAGTAATAATTTTTAAACCTGTTTTTCTCAAAATAGATTTTTAAAGGTTTATAGATTTTTTAAATGCTCTACTTAATTTTTCTTCAAAATTCAGGAAATTGATAAGGAAGAATCGTGATGCTGTTTACAAACAAACTGGGTATGCATTTTACAATTCGACTTCATTAAAGTAATTAAATTTGATTTATAACTTTTCAAAAGGCAAAATTTTTATGAAAATCGGGATGGAAATCAGAAAAAAATCTCTCAAATTAACTATTCAAGAGATTAAATAATTGATACGCATATTTGTTTGTTATACAGTTTAAAGAGATTAAAATGCAAAATCGAGGAAATATCGCAAAAATTAAGTAGCAAGGAGCATTTTAAAATTTTGTTTATAAATTTCAAATTTTTTAAAAAATCTTAAAATTATAATGATTGGAAATTTATTTTAAGGTATTCTATTTATTTATAGTGAAATGTGTATGTACAAAATTTCGTATCTCTATGATGAAAAGTAAAAAAAGTAAATTTTAATGTCCACCGTTCCCTTAAGTCCACTTGTTTCGAAACACGATTAAGGCTTCTCTTCAGGGACAGTGTTGGGTCAATTATATGGTGTTCCCGCATAAAAATAACCAGCAAATTCTAGTTGTGAAGGATCAAAGAGTGTCAATGAGTAATCTGCAGTGAATAAAAAAAAATAATTACCTTGTATAACTTATAGTTATTAAAACTGATACAAGTAATGCATTTCGTTTAATATTTAACTTTTTTAGGGAGAAAATTTTTAAGAGTAAGACTATAATAAAGATATTACTGATTGAATTTATCGGTGATTTAAAAAGATTTTTCAGTTATTTAAACAACCTATGAATTTAACAACTGAACAAGGCGGTTATAATATATCTTTAAATGATCTCAGAAACTTCTCAGTAAACCAAAAAGAAAAAGAACCAATAAGCGTAGATTTATCAATACTCCCTGAACAAACGTTTTGCATCCTTTATAAAACTACTGAACAAAATGGATTGTTGACTTTTCAACTGTTTATAGGTTGAACAGTTACTAGATGAAATAATTGACCAACCACAGGTCAGCGAGGTTATTTACAATATCTCCGATGCGACGGATTGTATTTGACTGATTTCTATATTTTTTTCTTAATAAATCTATTATATCAAAGTATATGTCAGACAGATAGGAAAGGGGAACAGGTACAATTTACTTCAAAAATATTTATCAAGTAGAATGAGCGGTACGGAATTTTCCCTCGTAGAAGCTTTTGAAAACTACAGTACCGAATGCAATTATCCGTCACAAGTGATTTTCAGGACAAAAATTGTGTAACTTCAATATCGAATGCTTGGATATCTTGAAGTTTATTTCAGTTTAATGAAGAGTTTAGAGCACTAATTTAAATTATAATGATGACCATAAGACCGAAGATTATTTACATATAGTTTTATTGATATCAGATAACCAACGTTACAAGATCAAAATATCCATATCATAAAGATCAAAATATCCATATTTTAAATATTATTTGTAAGTCAGCAGCTAGGAAAGATAATAGTTAATTTTTGCCATATTTAGATCATACTGGGATAGAGGAACAGTTGGGTTGTCTTGTAATTAGATGAAATGGATTTAGTTTCAAGTACCTTTTTGCAACACTACATTAACTCATTCATATCAGCAAAACACTAAAATTCTTAAAATGTAAAGTACTGTTGCTATTCACATTTCATATGCCTATCTATTAGAATATCAATTAAAGATTGTTTATGAAAATTAATATTTAAAAATAATTATATTTTAATATAAATTTAATTTGTAGAGTTCATATTTATATACAGCCCTTTTTCCGTTTTCTAAACATTCCCTGTTAATTCAAACACATGCAATTTCTTAAACAACTAATTTAGTGTTGCGAACAGTATGTATGTAGAGAATAATTTAAACTGTTTTATAGATTCTTGATTATTCTTAATTTTTTAAATTAAACCACAGATATAATTTCCAATGAATTATTTTTTTAGTATTACCATTATTTCTTATAAGTATTTATCAGAAAGTTTATAACATGTAAATACATTTGTGTTATAAAAATGCATTATGATAAATTTTATATAATTCTCCACTGTGTAGCATAGGGATTAAATAAAAAATATTTTTTTAGTTGTATATGATATACAGGAAAACTAATTGTATCTATTCTGTTATATTTGCATTTGTTATTTTAATTTAATATCGAAGCCATTTCATATGCCATAATAAGGAAATTGTTCATCAGTAAACTCCGTGATCTTCGTAATTAGAGGAACCTTCTTACCTTAACCTAATCATCCATTTAGCAATACTGGAATTAATTAGTCTAGATTCCGACTCCAAGCTCAAAGGAAAATAGCTTGTATAGCTGACTGATCTTCCAATCTTGTGACTCACTTTAGAATTCAATGCATCATGATACTTTTCTGAGATACCTCAGACTGTTACATTTTGCCGATTAACTATGGATATGAATAAATAATTATTCGAATTAAGTTTGCATAATTTCATTAGATGAACGTTTTTGCAAGAACTTTTGTGTACATATATTTCCTATTTTCTAAACATGCATGTAAATGATATTGTTCAATTAACCTTTTCCTTCACGGCAGCGATTCTCAACCTCTGGGGCTCGCCCCCCTAGGGAGTCGCGAACACACTAAAGGGAGGGGGGGCGCAAGCATATCCAAGAGAAAATATTATTTTTAAAAAAATTATTAACTGACTGGAAGGAAAGCACACACACATACAAAACAAAATACATTTCGGACATAATATTTAATAATTAACTTATCAAATTAAAACTTACAAAATCAAAACCTTCTTAATAAAAACTTACTAAATTAAAAACAAATTTAATAATTATTAGTGACTTCCTTGGGCCTGTCTTGCAAAGCAAAGTTTTTTTGAAGGAAGGCTTAATATTATAAAGAGACACTCTCAGTTCTTTTTTCTAAATTTAGCTGAGATCTATAGTTTGTCTTCAAAGAAGCCACAGCAGAAAATCCAGTTTCACAAAGATAGGATGTTGAAAATGGTAATAGAATGCGAAATGCCCTTGTTTTTAGTACAGAAAACTCATAATCTACTCCTGCCCAAAATTCAAAGAGTGATTTATTACTTAATTGTCTTTTGGTTTTGCCACTTGTCGTGAAGTCTATGAAGGTTTCTCCCTCGGCAATTGATAGCCCTTCAGGAATATTATGAAATGGATCCCTAATCCCCTCGTAACTTGCTATCAGTTTGTCATCAGCAAGAAAATACTTCTAAAAATTTTTTGCCAGCATAGCTAAATGATTTTCAATGGTTACAAAAACAACTTTTGCATGTTGTTCTTCAGCCTTGTAAGTTTTAACACAATCATCCATATTTGCAAACATTGTTAGGTTTTTTTGCTTTAAATTTCTGCTCCACAATTCCTATTTTCAACAAAAAACATTATCTTTATCACTCGTATCCAATATATGTGTGTATTTGATCCTTGGAGTTGAAGTTTCACGTTATTTAATTTCTCGAATATGTCGACCAAGTAGCTCAATTTCATCACAAATAAAGCATCGCGAAAATTCTCGGCTTCCAGTCTGTTTTCCTCTTCTAGGAAAATGGCGATTTCTTCTCTTAATTCATAAACACGTTGCAAAAATTTCCCACGTGATAACCATCTTCCCTCGCAATAAAATAGTAACGCTGAATGTACTGCACCCTTGTCTTTAGAAAGTACGGAGAAGATTCTTGATTTCAGGGGTCTCATTTTTATATAATTTACTACGGTTACAACCGTAGTTAACACAATATTCAGACCAGGACTCATTTCTTTGGAAGCCAGATCTTCTCTGTGGATCATGCAATGTGTCCAGACGCACGGTGGCGATTTTTCTTTTACAAGTGCTTGTATACTTTGGAATCTTCCGGACATTGAACGAGCACCATCAGTGCATATTCCGACGGAATTTTTCCATTCTATGTTTACCTCGTTCATAAAATCATTTAAGATAGCAAATAATGCGAGTGCTGTTGCTTTGAGTTCGATTGGTTTGCAGAAAAATAATTCTTCTACTACTGACATATCATCACAAAATTGAACATAGGCAATGAAATGAGCATCTTTATTAATATCTGTTGCCTCATCAAGTTGTATTTATGAAGAAGAAAAATGTCCTTTATCAGTCAGTGGGATGATTACGGCGTCATATCTGTGGAGGAGAACAGCATCGTAGTTTATACTGGTGAAGGAACGGCACTATAGTTCGTGGAATTCGACGACACAATGTTCGTAAAAGGAAATATGGCCGAAAGTCTATGATGAATATATTTATGATGAACTCAGTCAATAAGTTCGCTAAAAAAAGTGAATCGTTCGCTAAAAAAGGAATCAGAAACACCTCGAGGAAGGTCCATCGCATCTCGGACATCTACCAGCCGGAACACAAAGGGAACAGGTGAAGTACCCCAGGTACTGTCAGGAATGCCATAAAATATAAGAGACGAATAACTCAGGAACGTAATGAAGAGAAATACTTGTAGAGCATCGCTAACTGGAACATTTCATCATTTCACACAAACTGTGATACTAAGTCAACAAAATGTACATTCTTTCGAAGTCAGGATTCTTTAGTTCGTGTTTGCCGATAAATGATCGTAAAGCAGGTATTGCGAAGGATTAAATAATTTCAGGAAGTTCCAACGTCGACTACTATCCCGGCAGGATATCAAGTCAAAAAAAGTAAATAAAACTGAGCTTTCGTGGTCGACACAAATTTATTTTACTTATTACTATGCCTTACGTAGTACAAAATAACTGCAATACATAATTTTACTTCAGCATTGAAGTTCTCACATAAAAAAACTGTAAAGTCAGTTACAAGAAAAATGACCGTCATGGTCTATAAAAAACATATAAAGAAAATCGTATAGCCTCCTCCAGAATTAGGCAAAAGCCGCCTTCTGGAGGGGCTTCGAGGAACCGACCTATATATTCAGAAAAATTTCGTAATCTGTTTATCCAAGTTCTTACAAGTCACGAGGTATCGAGGGTTGCAATAAAGTTGCGTGCCAACATGCCAAGCACCGTAGCCTACCTTCGGTGAAGGAATGGAGCGCGTTTAGCGGAAAGGGCGATAACAGGAGAAAAGTTGCAGCCATGTGCTTATGACGTAAAGGCGCGGTAGATTTTAAAAGCGGTAATTAGCTGAGCAGGAGAGACCTAGAGACCTTCAAAATTCACCAAAACTTGGTGATTTTGCGCGGTTTTCTCAGAAACTACCTTCAACCAATTAACGTGAGTACCTTTCCGAGCTTATGTACCAACGCGCTTTGTAGAAATAATTGACAAACGTTCCCTGAAGCGCCGCGTAATGAAAGACTGCTCTCGAATGGGATTTTGATAGATGGCACGTTGCTTGTTAGCCAGTAAACAGGAAACCGTAATTTAAGAGAAGTCTGGTAAAGAGAACCGTAATGGTTTCTTTAACAATATCGAGCTGTTTCAATTCACGAACAGATATGCATTAAACGAATTTACATTTAAATTGGGGCAAAATAGGCACAACTTAACTGTAGCGACAAATTCCACGCTACAGTATTGAACACAATTGGCAAGCAACTTCCAGAAAAGCTGACACTGTACGTCTTCAGCTATATCACCAATTCGACGGGCAACAGTATTATTTGAAAGAGGTATGAACTGCAATTGTTTTGCAAAATTCTCCAAACATAGTTTCTACAATCTCAATTGCTGCTGGCAAAATAAGCTCTTCACCAATGGCGTGAGCCTTTTACATCTGGATATTTATATGAAACTTTGTAAGAGACAATTAAAGCATTTTCATTCACAGACAAAGTTATTTTGAAAAATGATTTTGCTTTTCATATGATTTTAATTTTAATTCGAAGAATTATCTGGGTTTGTTGACGTACTCACTATGAAGCATTTCCAATGTCGTTTATTAGGTTTCATGCTGTCTGCCACCAACATTTTTGAGCAAGTGATTCACAGGGGCCTTTCTTCTTCATTTATTTCAGTACTGGTAAACCCAAAATTTAAGTATTCTTGAGAATATTTTCTAATTTATTTTCGGAACCACGCTCGTCTGTGAACTTGTTGATGCTTAACTATCGTCTAATGCACGCTTACGCCCGCTGAAAAATTTATCCATGATTTTGCATAAATTTTCTGCCGTAAGCACATTCACGATAGATTCGATAGCGATAGAAGGATCGACACGAATGAGGCTGGCTGTAATTGAAACTGGCATTATCGAACATTCTCCTTCTCCCCATGAGAAAACATTTGCTCACATCTGTGAATGCTCGAGACGGCATCTTGTCGACATTCCAGAATGGCCGAGACAAATCGGAACTTCTCGCAAAACCGCGAAAAAGTCCGAGATGGTAGAAGCAAAAGAAATTAAAAGGCACCGGATTCTTGCTTTGTCAATGCTGAGGATCGGTGTTGCCAAATGTCAATAAATTTCCGTATTCTTGGTAATTTGTAAGGTTTAAAATTAAGGTCGTAGTGTAGATTTAGAGCCAAAAACTCAAAATACATTATTATTGTATACATTTTATTGTATGCGGGGGGCGCGATGAAAATTATGATTGAAAATCGGGCCGCGAATCCTGAAATGTTGAGAAACGCTGCCTTACGGGGTAGGATAGCATGTAATCCAAGAATACGGGACCAAGAATGAAGATACATACATACACACATACATACATATATATATATATATATATATATATATATATATATATATATATATATATAGATATATATATATAGAACCCCTTTAATGGCCGTTCTTACAAAGGTTATATACAATTTCCAGTTCAAAAGAGGGAATCGGAAAAATGGGCCCGTTAGCTAAAGGTTAAATAAAATACGAAAGAAGAATGTTGTTTCTTATATTTTTAACTCACTTTTTCTGTTTACTGTTTATACAACATTAATGGTACGTATTCAAAATTATACTTTTTTGTCCTCGGAATTGAAAATTGGTGAACAGAGGTAAATTACCATTAGACTATACCCGAATATGTTTTTTTCATAAAAAGGTTTCTCAGATGACAGAATCAATGGATGAAAAATTTCGCTAGCATTACTAATATATTGTGGCAATAGAAAATTGCAAATATATACACCTCTAACGTAACCAGCAACCCTAGACATAGATTATAATTTCTTGAAAAACCATTACAAAGCTAAATCCTAAGTTATAACATTTTTCAAGGGGTCACAGGACCTTGAAGCTCGAAGAAAAGACTATAAATATGATCTAATTTAACCACAAAAACCCAAATAACATTAGAAAAAGAAATTTTCGTTCTTTATAAAGTTACATATCCTTTAAATATGGTCATATAGAAAAGGGAAAATTATAAATCTATAAATATTTTCAAATGAGCAGTTTCGAATTTTATATGATTAACTTGGTGATTAAAAATCATAAGTGCTGCGGCGCGTCTTAAGAATTTATATATGCTTACAGAAAAACAGTCATGGTCATAATACACTTGTAATAGTATTACCTGTAATGTAAAACCGTATAATTGTATTAGATATTATTTAAACTAAAATTGAGCATAAATTGGAAAAACTCAAAAATTATCACAATTATTTACATAAATTTCTCACATAAAAAACGTATTACAGAATCACACATTTTTTGGTAGTTAAATGTAGAGTACCATGATATATACATATCAGTGCAGTTTTATCATTTTCCTATCGATAGTTTAAAAGTAATTTTGCACACAAACTCAAAATTAGCAGTTTTATCATATAAAATTCTAAACTGCTAATTTGAAAATTATTGAGAGATTTAAATTTCCATCGTTATGTATGGCATATTTAAAGATATTGTACTTTATATGTAAAAATAAAGGAAATTTCTTTTTCTAATAGTATTAAAAATTTTGCGGTTAGAATTAAACCATATTTAATAGTCTTTTCGTCGAGCTAAAAAGGGTCCTGTGCCCCCTCAATACACATAATTGATTTCCTCTGAATAGTTTGAACTTCAAGTCAATATATATTTAATCAACTTACCTCTAAAAGTAGAAACTAAGTATAAACAGATCAAAACTTATCAAGACGACACGCGAATATCGAATTGACGTCTCTTAATCTTGACTCTGGTATTTTTTCCATTTGAGCAACCACGGCATTTCAAGGAATTTTTGTTATCCATGTTCTTCCAGCTCAAATTAATCCCATAAAATCCCGTTCGTAGAAATAAATCAACATTTGAAGTAACATTTAAATATCGTCCATTTCTTTAACTTACGACCTGGTTGGTATTTTCATGTTATTTGTTTTTCCCACATGTATCTTTATTATATCTCTACTACAGAACACCCGTGCGTCGCTACGGAATACATTCAAATTAAATATAACGGTCAATGTATGCAATTAGTGCCAAATATATATATATATTTATTAAAAAATTGTAACGGATATTTTATAGATAAAATAATGTGGAAGAAAATATTCAAATTAAATCTAATAGAAACATACCAAGATATATAGTACAGTTAATATACACTGTTCAAAACAATTAGGGGAGCACATGGTTTTTAACGAAATTACCCAAATACTTACACCGATAAGTAACATAAAATATATCATCCTAATTTAAAGCCTAGCAATGAGCAGAAGAAGAAAACTTCATATGCCAAATCAAAGTTCATGACGTCAAAAACCAGAAAAAGAACATAAGTGCGGAAATCGGGATGATGCTGAAACGTCTGTTTCACTGCCTTAACTGTGACATTCGATTGCTCATTATTCTTTTTGAGAAAAGGTGACTTGAAAATGTCTCACAACGGGATTACCGGAATCCATGGCATGGCGTATGTATAGGCAGGACTTGAATCTGGGCAAACACAAAACGTAGTGTCGCGTACGCTGTAGGAGTCGCCAGAAATGTCGTTTGCAAGGCTGTGGAATCGATTCCACGAAACAGGGAATGTTAGACGTCGACCAGGGCAAGGTCGGCAAGCACCACTACAGCAAACTGATAACCGGCATATACTGTTAACAGCTCGTCGAATCGAAACAGACAATGCTACTCAGCTGCAAAGACAGTTGTTCTTGGCACAGGACGAAGGTGTCCAGTCAAAGAGTACGTAATAGACTTCATCAGGGAGGCTCTATGCACGTAGTCCCAATGGTCTACATTCCGTTGACCTCACCCACCGTGCGGCCCGAAGAAGATGGGCCGCCGAACATCGAGATTGGGAGCAACATGATTGGAGCCAAGTGCTGTTTACAGACGAGTCCCGATTCAGTCTGGAGTGTGACAAACGACGTGTTTTGGTATGGAGGGAAAGGGGCACTCGAAATAACCGCACATTCGTTCGTGGAAAGGTCACAATACAGACGAGCTGGTTTTATGGTATGGGGTGGAATCAGCATAGGTGGACGTACGGACCTTCATATCATTCGGAATGGTACTTTGACGGCCCGAAGGTATGCAGACGAGATACTGAGACCTCATGGTCATACCTTACGCTGCAGCCATTGGAGATTCCTTTGTTTACCAGCATGATAATTCCGACCGCATACTGCTCGTCTTGTGGAGAACATGCTTGAAGCTGAAACAATACAGTGTATGGAATGGCCAGCGTGCCTCTCCTGACCTGAATCCAATCGAGCATGTTTGGGACATGCTCTGTGATGACGCATTGCTGCGAGACCGAGGCCTCCTTTTACTCTCCGAGACTTGAGATTGCACTTCTAGAGGAGTGGAACAGTATTCCCAAAGTATTATCGATAACATCATCGCATCCATGGAAAACAAGTGTGCAGCAGTCTTAGCTGTTCGAGGAGACCACATGCCATAAAAAACCTTGCATCATTTCTAACTAATACTTTTTTTTATCGTTACATGTAACCAAATTGTTGCCCCTAAATCATCTTTCATGTTTTTTTCATATTTTCAAAGAATCAAAGCTTATTTACAAATTTTTTATGTCTTTTTTTCTGTATTGTGCTTTGATACGCGTGGACTATCCATTTATGGCAATACGGGCTATCTCGCACTGTTTTCTTAACTTCGTTGCTTGCTCTCCTAATTTTTTTGAAACAGTTTAGTAAGTTGAGGAACATTTCTTTGCTGTAGTTTAATATTTTTTGGATAATGTCCAACCATCTGCCGCAATAGAAAGAAAAAAAATTGTCTATTTTGTTGTTATGCACGTAACGCAAATGGTTTTAAAGTATCACTAAAAGAACCACGTGATCACCATTTAATAAATAAAATTCTAAAAATTAATCTTTAAAAATTCACCAAATATCAAAAAAGGAGGTAAGATTCAAAAAAGATTCATTTTAAAGGAGTATGATCTTTCTCGTGATATAAATTTTATAACCCGCAGATTATTATTTAAATGCAAACTTTAAAAAAGTTACAAAAATACCTTAAAATTTAATTTTAAAAAACGTAAGAAGAATTTTTAAAAATCTTCTTTTGTGCACCTCTACACTATATGAAGAATCTCCATGCAATAAAATTTCGAGCCCTTTTGATCCAGCGGTTTGGTCTGTGCGTTATCTGTCAGTCGGTCAGTTACGGAACTGTTTTATATAATATATAGATTATGGCTTTAATTTGACAATGACTTGTCTTATTTCTCAATTTATTTTCTGGATCAATTAAAACTCCATATTATTTGAAGATGCAACCTGTAAGATTACGACTGTCAAGTTCTATCATGCAAATTGGTGTCCATTCCTTCAAATAATCTCTTTCATTCACTTTCATCACGATTTCCAGAACCATGTTAATTTATTCTGAAACCCAAAAGTACGTAAACTCCAATTCCCTGTATAACATATTTCTAGTATTTCTTCCTTCTCATCTCATAGAGCTAAAGGGGTTATTTTTTTTTAGTATAATTCTTTACAATATGTGAAATGTAGTGATGTAAGCCAGGTAGCTGTCATCTGCTGATATACAATTTGTTGTCTAAAATGCGTATTATATTCTTCCAAATAAACATTTCATTGCTTTCTTTTAGTTTGTAAATAGAGGATTTGACCACTTTTAAACCTTTTCACGTGTATTTTATAGAAAGATGTTTAAATTTTCATTAGCGGAGTCATTTCATTCAAAATAGCTTAGGTCTATAGCTATCATTCCTGAGAGAAAACTTACGTTCATATTTTACTCATTTACTTTTCCCAAATGTACAGTCAGATTTCATTAAAGTTAATTAAATCCAGTATTTAATATAGTTTATGACGTTCTTTTTTAACTTTATTCCGACGTAAAATTTATGAAATTAAAATAAGGAGTTGTTATTCTTCCAAAAAAAAAAAAAACTGTTTCATATATTTCTATGCTTGCTATTTTAATTTGTTAAAACAGAGGATTTAATTTGTTTTATGTAAATTTATCAAACCAAAATTATAAAGCTGGGTGCCTTTTTGTTCAAGATAACTTAGGTCTAGCTTTCGTTGCTGAGGGGAAACACTTAAGTACATATTTTGATAGCTTCTGAGAGTCCCAAATGTACACTCGCATTTAGTTCAAATTAATTATGTTAAACTTTCCATGTGAGTTTACAACGTTCCTTTTTCATATTATTACCTTATTTTCATTTAAAATTATCAAATTAAATAGAGAGTTGTTTATATTTTTATTGATAGGATCTTTTACATAAATTAATTTACGTCTAGAGTTTTTATTGTTGAGCAAATATTTATTTATATGTTTTGCTAATAAACGCTCACAAACCGAGTTGTTAGATATCAACCAATTATATTCATTGTTACAAGCAAGTTTATGAGCATTTTGTTTATTTTTTACTTACATGGTATATACAGTGTGTCAAGGGAAAGAAGTCCTGATTTCAAAATTAAAACTCTCGAAAACAAACATCTGTAGAGAAAGGAACAAACGGTATGTTTATCGTGAAAGCTGTAAGAATTTTATACACTAATTTCCGAAATAGTTACAAAAACTGCCAACAGATGGCGCTCTACAACTTGTATCAGCAAGCATAAATAAACTCAGTCTTTGCAAGCAGTCTTTGGAATCACTACTTCACAATCTTTTCAATATGTTCACCATTCGCTCTACGGAGGTGGCGCAAAGGAACACTAACATTTGCCATCACACCCTGTAGTATCTCAACATAAATCGATTCAGCTGTCACACAGATCGCAGACTGAAGCTCGTCCAGCGTGGTGGGATTTTTCCTGTAGGCAGTATCTTTTCATATGTCCCACAAATACAGTCACAAGGACTCAGGTCTGGCGAATATGGAGGCCAATCCATGCCTGCGCCAGTAAAATTTGGCTAACAGCGCCATCTTTTAGCAGCTTTTGTAACTATTTCGAAAATTAGTGTATAAAATACTTGCAGCTTTCACGATAAACATACCGTTTGTTGCATTCTTCTACAGATATTTGTTTTCGAGACTTTTAATTTTGAAATCAGGGACTCCTTTGGTGGACACGCTGTAAGTTTTATACCATGTTCTCCGTATTTTTTCGTAAAAGTAAAAGAACGATATTTTAAACATTATTTCTGTTATGTTTTATACTTAACAGGCTTTAGAAACGAAAATTACAACAACTTACTTCGAAATGAGCGTTTTTACGCACATTAAAGTTCAAAATTGAACGGCAAAATTTTGTTACTTCGCAAGAGAAATGTACTTTAAAGGCTCTTTCTAATACATAAATACATTTATATCATAAACATAAATAATAAAGACATAAAATGGTTTAATACTGAACACAATGAAATTGCTGAGGAAAAATCTCAATATCATTTCAAAAAACTAATTCTAATATTTACGAAATATTGGAATAATTTTTTTTTCTCAAATAAAATACCATCTTCAAAAACTTATTATCTCTTCCGAATAAACCAAAATGGACTCTGATTGTCAATGCCAGAAGATAAAATTCAGAAGGGAAAGTAAAGGAAATGAAAAATGTCTTTAGTTCTCTAAGAGGATTCAGGAGCGATCGAAGGGTTAGGGATAATCAGATTCTGGTATAGAAGAAAGAATGAGATGTCATGCTTACTTGGAAAGCCAGTTTTGCATTTGGTTGGGGAAGGAGTTTTTTGTATGGTATTGTTAGAAAATTATCTTTTTATATATACAACAAAGAAAGAGACTTTGAAATAGATGATATTTGAAAGAAGGACTGCACTTTGCATAGGAGTTTTCGAAATTAAATTGGATATGAAGGTTTTGTAGAAGTTAAAATACTTTTTACACGATAAAAGATAATCGATTGACTATGTATTATTATATTGATATAATGCGTATTATTGAAAATAAAGCAAACAGATAGAAAAGTGAAAATTCTTCCATTACGAAGGTTAAATTAAGGCCATGGATCAGCTGGATTTTCAGATCTCCATTCCACATGCGAAGGTGTGAAGAATTTTCTTCTCGGTAATTTAAAGATCGCAGATTAGTAAAAGCATTTTTCTTAATTCTGTTTTCCCAATTTGAAGCAAATATTAAAAAATGGGCATTTATTCAAGATTGAAAAAAAATATATTTTTATAGAGTTTTAATTTTGCAGTGATAGACAAACATCAGTAACTTAGTGATAACTAAAAACTAATTACTACAAAAATGTAAAGTTTCCGGAACTACCCGTTCTTTATTGAAATGTCTAATTTCCTACTAAGAAAATAGAATTTCAGTTAAATATCTTCGTGTATGTGATTAGAAAATTACAGGGAGACAGCTTTTTTTTCCATTTTCCCATGGTGTTAAGAAATATCCTAGGTTCAACTTTTGATCAGTTGTTTTAAGATTAGTACAGGTAAAATTTTCTCACAGGAAAAGTAAAAAAAAATATTTGATTAACTATATTGATTATGATTCACAAAACTGAAAGAAATG
This sequence comes from Dolomedes plantarius, assembly GCA_907164885.2. Lineage (NCBI taxonomy): Eukaryota > Metazoa > Arthropoda > Arachnida > Araneae > Dolomedidae > Dolomedes > Dolomedes plantarius. The sequence continues at coordinate 77,633,464 of OU015500.1, read as the reverse complement.
AAACACGGAATAGTACTGAATATCTGATAAAGGAATATGTAAAAAAAAGGCTTTCTGTTTAAATGCATATTGGTATAACAATTCAACTGAAAAAAAAGACTGCTTTAGGATTAGCAGGTTAAGCATGAACCTTCGAGAGTTGCTATGTTTCAAAGACGGATAAGTTAGTTTTTCACAATGTAACGTGTAACGAATGGGCTATTTCTTCGACGAGATATCTGTCATAGGGATATGACAATAGTGTAAAGGTCAAGGGCAGGAGAATTGAAAATTACGGGACGAAGTAAAATAATTGCAAAATATAGAAGAAACAGTGCAAGGAAGCAAATGTCGGGCAATATTGAGAAGGGGAGAAAAGCCAACAATAAAACCGAAACTACTAAAGATAGAAGATTGGGCCTTTATGAAGGAATAAAAGTGGAAGATAAAAGTTCTGTAGAATGAGTTGTAACGAAAAGAAGAAAAGGAGAAGGGAAAGACATAAATTTATGATGGTTATAAAACGGACCATCATGTTCGGAGTGGTCGGAGTATGGGAAAAGTTAAAAAAGAATTGAAAATTTTATAAATCCCGCCCTCGATGCGCATTGGTAAAAAGGGGATGGAGAAGAGGCAGCCACGGAGGAATTGCGATGACATGGGAATAATATGGCCAATCGAATTGGAAGAGGAGGGTCTAGAATTAATAAGTGAAACAGAATATGAAATAAGATAGAGGAAGCAAAAAAAGAGGGTAGTTAGGAGTAATAAAGACATAAGTAGTATCAACCTAACGAGTATGTACAAAGCACGCCCGATGATAGTTATGTAAGCCGTGGCCCATGCAAAAGAGACCGAGGAACAGAGAACCCCAGTTTCCTGTACCGAGTGTCTACAATGATTGAAGGAGCCCTTACCCTACGAAGAGAGTGCCCCAGTGTCATGTACCGAGTGCTTACGACTATTGGTGGAGCCCTGTACCACACGATGAATGTGCCCAGTTCCAGTGCGGTGAGAGTGAAACGAAGTTCGTCATCCGAGTGCCAGATGACCATAAAAGTGGTCCAGTCATCATCTGTAGAGTTACCGTCCTTTTGTTTCCTTTTCATATTTTACCGTCATTGCTTCACATAGCGTAGCCGTCAATAAATTAATATAGAGCGTGATGATGAAGTAATCTGAGAATGGAAGTTAGCGAATAATAAATGTTAATTCGTAGAGCCGAGGTAGTTGGTATAAGGTGATGAAGTGTATATGACTAAATATTAGTTAGTTGAATAATATATAGTGTGAATTTGAATTCATGCTAATGAGTACTTAAACTTGAAGAAATATGTTGTAATAAGTAATGTTAATTTGAGATGAGTATAGAATGTTTAATGAGATTTATTGTATCAGTATTATGTGTGTTAATCAATAAATTAATTTTTCATTTTAAACCAGAGTTGTTTTCCATCATTTGGAGTCATATTGAATTTTATTGTACATGCAATGTACTAACCACATCTTGATACACCAATTAATTCAAAGTTATTATTATTTATATATATACTTAAACATATAATTTCACTGTCACAGTATTCCTATTTTAGTGGTAGTCGTGTGAAAGCATTACGAGACATAACAAATGGTTTTCAGTCTTTTCTTATATATACATATATATAAACTATATATATATATATATATATATTATATATATATATATATATATATATATATATATATATATATATATACATATATATATGTATACTTATATATATATATATATATATATATATATATATATATATATATATATATATAGATATATATATATATATATATATATATATATATATATATATATATATATATATATATATATACTATATATATATATATATATATATATTATATATAGATATATATATATAGATATATATATATATATATAAGTATATATATATATATATATAATATATATATATATGTAATATATATATATATACACATATATAATACCTACTACATATATAATACTATACATATATATAATACATATATATATACATAACATATATATACTACCATATATATATACATATATATATATATATATATATATATATATATATATATATATATATATATATATATATATATATATATATATATATATATATGTGATAAATTAAATATTATGCCCCCCTTTCTAGCATTTAAATTCCCGTTCCTAAATCGAATCCCCAGTAACATTACTTTATAGCTAAAAAACCTTACCAACAGAACTTCTCATGAATCTCATGCCTTTCATTTCTACACGTATATACGTCTGGAGTCAGGAGTGGGTTAACATCGCGAGCCCCAAAATCTTCTGACCTTACAAATAATAGTCACATGTCTAACTTGCCGTCGCGTTTAATGTTGAAAGGTGATATTACTTCCGAGCCGTTCTTCTGAAACGAGCGGATGTACTCTTGCCGCTCTAATAAACGATTCGGTCTGACTGCTTCCAAATCTAATTATATTCCTTTGATGTTAAAATTTAAACGTGATGTAAGACGTGATGTAATGGGTATATTACTTACAAACACAAACAAACACACACACACACACACACACACACACACACACACACACACACACACACACACACACACACATATATATATATATATATATATATATATATATAATTTGCTGCCTTTGAATACTCCATAATACTATCTTATGTATCGTCAATCGCCAATGTATCTGATGAGGCAATCTATACAGCTCGGTATTTTGACTGCTATTTCCGAAAAAGTACAACTTAATCAGAGATGAAAGATTTCCAAGTACTATGAAAAAACGAGAAGTTTTACTTTTCCTGAACGACTTGCATGATTAAGTCATAACCATATGGCAATTTTAAGAATTTTTGTTAGTTTTTTTTACTCTATTTTTACTCCAAGTCACTCAATCACTGAAACTGACAAGGACGAGAAGCAAAATTTAATCGTGATTTTAATCGAAAGAATCGTATCTTTATAAAAAGATAGCACGAAAGATCAAACGCAAGGCCCTAGTTGCATAGCTCGCTAAGCAATTATTCACACGTTTTAAGGTTTTCGCTATTTTTGTGTGTGAGTAAATTAGTTCTGCAAGGAAGACTTTTGAATTACAATTTCATTATGTTCATTTTATCGCTCCGTGTTTAGCTGTATTCATCTAGTTGAATTTGGAAATGTCGGGCTCAACCTGTGGAATTAAAATCCTATGCGGGTCAGGTTTACCATTTTTCGTTGATCCAGCCTCAAGAGTAAGCATCGAAGCCGCCTGTTCATTTTTAAAACATAGGAACTTTCAATAAAAAGTCATTTATTGTAACTTTTACGAAAATATGTTCCAATTCAATCTCTTGAGGAGAGAAATAGATTCCTATATTTATGGAATGTAAAAATTAACAAAATTTGCAAATTTTACAAATTTCAGAAAACAATGTTTTCAAATTTAAGAAAAACTTGTAAAAGGAAGGCTGTAAATGAAAACACTATATTCATTTTATCATTCTGCATGAATTTTAATTTTCTGGAGAAATTATGATGCCTGAAACAGGTACTTCGATCAAAAAATAATAATTAATATTTCGAATAAATGTTCATTATTTCCGGGAGCTACGGGAATTTAAAAAGATAATTTAAAATAATCATATGAATTTGCGGTAAAGAAAGTGAGTCATTCTTACTTAAAAAGGGTCCTTTATCTGCCATGGAAGAGGAATTTTCTGTAGTATTGTTACGCAATTATATTTTTCTAGAAGGAGAAAGACTATTGAAATAGAGAAAGTTTGAAGGGGAAGTGTAGCTTATGTGCTTTCACAGTAAAATTAATATGAAATATTTGTAAACGTTTAAAAAAATATAAACAAGGAAATAACTGTTAACATTATATATAAATACAATTTATTTTTAGACCTAGCGTAAAAAGTGTAAAGAAAACTTCTAATTTTTAAGGATGCAACCTGAAAATGAAACGAAACAACTTGTGACAAATTTCTTAACCTAAAATATATAATAGAAAGGGGGTGGGGGGTGCATATTCATATTTTTGAATCGGGACCTCAGAAGTGGCATCTCATAGGGAATAAACTATAAAGCAGGAAACGGGGAATTCTCTCCTAAATTTCCAAAATATTCGTGCTATCGTGATAGTAAGTTTCATTCCGTATTCACGACCGCGAAATTGCTAGTAAGATACATTCGGACGATTTTACACTCGGTAGAATCACTGCGAAGCTTGGGGGAAGGCGAAGTTTGATGACTGTAGCCGCCGAGTTCAATGTCGACACTAGGAACACACTATGTGTGTCTTGCGGCATGAACGGCGTTCCTAGCGACAGCTACAGTTGTGGTAATGGCTGGGAAAAACAGCGGTCACTGATTGTCTATTTATCTTTGCACAAGATAAGACAGATCGTTCGCAGTCAGCGACAGCCATTGCAGCTGTAGAGCAATGACAGGGGTAACGGCCTAACCGCCTGGCGTGGGAGTTCTTTCATGCGAGAAACAGAGACGACACAAATAAAACTTCCGTATTTTGGCCCAAGCTTTTATTATATCCTTTTTAAGGGATACATCACACGCGGATACACATAAACTAATTAAAAGAGCCTGCCATACAGAGCCATATTCGACAGCTAAACCCGTTTAGTGTTCCGAGATGACCTATGTGTACTGGTCTACAGTTCAACTCCAAATGCCTCTCTACAACAACAAAGAGCTTCCACTGGAAGTAGGGTGTTGCCACACGCCAACCTTGACACGGATTTTACCAGACCCGGCGTGCCTTTCAATAGGTTTCCCTGTTTACAGCACCCAGACAACTCCATCGATATGGACTGTTTGTTCGCCGCCTCGTTCGCTGTTTACTGTTAAAACCTGGTCATTATCGTAACCAACTACAGTGATACAAAGAGCACAAACACTGGATATCAGAGCATTGGGGAGAGTCCTCTTTACAGACGAGAGAGAGCACTTCGGTCTCAGTAGTGATTCTAGCTAGCATCTCATCTGGGACAGAATCACTGCTATAAACAGAATGTTCCTCCCACTGCACTGGTGTCCAGTTTTTGTGCTATTTTCACCATTGTAGGCGATGGCACTGGTGGAGAGGTTGTAACCGTACACGCCGTGCGGGCCGATGGGTGAACAGTCCACTTCAATGAAAGCATCTGCCCTTGTACATTGCAAAAACTGGTGTCCCGAACTGCTCTGCAGTTGCTTTGCAGTGGCTGTCTCAGTCTGTCGACAACATCTCCTAGCCTTGCACAACAGTTCAGCGTCCATGGTCAAATTTTATTGATAATAATTCTTTTTAAATTTAGCCGTATACTGAAAAGAAAATTCATTTATTTATTCATTTAGTGAAATTATCAAAGAATGGATATCATTTAAAAAGTCACCCGTATAAAGCAAATAAAACTCAAAGTTAAACATTAAATATTTATTTTCATCCTTATAAGCTGCACCTTTCCGTAAAAATCATAACGGACCCCAAAACTTTAATATTGAATGTCAGCGATGAAGTCATTTGGCCATCATCCTGCCAAATCGTTTTTCGGGATGATGAAAATGTGTTTCGGGATTTGGCTTTCCCAGCTTACTTATTATCTAATCATTAAAACATGGAAAAAGTTTAGAAACCTGCTACTTCTCCAAAGTCCTCTCCAAAGTACTATCATCTAAACAACTTACTAATATTTAAAGTGTGCACTAATTAATGACTGTGGACGGCTATTGGTTTTTTATATTATTGCCATAATTGAAACTTCTCAATCAAGATTAATAATTAAGAGACATTCTATATTTTTAATTTCTTCTTCACCGGTGATCCTGCCAGTTATATAATTTCACACCACAAAGGAGAAAAAGTAAGGAAATAGCTATGGATGCACCGAAAATATATGTCAATGCAGTTATTGAATAGTTCGATTTTGATACGTTTAGGTATCTTAATTTTCTCCTTGTACGTTATATTTCATCTTTACTTGGGTTTGATTAATCTTTGACTAAGTACGACAGATCTCGTTGGTATGTGTCATAAAGAAAAGTAAATTTTACTGTATGGTTGCAAAAACAAAGTTTATTACTTAATTAGCTAGCCTCTAGTCCCCTCCATTCACTGTATTTGTACAAAATTACGCTAAAAGCATTGTTTCGTAAATAGCTAGCTTTTATTTTGATCCACTCACTCCATTTGTATGAAATTACTCTGATAACAATATGACGTAAATAGCTAGCCTTTGGTTGGATCCATGCACTGTATCCGTAGGAAATTACTCTCATAACGTTATCTTTCAATCTGTTTCAGCAATGTAATTTCTGTGGCTCTCAAACTAAGCAAAACCTGTAATTTAAACGTTTTCCCGAGATATTCAGTATGCGAATGGATCTCATAATTTAAACTTATATGTGTCATTAAAATACATGAATTTATCACTGATAATCTTCGATCTGGCTATAGGTCACAAACAACTGCGATAGAATTTTATTTTTATTTTTATTTCACATTTGGATAATTTACGAGATTTTCAAGTTCTATCTAATTAGAAATGGCATTTACTTATCTTACAAAAATAAAGAGAGGAATGTGCAAAACACCATTTCAGAAATACAATTTAGGACACGAATCATTTGAGACTTACGGCAAAACGAATAAGCACTGTAAAACCCTATTTGAAATACTTCATTTCCATTTCTTATTGAGTTAAATTATTTCTGAATAAAAAACATCAAAACTTCGCTTGTAATTACTTATTCAACAATGCGTACGCTCAAACTTGTTTCAGGAAAGATCTCGGAGATAGCGGGGCATGCAACCGAAAACAAAATAAAAGTTAATTTACATAGAAGAATTTTGAAATTCATAAATAAAGAGAAATAATCTAATGGAAGAAATGTAAATCTGGAACTGTTTTGTACTTTTAACTGGCACATTAGCATAATGGACATTGTTTCGAATGTTATGAATGGTAAAAAAGCATAAATTTTCATATTTACATGATAATATTGTCTTTCGTGTAAGAAAACGCTTCAGTAATATGTTTTTGTTCAAGCAGTTTTTAGATCTGAGATATTTAAATAATACTTCTGTAAAGATTTTGTTTCTTTCAGAAAGTTTTTTTTCCGAAAGTAATGTAATTGTTTTAAGAGAAAATTTTAACTGTATTTCATCTTATGGAGTCGGTTAAACTATGTAAGATCATAAACATATGTTTCAATTTAATTGCATTTATTTTTTTGTTGGTGTGTTCTAATTTTCAGACAAATATTGTTTTCAAATTAAGTGGGATTTAATATTTCGTTCAAAAGTGCCCATCTACAGCACAAGTGTTCAGCGGTAAGAGTTAAATATAAAGCCTTAACTACATAACTATATAAACATACTTGGAGTTAAATTGAGAGTCAATACATAGAGTAACTACATCGATTTTACTGAACCATTCAGCGAGCGCGCCAAGTGCAACGCCTCTTTCAACCTTGATTATTCCTTTTGTAATAAACTTTTTCTTTTCCAAATTTAAAATAATGATTCTGAGTTTTATGACAAGATATAAAATGTTGATAATATTGAGATATATTTATAATTAAAGGTCAAAGAAAGCAGATACAATCGCCTTATTTCAAAACTGTGGGGTTTAATGCATCTAAGTACAACTTGCGAATCGATTCCTATTATGTCCTAAAACCTAAAAATCAATGATATTGTCTCGTAGATTCGAATTTATATCACAGGAAATCAATGCGAGAGCTGCACTAGAGAACTTTATTCAACCTGAACTGAACGCTAGCTCGACTTATATACAGTCACCGAACTTTCTGGAACGGTAGAAACTAGAATTAGCATATAATAAATTAGCATACAATAAATTAGAATATTAGAACATTCTGAATAAAACGAGAAATGATAACAAAGTAACTTTGAAGAAAAGCAACTTGCATACAGCGGGGCTCGAACTCATCACCTTCAGAACCGCAGCCAAACACCTTACGCCTGTGCCACGACAGCTACGCACTAGATTCGCTACAATATTGTCCATCTTTGTGATGTGGGATACCGTGTAATAGCTGCACATTTGATCGACTACATCAACTCCTACTTTAGTCGTTTTGTATTCCAGTATAATCGCTGGTTTACCACGGTTTAATCACGACTAACAAATGAATGGAAAGAAATACGTGGGTCGGAAAATCAGACCTGCATTAGTAATGTTGTAGCTCTAAATAGAAAAAGCTTAGAATATTCAAACCGTGCATGTAAAAACAAACCATTCAAAATTATGAAAATATTGCACTTTATACACGGGCGCCCCAGCTGAAGGATTGATTAAAAATTTGTTTTAGTAATTGTGAAGACTTTTTTACTTGGCTTTCAAGGCGAGTCATGGCAATACTCTCTAATCGAGTTAAAAAATGAAGTTATATTTCCCTAAGTCGAGATAATAGACTGTATTTCTGACGTGAATGCACCAAAAAACCTAATGTTAGCTAATTATTTAAATCTCACTCTCCGTGATTCACTCTTGACTCCAGTTTGGTCAGTATGAAACCATTAAGCACCGCTTCGTCTTTAAAACGGCCCCTTTCCGCTTCGGTTACGAAATTGTTTTTTTAGAAATTACTTCTTTCATCGCCAGATCTTTTCTCGTACACGCTACAGTCTTTCAACATACGTGTTTCGAAATTTGCATTTTTAGCTTCTTCAGTCATTAAGAGCCAGTGCTAAGGGTGGATATGCTGTGAACGCATTGCGACAGGAAAAGAATTTTACAGAATCTGGCTAAAAATAAAGGAACAAATGTTAAGTTAAAATACAAAGTGTTACCTTAATGGCTAAAAGCAAAAATTTAGGGCTAATTATCTTGTTTAACTACAACGTGATTCTCTGGTGGCTAGAAATAGAAAAATAAACAATTAGTGTTACGTATACTACAAATTGTTATCTCAAATAGCTTGTATGTAAGGATTGGAATAAAAGAAAATTTTTCAACTCACTATTGAGTACACTTTTATTCATTTGTTAATACCTGATTATCCTCTCATGCTTTTATCTTTTGACGCAGGATTCTGTTCCTCCATAATGGTCCGCGGTAAAGCAAAATTTCAAACGTTAAAACCGTCGTCTCGAGTTAAAAATTAAGAGTGGTAGAATATTTTTTAAAAGGTGTTTTTTTTTGTTATTCTGCATAGGGTTATCACTCATCATTCTATTCGTATTTCGTAATTTTATTGTAAAAAAAAAGAGGTAAGCACCGATAAGCAATCCTACGTTAATAACCCACGAAAGTATCGATAGAAGAAACTACTTGAAAGTGTTTTTAATCTAGGATTACGTTCCTCCATAAAAGTCCTCCGGAAAGCAGAATTTCAGATGTTCAGCGTCGCAAGTTATAATTTTGGCAGCGCGCCAAACCCAGTCTGTATCTCTTGTGCAAACAGTAAACAGTTAAACAGAAAAGTACCAAAATGCGTCAAAATTTTAACTAACACACACACACACACACACACATATATATATATATATATATATATATATATATATATATACTAGCTGAGTGGCAACCGGATGCGTTGCTTTTTTTGATTTAAAATGAAATGGCTTTATATCTTAAAGATTAAAAACTGTTTATTCCTTTTTAAAAATATATTAGATTAAAAAAAATTATTTAAAATTACCTTTTTCAAATTTTGCATTTTAAACAAAAAAGCTCATTCAATTACAAAAAAATTCTAAAGGCTTTAACTTCTCCTTTCCTAAAACTAAAATTATTTCTGGTACTTCAAATTTATTTCAATTATGTTCTTGTGGATTTCAATTATGTTCTTCTAATATGTTCTTGCAACCGACGGCGGCTGGTTTCGAACCCAGGACCTTAGGATTAGACGTCAGGAGCGATACCTCTGAGCCACCGCTACTTCGGTGAACGGAACTTTGAGAAACGGAAAGGAGCTGGCCCACCCGGAATGTCAACTTTTTTTCCTGTCCTCTTCTATTGAGTTCGGCAGTTTTAATTGAATAATTATAAAAGTTTAAATTTTTGAAAGTTGAGGATAGCATCAGTGCACGCGTCTCGGCCGTCCGCGTATATCGGTACCAGTCGCGATATCCTTCTATGCTCGGTTCGCGAGATTAGCCCGTCCCCGTGTCTGCTAACTAACAAACTAACATTTGTTTACCTTCAGCTGTTAATAGTAAGATATATATATATATATATATATATATATATATATATATATATATATATATATATATAGGCAAAAGAGGTAAACAACGATAAGTAAATCCTACGTGAATAACCTGCGGTAGTTTCGTTAGAAGAGACTGACATTTTTTTAAAAATATATTTTCTTAATATCTCTAAAATCTTTTCTTTCCTTGTTTTATGATCAATTATTTATCACTGATATTGAAGACGTATTCCTCCTCGGTACCATGGCCAATAAGCTACATTTTAACCTCAGTTTTTCTTTCGCTTGAAAACTTATATAACAGGGTGAGTCCTCTCATGTGGTAACAGATTTCCGATCCAGCTGACAGACAGAAAATTGTTAGAGGACAAAATAATAAATATTACCTTTCAGTGGGAGTTAAACAAGAAATATACGGTATTAGCTTTCAAAATAGTAGACAGCTTTTGACTTCTATGACTGATACTCTTGTCACGGAACATCAAACCTTTCGTTCCGGGTAGGAATTCTACTCACACCATTCTTACAATTTAGTTTATGGCGCTACGATTGTTTTCGAAGCAAAAGCTGTAACTTGTTTATCATCCGAGTTATGTATCCTTAAGTATCAAAATCGTCATATTTTGAATTCGATTTACAGGACAGTTGACTTACATTCCCTAAACACTAGAGTAACTGTCTTTTGTAAGGGTATACTGAAACCTCTTATAAGACAAAAAAAATTTTTTTTGCACAGAAAGTTTTTCCAGAGTAGGTCTTACAGTGAAAGTACCGTAAAATATATACTATAATACGCCCACGGGTAAACTACGCATGTTTGATTTTGGGCGAAATATTTGGAAAAGATTAAAATTCGACTACAATACTATAACTCTTCAATATTTTATTAAAAACTGCACAAATATTTATTAATATTAGTAAAATTTGTAATAAAATTAAACAAAACGTCAAATTCGGTAGAAAAAACTTATAATTCAAAACAAACAATACTGTGAAATTATCAGTTTTAATCACTTTCATTAGAATACCGCTCATCTATTGTTTGTCGTGTATTCAATGTTTAAAACTACGTTTTTTTTGTACACGAGTATAATACGCATCCTAATTTTTGCGGACTGTGAAAAAAAAGTGCGTATTATACTCAAGATTTTAAGGTAAATCTAAATATAATTTGCATCGTCCTTCTCGAATTTAAGATAATAAAAATAAACTTTGCTATACTCATTCATTATAGAATTAAATATGAGCTTGAGGTAGTTGCATGGAAAATGAAGAAAACAGTTAATTTGTTGGAAAAGTTAATTAAAATCCTACTATAAAACCTAACTCTTATAATAAAATCTACTACAAAATCCTAGTGTGGAATCTATTATAGCTCTAAAATCCTTATATACACGTTTTTTGGACTGAAGGTTTAATTTCCAGAGTAGGCCTTACAGTGAAGTTAAAGTAAAATGGACTTTGCATCTTCCCGAAAGGAAGTTATTAAAACAAACTTTGCTATACTCATACATTGCAGGGTTAAATTTTAGTTTGAGGTAATTGTATGGACCATAAAAAAAAACAGTTAATCAGTAAGAATGGGAAATTAAAATTCTACTTTAAAACCTAACTCTTATAATAAAATCTACTACAAAATCCTACTGTAGAATCTATTATAGCTCTAAAATCCTTATATACACGTTTTTTGGACTGAAGGTTTAATTTCCAGAATAGGCCTTAGAGTGAAGGTAAAGTAAAATGGAATTTGGATCTTCTCGAAAGCAAGTTATTAAAACAAACTTTACTATACTTATAAATTGCAGAGTTAAATTTGAGTTTTAGGTAGTTATAAATACCATGGAGAAAACAGTGAAGCAGTAAGAATAGCCAATTAAATTCCAAAATAGAAAATAAAATTTGTACCTAATTGTGAACAAATAAAAACGATCTTCATCAGACCGCTGAGCATTAGATATCATTGTCTCTATGGAAAAATCAGAAATGCTAAGATAATAAATTTTCTATGTAAAATACCAGAAATTCTTCTAAAAATGAATGTCATAACCCGCGAGCTGGTTTATAAGATTGTCAAATAAATCGGGGTTGACAAGAAATGCAATGCTGTCTAATAGATGCACTACAAAGAAGGATGTAAGAAACTAAACGGAAATGGGAAGGAAAGGCCTGAAAGCAAAATAAAATCTAAGGGATATGTACAGTGGACGCTCGTTAATTCGAACTCGGTTAAATCGAACTCGGTTAAATCGAACTTTCGGTTAATTCGAACTAGTCCAAAGGCCCCATAAAACTTGTAATTGGAACTATTGTTAAAAATATCGCATTAATTTGAACTAAATTTTTATCACTTCGGTTAATTCGAGATAAAAATTTGACAAAAAAAAATTATTTTCCTCGTTTAACGGAGAAAATACACTCTGTATTTATTATTTTGTGTCTCAAAATTAATTGTATTTCTTTTCTGTGTAAAGAGAAACATGCCTGCATTCTTAGAGTATTGCATTTCCTCTAAACGTTAGTGGCTATTGTCCTTCTTATCAGTGCTTAACGGACAAAGCGATTTTCCGTTCTTTGTATAGATTTTCTAAGAATTTCAGAAAAGCCAGTCTTTACTACAGATTCTAGGGAGCTGCATCAGTTATGCCTGCAGTGCAGACAAGTTAATGTGGTCTAGTTTTTCTTCCTCAGTGTGTGGTGTGACAGTGTAAAAATTCAGGATGCGTATACGTGGAAAGTACAAAACCCTAACTTTGGAGACAAACGTAGAAATTTTAAAGAAAGCAGAGAATGGCGAATGTAAAACAAAATTAGCAGCTGACTATGGAATAAAAAAATACCTTGTCAACATTTGAAGAACAAGGAGTCAATTTGAGATTCATGGGAAAAATCAAATTTTGCTTGAGGAAGGAAACGCATGAGAAATGCGTCCTAGAAGATCTAGAAAAAATTCTACTGCTGTGGTTCCAGGATGTTATATCTCGAAATTTTTCCAATAAATAGTCCGATAGGGCAGACGAAGGCTGATATATTGGGAAGTCGAATGGGTATTGAAGATTTTAAATGCAGTGATGGATACCTCTCTCGATTTAAGTCAAGGCACAATATTTCTTATCTAACTGTATGTGGCCAAAGCTCTGATGTAAACGATGACGTATGCACTAATTTCGGAAAGAAACTGCCAGGTCTTTTCTATACTTACCTGCCGAAAGATATTTTTAATGCCAACGAAACTGCATTTTTAAAAAACTCTTGCCAAACAAGACATTAAATTTTAAAGGGGATGCTTGCGTAGGGGGTAAAATTAGTAAAGAGATGATTACAGCTTTAGTTTGTGTTAATATGGATGGGAGAGAAAAGCTTAAATTATTAGTGATTAGAAAGTCCAAGAATCCACGAAGTCTTAATGGAATTAAAACACTTCCAGTTGATTATGTATACAATACAAGATCATAGATGACACAAGAAATCTTCAGTAACTGGTTAAAAGGAATAGATAAGCAGTTTTTGATGCAAAAGCGTGGAATCCTCTTATTTGTGGATAACGCAACCTGCCACAATAACCTTCCAGTACTGAGTTCCATACAGGTAGAATATTTCCCGCCAAACACAACTGCGAAGCTACAGCCAATGGATCAAGGAATCATCCAGTATCTCAAAACAAATTATCGTAAGAGACTCTTAAAACAAGTCACATTTTCTTTAGATTGTGGTGAAAATTACGACATTACACTGATGACTGCTATAAATGATCTATACGTCGCATGGGATGATGTTAAAGAAAGAACAATTAGTAATTACTTTCGTCATGCTAAATTCTTGCACGCTAAAGAGAACAATCATATCGAAGAAGGTGATGATATTGATACAGATTTTCTAGAATTAAAAAAATTTAACTGTCATAACGTTACTTTTCTGATTATGTAAGGGTAGATGACGACGTGGGAGTCTGTGGAAAACTGAGCGACGATGACATAATAAAAACTATCCGAGAAGATGAAATAGAAGACACCTTATCGAAATCATAAGAGAATGCAGATGCTGTTAAGCGCCCTAATGATCAAGCCATAATGGACTCTATTAAAACTCTGAAAGTATTTATTCAGATGGAACCTTCCTCTGAAAATGAATTGAAATGTTTACTTCAAATCGAGAAGCTGGCTGAACAATGTAGTCATCATAAACAAAACCAAACATCGATTTTACAGTTTTTCCCTAAAGTGTAATTCGTATTTTTAATTAAATTTTACTTTCTAATGCATATCTATTTCTTATCTGCAAGTCTATTGCTTTTTAATATGCTTAATTTTAGATAAAATAATATGATGTATTTTCTGGGGCTATACATACTAGACGATTTTGCTTCTTCAGTGATACACTTTTAAAGTTATATATTTTCTCTTAATATCGGATAATTCGAACTTTTTTATGAGAACCTTTGAGTTCGAATTAACGAGAGTCCACTTTTTTCGAGAACTCACACAAACCAACACCAAAAACATTTAAGTTCTGATCAGATACACAAAATACACAAAGAAAGTAGTACTAAAGAGAAAATGACACGCATATTAGACTAACAAGAAAAGGAAATGTACAGCTTGCATGTAACACATAATGGTCATATTGTTAATAAAGGCAGTTTTTTCTTATATTTGACCATAGTAAGAAAAGTGGGAACTTTTAAATCTGTGTTGTTCCATTTAATTTTCTAGATCTTCTTGTTTTTAAAGGATTTTTTTACAATTTATTTTCTTCATATCTAAATTATACCTTCTAAACTCTGATTAAATCATTCCTCTCATCCTCTAGTTATAAATAATCTTATTAAATTGAAGCATACAATCAATTATTTAAAAATCTACATTTTATGTTTTACAAAAGGAATTTGAATATTTTATTTGAAAATAATCAACAGAAATTCACGTATTAAATAACATTTGATTTTTTAATTTTTTTCTTATTTTTATCTAGATTGCTTAGTAGCCAATCATACTAGAAATTATCACTTTTCCATAGATAATAATTTTTCACTTAACATCATATATTAATAAAAAAAAGTCTGATAGATAAGAAAAAAATCACCTTTAAATACATTGTATATAAGTAAAAAGAAACATTTTATTAACGTGTACAATGTGAAGTTAACATCCATCAATGCGTAATGTTTTATTCAAGTTGCGTCAAAACTTGTTAAACGTCTTATGGCGAAGGAAAACTAAAATAAAGTTGCTTAAGAATTAAAAAGCTGAAAGAAGTCAGTGTCAGTTTTATGTCACAGAGAGAAGATAAATCTGTCAAAAATGATTCTTCTCTTTTCTTGCTGGAGTGAACAAGTTGACACATCTCGCACTTAATCCAAAATATCTTTCATATCCTGTTTATGTGACGTATTTATAACAGCACGTAAATTCCATTCTGATAATGAATTTTTATTCTATCTGCCAGGTGAAATGCTTCAGATTAAAGGAAATTAGTTTTCATTGAAAAAGATTTCAAAATCAGATATTAAAAAGAAGAAAACTACATTTAGTTTAAAGTTTTAGCGTTATCTTTCATCATCGACTTTATGACTGAGTTACTGTGTTCATAGTAATATTACATTTTAATCCTCTCATGACGTGGAAGTTTAATTCGGAAAAAAAACTTGCTGCCTTTTGCTCTGTATGTATTCTAGTATTTTGTTAGGCTAACGGCATTTAGATATTGCTTACAAATTAGATTTTCATCTTGCATCGGAATAATATGTTTTCGAAATATCGCGACCACCAGACTTTATATATTAAAGAATAACATGCTGAGGCAACATTCAGAAATTTCAAGGGAGGCATATGCTGTAAATTAAAGTGTTCTTGCGTAGGTTACTTAAAAGAAAATTTCCAATAAGTTATAACTATTAAAAACACTATTTTTTACGAAATTCAAATGCTTGTGTTGCAAATGAAAATATTGGTTAAAATAAACGCTTCTCATTCAAAGGAAACAATTACTCAAAAACTATAAGGAAATCACAGTTTGAAATCTATATTGTTTATCTTAAATTTATCTCGAGACACTATTTTCGATCAATTTTCAATTTATTTTTTCATATATGTAATTTCCTGACCAAAATAAATTTTTTATATATGGTCTGGAACTTTAATATATGAAATTTTCAAACTAGTAGTACAGGAAATTGTTTTAATAATAATAAAGTATTTTAATGTATATAGCTTTCAACTGAAATTGACTTTAATTGGTGTTTTCATTTTTTAGCTTTTACGACAACGTACTGTCGTTCGTTTTTATTTATGAGAAACTTTATAAAGACTACATAAAATACGAATCTTTCATGTTTTTTTCCCAATTATTCTTCTTTTTAAGTTAAAAAGCAAATCATTACTTATATATTGTGACATTTTATGACAATCCTTAAAGTTCAGTAATAATAAGTTTGAAATTATTTTCCTCAGGCAATTCCTGTCATACAATTAAAGAAAGTGGGTGTTGTTAATTAAATAATGACATTAAACTTCAATTTCCCTATAACAGTTTTTAAATTATTTAATTTATTTTTATAATAATTAAGAAAGTAATATAATCTGAATACCCAAGCATAACCCTCATAAGAAGGATTTATGACATCTTTAAAATATCCACTTACATACACTAAAATTACAAAAAACGTGAAAGTTACACATACTTTACAATGGGGCATATTACTTTACTTTAGGCATATTAAAATGATATTACAAAATATTTTTATTCCTTTTTTTTTCGTTTATTGGTTGAAGACTCAACATTTATTTCCGGATAACGGATTTATGTTTAAAAGAGTAGAAACAATACGACTGAATGACATCAAAAACATATAAATTCATTTTTATGACATTGAAAATCGATAACTTAGCTCAAAATTTGGATTCTGATATCTTTTATCAGCGGCAAAGTTGACACATTAGGAAGCGAAACGACATTCGTATCACATTAGGTTTCAGTTTTCTTCAGTCACCCATATGAAGTGATTTTATGTCTGATGTAGCAATGTTTCCCATTTTTCCGCCCGGGAGAATTCTAATGTACCACTACCCTGCGCTTATTTAGATAAATTTAACGTTATTGGATATTCTTTTTCTGTGCTTTGAGACGCGTCTTCCAATACCTATGCGTAATCTGAGTAACGGATTTAAATAAACTGATGGAGGACAGTTTCGTTTCCGAAACTAAATTCCACACGATATCATGAAATAATAAATTATGCAGATAACATGTAAAAAGTACAGAAATCATCGAATATCACAAAATATAAGAAAAGATAATGTTAAATTGTACAAAAAATAACCGGACATTAATTGTATTACATTCCCGGTGAAAGAAGCCGTATTCACTGCGCTAGTCAATGGCGTCTCCAAGGGGGGTGCAGCAGGGGCAATTGCCCCCCCCCCCAAAAAAAAAAGCCCAGGATATTTTTTCCTAGCCTAAAATTATATAATCATAGACCTAATACTAAATGAGTTTAAATTAAAAATGAGAGGATGTTTATTTCTTATATATATATATATATATATATTATATATATATATAATAAAAACAAAGGAGAGATGTCGGACCAGGGCAGGTGAATGGAGAGGATAACAAGCTGTCGCGGGCGATGAAACACAGGCCGGGGTGTACTCATGGTCGGCTTCAGTAAACGAGTGGCAGGCACGAAGGATAATAATTTAAAGTCCACCACTAGAAAGGAAGAGGCGTTCTCAGTTCAATTTAATTTTAATTTTCAGGAATTTCCGGGTAGCGTCATACAGTTTCCTTTTCACTGAGTTACACACCATCGTTGCTGGACATTAATCCGTACACTATGGCATATTCCGGCCTCTGTCGGGATCGGCATTTACAGGACAAAGGGGACTCAGCGCGCCCAAATTCTTACATCTTACCAGACCTGTGGCAAACACACAAAGTGTCCAGAACTCTAGGTTCACGGCCGTGAGGTACAGGCTCGCTGAACTTTTTTGATTGGTTAGAATTGACACTTGACTTTAACGCGTCACATGGGGTGGCGATTTCAAATGTTCTACAAGGTTCGATCTTATATAAGTAATGGCCGCACGTGGCCGTCGAGAAAGATCTAATAGATTAATTTGGTTATTCCTAGGTCAAATTTAAATGAGGGATAATTTTCTGTTGCGATAAGACAAAGTTCATGAAGGGAAAGGTTTGAAATTCGTTTCATATATATATATATATATATATATATATATATATATATATATATATATATATATATATATATATATATACATATATATATAACCCTAAGAGCTGACGTTGACCCCCCCCCCAAATCTCTGGACTGGAGCCCCCTTGGCTCTGGTAGGTTTGTAAATGTAGATAATCATTCTCATTTTTTGTCATCTTGTTAATGTTGCTTTTGAGGATCTATATTGTCTTTACATGAAACTCCTCCGTTTTAATATATGATTATAGAAAGGCACGTTCGGGACTAATTTATTTCTTCGTTTATCCGTCTTGAGCAGAAATTTTACATCAAACTTTTAGATGATCATCGTGCCAACTGTTCTGTAAGGGTTAAAGATTCAACGTGCCACGTCGTGAGCCTGGTCTCGAATTTTGGCCCCAGTATCTATGGGTCTGCCTTGTGCGTGCATTGGGTTTGATATTCGTTTACCTTTATAGTGCTCCCGTAATAGACAACAGGTCTCATGGTGTATATCAGCATATATCCTCACGATAATTTTTCACGATGCTGCTTTCTAAACAAGGATCACTTCAGAGTTGAAAACATTTTACCTGGAAACGCAACACTAGCACATAAGCAATAAATGATACTTTAAATTTCCCAGTTTATTTACCGAAATAACTGATTTGTTGTTATTGGATGTATGTGTATAATCATGCGTTGGATTAAATGTAGGATTTAAAAAAACTTGTAGTACGTATTTTGATATTTTTGAATGAATCTCTTAGCTTTTTGCAATTGTAAAGCGTGACACATTTACATACATATGAAACTTTAATGAATATATGCAACCATAGTTCTTGTGAATTCAGTGTGGCGTTCACCAAAGTATCTTTTGGCTGGATCCACTGAGAAGCAATTATCTCCTGAAGACAACGCTTATTACCTACTTCGCCGTAAAATTAAGAGCATGTTTTAAAAGCCTACTTTCAACATGTAGTTGTGTTATTTAGGTCTGTGAAGTTATAATGAAAAAATATGAACGTGTTGTTTTATATAACTAAATTCTGTTGGCGTGTTTTCTCCATGCTACAGAACTATTGTAACCGATTCAAACGTACCATATTTAACAACATAAATGAATATAATATACTGATATGGAACTAAGAGGATTATAAAGCTTGCATAAGATAACGCATAAAATAACATAGTATTGGAAAGGTAAACAACAAAAGAGATGTGTCTGAAAAATTCCACCTCCAAGCGCAAAATGTGGTAAATGGGCTAATAACAGGATACAAAAAGAATAATGAGACACATTAGTTTTGAATACTTAAAGGATATTTTTGAAATTATTCAAACGAAATTAGTAGCAGTTACATTATTCATGTATGTGTTCATATAATATTTCTACAAAAGAAAAATTTCAGTATAAACGTACGAGTGCAGTAATAGAGATTGCGTGTACTTTCCCTCCCTTTAAAATGTCCTTTTATTTTACATCAATTTTGTACGACAGTATAAAATTTTTCAAAGCAAAGTAAATACATTTATAACATTAGAGTAACTAATTTTATATCGACAATTATAAAAGTACCAAATTCTCAGGTTAAAACACAAATACATTACATGAAAATAATATGTATTAGTAAAATTCTTATTATACTATATAGACTGTTTAGCAACACTAATCTATGAAAAATTCAAGATTTAAGCACGTTCAAAGTATCAGTAACGAAAATCTTTACAATTATAACATGTTATTAAAAATCAAACATTATTTGCACCTATGGGAAAGATTAATTTTAGTAATACTTTACATTTAACATTTTGAAATGACTTTTTATATAACATGTTTGACTTCATCGTGGTAGTAAAGTTTCATGAAGTTGTACTTAGTTTTCCTCTCTTTGTATAATTTTCCCTGAAAAAAATTATTTAAGAATAGTATTATGCAAATTTAAATATTTTCTTGACAAAGAAATTGGATTTATCAACTCAGTTTAGTTTCATCTATTAAACTATAAGCCTGATTTAAAAAATATTGGTAAGATTTCTCCTTAAAAGAAAAAAAAAATTTCCATAAAATTTTCTCAGGATTTCATTTTCATACAGCCACTAATATATGTGGTCCAAATTGGATTCAACTTCTTTAAAAGATATGCATTTAACTTTCCGAAATAGAGAAGAGCAATATGGATAACAAAAGTTTACCGATTTGACGAATAATCATTAACCTTCCAGCATTCGCGATCTCTATTAGAACATGAAAGGTCACGTGTATTTCCCAGATACGTTATTGTACAATATAAATTTTTAAAAGTTTAATTAGTGACATTATGTTGTAATTACTTAAGAGTTAATAAGTACGCTTTATTTAACTAAATGTTATTTAAATTGCAAGATTGTATATTCCATTATTTAAAGAAACACAAACAACGTAAATATGAATCCTTAAAAGCAATGTAATATGATCAAAGTGTTGAAATGACATGAAAATACAATAAATGAAATTGTGGATAACCCTACTGAACTATTTACATTTGTAATATAAATGTATAAACATAATATAAAAGAAAAGGAATTTAAAATTAGATAGGAAAAAATTGGACTAAAAGGAAGAAATTAGACTTTATAGTCATTGAGTCGCAGCATTGTAGGGTTGGCAAATGTGTTTAGAGTGCTCCAAACATATAAATTTCTTGCAAATCTCACAGCTGAATCCCCTGATCCTGGTGAGCTTGTCCTTTTGGCAGGGCTTGCATATTTTTTTCCATGACGTCGCTTCTTCCACTTCTTCAACGCCTTGTTCTGCTTTTCTTTTCAACATTTTAATTTTTAGCTCACTTTGCAGAAAGGTAGGTGCTCTTCGGTCAACGTTTTCTTTCACAAGGGCACTGTGGCATCACTGCAAGTAGATAAGGCGATTCTCTCTGAGGCGTTGCTAAAAATTACTACTATGAGATCCATAACAAAGAAAGACAGAGTTCTAATTAAAAGCGAAGTCCAATTTTTTAAAACAAAAACTCAACAATTTATTAACAACAAATTAATATTTAAACAGTGCAACATATTCAATTAAAATCCCGTGCAGATTCACAACGTACGGAGCCTAAAACACACATCCGCACAGGCCGCGTTCTCAAGCGTCTCTCTCCAATGTCTGGATTTTCAGACGGGGTGGAGGGGCCGGAAGATTATCGGCTGACAGCTCTTCTTAGACGCCAAACTTTATTACATTGCAGAAACGTTAAGATGACAGCTTTACTGCCTGCATCTGTGGAAAAAATCCCCCCCACGTGTTCTGAACTGGTGGGAACGAGCAACACATTCCTTGAAAATCACGCAGCTGTGTTTCAAGCTCTTGTGGGGTCTCGAAAAAATAAGACCATATTTCCAGTACGCTACAGCACATTGAAAGCAGTTAGACTCAAAAGTAACAGCCATAATTTTTAACCCGAGAGAACTCGCACAGGGTATGACATGCTCAATCCATTTTCATTTAATGTTTTTCTTATCTTCTTCTTATCGGATTAGGCCGAAATTTCGTGTAGCACATTCAATATCACATTATTTCAGCGGGTTAAAAACTAGTTCTGCTCTAAAAATAGGTTTTGAGGAAAATATTTCTGGGGGTATGTCATACCCATGCGAGTCCTCGCGTCAGTCAGATCTTTACTTTTTTCTGTCAGTTTAGTGCATCATGGCGCGCTTTTTGAATTGCGACGAGGAAATGAAGCAATTGCGACACTTTTTAGAGTCTGTTTCTAGTGATGATGAACCTTTATCCGAAGATAATGATGCCTCTGAGGATGGAGAATACTGCAGCAATCATGATTCTTCAACTGAAATTGAGACAGAAACCGAAGATAAAAGTTCACTGTCAACAGCCGATTTTTATATTGGTGAAGATAAAATTACAAAATGGCTGAAGAAAAAATACCGGCAAAATGTAAGGAAGCCTTCAAGGAACGTAATTAGCAAGCTTACAGGTAATAGACATTATTCAAGAGTTGTCGCTTCTCCCGTAGATACATGGAATGTTCTCTTCGATAGCAACATGCTAAATATAATGGTGCCTCAAACAAAAAAAAACTTATTCAAGACTTCAATGGAACTGGAAATCACTAATAGTGAACCGCCTCCAAAAAACTCAAGACAAAATACAAACGATGTTAAATTTGCCCAAGTAATAAGGACAGAAAAACAAATTTTATGTGCCAAAAATGGGGAAAACGTCTCTGTATTGAACATCAGTATGTAGTTTGTAAAAATTGTCTGTAAAAAATGTAAGTATTATTAAAATTCACTAAAAATCTTTAATTTATTATTTTATGTTCTTTAGTTACGTAAGGTTTGCATATAAACAATATTAATTTATATTTAAATAGCAGAAATGAACTAGGGTATGAGATACTCGGCGTGAGTTATCGTGTTCGAAATTGGGCGCGAGTGCTCGCGGGTTAATAATAAAACAATAAAGACTTCTTATAAAAAACACAGATATAACGAAAACTTACACGAACAGTTGCACGTAAATCTGAAATACAGATGGCGGATACGCGGCACCATATTAACTCCTCAAAACTCAGGGGATGATTGAAAGTAGGTCAAAGTGAGCAGGTAGGATAGCCAAGTGCTGCCTTTCGTAGCGCTTTCTCTGGCCTAAAAATATAAATCCTAATTCAATTCGAGTGTATCTCCCACATACGTGCGACTGCTTGAAGGTTAACTAAGCGCATGTAAAAAATTACTTTTAAAAATGCAGAAAATCATTTATGAAAGCAAGAAGCACATGTAAACATATGCAAATCTCGCTTCCTGTTAGGTTAGAAAAAGCACTAAATATCTGTGATACAGAAAAAACAACTTTTCCTTCAGCCATAACAAAGAAATTTTAAATTTTGGTCCAAGGCCCTGATGAATTGAGCTGTATTTTATTGGGTTCTTTATTATGGAAGTAACACATAGGTGAAATACCATCTCTTTCTACAAGGATAAAGCACACGGTAATCCATGCCTTACTGGGAATTTGATCTACTACATGATTTGGGCAGTAGAACTGTTCCGTGGTACAAATTAGTACGTTATAAATCACAACTAATAATTTTAACTATCACTGATGGCTACACTAGAAATTTAAAGATACCATTGGAGAAACCGTAAATTCAAAGTAGTTAACATGCCTCCAAAAGAAACTGACACTTTAAGCTACTTCAGATATCGCTTATCTATGAACTCAACAAATTTTAATGAGGATTCAGCTCTGATTCGGCCTCAGGCTAGCTACGCAAATTTATTAAATCTCCATCTCTTCAAACTGGCGTAGCTGGTTGACAAGAATCTAAGGACGGAATCACACCACCATAAGAATTTCATATTAAAAATAGTGAACGTCTCACCCAAATTAAATAAGCACTAAATGATATATATGTTTTCTCAAAACTCATTGAGTATCGACGATAGATCATTTGACTGTGAACCGGGTTCATCTAAGTTTTGTAAACGTATATAATTTCATGTACTTCGACTAAGTCAATCATTTTTGAACAGCTCCATCATTTTTCTAAAGCAATGCGATATTTACTTAACATTTTGCCTTTAACTCTGCAGTTGTATAGTCACCTGCTCTAAATTAGAATACTCTGAGCTCCCAATTTTCTAAGTTAATTAATGCGGGTGGGCTGCGAAAACAAGTATTTCTGAAATAAGCTTCAGTTTAAGGAGTTTTTGTTCGGGACATACCTAGCGCCGTAATTAGATGTTCCATTTTAATCTCCGATCGAATTACTTACATTTTAAAATCAGACAGCCAAAACAATTATTTCCTCAAATTCAAACACACTGTTCGGAGGTTTTTAAAAAAGTAACATTTTATGATTTAAATTAACGTTGAATTAGAAAACTCCCAGATTTTCAGTTTTTTTATTATAGATAAATTTTTTTATATTTCAATTCTCATGAAAACATGGAACCATGAAAACCTTCTTTCAGTTATATTCCTTGTTATCTTTAACACATTACTTCCTTTATATGATACATAGATGCCACAGAAATTGAACTATTGCACTATGCGAGTACAGCCCAGTTCTATTATATTATACTATTTAATGATATCCATCGCCACGTGAAAAATTTTTCACATACACTGTCAGAAAAAAAAATGTGCTGTCGGGGGACCCCCGTCAGGAACGAAGTTCCTTACGTTATTTTTTCAACTTTAAACGTTATTTAATATGTAGATTTCTATTGATTATATTAGTGTATTTTTGTCACGGCAAAAAGCGCAGCTCTCTTTTATTCAACCAACCAACCAACCAACCAACTCTCTCTCTCTCTCTCTCTCTCTCTCTCTCTCTCTCTATTTTATTAAAGTTAAAAATTTTAATACATAAATTAATTATTTTTATTAAAATAAAAAATTTTAATATATAAATTAATTATTTTGATTTAGATGTTAACTAGCATAATTTTTAATCGGATTAATTTTATTATTTAATCACCAACAAAAATAAATTAATGACACAATATAAATACCGTGTGAATTAAAACAATAACAAACAATAAATAAGTTTAAACAGAAAGATGCGATTCCATAGGGACGGTATAAAATCTTTCAAGTAAGCATTTACAACTGGTCGAAGTTTATATAAACGATCATGCTGAGGGTCACCATGTGATGGTTGTTTACTGTTGTCATTAAAATGTAGAAATTCTCTTATCTTTTCAAAGCGTTTTAATGACATACATTCTTTTATTACATCATCGCCTATGGCAGGTAACCAATATGGCCTAGTGTTTGGTACATGTACAATAGACATCATTATACAAATACTAATGCATTGTTTAATTTTTAAATTTGTTACATTGACACACTTTTCTGGGTTTTTTTGCACACTGTATAAATTTGTTTCTTGGACTATATGCTCAATCAAATCTTCTGTAAAAAGATAACTAAAAAAATGTAGAGGTGTGTTTAAATTCATAATTTCAAGACCGAGATTCTCGTCACCTCGGAATAAAATTTGATCATCATTTAGAAGTAAATTAGTTTTTTTCCAGTTGTTTGCAGGCTTTGTTCTCCCTGTATTATTTCTATTAGTTTTTGGCATGTTCCCACCATTAGGCAGATCAAGAAAATCGCTATTATCAAGCAATGATACATCATCTTCCAAATCACTACTACCATCAAAAATTGCATCACAAACTTTGTTTGGTTTATAATTAGGATCACCTGTGCTGCCATCGCTTTCTGAATCAGATCCATCTTCACTATGATAACTCCACGATCTGTTCATAAGTTCCTCAATTTCTTTCTGTGTAAAAAGCTTTCTTCCCACCATTTCCTTAAAAAAATGGCGTAAGCACACCATGTATCATTTTTGATACATAAAATTGAAATCATACTTGAATTTTTTATAAAAGAATAAAGAGGTATAGTAATAATAATTATAAAAGCTACGTACCTCTAAAATATATTTATAAAACTTTCAAAGATGTAAACTGACTTTAAAATACTGAAAATATAGCAAATACTAAGGCAGCTCTGGTATGATTTGAACGGCTATCTTTTACTGAGATCGCAGTTGCATTCCTGCTGCCATCTATACTACGAAAATGTATCTAACAGTGATTAAAAGCTTTGCTGTGATGTTTCAAAATTAATACAAGGTACACAAGTGGATAAAAAATATTGCTTTTGAATATAAAGGGGGAAATAACTTATGTATCACATTTGATACAGTGTGCAGTGAAGGGTTTTAAAATTGCCGGTAGCTCTTGTGCAGGGATTTGAACCGGGGACCTCTGCAGTCCGATGCTCCGCAGGACCTCTGCACTCAGAAGTACGATGCGATAACAATTCAGCCACAGAGTCCTTGAGAAAAAGCTCTTATGAAGGGGGCATAACGCTATTTCGTTACGGGACAAATTCCTGCCAGTTCACTCTACTGTAAGCCGCGTAAAAGAACTTCGTTCCAAAAATATATACACTCAGAAGAAATTGAGCTACTATCACGAAACTTGGCAGGGATGTAGTTTGGTAAGAGATGTGCAAGTGATTAAAATTTCGACGCCAATGACACAAGGGTAAGCGCGCTATGCGCATATGAGATGCACAGCTGGGAGAGTTTAAAAGCATGATTGCTCGTGCCATAGGGTTATTCAAACCAATCTGTCTACTTGGATGGACGGTATTGTGACTAGAGATGCCGCTGAGACGTAACCGGCGACAGTACGAACAATTGTCGGACTTTGAGAGGGGGCGTATAGTAAGCCTCAGAGAAGCAGATTGGTCGAACAGGCGTATCGGCCGCCACCTTTGTCGGAGCGAAATGGTAGTTGCTCTGTGTTGGCAACAATGGACCACGGAAGGAATACTCTACCTTCGCGGAGGGTCAGAGCGTCCCAGGAAAACAAATGCACGCGAGGATCGCGCAATCATAAGAGAGGCCACGTCCGGAGCAACAACGTCGTTAGAATCGGTTCGCCACCATTTACCACCATCCAGACATCCGTTACTATCAAGGGAAACCCTTCAAAGACGACTGGCCGACGCAGGTATAAGGAACCGACGTTCATTAGGACGACTACCACTGACCCCACATCATAGGCAGTGTCGATTGGATTTTTGCCGACCTCGGGCAAGTTGGAGTGTGACAGACTGGAAGCGTGTGATCTTCACCGATGAATCCCGATTCAGTCTCAATGTTGATGACCAGCACATACGCGTGTGGAGGCGGCCAGATCACGGATCAAATCTGGCATTTGTTGTCGAGAGACATACGGCGATTACACAAAGTGTGATAGTGTGGGGAGCGATTTGTTGGGACACACGATCACCTCTAGTCGTCCTTGAACACGCTTTGACGGCACGCAGTTACGTGGACTAAGATTTTAATGCCAATTTTACTTCCTATCAAGTCGCCCAGGTACTATTTATCAGCAAGACAACGCTCGTCCACATACTCCCAACAATGTCTTCAAGGATATGACGTACTCCCATGGCCTGCCAGGTAAACAGACCTCTCGCTAATACAGCATGTCTAGGACGTGCTTGGAAGGCAACTGCAGCCGTCCCTGAATACTGGTGAATGTACTGCCCAGTTGCAAAAATTATGTCATGATCTTCCGAAGGAGGTCATAGGTGATCTCGTTGATTCGATGTCACACCGTGTTTCGGCTTGTATAGCTGCTAGAGGTGGATTTACTATTTTCTGATTTGTAACATTTTTTATGCGATATCTTCTTAATAAAACGGTCTGTTCTTCTGAATTTGTAATCATTTGCTTATCTACTCATACACTACATACATGTTTAGTTTTGTGATAGAAGCTCGTTTCCTTCTGGGTGCATATATTTTTTGTGACAGAGTGTATTTTCAGAATGCATCACAGACACTAGCCTTATAAAACTACAACAACCAAATTTAAAATACTTGATTTTATCTAAAAAGTTTTTCAATAAACGTACGAGATGAAAGCTAATAATTTTACTGATAAATGTATATTTATCAGTAAAATTATCACCAGATAAGTATATCGATGTGCATATTTTAAATCCATACATGTATATATATATATATATATATATATATATATATATATATATATATATATATATATATATATATACATATATATATACACTCATGGACAAAAAAATTAGAGCACCAAGAAATAATTGCGGGATCGTAACGAAACTTGCAATGAAGGTACATGTCGTGGAGATATGCAAATGATTATAAATGCAGCGTGATTGCGCATTACGTATAGCCGGTAGAGGGCGTTGAACATCGTACTGTGTGGAGTATAAAACAGGTAACCAAAGCTTGTTTGAATGTGCTGAATCATTTACAAAGGAAGAGCTGAGATAAACATGCCATTACGCCGTGTTCGAAGACAATATAAGCAGTTGTCGCAGTTTGAGAGGGGGAGAATCGTCGGGATGATGGAAGCTGGGTCGTCATCTAGGCGAGTAGCTTGTCAGTTAGGCCGCTCTGATTGTGTTGTGAGGAGGTGTTGGGACCAGTGGACCCGAGAGATGTCATGTACACGAAGACCAGGCTCAGGACGCCCTCGACAGACCAGTCGTCGAGAAGACCGCCACATCGTAAGAAATGCACGCGTACAGCCAACTGCTTCATCGGCCGCCATTCAGGCACAGGTAGCACCTTCACTAGGGGCCTCTGTGTCTTCTCGAACCATACGAAGGCGCCTGGCTGAAGGACAGTTGGTATCGCGGCGCCCATTACGTGTGCTGCCCTTGACGCCCACCCATCGACGCCTCCGTTTGAAGTTTTGCCGCGCACGAGGAAACTGGACTGCAGCGGAATGGAACCAGGTCGTCTTTAGCGACGAATCCAGATTCAATCTCGGCAGTGATGACAATCGTGTTCGTGTGTGGAGAGCCCGTGGTGAACGCTTCAATCCTGCCTTTGCTGTACAGCGACACATCGCTCCCACAGCTGGTGTGATGGTATGGGGTGCCATTGCCTACAATACACGGTCACCCCTAGTATTGATCCGTGGCACAATGACAGCCCAACGGTATGTTCATGAAATCCTGCAACCACATGTGTTGCCACTCATGCAACGGCTCCCAGGAGCCATTTTTCAACAAGACAATGCTCGGCCTCATACGGCAAGGGTGTCACAAGACTGTCTCCGCACTGTTACTACCCTTCCTTGGCCTACCCGATCCCCAGATTTGTCTCCAATCGAGCATATCTGGGATCATTTGGGACGACGAGTTGGGCATCCCACGAGTTTGAACGAACTAGAGGCAAAGTTACAGCAAATATGGAACGAAATGTCTCAAGACATCATACAGAACTTGTATGACTCAATGCCCGATCGTATCGTATCGTGCATTCGCGCTAGAGGGGGTCCAACGGAGTATTAACTCCTCCGTTCTTTTGCCCTTTTCTCTGAAATAAATTATCGTTTTTCTTTGATTTTCTTATCATTTACTTACATCAAAGTAGTCATTACGTATGTAAAATTTCGTTTCATTTTGACGACTCCTTCTTGGTGCGCTAATTTTTTTGTCCATGAGTGTATATATATATATATATATATATATGTAATAAAATTAAATCATAAAACATCTCTTTCTAAATTTATTTTCTATAATATAAAAACATGTTTTCTAAAAAGTATGTCCTTATATCTCTGAAATTTAGTGTTTGTCCATTTAATAAAACGGAAGTCCTTCAAACGTGTAGTTTTGTTGTTGCATAAGACTTCTATACACTGATAACTCTCCAATCTGAACGATTCCAGTCGCAGTCCAGTTTACTTTATCTCTAGAAAAAACACCTCGGAAGCAGACATGGTATTACGTTATCGCTTTAGTATGACACATAACAGACAGCCGTAGCACATACTTATATTTTTATATGGATTTATGTTTATCATTTGAGAAGAAGTATTTCCAGTCTTATGGCTAGTAGAAACGTCAGCAAAAGTACGCACCGAAAGTAAGCATATACGATGGTCATTTGTGAGTCTGGACAAAAATAATGAATACGGTATGTTATGAAAAGGTTTTGACTTATTTTTCTACTCTATCTCCTTTCAGGTCGATATTTTTTGTCCGATGATTTTCAAGCTATTTTATTAACTCAGTAAAGTAAGATTTGTCCAACGTTGCAAAATAAGCTTTTGATTCACTAATTAATTCGGGAATAAATGCAAATTTCTGCCCTGCAAGAAATGCTTTCATATTTTGGAAAAAAGTGACTGTCCGAAGGGGACAGAAAATATGGAGGTTGGGGGACAATTTTGTACCATAATCACAATAGATTTTTCACCGCAATCGAATATGCAGCCAGAGAATTGTCATGATAGAAAATAACCTTTAAAAAATGTTCCCTCTCTGTTTTAATTTCAATATTTAAATTACCAAGTAAAGATGAGCATTTTTGCCCATTTCCGAGTAGTTAATAAAGATTGGACATCCCCCAAACTGTGGTCAAATACAGTCTTGCTGATGGACATGGAAGGGTGTCATTTACTCTTTCTTTGGTACGGAATCTTCGGCTTCAACCTACAGGTTTAATTTTTCTCTCTTTCTTGCTGGTAGGGATGTATACATGTTTTCACAACTGTTACGAAACGACAGAAAAAATCTTCTGAATTCGTAAGAAACAACTGAAAATTGTGTTTTAAAGTGTTCACTCGTTCACGTTTTTTATCAATTGTGAACATGGCATCCACCTCGCCAACAACTTTCTTATATTCGAACATTCATTGAAAATAGTGTGTATAGATGAGATCTCAACTGCCTCAGAAATCTCTGCACATTTTTCTTCTGTCCTTCGTGGACATTTCATGGATTTTTGAGTAAATCCTAGCAGAATGACCTCAGCAGGATGACTAGAACTTTTAGAGTCATTCGAAAAATTTTGCCTCAAAGAAAATCTTCCTGGTTACTTGTAAATAATTCCAGGGGAAGGTGCAAACTCGCTGTAATTTTTAGCAATTATCGACTGAGTTTATGCCTCCATTTTCCCTCTTACGAAGGAATGTTTCACGTTTTTGATGTATTACATGGCATTCACCTCGCCGACAACTTTCTTATATTCAAACATTCATGGAAAATAGTGTGTACAGATGAGATCTCAACAACCTCAGAAATCTCCGCAAATTTTATCTTTTGTCCTTCATGGACATTTCATGGATTTTTCAGTAAATCCTAGCAGAATAACCTCAGCAGGATGACTATAACTTTTAGACACATTCGAAAAATTCTGTCTCAAAGAAAGTCAACCTGGTTACTTGTAAATATTTCCAGGGGAATGTGCAAACTCTCTTCAATTTTTAGCAATTCTAGACTGAGTTTATTCCTCAATTTACTCTCTTAAGAAGGAATGTTTCATCAGCTCATTTATTTTCATTCTGTGAACAGTCACGAGTTATTGACCGAGTAAAGTGGCTGTCAATCGAAGACTAAGCACGGAACCTGTTTACAATTTGACATGCTGCTATTTGGGGCATGGCAAATATGAGAGCACAAACATTTTCAGTTCAGTGGCGCTATGTCAAGGATTTTGCACGTGCACTAGATAACAACCCTTGTGAATGAACGTTTTCATTAGAAAATGTTTGGAATATGAGGTTTTGTATAATTGTATAGGTGTACATATGTATGTCGCACGTGCACACACATAACAGCACACACACACACACACACACACACACACACACACAGATATATATATATATATATATACATACACACACACACACACACACATATATATATATATATATATATATATATATATATATATAATAACGCCCAACCATTATTAACTGTTTCGCCCCACCTTTTTTACTTAACGCGTATTCAAAATTATTCCCTTTTCAATAAAGCCTAGTCCCTTTTTGCAAATTGCGACCAACAAGCAAACGAATTCACTAACTACACTGGTGTAAGAAATTAAGAGAATTTGCAGACTTGGTCGATTATCTCTAGAACTACTGTACCGATTTTAATGAAATTTGATATGTATTTTGCAGCAATCGGATAATTTAATATTGTAACAGTAAAAATGAGTAACCACCAATGTTTATATGATGGACTGAGGTGGCGAATTGTGGGGAGGCTAGAAGCCGGCCAATCTCAAGTCCAAATTTGTAGAGAGTTCAATTTAACGCCCAGCATCGTTTGTAACTGATGAAAACAGTTCCAGGATACCGGATCCATCGAGAGAAAGCCTGGGCAAGGTCATCCAAGACATACGACGGCCAGAGAAGATCGCCATTTGTCGATTACAGCGAGGCGTAACAGGAATGCTACAGCTTCTCAGCTCTCTTGTGACTTGTATGCAGCCACAGGAACCCGTGTATCAAGGGTGACTGTTTCCAAAAGACTTCATGAGAGAGGGTTGTTTGCAAGAACACCTGCTGTTTGCGTCCCGCTCACTTCTACGAACAGGAGAATCCGTTTATCATGGTTCAGAGAGCATAGAGATTGGAGTATGGATCAATGGGCGACCGTTCTCTTCACTGATGAGTCCCAGTTCAGCCTACACACGGATTCTCACCGTACGTTCATATGGAGAGAACCAGAGACCCGCTACCTACCCTCCAATGTCCGCGAAATCGACCATTATGGCGGAGGAGGTTTAATGGTCTGGGCAGGCATCATGTTGGATGGCCGCACACCTCTCCATGTCTTCGAAAGAGGCACTGTGACTGGTGTGAGGTATACGGATGAGGTCTTGGAGCCCTATGTATGCCTTTTCAGGGGTGCAGTTGGCCCTGAGTTCCTTTTAATGGACGATAACGTGAGGCCACATAGAGCTCTTCTGGTCGACGAATTTCTAGAGAGTGAGGATATTCGCCGGATGGATTGGCCAGCCAGATCTCCTGACCTTAACCCTATAGATCATGCCTGGGACGCTCTGGGGAGGGCAATTGCAACTCGCAAACCTCCTCCGAGAACTGTCCAGGAAATGAAAACAGCGTTGTTGAACGAGTGGGACCAATTGTCACAGGAAATGATAAACTGCATTATTTCAAGTATGAAATCACGCTGCGAGACCTGTTTATCTGTAAGAGGGGACCATACCCCCTATTAACCCATCTATCAACCCATTTTTTTGTTTATTCTGCAACCGCTGTTTCATACCTTCCGACTCTAACGAGTGTTACGCACGATCATTGAATTATTGAATGGTTATGTGTTTTGTATTGTATGAATGTATGTACATATCAAATTTCATTAAAATCGGTACAGTAGTTCTAGAGATAATGGACCAAGTCTGCAAATTCTCTTAATTTCTTACACCAGTGTAGTTTGTCCCTTAAGCCACGCGCTGAAAATCAGGCGCCTGCGATTCAGGATGATTCATAAACCACGCGACTTGCATAGCATGTTCGGAATCTTGAATTATGGCCCACGTGGTCAAGTCGGATGATCGGCCCTGGCCAATTAAAGAAATGTTTACACCTATCATCACGGTAGCGCCCCCACGGTTTAAAGTATGGGTGAGGATTTTTGAGCTCTGCTTCATTCTTTCCCTGCCTTACTATCGTTCTCTCGTCCCTTGTACGCATATTGCTCCAACGATACTACAATGTAAAGTCTACCTTCTGACTGCGCAGGCAAAGGACCGGTGGCATTACTATTATGTGTGTCCTGCCTTAAATATTCCAGTGCTTAGCTGAATATCTGCGGAATTATATCATCGAGATTTTTAATAAATCAGTTCCATGGATAGTGTTTGTGTGTCGCGTCTCTGTTCTGTGTGTCCATCAATGACTCTTCTCTCTGTGGTTACCTCCCCGATGTGTCAACGGCTCTCGTGAAATGGTCTTCTTCTCATCACTCTGGCGCCGTCTACCCAGACGTGTTTCGTATCAGCTACATAGTTTTCATGGTTTTAGTGTAAAGTTAAAGTTTATCGTGCGTGTCGGCCGATATCATTATATATATATATATATATATATATATATATATATATATATATATATACAGTGGTACCTCGACTTACGAGTGTCTCGACTTACGAGTTTTTCGAGATACGAGCATTCTTTCGGTAGATTTTTTGCTTCAAGTTAAGAGCTAAATTTCGGGTTACGAGCAATCTTCAGATATCCCACTGCTAGTTTGAGCAGCGAATGCCAAGATATGTGCTCATCAAATGAGAACACAAGAAGCATATAATATTTACAACCTTTATGTACAATTATTATACAATTGTATAATATTATTCTGAGACTACTATCCAGTCTTAAACCGAGAGATTGGATTCTGAGAAAACGTTCTTCGGATTCTCAGAAAGAAGAATCTGGACATTACAGCCACATTGAACGATGCAACAATCACCCACCATCCGCGTCCCACTCGTTCACTTTAAGAGAGTAGCTGGTAATAAAAGCGAAAGTGAGAAAAGCGGGGCGAAAAGATCAAAAATCAACGAATAAGATTTAATTTTTCAGTTCAACTTTTCCCCTCCTCTTCCATCAGCATCTTCAAGTCTGATCTCCAAGGTGAATGTTGTACATTACACTTAATAAAACAAATTTACTGCAGTACATTCTGTTGTATTGCCTTTTTGTTCAATGTTCGTCGTTTATAAGCACGTTTTTCTTATTTAAAAACATGCAACAAAAGAATTGCGGTGTTTTGGGGGAGCTCGGAACGAATTAATGGCATTTCCATTCATTTCAATGGGGAAAATTGATTCGAGATACGAGTATTTCGAGTTACGAGCTAAGTCATGGAACGAATTAAACTCGTAAGTCGAGGTACCACTGTATATAGAAAAATAATTTATGACCGCATTTAATTGTGGATAGATGTGATACCCAAATTATTTGATAATATTTTTCACAAAGCGAACCGACCTAAGAAAGAGAAATAAAGTATACTTCTAATGCGATCTAAATGAGGAGTCATGATTTGAAAATATATGAATTTGATTGAAAAATTGCCTCAACTGCCCAAACATAACATTCTAATATACACTAAGCCCCGTTGTTCTGGGAAACAGATTGAAAAGCATGAACATTTTTATTCAGTTAAACCGTGCTTTCATAAGTAGTTTAAAGCAATAATACATTTTGTTGATAAATCAACTATTACCAGTTTCCACAGCGTAACACTACTATAATAATGCATATTAAGCACTATTAAATAAATATAATGAGGCTAATTTCCATAAATTATTATGAGTGAAAGACGATAAGTAAGAAAAATAATAATGTACAGCATACACATTTTTTTCATTAGTTAAGTAATGGATAAATCTTTCGTACAAATTTCAGCTTTTTATCTTTTTTTCCATTTTCGTTCCAGTAAATCTTTTTAATCCTTTTGCCAAGACTAACAGTTCGATCTCGTGATTTTTTATTACCCTTACTGTGCAGTTTTCCATTTGGTTATTTTCACGAGAGGTTTATGGAAATATTTTATATAGAAAAGTTTTTTTCGCCCAAAATAACGCAGTTTCTAGCCACATGTTCGCATAATGGATGCTTTTAATGTAGAAAAGCCATGCAAATGCAGGTTAAGACGTCTAAGTTATCTTAGAGAGCATAAACTTTTTCCGCTGCATTTCATACATTTACTTTAATGAAAGATGCGTAAAAGATATGCATTTTTATTGCCTCATTACTCAGCTCAAAGAAATTTGGCTCTTTTTATAACGATAGTTGCGTAAAAATTTTATTTGCAGTTACTTAAAATGGGACTTTTACAGCTCTATATCCATATTTTTTTAATTATGCTTATTAAAGGATCATATAAACTACATTATTTTTCCTGATTATCAAACGCTTTACCATCATTTTTCCGCTTATGTTCACGATGCATATATTCATAATGGGATTCAAAGATCTTTAATTACGAATACTGTTAGCTAGAATAATACGTTATTCGTTCACGGTGAAATGTAAGATAAGAATTTACTTACATGAAATGAACCTATATTTATTTATTTAACATTTTCACTTATATCTATTGAGAAGCACGATTTTGAAAAAAAAATTAAATTCAATAAATTAAATTCAATCTATATATATAAAACAGTTCCGTAACTGACTCATTCATTCACTGACTGACTGACTGACTGACATACAACGCACAGACCAAACCGCTGGACCTAAAGGGCTGAAATTTTGCATAGCGATTCTTCTAATAGTGTAGGGGTGCACTAAGAAAGATTTTTCGAAAATTCTTCTTAGATTTTTTTAAATTAAATTTTTAAGCTGTTTTTTAAACTTTTTTTACGTTTGCATTTAAAATAACACATTGAGGGTTATAAAATTTATATCACGAGAAAGATCATAAAAATACCTTCAAAATGAAATTTTTTTCGAATTTTTACCTCCATTTCCTGATTTTTGGTGAATTTTTAAACATTAATTTTTAGAATTTAATTTATTAAATGCTGATCACATGATTTCTTTTTCTGGTACTTTCAATAAATTTATCGTCACGTGCGTAACAACTAAATAGACAAAAAAATATTTTTTCTCTTTCTAATGCAGCAGACGATTGGATATTATCCAAAAAAAATGTATATCCCCTACGATTTTTTTATAAATATATATATATAGATAGATATATATTTTACATCAATTGTATACATTGATCATCACATTTATTATAAATATATATATTTCTTTTTTGGCGTAAATTGCATACGTTGACCGTCGTATTTAATTTGAATGTACTCCGTAGCGAAGCGCGGGTTTTCAGCTAGTTACTATATATTTGTCAAAGAAAATCTTGATAATATTTTAATATTTTCTGAATCACCTTCAAATCGAATAACGTTCTTGTTTAACGCAGGATTGCATAATACCAAAAATTCAGTTTGAAGCGAATATTTTATTTCTGCATTACAGCATATTATGAAATTTTGCGACAATTTCAGATATTTGTCTGAAACTTAATAAAAACAATTCTATCATTTAATGTGCATTATTTTTAACGTAGGATTACGTTCCTCTACAGCGGTCCGCTGTAAAGGAAAATTTCAGACGTCTGTCGTCGCGAGTTATAATTTGGCAGCGCGCCACACCCAGTCTGCATCGCTTGGGCAAGCAGTAAACAGTTAAACAGAAAAGTACCAAAATGCGTGAAAAAATAAGGTAAGCAACGATAAGTAATCCTAAGTTAATAACCCGAGGTAGTTTCGTTAGATGAGACTACCTGATTTTTTTTTTCTTGTCAAACACACTTTTTAGTACTGTATTCAGTTTAATTGTTTTAAATGGCCGACAAATTTTGGTAAGACAATTATTTTCTACAATTAGTAGTGATGAAAAGCACATATTATTCATTTAACACTTTGCATTCCAGATGTCGCTTCTTGGGGTAATCGTAATTGTTAACTGATACAGGATCTTGGAAACTTTGCTTTTATTTTAAATTTTATATTCGTGAACTTACATTAAATATATATGGGTGAAAATAATAAGATAGTTGTTAACAGGAAAAAAAAAACTTGAAAGGATTACCCAAATCCAATAATTTTGTTTTTCTTAAAGCGCACCTGGGGATTTTTGTGAAAAGAATTTTGTAGAAAAAATACATTTAACCCTCAAACGGTGTGGTGGTTTGAGACGAAATAGATGGTACGATCGGGTCAGGTCTGACCCGCTATCTTTTTTGATGAGGTTTTCGGTAGAAATAAGTACACAATAAGCATTTTTGTTGTTTGTTATAAAATTCATATAAAATGTTATCAATATCAAAATTTCATACAAATTATTATGAATAAATATCATCAATAACATCTACTGATAACATTTCTCTCTATTCTAAAAAAAGTAACTCCCGTTGCCGCTGTCAAAAGCTTGTCTCGATATCTCCTCCGAAACCCCTGGGGGTATGGGGTCGAGATCGATACCAATGGATGCAGAAAAATGGGGGGACCAAAGTAAGACATGTCTCATCTTCGTCGGACTTTAAGTTGTTGTTTTTTGTGGGAAAATATTGACTTTTTCATCATCAGATTACGATAACTCGCCAAAAAGTAATCGTAGAATTTTGATCTTTTTACAATCTAAGACTACAGCCCTTTCTCTATCAAACTAGACCTCATTGGTTTAAAAATATTTAAAAACAGACTAATAGTTTCACCAAAAAAATTAAACACAGTTTTTCAAGAAATATCCTCCCCTATGTGGATGTAATATCAATGCTCCTGGAGTTTTTATCTTACAAAGAAAATATTTACATCATCTGGAAGCTGAAAGCTTTCTTATTCCTATAAACCTCATTTCAAGTCTATATCTTAAATTTTCGATTTTTAATTGAAGTTTAAAGCTGATAATTCAACAGTGATGAAACACCCTTCGCATTAAGGGTGGCAACAATAAATGGATGGAAGCTGTTATATTGTCCGAGAATCACCCCTATGTATCTCGCTATTAGCCATAACAGAGGAGCGAGCGTAGCGAGCCTAGGGGCGAAGCCCCTAGTTATATGAAATAAAAACTTTTTTGGAGAAAAAAATGACCAACGGATTATAATTTTGCTAAACAAAGAAAATCTCTCTGGCATTTACATAGAATATTGTATATATTAGGTCTAATATGTAATTTAATCTTATACGTAGTCTTAGAAGTTACTAAACGAAATTTCTGAGCACAAAAATGTAAAAAAAAAATAATATATATACTGACAATTTTGGCCTTAAAAATAGAAATAAAAAATTTAAAAATCTAAAAAGAAATGGCTAGTGATAATGAATATTAGCTTTTTTCAACAAAGACACTCTTATTTACTGCAAACCTATAACTGCAAACGTTCCAACACCTGTTGCAAGACTGGCTTGTAGGGTTCCTTGTCAACTTGATCTGTTGTAATGACAGGGGAGAGTACGGAAGGGAGGAAACACACCCTTGGGTCGGATCCGACCCCCACTGTACCGTTTAAGGTTTAAGAAAGTGCCTTTAAATAGCTAAGGCGGATTGTCAGTTAGTTCCTTTAACTGGAGTTTGGCCATGTATAAATCAGTTCGTTTTAAAAAGAATAGGAAATTCTTGAGAAATGAATTTAGTATAATGTATCAATTAACTGGAAACGTAAAATTTATAATAATTATACTTCTGTTCATGTGAGAATAAAAACCACACTCATATAATATTTGAAAGTTCATATTCATCTCTTGCGTGGTTCGGAATTTATTCTTTTCACGCTTATAAAATTTTATTTGATAATTTTTTTTCATTAAAAAAATTCACTTTATGTAATTTCAAATATTATGTATATCCCCAGTTTCCCGTTTTTAAACACACTGTCTTATACCATGCATTGAAGATAAATTGTAAATCATGTGAAATATTCTTCAGTAAAAGCAAATCGGGAAAGTTAAATGAGAATTTAAATTCTAAATTTTATAAGCATCGGCATTTGAAAGGAAATAGAACTTTAGCATACTATTGAAATTCTGGGGATACCACCAGTCTTTTGAATGATGCATGATTTATTCCACTGCTGATATACAAGTCTAATAAAAAAAGTATTTCAATTCTCTTTTTAGTTCACGTGAAATTGAACGCGATGGATATCGATGTATGGACTCCTTGTGTGCAATCAATCACAATATTCTTGAGCCAATGTTGGCTGACACATATTAAAGTTTTCTAATATAAATCGGTTTGTTAGGTATTGGACGTATTCTACATTTTTTTCACTTTAAAAGGTGTTTGTAATTTATAATCGCTTTTACTTGTGAATTAACGTATATTTCCATGAATAAAAATACATAATATATCATTAAATATCACATTAATGGAATTGTATAGCATTTTCCCAAATATCACATTTATAAAAATGTATGGTTTATTAAAACTTTCATAATAAGATTCTTTTGCTCAAAATATTAGCGACCAGGAGAAATTTCTGATAGTTTTTTATTTATCTGCTTAAATGGTAAATATACTTTAAAATTCATTTCGTGTTGAAATTTTCTGAGAAAAATTCTATATGGAATCATATACGCATATTAATCAAAATTGAATATAGTTTACAAAACCTTATAAAGCCCGTATATCAAAAGATGAATTTATCTTGTTATATTTTTGATGAATTTATTTGAATGTCTCAGTACTTCCTGTTAGGTAAAATGTTATCTGCGACGGTAGCTCAGCAAATATATTAAACGTGGTAATAAACTGAACAAAAATCTA
This sequence comes from Dolomedes plantarius, assembly GCA_907164885.2. Lineage (NCBI taxonomy): Eukaryota > Metazoa > Arthropoda > Arachnida > Araneae > Dolomedidae > Dolomedes > Dolomedes plantarius. Next base: position 77,593,445 of record OU015500.1, on the reverse strand, counting down.
TGAATTTCGGCACTTTATTATGTTCTTTATGTTGATCTCTTGCGGGAATTCGCTCGTAGCTTATGTAAAATTTAAGAGCAACCATTCCAGTATATTTATTTGTACACTTAAGAACTTTGATCTCTCAGTTTGATAATCTAGGGCTTTTATGATTTTGAGATGATATCAGGAGTTGAGAAATTAATAGATATTATAATTTAAGTTTAGTTTTTAGGTAGCATAGCCACAATTATTTTGTGAAGGTAGCATGATTCCTAGATATCTCTTTTTCAATCTAAACCTAGTTCCAATGTGGACATAACATCGTTTCTGTAGATCTCGGTCTAATTTGATCTGAATCAGCAAAACTTGAATGTAGCGCTCTCAACCAATCAACCAACCAACAAACCGTAATATTCTGTTTTACTGGTTTTGAACAAAATTAAGGTCAAACTGATATATCTTATATGGTGAGAAATTAAGACTGTGTGTATTTTCAGTCAGGAATTACTCTTCAATGAAAGTTGAGTTCAATAATGAAAAGTGAATTACAGAATTTTCTATGCAAATGATAATATTATTTAACCCTTCAGTGGGTGCTCACATTTTTGGAACACCAGCAGGCGCGCTTGGCAAAAAGTGCAGTGTCTCTTTCAAAATTGATTATTCCTTTTGTAATAATTTTTTTTTTCAAATTGAAAATAATAATTCTGCGTTTTATGACAAGATATAAATGTTTATAATTTTGAGATATATTTATAATTAAAGGCCAAAGAATGCAAATACAATCACCTTATTTCAAATCTGTCCGGTTTATTGAATCTAAGGACAATTTGTGAATTGATTCTTATTATGTTCAAACACCTAAAAAAAGAGACTGTCCCTTTTCTTGATATGCGGGATGCCGTGTAATAGCTGCACATTTGATGGACTACATCAACTCCTACTTTTGTCGTATTGTAATCCCGTATAATCGCGGGTTTACCACGGTTAAATCACGACTAACAATGAATGGAAAGGAATACAAAGGTTAAAAAATCAGACCTGCATTAAAAAGGGTGTAATTATAAATAGAAACTGCTTAGAACATTCAAACTTTACATGTAAAAACAAACCATTCCAAATTACGAAAATGTTGCACTTAGTACACGGGAGTGCCCACTGAAGGGTTAAATATAAAAAAATTAAATAAATCAGCATATCAAGAGTAGCTGGGGAGGAAAGGATGAAAGAAGAAAAATAACATAGATTGTCCTGATGTTTACAATAATACTATTATAGAAACGAAGAGCGTTTATCTTCATTATGAAATTCCAGTATTTGAAGTCAGTACCATGATAATGAATCTATATATTTTTTCTGCTAGTTTTTTTACATGGAGAAATATTTTGAGAGAATGAATGAGCTAAAACATATGATTGGGGTATCAAAATAAAGGTCTTGCCGTATAGATGTGCCAGTCGACGAGAATAATTACAACATAAAAAGAACTTTTTATATACCATGTTTTTAACCTTTCTGTTGAATCATATAAACTTGACAATTCTATGTATTAATAAGTACTTTTTATAAAATGTTTTGATTAATTATCCCATCAACTTAAAAGAAAATGAAGTTAATTGGAAGTTAACTTGCGTTTAACTTTTCGCTCCCTTACCGGTCGATAGATGGCTGCACCAGTCTACAAAACAAAATTAATTGAAAATAACTGAAAATTAATTTAATTCTGCTTAAAGATGGCTCATAGTATTTAAATAATGCATTGTCATCGTGTTCTGAGCTATTCTAAAAGTTTCAAATGTCAAGCTAGTCGGGAAGTTAGTTAAAAATCGATTGCACTCTTTGAACTGGACAAACACGCAAACACACAAACAATCAAGCGAGTTAATAAAAACATGTAAAAAATGTGAGTGGGGCAAGTATTCGGTAGTGGCGGATCGGCAAAGTTACCATGTAAAGTCTACGGTAAAATTGTGCGCACGCGCCTCTTTGTTTACATTTACTTTTATTGCTCGCCAACTGAACTTTTAAATTTAAAACACATCCCATTTGTAATACATTGTTGATTGCCATAGCCCTTATCTATATCAGACGCTCATTTCAGTGTAACATTTGAGGCGGTCATGGTATTCTATGATCAATCTTATAGTCAGCAAATACTTCATCTATATATTAGTTCTAGGAGGGTTTTTTCTTTTTTTACTTAGAGATCTATTTTAAGACAAAGGCTGAACATAAAAATAAGGCTGAGGTATCCAAATAGAGATTTTTGAATAAATCTGTGACTTTTTTTTCAAATTATCTAAATTTTTCCCTTGTTACATGATAGGAGTTTGTACTTTTCAAACAAATTAACCGTGAATTTCGACGGGTGTCTACTGTACTAATGAATTGCAGTAATCTTTTATCACCGAATTCAAGCTGTAAAAATTCATTGTCTACGCTAATGAGAAGTCTAACAGGGTGCCATTACAGTTTTGCCAACAACGCAGTTTGCCGCCAAGTTCCTTCATCGAAACTAAGCAAAATCTTATTTGATGTCCAGGAGCCAGAGGAAACCGAACTTACGGAGGTGGCGTCTGTGTTCAAAATTGAAAAATGTTTTATCAGTATAAAGCCCGCATGGATATTCAGTGTGAAAGCCCGTGACAATCAGTTAAATTTTGATAAATTACATGCAAGTGATGAAATGTAGAAGTTCAATAAGCATTGCACTCAGTAAGTTAAAGAGTCATTCCTATTCCGAAAATGCGATAAAATTGGTTCGATTTCGAACAATGGGATCACTAGCATTCTATAAATCGTATAATATGTTACACATACTATATATTACAAATGTTGTGCACCTGCACAATACTTCATCCCTCTCCCCATTTACCACAATTAATGTTCATAGAATGTTAGAAATTTGGAGTGCACAGACCTTTAATTTAAATTTTAATTCCTTTAAATTTCCTTTGACTTTTTATTTTTACCCCACATTCAGTTTCCATCATTTTTATAAACATGTGAAAAAGTTTGACCTCTAATCACTTGCGAAGGTTATTTCTTTATTACATTCCTTTATTACATTTTACATCCACGATAGCTCCTTTTATAAATGGGGATATTTATTCTTCGAGAAGATATTAAATGGGAGATATAAGGTTTAAAGCCTCAGGGCGAGCTTACTTGTATTTATTTACAACTCTTTAATAATGATTTAATTAAGTGCACTTGGCTGAATTGATTTTGATTATTTCCTTTGTTTTATTACCCATAATTTTAATTCGTTGATAAAGATGAGAAAGTATGCACGCGTGAACTTTTATATCAGTAATAAATCTTGAGTACATTCAAATTATAAATGAGAATAAATAAAAAAAACGTTAATCATTTTGATACTTTTTACTTTGTACTTCAGATTTCCATTAGCATTTCCTTACCAATGTATATCGAAACATTTGTTTGGGAAAAATCCATTAAAACTGCTGAATATATGAGCATTCTTAATTCTGAGATTGAAAACTTATTTCTCATTTTCTAGAGAAAAGAATAAAAATGGACCGTGTATAAGGGATATTCTAACATAATGATTAGTAATATTTTTCAGTTACTTTTCCTGTGCTCTCGAAAACTATTAGAAATCAATTCACAAGTTTTCCTAGTCAAAAACTTTTTAGCTCTTATGATATATATTCTTGGGATCGAAGAAATATGTTTTAATCCGGGGAAAGGCGAAACATATTTGTTTCTTTTATGTTCTCGTATTACTTTAAACGATTTGTTTTCGAACAGAAATTCCAACATTGCCGGTAAAAAAGCGCCACGGTATAAGAGAAATTTATTCCAGGAATTGATATCCAGTAATGGAAAAAGTATGGAAATATTTGTTATCGTAAAATAATGCGTCGGGGAAAGTGTTTCTAAGTTATGCTACATAATGTGTACATTCTATTGAAAAGCTTTTCAATACTATGAGAAAATTTCCGTGTATGATAATTTAGCTTGCTAGAAATTATTACTGAAAATTTAATTAATCTATTACATGAATTCATGTATTTTCTATTATTACTTCTGGATACATGTCTAATTTATTTAAATTAACATAAAGTCCTAAATCAATAATAATGCTTCCTTTCATGACCAGTTAAATAAACTTTCAGATAAAATTTTTCCATCTTTAATTTTAGAGTCTAAAATAAGGGTTGTTTCCTCATTTATTTGATCTAAACTGTTTTATTTCAGTTTAAAATTTTCCTACCTATATAATAAAAATTGCATGCTGTGTTAGGCAAAATAAAACAAGATAGTAACTTCTCAAATGAAAAGTTTGAGGCCAGGAAACATATTTTTTAAATAGATCTTAAGTCTTCGTTGCTTGGTCTATCTCACTGCGCCAATGCATCATCGAAGACATACAATGAAGTGACATCTTTTTTAATTCAGAGAGAATACGCACATTTTAGCTAATTTGTAACCTGGGTCCCACGAGCTTCTTTTGCTAATTTAATATACGATCGAAATTACAGAAAAAATGATGGTATAGAGTTTCCTACGAATTTTAAAAGCGTTTTGACTAAATTTGCAACTCGTGTCTCATGACAACGTAGAGCATACACAGTCAAGTGTTGTCGTTATACTCCAGCATCACACGGCGGCGTTGATAATTCTTCGGAGATGCAGCGTCTCACTTAAAAAGGGAAAATAAGGGCAGTTGCTAGCATATTGAAATACCTTTTTCAAAATTTTTTCACTGTCATTTGGTAATTGTTAAGGTGGCTGTGATTCGAGAAGAGTAGTACATTGTGTTAAAAATGAATAGAGCAAGGATTTACTCACCACACACTTCCAATAAAATAATACATTTATTACAAAGAACAAGAGAGCACAGATAGCACAATACGTTGGCATCATATCTTCGTCTAAAGAGTACCGGCACGTGCAGCCACGTGGTCCAAAACCATTTTCTTCTTAAGCTGGTGGATGAGCTATTGTCCACCTCCCGCCAGAAGAGACCTGGAACTGGTTTTAAGGTTGCTGCCACGGGGAGGTCGATTCTTGAAATCAGGTGTCGGGGTAACATCCCGATACCGTTTAACGCAGAAAGTATTTATCGTCTGTAGGCATTATCGCTGTTTAGAAAAATTATGAAGGTTTCAACTATTTAGGCTTTCAGAAAACCATCGCATGTTTTGATTCCTATTTTTATGTAATCAACGTATTCTGAAACTTTTAACCCTGCATCGTACTACTTACTATTTCTAAGTAATGTGAGGGAGTTTAAGAAATTGTCAATAAAGTTTACTAAATTTACAGCTTGCGTCTCAGGACAACGTAGAACATTCACAGTCAAGTGTTGACGTGATACTCCAGCATCAAACGGCGTTGATAATTCTTCGAGGATACAGCGTCTTACTTAAAAAGGGAAAATAAGGGAAGTTGCTAGCATATTGAGATACGTTTTTCAAATTTTTTTCACTGTCATTTAGTAATTGTTAAGGTGGTGGCCGTGATTCGAGAAGAGTAGTACATTGCGTTAAAAAGGAATAGAGCAAGGATTTACTCACCACACACTTCCAATTAAATAATACATTTATTACAAAGAACAAGAGAGCACAGATAGCACAATACGTTGGCATCATATCATCGTCTAAAGAATAAAAATATTTCAATTTATCTATCCATTAGCATCTGTGGCTAAACTATGCATTTTGCGAACTCACAGACGTCTATATACCACGAGGGAAAGGTATTCACTCGTAGACAATATATTTTCTTTTAATCAGTTTTTAAAAGATTAATTATCCTCTCTAGCGGCACGTGCAGCCACATGGTCCAAAACCATTTTCTTCTTAAGTTGATGGATGAACTTTTGTCCACCTCCTGCCAGAATAGACCTGGAACTGGTATTAAGCTTGCTGCCTCGGGGAGGTCGATTCTCGAAATCAGGTGTCGGGGACAATCAACACCCAAATACCGTTTAACGCAGAAAGTATTTATCGCTCTTTAGGCATTATCGCTGTTTAGGAAAATTATGAAGATTTCAACTATTTAGGCTTTCAGAAAACCGTTGCATGTTTTGATTTCTATTTTCATGTAATCAACGTATTTAGAAACTTTTAACCCTGCATCGTACTACTTGCTATTTCCCGAAGTAATATGAGGGAGTTTAAAAATTGTCAATAAAGTTTAGAACCTTGGTTACTTATATAAATACGGGTTATGCAAAAATTTATTATTATAAATGCAGATATCTGGGTATTTAGGTTTTTGCTGTTGTTAGTTTTTTTTCTTTCGCTATAGAAGACACCATCTGTTTCGGTAATTTTGTTTTCGTTCAAAATAATAAGTGTGGCCAGTTATATTAATAACTGATGCGAATATAAAACAAATGATGTTTCAGAAACTGATGACAGCACGAATCTATACTTATATATAAAGAGAGAGCGATTTTGTACGTGGAGGGTAATCTCCAGAACCACTGCATCTATTTGAAAAATTCTTTCACTGTTTGAAAGGTACATTATTCCAGATGGACATAGGCTATATATTATGTATATCTGATCAGTAGAAATAAAGTTAGGGGCTTAATCCTAACAATCTCCATTGTTACCGCTACTGTCCTCTACCGCTTTTTGTGCCGAAGTCTTCAACGATCCTTAGCGTGGTGCTATGGCGGTGGGCTTCCGTTCTGACGATAGTGGTTCGAACCTAGCCGTTCTCCGGCACGCCTTTATCTTTTAAAAATTAACTTTAATTATTTACTAACGTAATATTAATTTGAATATTATTTTAGGAATATTATTTGAAAAAAACATTCTTTACTTAAAATCCTTTTTTTATGATTGTATTTTTATTTTATCTCTTAACCTCTCTCTTTTAAAAAATTAACTTTAATTAATAAATAACGTAATATTAATTTGAATATTATTTTAGGTGCTTAAAATAATTTAACAAAAATTTTTTACTTAAAATCCTTTTTTATTTTTGTATTTTTATTTCATCTCTTATTCTAATTTTGGGATACCAATGTGTATCTATACTTCTATAATAATATACAAAGAGAGAGAGCAGATTTTGTATGTGAAGTGTTATGTACATATGTACAACTTTTGTACATTAAAATATACCTTACATCTTTTCCTTTGTCAACCGCAGTCAAGTAACCATAGCAACACTCTTTAGCTTACGGGGTCCGTTTTTCGAAATCGCTCTTTACAACGGGAAAATGTTATCTACTTCCTATCCCCATTTTACGTGGGGGACATTCAGCGTGGGGGGTCAGGGGAAAGAGTGGTTAATTGCTTTCTTATTGCTTTCTTACTATTGAAGAAGAATTTTAATAGTAGTTCATCGGCACTCCGTGCCTCTTTCATCTCTCAAAAGGCTGAAAATGGATGAACCGCGGGTGAACCGCCCTTCTGATGTCTCTCGCCTGAAAAGAAATAGCCTCTAGCTAGAACGACAAAAGATTATTATTCAGTCCTTTTCGGCAAGATTGACCCTCCGTTCCCAGAATGTCACGCAATTGTTCTTTGGGGGCAAAGACGTTAGGAAAGTCACACCGAAGTGGAATTCGAGACTATATCTCTGCCGACATCACACCGTATTTTTCGACAGTATGTGCTTCGGATATATGCTATCCCACCCAGTAAGGAAAAGGTTTAATATTTTTAAGATTCAAGTAGAGGAGGTATTGATAAATAAAAAAAGGATTTTTGAAACTGGCAACGTTAAAGGGTTCATTGAAGAAAACTACATTTGGAACTACGCTTTTTATTGGACATTTAAGGTAAAAAAAAGATTTACAATTTATTGGCTATCAACTGGAAATTTATTGGTATAATATTTTGTTCATCCCGGACAAAGTCTGGACGGGCCGCTAGTAAATGATAAAAGTGATACTACAGATACGTGGTTTTCATTAATAGATTTTGTTTGATTGCATGTATTGTACAGAGTTGATTATTATCAGAGTTTTGGAAAATTCAGCTTTTGGATTTATGTAAGGCATTTCTTCCATATCCTATTTTTGCAGAATTTTGATTATATTTGGGATATAAGTGGTCGGTTCTAGAAATAAGGGATTAAACGTAAAACGATTATATAAGGCCTTATGTTATGGAAAAAAAGTTTTTAAGCCAGATTTAATTTACAGAACAAAAATATCTACAAATAAATATTTCTAGATTTTTTTATCAGCAAAAACATTTATAATTTGATCAAATTTCAATATCTTCATGCTGTATAGAAAGTAATGCAAAACCGTTTAGTCTCTACTTCAATATTGTAGGTCTCAGGTGTGTTTTAATTAATACTAATCTAGAAAAGTTTCTGCTCCTGGACCCCATTTGGAAAGCCAGCAGCTCTGTCCTTCGTAGAGAGGAATTTTAGAATTTTTATGGGTTTCAGAAATATGAAGATGGAAGAATGTTTTAATGCTTCCAATTCTTCACCCAGCATATCGAGATATACATCTGCATGTTTTACACACTTCGTTTGGTCGTTTTTCTGAATAATTTTTACATCTGTTAACGCAATTTTCTTTTAGACATATTTTTAATTTTCCTAATCTAATAAGTCAAATGGGCTTAAAGCCGGTCTTGCCCTTTAAAGTGTTATGATAACTACACTAATGACCTCTTCTAATGAAAAATCCCATGCAACTAATTTTCAACACTTTTTAATATTTTCCCGTTTTCCGCGATTTAACTAGGGAAATATTTCGTTAAACTCTTAATTTCATCCTCTCTGAAATATCTTCTCATAACTTGGTTTTTGTTCGCCATATTTTTGCCCAGTTTAAAAATTAAATGAAAATCTGACAGATGTTTTGCTTAGTTGAAAGTTTATAACTTGGAAAATAGACATAAGAAATCAGCGTTTAAACATTTCAGATTATACAGCAAATCACGGCAGTTAATATTCCAATAGGTATAGTGTTGAAAATTTCTTTTCAACTGTGAACTGCAGATGTGTAGTCCTTCCCCATTGTCTCTCGTAAACACTGCCTTTTCTTAGGGTAAACTGTCCCGATGGGTAAATTACCCATCGGTAAAAAGTAACACCTGTTCGACTCTTCCCTGGGGCAAATACCGTTATTTGGCGAAAAGTGGGGGTTGTTTGGTGACAATCTCCCCCTCTCCCGTTGACCGGTGCTTTTGATACTTTCCATCCCTCATGAAAAAAGAACTGCTCCCGAGTGACCACATTCTGTGGGATCTTCTCTTCGGAGTAGACCAATACTCACTCGCTGTAAACTACACGACGACTGACTTCACACAAAATACTAGAACCGGAAATTCATAAACTGACACTCTTTTTTCTGATGTCATCTTTACAAATATAAACTTTTTTAGCAGGAGAAGGGCAATGCGCGCGCATTCACTGAAGCGTCACTGGGGATCATAAGAGCTGGAGAAATGTTGGGTGAAAACCAGTTCTGGCTGTCCGTAGAACATTGACTTTCATCTATTCCTTGTGGGATCCCAGAGTTCTAAGTAGATGTTTTCATAACAGCAATTAAGAAAGACAGTTAGAGAGAAACTGTAGGTCTGGATTAATATACGCTACGTACATATTTAATATATATTATTTTACTAAATGAATTAAATATAGTAAAAATTATTTTGTTACTAAATGTAATTCAATGTAATTAGTTTTGTAAATAAATGTTGTATAATATTAGTTCGTAAACGGTGTCGAACCCCTTCACTTCTACGGGTTCACTTTGGTTCGTTTGTCAAGACGTTTTCAATGATACACAAATAAATTTTCACAGTATAAAGTTTAGTACACACCCGTGAATATTCAAAGTTTTATTTTCTTTCGCACGCACAAACACATCACTAATTTATCTACAATATTATACAGTCAATTAACTATTTCAGTTAGCTCCCAATGACTGTTACCTAACAAAGACCTAGTGCGTCTTCGGGGTCTCAATACACCCACGCACTGTATTCGTCTGCCGGCCCTCTCTAGAGCCAACAACCGCAGACTAAAACAAAACCACACGCTTCTCTCGCGTGGGCACAAGCACTCACTCCGACGTCCCCCTGACTTCTCTTCTGGGCACCGTCTCCCAGCACCACACGAATCCCTTATCAAGCCGGGGTCATTGCCCTACCCCCCCTGCTTTCTTGAGAGGAAAGTACAGGGACAAAACACAAGGGGTTGACGCGGCAGACACGACAAACGGACTATGTAAAATGAGCTCCTTGGTACTTTCCTTTATTTGCATTGTTTAAAATTTCGTGTGTTAAAAAAACACACACAAGGAACACATTCCCTTACTGAGAATTGCTGTTTCTATTACATTATTACGAAATATTACACCATTGAAAATAAATGCCAACCTCTAAATGGTTTCATGACTTAAAATGCGCAAAATGTTTGACGTTCTAAGGGAAATGAGCTTAGTTTGTTTCTTAAAATTTTATTGAAACATGCGTACATATCTTTATCCACAAAGGTTTTAATTTAGACTTAACAGTAAATTTAGCGAGCCAAATTAAGTTTTTATAAAGGAAGAAATTACATATCAAGAAATTATTGCACATTCATATCAAGAAAGATAATCTTTGTAGAATTAACGGGGGATAAATTCTTAAGTTAGCATTTATACAGGAGGGTTATTGTGCTAAAACACTGTCTCAATAAATCTAATAATCATTGCATTTTAAAAAAGAACTACATGATGTTATCTCAGTTTTCTAAGACAGTTATTTCAAATCTAGAAATTCATTTTAAAATATGTTTACTGTACTGTATCACGAGAAGATTTCATAAATTGTATAGCAGATAAAAAATTGCGAATCCATAGATATACAATTTGTCTTTTTCGTGACGAAGCGTATTGCAAGGTAAAAGACTAGATTTTGTGTTTTAGATCAAAGAAAAAATTAAATTGCTTAAAGCTCAGATATTATAATCCAATAAAAATGTTTTCTGAATCCTATTTAAATCTCTTCTGTCCAAATATTGATGATATTTCCTACTTAAATGATTGTTCTAAATCTTATATCAGTCTCATTACAGTCAAAGTAATATTACTTTTTTACTACCTCATTTCATTAGAAACATTCTCGAATAAATTCAAAAGCTGAAAGAGAAAATATTGTGTTAGGATGGTAATGCAGCAATTCCCATAATACCTTCTACAGACACTGGCATTTGTATATAACGTCTTTTTACTTTTGATACTGAAAATTTCTCTGATGAAGAAATATTTTATAGCGATAGCAATTTTCTCAGATGTTTTCATGGTGCTGAACGTCTGATTATATTTTTTTATCCCTGAAGTAGAAAAAGACAGGGTATTAATGAAAGAATTTGTATGTTATATTTATATATAAAGGAAAACCTCTTTGGTTAAAGGAACAAAAAAAAAAATGATTCTTTGGAAGTATTAAAGCCCCTTAATATTCGAACGTAATATTCAACAGATTTCCTATAACAATTGTCTGGATGCAAATATGTTATAAGATATATAATTTGACATATATGGGATATACAAATTTTTTTCTGGGGTGTAGAAATTCCAGTTATTCAAAATTAAATTAATTCGTAGCCTGGTCTTCATAAACTTATAAGCCATTAAATGAATTTATGTGTTTAAAGTAACTTCGCCATAAAAATTTTGTTTTTCTAACTTGTGTGCTAAGTTCCTCCTTTTATCTCCCAGCATCTCATTCTAACTGGTAAATCAAAAGAATCCAATTTCTTGAACCACTGAAAGAAACGGTTGAATGTCTTCAAGTACACCAGGGCCTTGGTTTTCGTCATATATTGATATTGAAAATTTGATGTTACATATCTAATTTCGACGCCGGGGTGAACAAGCTATCAATACCGTTAAAATAGAACTTCGTTAGAAATTTCAATAGAAGATCGTTAAAAATTTGTGTTTCAGCAAGTCAAGTAAGACCTCAAAAAAAAAACTACAAGACAATAAAACTATTAAAATGTTTTATTTTTACATGAACACAGATTTATTTTTAATTTAATTTTATTTTTAAATTTATATATAAAAGTCTCTCTATTTAAAACTCTAATAACTAAAAAAAAAAACTAAAATACTACAGGTTGAACTAAAAATAACCAAAGCAATTACTCTCCCGGAAGAGGTAAACATAATTTATTAAGACGGTTATAATTTCTTACGCTGGATATTTTCCAAAGCTTAATGATCCCGATGAAGTCAGTTTTTTAGTAAATAAAAATAAAAAGTCGAAATAGAAGCATTTAATGCTATATCAGACACATGTAATGTAAATATTTTTCTGTTATCATTAGACTTAAATTTCATCCTCATCATATCCCTCGGAACTATTTATAATTCTATCAAAATATTGCACAGCTGTATTTTTTCTTATTAAAGGGCTAGTATGGGTTTGTTTTGTCAGCAAAATTATTTGTTTGTTTAGCCAATGCGGGGTACTTGTCAATGGAAACATTCGCACACAATACGCGAGAACCGATGGTTTCTTTCAGTGGGGACACCGTATACGTGAACCACCCCCATTCCTTGGTGCCAAATCAATTGTGACCCAGCACTCCCAGGGGCGACAACTGGGGTAGGGGATGTAAGGAAAATTTTAGAAACATTGCTCTTTTAAAATTACCCCACACCATGAACATAATCCAATAATAAGTGTAAAATTACAGTCAAGGATTTAGGATATGATGTCCATTGACTTATTTTGTTTTAATTACGATCCTAAAACGGTTTCTTGCAACACTATAAACACATTTAGTGTAAATAATTATGAAATGCAAATGGGGGTAATGTATGAGTTTTTTGCAACACTATAAACACATTTAGTGTAAATAATTATGAAATACAAATATGGGTAAAGTATGAGTTTCTTGCAACACTATAAACACATTTAGTGTAAATAATTATGAAATACAAATAGGGGTAATGTATGAGTTTCTTGCAACACTATAAACACATTTAGTGTAAATAATTATGAAATGCAAATAGGGGTAATGTATGAGTTTCTTGTAGCACTATAAACACATTTAGTGTAAATAATTATGAAATACAAATAGGGGTAATGTATGAGTTTCTTGGAACACTATAAACACATTTAGTGTAAATAATTATGAAATGCAAATAGGGGTAATGTATGAGTTTCTTGTAGCACTATAAACATATTTAGTGTAAATAATTATGAAATACAAATAGGGGAAATGTATGAGTTTCTTGCAACACTATAAACACATTTAATGTAAATAATTATCAGATGCAAATAGGGGGTAATGTATGTCTTTAGTAAGATTTTGTTTCGGAAATTCAGATGAAAGCTACCTGTTTACCTGCAGCAAAAATAAATCTATTTCAAAATTTCTTCCTGATTCCCAAATATCAAACCCTATTGTAATTGAACAAGGAAATTAATAATAAAACAAGGAAATTAATTAAAATCTGATTTACAATTTGTAATAAACTGTATAAAATAAATCTTTTCAAAGGCTTTCAGCGTTATCACAAACTATTCTACAGTTTTCCGTTGAAACTATTTGGCTCTAACTTTATACCGCGCACATCCCAACTATTTATCTTGGCATTTTGCATTTAAATGCCGTGTTCTAAAGCTATCCCGAACTCTCCTATTCTAACCAAACAATGCGCCAGACAATCGTAATTGCATAGTTTTCAATTTCCATATTTCTGCATTCATTACGACCGTTTTCGGAGTCGAATAAATCAGCAGCAGCGCCCGTAATTACTGATGCGAAAATTGACGCAACGATGTATTTAAGACGTCTTCTGAAGATACTAACAGCAGCGGAGTTTGATTCAGAAGTTGTATACGGTTTTCCCAATTGAGGCACTGGTAGGACGTAATGAGAGATATGCTAAACTTTGTCATTTACCTTCGGTCAATATTATTATGTTCTCACCTGTTGCTAACATCAAATGATTTCACGTTCGAAAAGACGGGATAAGCCTGAGATTTTCTTTGATGTTTTATAATTAAAGGAGATGCGTACAGGCAATTTCAAAAGGAATTGTATCACACACCGTATGTAAGTAATGTTGATTGTTCAATATTCAATTACGAACAAAGCGCATTTATTTAATTAAATCTCGCCGCGTGCTATCTAATTATGAACTATCTCACCGAGAATCTTATGAGAAGAGTGTTATAGGGTCAGTATATGTAAATAATATTTGTTACATTTTGATTAGATTAGTTTAACAGTTACAGTGCCATGAGTTTTGTTAAAAAAAGGTAAATTAAATTTTTGGCTGATATATATCTATATATATATATATATATATATATATATATGTGTGTGTGTGTGTGTGTGTGTGTGTGTGTGTGTGTGTATGCATGTATGTATGTATGTATGTGTGTTAGTTACACTATATAAGTATCTTGATGCAATAAATGAGAAAGAAAATAACTGAAGTGCAAAATAATGTTTTAATTCTATATGACCATTGATTCTTACTTCTTGATATTGACTAAGTTCAACGAAATGCTGTACTGACTAGTCTCAATGTAGGGACTACAGGTTAGATTTTGAATCGAACACAGCTTAAATGCTCCTTCTCATATCCCACAGAACTGAAATTCCAGGACGAATCTGTGATTTTTTTTAACATATCGTATAGGTCACTCGCTAGATGGGAACCAATAAGAAATTAGGATATTCTAGTTAATAATCTGCATATGCAAAAACATGTTATCATACTGCAGTAGCTTCAAAATCCTACTGTTAACACTAGAAAGACGGCTGCCGTCATTTTGACGGTTTCGGACATACCGGGTGGTCATAAAAAATTTGCCGATATATCGACATCTAGCGGCTGTTCCGTTCAACCGATTGAGATTAGATTTCAGATATAGTTATTCAGAGGTATGAGCTCGGGATTCTGAGAACGACAACAAAATGGCGCTCAGGGGTGTCAGAAAGTCGAAATTTTCAAATGGCAATATTCACTTTTTCTCGTCGAAAAATGCTCAGCGTATGCGAAAACCCTAAATAGCGTTGGAACGGTACGTGTATCACAAACCACGGACGCGTTATGCATGCAGAAAAAACAGCTCTGCGAATGGCCAAAAAATACGAGCAGGACACACGGAGGAAATTTGCATATGACAGAGACAAGACACCAATCACTGATGACTACAACGATCATACAAAATGAAACTTTTATTTGGATTACACATTTTTCACGTGTGTGCCATCATCGTGTTTTTGTTGGCCGTTCGCAGAGCTGTTTTTGTGCGTGCATAACGAATCCGTTTTTTGTGATACACGTACCGTTCCAACGCTCTTTAGGGTTTTCGCATATGTTGAGCATTTTGCGACTGAAAAAAGTGGGCGTTTTCATTCGAAAATTTCAAGTTTCCGTTCCTAGAACCGTAAGCTAGAGCGCCACTTCGTTTCCGTTCACAGAATCCCGAGCTCATAGCTTTGAATAACTACATCTGAAATCTCATCTCGATCGGTTGAATTGAACAGCCGCTAGAGGTCCATATATCGGTAAAGTCTTTTTATGACCACCCTGTACTGTTGAGCGCTATGTCTGCATTTATCTCCTCAGGCTTCTGAAATTTTATGACTTTTTTCTAATTTTTCGTGAAATATGCACACACTTTTACAAAATTATATTCGATAGTAAAGAAGAGGAGAAAATGTGTTGTATACCTACCAAGACTGAAGGCAGTCAATTTAACAGCAATATAGAAAACAGGTAGAAATCTTTAAAATAATACCCAAAAAACATTGGTTTCTTTTCATCTCTTCCCCCTTTTTCAAATAACAGAGATATTGGCTCTTCGGAAATATTGGTGCTGAAAAATAAGAACGGCACAAACCATGCATATATTTTTATGGATAAACCATACCAGGTTGTCAGCTGCTCGGCATACCTGCATAAAAATATATATAAATATATACTAATTTATTATATATTGGTATGAAATAGTTCAAAACAAAGTATTTAACAATTTAAGAAAGAAACATTAAATATTTTAAATTCTTGATTTTATTTTTAACCGTCAAAATGACGGCGTTCAGTCTTTTTAGTAAGAAAAAAATTTCTGTCTTTTTAATGTTAAAGATCATTAAATTATTGGTTCATAGTTCCGATATAATAAACAAAGTGTTCCTAAAACATGCGAAAAGTTATATTTATCCTAGTGCTAGGAGAAAGGATCAAAAATCCCAAAACATAGATGCACATTTGTATTTTAACTTTTAAGTTAAGTTACGTTTAGTTAGCCTGTTTGCAGTAATTGACTCGGAATTTCACAATACCAAAAAATATAATATCAGTGTTGCTGAATATTTTGAAACTTTGCTAAGAAATTACACAGTTCGATGACTATTTCTAATTAAAGTTACTATAAAAGTGTGCAAGAATGTCATAAACAGAGAAGTCTCATCTGGATAGAATGTTTATCCGAATGTCTGAAATCTATTCACCCCTGAACAAAATAAAATCCTCGCTCTTTAATTAATGTGCATTATTATTCTTCGTTTAAATATTTTTTCGCAATCTGATGTAAGGACATTTGTGATGGGAATGAAATAGAATTAATTAATTATGTCTATGTGGTCTTCTGAGAGATAAGCAATTTTAGGTCAAAACTACTCATCCTAATAATTCTTATAAATTGGAGAAAGAGAAAACTAACGAATAATTAGATAGAGTAATATGAATAAAATAATGTTCATCATAACTCAATTGAATATATTTCTCTGGCAAATTAATTTTACCATATAAAGAAAGTAACGTAAATTAAGTTTGCTTAACAGGGCCCGAGGTAGCACAGTTGAATGCGATGGTCCTGGAATTGGGGGTGCTCAGTTTAAATCACGACTAATGCCCTTATATACATTCGTGTCAGAGAGTGTGGGATAAGGTACTATTAACAAGATGTTGGCCCTGAATGTGTTCGGTGAAAATTCAGGTGGCACCAGGAGTTGGTGTTCGTTCACCATTTCGGTGCCTCGATTGAAATCAACCAACGATTCTCATGGATTATTTGCGAATGACTTTACTGACAAGTGCCCCTTCCGCCCGTAGTAAATAACATTTACTTAACATAAAATAAAGCGATAGTTTAATGCTAATTTAGACAATCCCTCATGACGACCGCTGAGCTGGCAAGTGAGTGGGTTATGTGATTTCGAGAGTATTATTAGAAAAATTGTGTATAATCGTAATGATTAGGAGGCAGACTACACGCCTATATAGATATTATTGTGAAAAAGTGATAAAATTGAAAATGACAGCACTTAGAATATAAAGTTCGGAGTAGGCCTAACGGGTACGGCGTTCCGGAGCTTGCAGCCGTCGACCAAGCAGACACCCTCGGCGGGCGCCGGAGAGTGCTGGCGTGGAGTGAGGCCTAGTGCTACTGTTGGGCTCCGTGTGAGCTGTGGATTCTTCAAGCAGAAGATATAACTTGTATTACTATATAAGAATCAAGAACATTTTATTGATTGTGAAATTCTTATTTTGAGTAAGCTAGTAGCTTACGAGCCTTCTTTTGGTTAAGTACAGTCAAGGTAGGCGGTTTATTTATTTGTTAGTTTATCTGATTGACACATATGTTGCTGCTTTTAATGCTGACTGAGTAGAGTCATTTTGTGCAGCTGTTTCGAAATCTTTTAGTGTAATGCATTATGTGTTAATTGTATTTTAAGGTGCTAGTATATTGTATATCCTGTATGAACAGTGGTTCATACGACATAGTTGATTTATTTTTCACCATTGATTGGAGGTTTGTAATAAGTAAGGAGCCATGCCCCCTAAGGCAGCTTCTAAATCGGCTTTGCCCAAATCAAAAATAAAAATACCACAGATTAAAAATATGTAAGTGTTAACACCAGGAACGTGTGGTAAAGATGAGGAGTTAAGGGAAAAAGATAAAGATATATTAAAACCAAGTACGAGCGTTAGGGAAGAGGAGGTTATGGGTAAGTAAAAGGAGAAGAAAGGTTATGATTCGGCGTATTCCTGCGGGGAACAAACAGTAAAATATATTCATGAGAGTTTACAGATAACTATCGCTTTGAGCAATTTGGAGCCACAGGAAAAAGAAGGATGTTGATAGACATTAATACATTGGTCACTCATTTTAACAAGAAACAAGCACATACACAATTCGTTAGAGGAATATTACATGAGAGGAAAAAGTCGAGGGAAGTTGGTGAAACATACGCAGAGGTAGTCAACCAAAAATCTAGATCAAGATCAAGGTCGAAATCTAGAAAAAGACATGAAAAAGAAAAGCACTTAATCGCAATATATCCAAATGCAGAA
Source organism: Dolomedes plantarius (assembly GCA_907164885.2). NCBI lineage: Eukaryota > Metazoa > Arthropoda > Arachnida > Araneae > Dolomedidae > Dolomedes > Dolomedes plantarius. The sequence continues at coordinate 77,575,189 of OU015500.1, read as the reverse complement.
CAAACATCCATTGAAACGAGACTAACGGTGCAGAAAAATATAGATCCGGGTAAATTTAAAGGAGCCGTGACAGTATGTAGGATAATAAATAGAGGGGGAGTCCTGTTTGGGTTTGAAAAAGAAGAAGACATCGAAAAAATTATAGAAGAAATGGGGGAAAATGCTAAGCTGAGAACAGAATTTAAAGTTGAAAAACCAAGGAAAAAGAACCCTAATATAATAATATACAATGTTCAGAAGGACTATGAAGATAAAAAATTTATTGAAAAACTGATAAAATTTAATGAAGAATTGGAAGACGCAGAAACCAAAGTGATAACGAAATATAAAATGGAAAGAGGGACTAATTGGATAATTGGTGTAACAGGAGAAGTATATAAGAGAATTAAGGATCTTAAAAGACTTAAGTTAGAGTGGGAAAGCTTTAATTTCAAGGATTATGTACGACCAAGAGTCTGTTTTAGATGTTGGAAATTCGGTCACCCAACAAAATATTGTAAAGCAGAAATACCGACTTGTAAGAACTGTGGTAGAGAAGGTCGTTAAATGAAGGATTGTGCAAATGACACATGCTGTTCGAATTGCAAAAGGTTAAATTTAACGAGCAGAATTAAAGTAGATACCGACCATAAGCCCACAATATGAGGTGCCAATTTTACAGCACCGAGGTGGAGCGAATAAAATCGCAAACTGATTATGGATAATACCTCAACTGCTTGTATTAATGTGGCGCATCTAAATATAAATAATTCTTATACAGCAGCGGCAAAACTTTCTATAGACTTCATTGAACATAATTGGGACGTCATCTCAATAAATGAACCCTACCTTTCAAAAAGAAAAGTAGCTGGTTTAACAGGCGATTTTCGCCTAATTCACACTTTACAAGATGCTAGAGCAGTAATTATACTGAACAAGAGAATTAAAACTGTAAAGATACATGTTACTGAAAACGTAGTGGCGGCTAGGAGTGAATATTTAAACTAGAATTTTATTGTTATTTCGGCGTATATACAAAATGTAAATATTGATAGAACAGAACCTTAGATAACCTATATCAAAGAAATTTTAAGAAAATTTAAAGATCAAAAAGTCTTACTACTAGGTGATTTAAATGCTAAATCAACAACTTGGGGGCACAGACCCACAGATCTACGTGGCACGATGATATTGGAAATGGTTACTACGTATGAGGGTATTATACATAATAACCCGGATAGTCTGCCGACCTACTGCGGTCCTTTTGGACTTGGGTGGATAGACCTGACTATCACATTTGGCTTTAGTGAAACATAAATAAAGAACTGGGCTGTAATTGATAATAATACACTGACAGATCATAACATTATTATCTTGACCATAACGCTAGATTATTTACAGACGGAAGTTTACTTCAGGAAAAGATGGGATATGAAAAATATCCAATGGATAAACTTTGAGGTTAAACTCAGGAAATTAACGGAGAAATGGAGGGAAGCATTAATAGATAAAAATAGCGAAGAATGCGTATCACAGTTAAATTACGACTTAGACTTGTTATGTAAAAAGTGTAGATATAAAAGGGGAAAGCCACGAAGAAATGCATATTGGTGGAATCCTAATTTGACTACAATAAGAAGTAAGGTAAGAGCTCTTAGAAGGTTATATCAGATGGAGATGGAACATCAGAAACGCCTTGAGTTACAAATTAAATATAAATTAAAGAGAGCTAAGTATAGAAGAGAAATATTGAAGGCAAAAAGGGATAAATTTAATGAATTCGTTGAAAGAGTTAAAATTAACGATAGGTTTGGTAATATATACTCCTTGATAAAGAATAAAAATACTAAAATAATCATAGCAGAAGGATTGAAAGATAATGAAAGAAATATTAAGTATAAAGAAGTAGAAATAAAAATAATTCTAGCGGCACATCATTTTCAACGAGAAGACGAGCATATAAATTATGATTATGTAAATTCTGAGGATGAGCAATTAATTACAAATATTGAAGTGGAAAAAGTAATACAAGAATTGAAGCCTGAAAAAGCCTAGGATTTTGACGGATTTACGCAGAGTACAGTTCAACAGATCAGGAATATAGATAACCTATTTTTGACTAAGTTATACAATAAATGTTGGCAGGAAGGAAAGTTTCCTAGTAAATGGAAAAAAAGCTCGCGTGGTACACATACACAAATATGGTAAAGACCCATCAAATCCTAGTTCTTACAGACCGATATGTCTACTCCCCATTTTGGGGGAAGTTTTGAATAAAATCCTCTCTAATAGAGTGATTGAACATCTTGAAAGTATGAGTTTATTGTCTGAAAATCAATTTGGCTTTAGGAGGAATAGGGGAGTAGTAGAAGCATGGAATAGTGTTTTTAATAAAATTAAAGAAAACAAAGAGAATGGCTACCATACGTGCTTAGTTGCTCTGGATGTGAAAAATGCATTTAATTCAGTTAGAATAAAATGAATAAAGGAAGAACTTGGACAAAAGAAGAATTGGACAAAACTGAAATGGATACTAACTTAAGGAAAATAATAATGGATTATCTGAAAGACCGTACTGCAATTAAAAATGAAGAACAAGAATGGGAATATAATATTGGCGTACCACAGGGTTCGTCCATTGGGCCAATCCTGTGGTTACTAATTATTAATGAGTTGCTATTAGAGAATGTGGGTGATGGCAACAAAATACAGGCATTTGCGGATGATATAGTAATACTGCTTAGGAGTAAAGTTATATATAGATTTACAGAGATAGCGAGAGCAATAATGGAAAAACGTTCGAACTGGGCCGATAAAAACCAACTACAATTTAGTGTTGAAAAATCCAACTACATAATAATACCACACAAAGGAGAAGTTACAAGGAGACCCACGATTAAGTTTAATGGGGAGAACATCAAATACAATGAGCATATTAAATACTTAGGAATTTATTTAGACGAGAAGCTAAATTTTAACTTTCATATGAATAATATTAGAGATAAGGCATTAAAATTTCAACACAGTATCAATAGAGTCAGTAAGAGTACGTGGGGTTTGAAACCTGAGATTGTCAAAAAGCTATATTTAACTGTTATAGAAAAGATACTATTGCATGGAGGGCAGTCACGGTATAATGGTAAACGTACAATGGATTTAAAATTAAGACAGATACAACGACCATTCTTAATACTGTTAACTAAATGTTACAGAACAGTTTCGACGAATGCACTCCACGTTCTATCAGGATGCATACCATTAGACTTAACAGCTAAAATTGGAAAGAATATCTATGAAATCTACAATAAAGGATCAGAAATAAAATTAGGAGACATCGTACTGAACGCGCAGAATTGCGAAACAAAAAGCCGACCTCTAAAGAAAGTACGTGACATGAGGAAATATGAATGGTCATATAACATGGAATCAAAATCGAACATTAAATACTACACTGATGGCTCAAGAAACCAACGAAAGGGTTGGTGCGGCGTGTACACTTTACAACCTTAATGTTTTAGAACAGACAAAACTTAAACGTCTACCTAATAATGCATTATCCTATAGCGCCGAAGTTGAAGCCATTGACATGGCCATCACTGATGCTATAAGTAAACGAATACAGGAAATTGATATATATAGTGATTCTAGAAGTACACTGCAAGCTATATGTGCATATTATTTTAAGGGAGATAGGATTGAAAATATAAAAAACCTAATAGATTGTCATGAGATAGCAGTAAACTTACACTGGGTTAAAGCCCACTGTGGCATTAATGAAAATGAGATGGTAGACGTAGAAGCTAAACAAGCAACAACTATGAATGAAATCATAGGAAATTATAAATTAACTATAGAACAGATTAAGAATAAAATTAAGAATTATTACATAAATATATGGCAAGAAAATTGGGAGAGAAGCAGTGTAGGAAGGAAAGTATTTGAGGTATTCCCTAGAGTTTCTACGAAAAGACTGTCGGCAGATTTCCTTGTTAATCAAGCAATAACTGAACGTGGCTGTATAGGAGTCTATCAAAACAGATTTTTTGCTAAAACAGATCTTTGTGAGTGTGGAAATATACAAACTATAAAGCACTGTATATACAACTGTAGCAAATAAGCTGAAGCACGAAAAAACATACCTTTGGGCTTTCAAGATTGGGCCCGTAGTAATTTATTTACGGATTATTATTGTAGAAGGTACATCAAGAATATTATGCAGGAACTTATGAATATACACTTCCCCCTACAAGGGGAAGGCGGATAGCCCCTCAGATTAAAAAAAAAAAACACGTAAACGAATTGCAAAAAGAAAAACTTCGGGACCCGGCTGGGCTGGATTGCCGTCGGGATGATTGGTTTTATTATTGAAGGGCCGTATAACCTTCGGGTGTGGGCGGCGTCGATATTACTTAGACAATCCCTTATAATTCTTTTGAGAATGTAGAAGGAAATTATTTCTGGAGGCGTAAGGAAGATGGCAATCAAGTTATTTCTCTTAACATTCATTTTTCTTTCTCTGAAGATTATGTCTTTTTCCAGTGAAATACTGTGCTATAAAAATGTTTCAAATGTCTCTGCAATATATTAATTGCTTTATTTTGGATACCATTTCTATTATTTGCGATTAATGATTCATGGTGTTTGGTCACTGCTCAATTAAAGTATGATGTATATATATATATATATATATATATATATATATATATATATATATATATATATATATATATATATATATATATATATATATGTGTGTGTGTGTGTGTGTGTGTGTGTGAGGCTAAAATATGGGGGGCGATAGCTCGACCTTAAAATGGGATATATGGGAAGTCTGGGAGTTCAAATCAGCGGTGAAATGTATTGCAGTGAAAATAACGCTTAAGGTTCGACTTGATTCAATCTCAGAAGAACCACATAACCACAGGGATAATTTTAAGTAGACGGATTAGCCTTGGAGAGTTGGCGCTAAAAAAGTGTATGAGTGAGCAAATTGAGCAAGTACGTTATGACGACATGAATAAGTAATGAGCGTTACTAAGCGTCAGTTAAAAGCTAAGAACAAAGGAGATTAATTCTGAGTCATGGATAACTAAGCGACGAAAAGACGGCAGCGATTCTGCAACCTCTTGCTGTGGGAACTCAGCCTTTAAAATTTCAAGAACACAAAAAATTCAACAAGTAAAAAAAATATTCATAATGTGCACATGAAAGTTTGCGGTTTTGATGAAACATTTTTTCAACTTGCGGGAGTTCGTGTCTGCTGCTCATCATTCTAAATGTGTTTCAAGTTTATGCTTCAAGTTATCGCGAGTAACATCCAGGAATTATTAGGTTTCGAGTCTTCGTTCTGTAAACTTTTCTGCGAAATTGCTTTTCATCGAGACAGCAATCAATTAAATTTTCTAAAAAATGGTTGCGACGGGGCTGCGTGCATCGGCTTCGAATGTGTTGTACCATCTTCTCATCAGAAATTTTTTTTTGTATCTGAAACTTCAACGGAATTTTTTTTCTCTCTCGCAAAAATTTTCTTCAAGCGTTGGAGTGCGTGAAACCGGATTTCCCATGCCTCTCCGGGACTTCCTGGCGAGATCATAAGGTCAAAGGATTTGATAAAAGGAAATTGTGTAAAAAAAATAAATAAATAAAATAAAATGGATAGCTTTACAGCATATATATATATATATATATATATATATATATATATATATATATATATATATATATACACTCATGGACAAAAAAATTAGCGCACCAAGAAATAATTGCGGGATCGTAAGGAAACTTGCAATGAAGGTACATGTCGGGGAGATATGCAAATGAGTAGAAATGCAGCGTGATTGCGCATTACGTATAGCCGGTAGAGGGCGTTGAACATCGTACTCTGTGGAGTATAAAACAGGTAACCAAAGCTTGTTTGAGTGTGCTGAATCATTTACAAAGGAAGAGCTGAGATAGACATGCCATTACGCCGTGTTCGAAGACAATATAAGCAGTTGTCGCAGTTTGAGAGGGGGAGAATCGTCGGGATGATGGAAGCTGGGTGGTCAGCTAGGCGAGTAGCTCGTAAATTAGGCCGCTCTTATTGTGTTGTGAGGAGGTGTTGGGACCAGTGGACCCGAGAGATGTCATGTACACGAAGACGAGGCTCAGGACGCCCTCGACAGACCAGTCGTCGAGAAGACCGCCACATCGTAAGAAATGCACGCGTACAGCCAACTGCTTCATCGGCCGCCATTCAAGCACAGGTAGCACCGTCACTAGGGGCCTCTGTGTCTTCTCGAACCATACGAAGGCGCCAGGATTAAGGACAGTTGGTATCGCGGCGCCCATTACGTGTGCTGCCCGTGACGCCCACCCATCGACGCCTCCGTTTGGAGTTTTGCCGCGCACAAGGAAACTGGACTGCAGCGGAATGGAACCAGGTCGTCTTTAGCGACGAATCCAGATTCAATCTCGGCAGTGATGACAATCGTGTTCGTGTGTGGAGAGCCCGTGGTGAACGCTTCAATCCTGCCTTTGCTGTACAGCGACACATCGCTCCCACAGCTGGTGTGATGGTATGGGGTGCCATTGCCTACAATACACGATCACCCCTAGTATTGTTCCGTGGAACCATGACAGCCCAGCGGTGTGTTCCTGAAACCTACAACCACATGTGTTGCCACTCATGCAACGGCTCCCAGGAGCCATTTTCAACCAGACAATGCTCGACCTCATACGGCAAGGGTGTCACAAGACTGTCTCCGCACTGTTACTACCCTTCCTTGGCCTGCCCGATCCCCAGATTTGTGTCCAATCGAGCATATCTGGGATCATTTGGGACGACGAGTTGGGCATCCCACGAGTTTGAACGAACTAGAGGCAAGGTTACAGCAAATATGGAACGAAATGTCTCAAGACATCATACAGAACTTGTATGACTCAATGCCCGATCGTATCGCATCGTGCATTCGCGCTAGAATGGGTCCAACGGAGTATTAACTCCTCCGTTCTTTTGCCTTTTTCTCTGAAATAAATTTTCCTTTTTCTTTGAATTTCTTATCATTTACTTATATCAAAGTAGTCATTACGTATGTAAAATTTCGTTTCATTTTGACGACTCATTCTTGGTGCGCTAATTTTTTTGTCCATGAGTGTATATTGACATGGGAAAAATGTAAAGGTAAGAAATTTCATTCAAATTATAATATGCAGATGGTGATAATGTTTAAAAGGAAATGTTGAAGGAAAAGTTATGTTGATAAAGATGTTAAAATCATAAAGATGATAATTAAATTAAATGGTTAAATTTGCAATTTAAAGTTGAAATTGTTGAAAGAAAATAAATGCTTGGAGTTAAAAATTTAAAAATTATTTTGCTTAAACTTGCTATTAATAGCTATTATGTGTAAAATTTGGTTTTCTATGCAAATTTTTGGAAACTGGTGACAAATTAAATTGAGTAAAAAATGTTTGGCAATTTGGAAATATTTGTAATAAAAATGAAAATTTTAATATTGTTAAAGGGGTTAAATACTTGTTGTACATTGTTTTCTGGGGATTGATCACTCCAGTCAATCCTGTTTTATTTATTTATTTATTTTTTTTTTTGGGGGGGAAGCTAGGTAGCAGAAAATGAATGATAAATATTGGTAAAATTCTGAAAATTGTAATGTCATTATGTGTTAAAAACAATATAAGTTTTGGTATGATTAATGACAATTTTAAAACATGGTCGGGTCTAAATGTGCATTTTGATTTTGTTGCTGTTGATAGTATCGTTATTTTGCAAATATTTTTTAAAGTTTATTGATTTGATAATGTGTGTTTGATTTTCTGTACATTGAAAATGGGTACTCAAGCCTGTATAATAATTGTTAGTTTCAGATATAATTTTATAAGTGTATTTTTAGTGTATTAAGATAAATTCATTTTGATAAGTAAAGTTGTGTGAGGTAGGGAATTGAGTTGTATTGATCTAGATGTAAGGTATGAGGTCTTAATTTTGAATTTGATAGAATTGTGAGTTGTGATTAAAATGTGAGTATGTTAACATATTTTATCAATTTGTGTTAAGAAGCAGAACTAGGCATGAGTCAACCATGTTTACTTCAAACTTGAGTAGGGTATTTAAATTGGTTTTGAATGAAATAAAAAGTTTATGGTATTAAAATGTATAGGAAAGTGTATTAATGAAAGTTAATTTCATACCTCAATGATTTAATCGACTTTTTTCATATTGAAAAATATTGTATATTTTTATTATAAAGCACTTAAAGTTGATCATTTAAATTTTTTTATTGATGTTTTGGATTAATAATTTGATATTCATTTTCTTTTGTGTCTTTGGTTACCACTGGGTTACTGGTTTTTAGGAGGTCTCTCTGTGAAATTTTCGAACAAGCATGAGTGTAAGGACACGCTTTCTTGATTTGTAAAACTCAGAGATAGAATACTTTATACATCATGGTGAAAACAAAAAAAAATTGAGATATTGAAGAATTTAGAATGTAATAAGGTTATTTTTCACTATTGATTTTGTTTGTGTCAAATTTGAAGTTTTGGAGGAATCAGGTATCCCCGATGATATGCTGAAAGCTTTTAATAAAGTTCCCAGTGTTGTTGTGGAGTGTGACCATCATAACAGACACCTGAGGAAAGGTTTTAAATTCTAATAATGGCGTAAAAGATAAATTTATGTTGTTTGAAGTTTTGTGACACCCCAATTTTCTACAAGAAATTTATGTCCAAGAACTCTGAACTTTTTACTATTTTGTAAAGTCAGAACTCAGCATTTTTTTTAGGTAATGGACTCAAGGTGCTTCGGCACAAAGTGTTTTATTGAGCTACGGTTAACTATGTGGGTGTTCACAGAAAATTTTGATTATCATTTTCTTATACTTTCAATTTATTTTGTGTTTATTAAGTTTAATTTAAGTGTTCTATTAAGGATGTTGATATAATATTCTTTCTAATTAATTTTGATATATTGGTTGTATTTTCACATCATTCTGTGTCAACTTTTGTCTCGAATGGAGACATTTATGCAATTTGTATTTTTCTCAGCTCCATGGGGTTAGGTGCACGACTGTATGTAAGAATAATAATTTTAGTTTTTTTAAATTAGATGTTCAAATATTTAAGGAAAATTTAGTTAGTTTAATGTGGTTGAATCAACTCATTTTTAAAAATAAGTTAGTTGGGTTTCTCTGAGTTTGTTGTGTGGGGAAGGTACGGCCCTGCACGGCAATTTTCAGTTGATGATTATTTGGAATTCAGAGTGCCGGACTACGGCAGCACTGATCCTAGATTAAATAAGATGCTGTCTTATAAAAACTAAATTTATTAAAACTTAACAAAACGACATATTAAGCAACTCGTTAACACAACGCAATAAGAAGAAAGCCTCATGGCTTACACATCGTCGCATACACACCTGCATACGATCTTGATTGAGTACCGGTACACAGTAGGTTACGATCAGTCGTAATCCTCTCGCCTGCACGCTCGCTCTCGCTTTTATGGGGAAGGTCGGCAGAAGGTGAACAGGCGAGTTGAAGATTTGCATATACTCCTTCCTCTTCTTCACGACAAGTTGTTCTTCTTCGATAGCGTTTCCTACGTCAGCGATTCGACTTCGTGGTAGCGTTTTCTACGCCACAATTAATTATGTTTATTTTAGCTGTTTTTCTATTCTAGAGACGTGTTGAGGGGAACTAGCCATTTTTTGTGTGCACGCCTTCAAGAGAATGATAGCCCTATTCTAATCGTAAATATTAAATTAATTTTAGTTGGCTTAAATGGGTTAACAAGATAATGATGGTGAGTTTCAGTAGTTAGGGTTAATATTTAATTTGTGTTGCGTGGGTACACGTCCCTACTCAGCATTTTTCCCCCAGTGGTTTAGAAGAAATCTTTGAAATTGAATTTAGTATTTTTCTCTTCTGAAGACTTGCCACATGGAATCAGCTACTCCATTGTGTGCGTGCCTTCAGGGGGCGGAAAGGGGGAATGTTGTGAGGCTAAAATTTGGGGGGCGATCGCGCGACCTAAAAACGGGATATTAGTTATTAAAAATAGGATTAACAATTAAAGTCTGGGACTTTCAAATCAGCGGTCAAATGTATTGCAGTGGAAATAGCGCTTAAGGTTCGACTTCATTCAATCTCCATAGAACCGCATAACCACATGGAGAATTTTAAGTAGACGGATTAGTCTTGGAGAATTGGCGCTAAAAATGTGCATCAGTCAGTAAAAGAGCATATACGTTATGACGACATGAATAAGTAATGAGTGTCACTAAGCGTCAGTTAAAAGCTAAGATCAAAGGAGATTAATTTCAGAGTCATGGATAACTAGGCAATGAAAAGACGTGTGCCGTAGTCGCACGGATTTAAATTTGGTGGGGTAATTAAAATAGTTTGATAGAGCTGAGTAATTAATTAGAAATTAATAAACATGTTTAGGAACATCAATTGAAGTGTTTTATAGCTGTTGTGTTAACAACTTGCTGTTTGATGGATTTAATTAATGGATATCTTCGCCACCGGTTCACCGAATGCATCACGGTTCTCAAGTTTCGGATAAAGATATATTTCCATCGGGCGAGAAGCATCAACGTCCGACATATATATATATACATACATACATACATACATACATACATACATACATATATATATATATATATATATATATATATATATATATATATATATATATATATATATATATATATATATATATATATATATATATATGTATTTATATATATACCTACATACATACATATATATATATATATATATATATATATATATATATATATATATATATATATATATATATTAAGTCGTTCACAGTTTATAGAATTGATTTTGATAGTTAAGTTTTATGCATAAATGCCGTATATTTTGTGGCGATTTGCTTCTATCTGATAGTCATGGTAATTTGACAATAGGTCTGACTCGAATTTTACTTTTCTTAGTAACGTCCTGTCACTTTACCCCATTCGTCTTGGACCGTTTTTAAAAATCCGTTCAGTGTTCTTGGATGCCATTTACCTAAGGCTCGTTTTAATAAACCGAAAGCGCATAAGCTCATTGGAGAACTCTCAGGTGATTTTACAGGTATTTCATTAAATGAGATACACATTATTCCCGTTTCTCATTCTTTTTTGCTAAATAAGAGGTAGTTGATTTAGACGTGTGACTAGAGGCTATGTAATGCCCAATGAAGCTCAACTTTATCAATGTCTTTTCCATATAAATATGGAATTTTATTTTCAAAATTTGGTTCTAAAATATATGCGGATAGTAGAAGGAATTGATGATGGTTTTACTTGAGATTTTTTTTTCATGTTTAAAGTTTCCGGTGTAACAAAATACTGCAACTATCATGACTCCCTTTGGGAACTTTTCTGTACATTGACGAAGCCATTTCGGACGGTCATTCCTGTCAGTTGAGCAATAGAAAATTGATCTTTTTTTATTACAGTCACTTAAATACACCCATACCTCATCGAGTGTTACCGTAAATTTCCATTTTTCAGTAGCTAGGTGTTTTTCGTATGGTTTTCTACATTTTTTTTCTCAGCAATATGCTTTGTCAAAAGCAGATGAACTTTAGGTTTAAACACCTTTTTTAACTTCAAATCTTTAAGACATTCCTAATTTCGATGCAATGGTTCTTTGAGACGACGTATTTCTTTTAGGATTAGAGACTTCACTTTCTTGATATTTACCTCCGTTCGAACAGTCTTAGGATGAGGTTTCGTGGTCATGTTTTCATTTTTACTTTCAGTTAGACTTTTTTTTTCTTCCATATTTAATATATTATAAAAACCTTTTTTTGAAATGCTATAACCACGATTTTTACACCAGTTTATAATTTGTTGATACGATTATTTCTCCTCGGAAAGCGCAGTTAAGCAACCTTCGAGACATCTATCAATTTTAGAAGCCATTTTCAAAATAAATCTTTTATCTTACATTCCAATCAAAACAAAACAGTAGCAGACAATCATTCTGAAGTTGCGAAATTTTTATCTCAAAATGTAAACACCAAAAATAAATTACAAAATCGTTTCCATAAAGAGCGAACGACCGTCTGTATATATGTATGTATATATATGCTATGATCCCCAATAAAACTTTTAAACCCTTATCAGTTTTTAGCAAAAACAGCAATATTTTCAAATAAAATACAACATATAGTTCAGTACAAATAAAAACCTCTTTTTCATCACTCATCTGAGACGTTTTTAATTATGATCCAGCTCGACAACATGCGTCTAAGGTATTAAAATCCTCCAAACTTTCTGCATAATATTACTAACCAAAAATATCAATCATCGCATTAGCTACAGCGAAACTGATTTATCCGGGAGAAGTAACCTTAGATTCTCATGGCCTTGTATGTATGTAAAGTACATCAGAATCTCTGTATTTCAGAATTCAGATAGAATATAGCAATTGAATTTTGTTAGTTTTGTTTAATTCTTTCGAATTGTCACTTGACAGGATAAGGTTTTATTCATATTGTACTATTGTGTAATAATTAATCATATTTTCACTTAATGAAAGAATGATGTTCAGGTACCTGATTAATTTGACTCTTCTCTATTACAAAGCATAAAAACCTCTCGATTTTTGTATCAAAAATCTCAATTATCATAGCATATATTATCAAATCATCATTTGTCTTGGAAACAAATTTATATTGTCATGGGTAACGTAAGTAGCTGATCAAGTAAAGACGGTACGTCCCTAATAAAATATTTCACATTTTTTTAATGCTAGTAATCCCTGAAATAAAAGACTAATCAAAATCCTATCAAATTGATGAATTGCATGACTAGCAATGCAGGCTAAAATATTTTCAGGCAAAATGGGATTTTTAACTAAAACAAAAATATATAATAATCAACGCTTTAAATAATATTAAAAGCAAATGAATACCCCTCTGATATACGAAGGCTTTTAGTACTTTTATATTGTTTATTAATCATATCAAGGATTTAGAGAAGGAATTGTTATTATCATACAAAGAAAATGAGAACTGACCTTTTTAATTATATGACTAGAGGTATGTAGAAAGATTAAGTTACTTTCTAATCTTCCCATATCCAAAAAGGAATGCATATAAAAGAAATCATTCCTAGATTACACAGAAGCATCTCGAAAGTTACATGACCCGCACACGTGACTTCTAACACCTGCAGCCATTCTAGTTCTTTCTTGGTAATTTACGTGCTACTTAAACTAAGTTTTTCAACATTCGTCTTCTCGCAATTTTCTCTAATGCCGCCGAAAATCATCAAACGTACATTAAACTATAGTACAACAAAATACCACCCGTAGCTAACAAAACAATCACTCCCTTCAAATATATCGCCTAGAAGTAACGCACAAAAAAGGGTAAAAAAAAATTTCTAATGATATTTTCCTCAAACTTCTTTCATCCTTAGTTTCGAAGTATAAGGAAAAAAGTCACGTATTAAATGGCAGAGTGTTACAAAAAACTTTACAAAGATAAATGAAAGTAGATGTTTAGATAAAAGCTATTGCCTGTATATAAGAATGCTTAAAAGTAAACAACACCTTTTTTTGCGAATACGTTTTTATCAGTGTCATTTTTTTTTCGTTAGATATGCATGCAGTAGATATCACATATGTTTTTATTCTTTGTTTTCTTTAGCGAACATAATATTTTTGGATACGTATTCTAGAAAATCAACATTTTAAATAAGTTACTTGATGGATTCACCTCAATGCTAATGATATAAATCAAACCACTCCTTAATAAAAAGTAATGCGTAAGTAAGTAAAATGCTCTACTTTGTATGTATAGTGAAACTTCTCTATGGAGGCTAATAATGGTTCCGAAAAAGAGTGGACGGTTTGAGGGGTGACTGTCAAAAATAAATCTCTCCCTTAACATTAGCTCTATAAAATCTTCGGTTCTGCACAAAATATCAATATATGGCTGGTTAGAGAAGTTTCTCTCTCTCTCTCTCTCTATATATATATATATATATATATATATATATATATATATATATATACGAGGGCTGTCCGTTAAGTATCCGAACTGAATGTATAAAACATAATACAGACACCGCTCTGCGTGCACAGGCTAATTATCATGTTTAAACATATGTAAACTTGTTATGTTGCAATTAGCCAAGCACTGCGAAGCGCGGTTCTCTTGTAGCAATAACGAAAAGTGAACGCAGTGGAAGTCTCGTGTCGGGTTGGATCATGACGGAATCTACTGAGCAGCGTGTTTGCATCAAATTTTGTAGTAAAATTGGAAAGGCAACCGAAACGTTCGATTTGCTTAAGAAAGCATACGGTGATCATGTTATGGACCGAACTCAAGTGTTTCAATGGTTTAGACGTTTTAAAGATGAAAGGGAATCTGTGGAAAGTGATGCACGATCAGGGCGTCCATCAACATCGAGAAATGATGTCAAAGTGGAACAGGTTCGTACTGTGGTACGATCAGATCGATGAATGACAGTTCGAGAGATTGCGGACGAGGTGGGAATAGCAAAAACTGTTTGCCACGAAATTTTAACCGAAGATTTGGGCATGCGGCGTGTATCGGCTAAGTTTGTCCCACGTGTGCTTACCGAAGATCAACGACAACTTCGCATGCAAATGGCTTCCGAGTTATTCGAACGGTCGTGTAAAAATCAAAGTGATGTTAATTCTTTTCTTTGACCGTGATGGAGTTGTGCAATACGAATTTGCCCCGGATGTACAAACCATTAATAAAGAGTTCTACCGTGATGTGCTCAGGCGACTACGTGATACCGTGAGGAGGAAACGACCAGCAAAGTGGAAATTTGGGAAATGGATGCTTCACCACGATAATGCCCCTGCTCACTCCTCACATGTGGTTCAAAATTTTTCACCAAACATGGCACCGTTCAAATCTCGCAACCTCCCTACTCACCAGACCTCGCTCCGTGCGACTTTTTAGCATTTCCAAAGCTAAAGAAAACGGTTAAAGAACGACGGTTTGAGGATGTGACGACCATCAAACAAAAAGCGATCGAACAGCTGTTGACCATTCCAAAGAACGACTTCCAATCCTGCTTCCAAGAGTGTCAACAACGTTGAGCTAAGTGTGTTGCTTCTCAAGGACGATACTTTGAAGGGGATTAAACTGAAGTATGTATATCCATTATATTTTTTTAGTTATAAATTAAATTCGGATACTTTACGGACAGCCCCCGTATATATATATATATATATATATATATATATATATATATATATATATATATATATATATATATATAAATAAATATATGACTGTGTGTGTGTAAGTGTAAGTGTGTGAGTGTGTGAATAGTTAATAAGATTTTTACAGATTTCTGATGGTGAAGGACTATTTAAAAATGTACGACTCGTAACGGAATTTTGAAAAACATGCTCATTAATAGGCTACATAAGATATCTAATCTTCAGTATAACTAAAATGAAATTAAAGATTAGACTTTGTGATTTTCAAACATTAATGAAACCCTTCTGTCGATATAATCAAGTACAAAGAAGTTGAAGAAATATGTATTTTCAAACCATGGGTAGACATGTTTAAAGAAGGGTTTTGACATCCAAGCAATAATGCAGTAGTCATGTATTGGTTGTACTCAAATTTGAATAACTGTTGGCAAAACATTCGTGTCCGCATTTTTGCAAAAATAAAATAAATAGCTAATATTATTTTGTCTAAATTGACATTGAATTCTATTTAATTTCTGTTAACCTTGCCAGAAGTAATTATCTTTCAGACCCCAGATAAATTCGAAATAGAATAATATCTAATTGTTCTGTCAGTGGATTTCATACATACCATTTGCGTCACAAATTGAATTTATATCTCGTTCTCCATCAAATCTTCGTTCAATGAAACATTGTTTATATGGACATTTCAAAGTAAATATCCATATATATTTTAAAGGGATTCTAGCAAACAATACATTGCGTTTCAATCTGATCTTTAATGTCTTTCTCGAATGTATTCAAGCGCTTAAAGCATTCGAACGTCCGAATCGTCGGTCGCACCATATGTGTTTAATTAGGCCTGAATGTGATTTAATTTCAATTATTTATATACTAAAATATCCCTTAGCTAGTTTTAATCATGTGTAATATAATAACTCACTGCTAGATCATCATGTATATCAGAAATCCATGATATTATATTGTTCATGTATATGCATACCATACACACACACACACACACACACACACACACACACACACACACACACACACACATACACACACACACCACACACACATACACACACACACACACATATATATATATATATATATATATGTGTGTGTAATACCCTTGACGGGGTGATGCTCAACTGGCCGGTGAACTCGAACTATTCCAAGTATCAGGTAGGATACCTCATTTCACATTAGGAAGTCCTAGTACTTGTAGTCGTCGGACCATTAAATAGTAGAAGTGGTCGATGAGTGGAGGCAATCGCAATGTAGAGTCAAATAAAATCCGACGCCAGAAAAAAAAGAGACGATTTGACCGTGATACGGTTTTATTCCCTGGAAATGTTGTTAGACATTAACTCGTACATGTCGCATTTCGGGAAGAATGCCGGCGGCGCAACGCGGCAACGATATTCACGGAGAGCTGCAAACTCACGTCATGATTGTTTGCTGGTTCGAACACAAAAGCCTACAGAAAAGGATGCCAGATCTCCAAGGTAGAGGCACACTGACCTAGTAATTGGCTAGAAACGGACACATGACTCTAGCACGTCATATCGGATGATGCTCTCGCCAGACATCTAGAACTTATCGACTTATATAACGATTATATAAGGTTTTCCGCACGTGGCATTTAAAGGGAAAAATAGATTTACATTGGCTGGATATAGGTCATAATTAGGATTGAGGGACGGTGTCCTGTTGCGTTAAGATGAAAGAATTTGGTATGGGCGTGTTAAATAATGAAAAGGGTTTGAAATTTATTTCATATATATGTATATATACTAGCATTATTGCCCGGCGTTGTCCGGGTAGATATATAGATATAAAATTTTTCATGCATTCCATTAAAAAATACTTGGCTGCACCCCCCGCAAAATAAACACTTCGCCCCCCCTCCCGTCACCCCCAGACCAACTCTCAAACCACCCCTCAGAACAAACCTCTTTTCCCCCTCTTATTGAATTAGACTGGTTGTGGTGAGGGGCTGTATCCACATTTAAGAGGTGCGCTTAGGGGCACAAAAATCATTAAAAAATTAATTAAAAAAACTAATTGAGCCCCAAATTTCGTTTTTTCTGATTTTAGTTTCTCGGGCCCTAAACATTAACTGTGCCGAATTTGGTTCCGGTGGGTGAAACAGTCTATGATTCTATAGCGGACAAACAAACAGACAAGCTCTTTTATATATATATATATATATATATATATATATATATATATATATATATATATATATATGTGTGTGTGTGTGTGTGTGTGTGTGTGTGTGATGAATCCAAGGAAGAGAAATTGGAGGACAGGTAGAAGGTCCGATTTGAAGTCATCGTTCTTCGGATCCGGGGTGGGCGAATGGAAAACAGACCGGGGTGTAGTCGTCGCTGGCAACAGTTTAAAGAGTGGCTGGCATGGCGTTGGAAGAAATTTCAGGCAAAATAACACAGGAATCACTGTTACTGGTATACGTCTCTCTATTGCACAGTAATTCGATGATTAAGTATACTTCATGATCCATACATTGAAAACTCAGTATAGGATGGACATCACGGCTTGCGGGGAATAGGGCTCCGGCAGCGCAAACGCTACGGCAATTCTGGACAGCTCAAAACTAGCAGCCTGGGAGCGGATACACAAGTGCCCGCGAAAACTCTAGTTCTATGCCCTTGAAACAGGCGCGCTGAAGTTCAATTGGTTAGAATTAGCACCTGACTATAACGAGTCATATGGGGTGATCATTTTCGAATGTTCTACGAGGGTCGACTTAGATAAGATGTAGGAATGTGGCTTGCTTAATGGGAAACTAATAGATTACTCTGGTCATTCTTAGGTCAAATTTAAATGAGGGATAATGTTCTGTTGCGATAAGTTAATGACGGAAAAGGTTTGAAATTTATTTCATACTAGCTGAAGTACCCGGCGTTGCTCGGAATTTTAAGAAGGTTTGTTAACCAAAATCAATTTAAAAAATTAACACAGCATAAATTAGCCAAAAAAAAGCATGTGAAATGTTATACATATCTCGGTATTTTGGTAGATGCAGTCTTTCATCATTGTACCACTAAAAGCTATAAAGTAAAAATGTCAAATTGTGGAATGTTTGTTAACCAAAATCAATTTAAAAACTTAACACAGTATAAATTACATAGCCAAAAAAAAAGCATGTGAAATGTTATACATATCTCAGTATTTTGGTTAGATGCAGTCTTTCATCATTGTACCACTAAAGCTGTAAAGTAAAAATGTCAAATTGTGGAATGTTTGTTATCCAAAATCAATTTAAAATCTAAACAATTTAGCAAGATTTAACCTTCTATGTTTGGAGCAAAAGAAGCTGATAAGTAAAACATAAAATATACATACATTTATAATAAACCACTAAAAGCTGAAAAGGAAAAATGTCAAATTGTCTTTTGGAAAGTAAAGCTGAAAAGTAAAAATGTCAATTTGTCGAATGTTTGTTAACCAAAATCAATTTAAAGACTAAACACAGTATAAATAACATAGAAAAATAAGCATGTGAAATGTTATACACCCAAATAATTTTTTAAAATCCAATATAAAAATATATAAATTTATAATTAACTCCTCAGAATTCATCTAGATTTAACCTTTCATCTTTGGAGCAAAAGAAGCTGAAAAGTAAAACATAAAATATATACATTTATAATAAACCATTAAAAGCTGAAAAGGAAAAAAATGTCAAATTGTCTCTTGGAAAGTTAAGAGTTTTAAAAAGTAAAGCTGAAAAGTAAAAATGTCATTTTGTCGAATGTTTGTTAAACAAAATTGATTAAAAAAGTAAACACAGCATAAATAACATTTTAAAAAAAACATGTGAAATGTTATACACATCTCAGAATTTTAGTAGATTCAGCCTTTCATTTTTCAAGTTTAAATTAAAAATGTCAAATTGTCTAATGTTTGTTAACAAAAAGTAATTTAAAAACTAAACACAGTATAAATAACATAGATTTAATAACAGTATAAATATCATAAAATATATACATTTATAATAAATCACTAAAAGCTTAAAAGTAAAAATGTCTAATTGTCCATATAAATACCTCCATAAATGCAGGATTCTGTAGCCAAAAAATATATAAATAAAGTATTAAAGTATTTGTTAAAGGCACTGACTGATGAAAAAATTAACAGAAATCTGCAGTTTGGGCTACACGCACCATAAATGCAAGATTCTGTAGCAATAATAGAAACATTCTGTCCTTATTAACTCCATATAAATCTCTGTTCAATTAAACTGATCCAAATATCATCTGAAGTACCTTCATAAACTATGTTTCTCGTTTCTTGATTCGGGGTTCAATATGAATGTTTGTTAACCAAAGTCAACTTAAAAACTAAACACAGTATAAATAGCATAGGAAAAAAACATGTGAAATGTTATACACATCTCAGAATTTAGATAGATTCAGCCTTTCATCACTAAAAGCTGAAAAGTAAAATTGTCAAATTGTCTTTTGCCTTGTGAACTCTGCATGAAAAATTAAACATAGTATAAAAAAGGGATGGGAAATGTCATACACATCAATACTAAAAAACAACGAATAAATTTTGGTTCGAATTTGCTTCTTAGTGTGCTTCAAAATAGTTGAAACTCTTGAAAATAGTTGTTCTCAGATGTACGTGCTTCCAAACGTTGATGACCAGAATAACGCTTGACTATGCAGTGAAGGATATTTATATCTGGGCAGGTATGATTTATGAGTACAACAAAGAGACTCGATTGAATTTCTCTTTAAGTTAAATGTCAGATTGCAACTCTATGCATTCCATTTGACAATTTGCTAGCATTATATCTATATCGACTGTAAATAGAATAGAAAACATGCAAAAAAAAAATTGTTTATTTTCCCCGAAGTCCTGAAATCAATTTTAAATTCTTGTACTAAATCGGAAAGTACGGCTGCGTATTTTATAACATTTTTAGAATTGTGCTTGGGAAATTAAAATAGTAGCATTAAGATTTTTATGCAGTTATAGGCATTTTAGCTAAATTTCAATAAAAATTACTTCAAATTGACCAATTTATAGAAAAAGTATGCTATTTGCAGTTAAGTTTTTGTTTCTTTTTTTTAATTTTTAAGTGCTATTTTACCATTAAAGCACCAAAAAAAACCTTTAAAAAATCATTTTTTAAAACAAACAAATGGTATAGCTAAACACAAACATAGTTAACCGTAAATAAATCGCAAAACTGTGCTTAAGTTTAGACTGATTTTTTTTAGTTAAGATATACTAATTTTTATGCTTTTAAAAGTACATCGTGAATTATAAAATTAAGAACAATATAAAATACAGTAACGGATTATTGCTTCTTTTAGGAAACAACAAAACAATGTTTCAAATTCAAACTTGTGTAACTACTGCCACTCGCTGCTACTGTCGTCTGATGAGCAAAAAAAAAAAAATTAAATAATTCAATATTCTGATTTTTCACGCTAGTGGAAAAAATGCCACGCCCATTTTAGAGTCACTTGAAATAATTAAACACACACAAATATATAAATTACACAAAAGGTTTTTTTTTTTAAATTCTGTAATGTGTCTAAATCTCCACTATGGAAATATATCGGAGAATTCCATCATTTTAATAAGAAATTTCTAAAATGAAAATAGCAACAAATAACGTCTGTTTATAATCTGAAGACGATGTTAATTTCACTGAAATGTTTTAAAATATAAATTTTAGATAAGAAATATTTAACGCATTTACTACGTATTACATCGTTTCAATAAGAAATGTCTGAAATTAAAATGGCAACAGAGAACGTTTGTTTACAAAATAACACGGCGAAAATAAACGACGATCGTTAATCGAAATGTCTTAAAGTATAAAATCTGACTTGAAAGATTATTATTTTCATTTATTATTCTGGTTTAATATATAACTTGAAACTTTTTGATTTTATTTATTTTTATCTTTTCGCTCGCTGTCAGCTAACCCTAACGTGGACGCCATATTCAGAGGGATGATGCCACAAAGTGTAACAGCTTACATTTAGTTTCAAAATTGTGGTTTTTTATTAATTAAAAATCAACGGTAATTAATTTCGATTTTTGAAGTTCTTCAGACCCTCGGCTGTTTTTAAAGACGCCTGTATTTAAAATTTCACGATCGTTGCTCCTAAACTGTGGATTTCTATACAATTACAGAGATACAAACATTCATTTTTATATATTAGATATACAGAGGCTGTTCGCACATTTTTTAGACGATTTCGGTAAGCGGTAATAAAAAATCGTTTGCTTCAAAAGAAATAATTGCAATTGTACTATGTTTTTAAAGGTCAAAATTATCGTCTCCGGCTTGAAAGTTTTGTTTTTATACAAAATGGCATTTTTAACAAAGCAGTGGTTCGAAGGCTACATTTATGCTCTTTCCGAAGAGAAATATGCATACTCCGTTATCCAAAAATGATGTGAAAGTCATAGTTTTGTGATATCTAAAGCGTCGATAGGTGATATCGTCAACAAGAAAGGAAAAAAACGTCAAATTGGAGCCTCAAGTGGGATAAAAATTCCAAACAAGTATCCAAGGAAAAAACGGACATCTTCGACTATTGCAAAGGTACGTTGTTTAATGTTAAAAGAAAATCCCCTTAGTCAAAGGACAATTGCAAAATCATTAAAATGCTCGGTGTCCACTGTAAACAAAATGATAAACGTTGATTTAAATCTTAAGAAAGCGAAAAAACGCAATGTGCATCGTCTTCTTCCAAACCATATCGCTGAAAGCAGGACACGTTGCAGAATTCTATATGAGAAGCACTTATCCAAAGAAAAATAGAAAACAGTTGTCACAATAGATGAATCATGGGTGAATTTAAATGATTGCAACAAAAAAGAGTCATTTATTATCATAAAAGGGGAGAAAACAATTTAAGTACATGGTTCGAAGAATCGAAAGAAAGTTTTTCTAAGGGATTCATGATTGTTGCTGGTTTTTCTTATAATGGCAAGTTAAAAATAAAGAGAGTGGAAAAAAATGTCAAGATTAACTCCAAATACTATCAGGAACATATTTTATCGCCAATTTTTCTGGATGAAATACCATCGCTTTACTCACAGTGCCATCAATCTGTGAGACTCCATCAGGACAAAGCTAGCAGTCACACATCAACATCCACTGTAAATTTCCTAAAAGAAATGGAACAAAAAACTGCTATCAAGGCCGTACCCTTCACTGATATCCCTACTAAACCTCCGGATGTTTCACCTATGGATTTTTGTGCTTTCGGACTTTTAAAATCTGCATTACCCAAACGTCGTCCCCAAACCCTTACAGGACTCTGGAAAGCTGTTCAGGAGGAATGGGATAGAATACCTCTTCTGACACTTCAAAACGCATTATTATCCTGGAAATTGCTGTGTCGAAAGATAGTTTAGAATAAGGGATGTCAAATAGAACATTTAAAACACAAGAGTTTTATGTAATTTAGTTTTGTGAATACAGTATACATCGTCTAAAAAATGTGTGAACAGCCTCTGTATATATATATATATATATATATATATATATATATATATATATATATATATATACTTAAACATTCATATAAACTTAGGGTAACATATCTTTCTTGAATTCCCTTATGACGCTAGACGGAGTGTTGATCTCAGTATTTTACTAATGAGAAAGTAGCAAAGTCATATTTTTTTAACTATATTTTCTTAATTATGTTCTTAACATATTATAACAAATCTTAAATACTCTGCGCATGTTTTACAGAAATACTTTGCTTTAATTTAATGCCATCTAAAAGCGATTTTAATATTGTAACGTTAACTTAATGTCCTGTAAAAAATAGTTAAGTACAAGTAACTATATTTTTAATTATACTCCTTTTATTAAAATGCCTACCTTCTTCGACATAAAAATAATAAATTAAAAAATCTACTTTTGTTAACAGGGGATTAAAAAATTATGTAAATTTCTCTACAGTTTATCTGCATAGGAAAAAAATATTCCCGGTTTCAACTGAGGTGTAAATTCAATCTATTTCAAATAGGACCTACTTAAAAAAAGGTGATAAATACAATTCCCATGCAATAATAGTTACTTCTTATAAATATTATCATTTAATCAAATAACTTAAAAAACAGGTTTAATAGTTTTCAAAGCTTAATCAATCTAAGTCGCACATTTCTAAATATAGTTTCATTAAAAATTCTATGGAGTTTACCGGGAACGTTTTCAATTATTTAATTTTGTAATAGAATAGAAAAGAAGCAAAACTGAATAAACAGGGGCATTTAAAAAATATTTTAGTTATTTATAGTAACATTTAAGATAATTAAGTACATTTTTATTAAAATTTTCTTAAAGTTTTGATTACCATTTATTTTCTAGTGAAGCGTTGCTGAGTCAAGTAAAGAAAATTTTATTTGACTGGACGTTTGGTTAAATTTAGTAATTATCGTGCTTTTGCAGGAAAGAAAGACAGGTAATGCATAATTAATTAATCTAATAATTAATTTTATCAAGAGCGGTGATAAAAAATTTGTCATTAAGATTGATATTTTGTTTGCTTTAATATATAAGGTACCTGAATAATTTTCTTTTCTGTTATCTGATGCAAATAACTATAACTGACGTAAAACAGAATCTATTTTGATTGTTGGCGTAAAACGTCCTTTGTTATTCGTAAAGGAGAGCATGACAGTCGATAAGAAATAAAATATTTGTAGGAGTGATGCATGACACAAACTCAAATATTCGAATTTCGCTAAAATAATTGTTCCTTTTGTCGAAAATACTGATAGTTTCAGATCTTTAGATATGTTACAGATTTCGTAAATTTCTTTGAAATATTATATTGGAAATAAAAATCTCTTTTGTCTCACGAAATTTTATAAACTGCATTGCAGAAATGAATGCTGTTTTGGGCATATTACAAAAAATTAACTATGACTAGAAGCATAAAAAAACGTGTTTAAGATGTAAAAGTAGGATAACCAAAACAGGTAAGACCAGTAACATTACACCCTGAAACAGGTAACTTTCTTAACCTGCAGCTGCATTTCGTTTTTACAGTGACAGAGTGAGGAAAATTTAAACAATACATACCTTCCCTCATTCCTTGTTTCACACGTGAAATTATAAGTGATGCATAGCATATATTATTTTGGTATTTGGCCTAAACTTCTTTAGTTGATGACTTTTAAAAACAGGATAAGCGACTTGAATCTAAAAATTTTAAGGATGCAAACATGAATATTCCATTGTCACCTTATAAAATGAATTTTCCTTCTTAATTTGATAACTTGAGCTGTTCTCACGTGTTAATTCGATTGAAGTTATATAAATAAATTAAAAACTCAGTTCGACCCTAAACTTTTTAAACTCCCATCCCTTTTAACAACCCATCATCTCTGAGAATAAATGCATATCCTCCTTTAAATACTGTAAATGAAAAATTTCGCCTCTCATACAAACAAACATATAGTGGGTTCCCGTACATGGAAAGAGTTTTTATTGCTTTTGATGATATTGCTCAAGCAGTCTGTCAAGTTCTTACGAAATAAAACAACAGAAAAATAAAACTTATATTTGGAAGGTTTCAAGAAGCTTGATGACCAATGTTCTTGATAATCCAACATTGAAAATTTAAGACCCTGATATTTCGTAAGTAATTTTTATGTGGTAATCGATATTTTTATGTGGTTTGTTAATCATTCTAATAATTTTTAGAGCTTCTCAATATCTGTGAATCTGTTTCTTTTTATTTTCTTAAAGCAGCAGATACATTGTTTTTCGACATTTGCCAATTGAGCAAAACGAAAGTTGTAGATTTCTTGTAATGGGAGCACTTTGTGGGCGACCCAATATCTCCTTGTGGTGCTACTTCCTTTTAAACTACGCACCCCAAGGGGTGATATCTCAGAAGTTCGAACCTTACTCCCTCTTACCTCTACAAACAACATGGGACTTTCAGGTTGTTAATAATTATTGTTATGGCCGTGATTGTGGAAGATTTGTACATTGAATTAAAAATAAACGAATAAAACAAGTATCCACTTACCACACTTTCGGAGTAAATGACATTTTATTTAATACATAAACTAGGAGAGCACATAATTATTTACACGTGGACGTCACATCTTTCCTCAAAAGATCACGAAACATTAGGATTTCTTGAATCCATTGACATCTGGATTAATTCTGTACTTGTAGAAACCTATCTAACACGTTCGCAGGAAATTAGCTCACAGAAGATCGATTTATTTCTTCATAACTATTTCGAAGATTGATTATATTTCTTTTGTGCGACACGTGCAGCCACGTGCTTCAGAACCCCTTCTCTACAAGTAGATGGATGGACTCTCTCGCCGAAGAATTTTCGTAGACTGACTCCACATAGAGTTCTTGAGCCGGAAATTTTAAGATCGTCACTCCTTTTCTGGTGCCATCGTTTTGTTTAAAACTTTGTAACCGAGGAATGTCAGTGCGCACGCATTCCTTGACGCGCCACCGCTTTGAATCGAACAAGCATGAGAAAAGTTGGGTGCAAACCAGTTCCGGCTAGTTTTAAGTTCGATGTTCAGGAACTAGTTTTAAGTCATGTTTTCATAACACAGGCAAACATATTTCACATGCTCATACCTAGCATAGCTACATGGGCTCTCAGTACTGCTTGTGAGAATTCGATACATGCACTTTAGTACCGAATCCGTACTACCACTATGCGTTAACCACTATATTTTCCAAGGCCTATGTCTGGAAATCTTTATCCATCATATTTTGTTTACCGTAAGTCCACCAAGTCAAACACTTTTCAGTGTAACAACAGTTGATAAACTATAAGGCTTGCACATGACTTCTGAATACGTTATGATAAGGATAAATCTGAATTTAAATACAGGTTTGTAATTAAATAGAGTTCAGGTTTTTGAAGTAATTTACTAAAAAAAAACATTGAAATCTAAGTCGCAAATTGTATTTTTAAAAAATCTTATTAAGTGAAACTATTCAATTATCACTGATTATTAACCACGGTTAAATTATTTTTCTGTCTATTATCTTTTGATATTGCAAAAAAAAAATATTAATGCTATTTTTGAAAACAAAACACATATAATTGTATTACTCTCATACGTTTGGATGGTTTTTTAAATCCTTATTTAAAATCAACTGAATGCTATCTGCAAGTGCAGCATATTTTCAAAACATCTTCTCGTGAATGAAATTATTCAATTTTATTTATTAACAACGAAAGATTTAACTGTTTTTCAGAGTTTCAAACAAACACCTAGGGCACTGGTCATCGGTACCAGAGTCTGTGGGTTTGGATCCCACTATTAGAATGGATGTTTGAAGTCGTTCGGAATCGGCTTTAAACTATAGGTCCTGGTCTAATTATCCCTCGTGTAAATGACCCTAGTGCCCCAAACCAAACAAACCAAACCGATCAAACTGGAAAACAATAATCATGCTTTTAAAAGAAATTTTAAAAGTGTATACCTTTCCGTTTGTATCAAGAAATCGAGACAGCTTTTCATAAGATGGATTTTTATATTGCCCCAAACACAAAAAAAATCAGTTTTTATACATTAAATATGTAGTCTTTTATACAAATTTTGTAATATCAAAAACGTACAATACTGGATACGTATAATATTTTTTTTTAATTATTCCTTGATGGACATGATTTTGGTAAGTAAATAACGTTAAACGAAATTGTGTAGGAATTTATGTGATTTGTATTCTAAGACTACTAATTTTCTCTCTGAAAATCACTGGATTACTTTTAAGCTAAGTACAATATTTTTTTAATTGTTTTTTCTCTTTAATGTGCATATTAAGCATAGCATCTATTCTTGAATCCTAGAAATCATACTCTTTTATTGAAAGTTGACTAATGCATATATTTCTCTAAATTTAATACGCCTTTATAATGTCCTTTACAAAATTTCCTAGTTCAAATTATGCTAAGAAATATGCCCCAAAAAGCAAAATATTCATATTTAGTATGCACTATTACGAAGCAGAACTTTGATTATCAAAACGTGCTCAAGTGTCGTGTAATCATATTTCTTTTAACAACAAAGCATTTTTTTAGGATATAACAGGACATTAATCAATTTCTTGGATTTTGTTAAAGCATATTAAAAATAAACAGTAGAGATTGAACATCATTAAACTGAATTTAAAATCTTATTTTGCAAGAAAAAGGAATCCGGTTTCATCCGATGCAGGACGTACATGTTACTTATGCAGTTTATTTAATTTTACCATACGCGATTTAAATAAGCCATCATTATTCTGTGACGATAACCATTTTCAGTTGTATTAGCCATCACATCGATAGTTTAATCCTTGTGGATGTATTTGAGATGTCCTGAATATCTATATTTAAAAAATATTCATCTTTAAGTGGTTTTACCCTTGATTATTACTTTTAATATGCAGTCATATTTTATCATCATCATTTTAATACTGCAATTTTAAGGGCTGCATTTATGAATTCGCAAAGGCTATTACTAAGTATTCTTACAGTAAAATATAGGGTGACATTTATTAAGCTATATGAAATAAAAAATAAAATTTTAAAAACTACTGATTTCAAAAATTTTATTCAAATTTGAAAAAAAAATGCATGCTCAAAAAATCCGAACATTCCCTGCATCCCACCGCCAAATTGTCACTGCATCTTGCCAATGGTTCAAAAGTTACTCAAGTTTTTTTTTTTTTTTAATATAGCTCAATAATTGTCACACTGTAGAAACATGAACATAAATTTTGATCTTGAGCAAACATTTATCTAGAAAACATATTTTGAAACTTAAAAGAGGTTGTTTTGTAGAGGAGTTTCGAATAATCAAGATTCGGATAATCCGACCTCTTACTGTTTCATATACTATTAGCACTAGAGATAATTATTTACTTTTGCAGTATGTTACTAGTATTTAAATTACCCATACCACTGTATTTAGAACCTTATCGTATGCCTTATAATTATTAGCATATGTATTCACGATATTTGAGACTAACGATATTAGAGGCTTTAGATGTTTTATACAGATAGAATATCATTTGCGTTTGTGAACGCATTCCGACATCCATCGGGGTGTGAAATTAGAATGAGGCAGATGATAAAAGAAATATATATTTCATGTAGTCTCTTCTACCGAAACTGCCGCGGGTTATTAACGTAGGATTACTTATCTTTCCTTACCTCTTTCTTTTCTTTCTTTTATTTTTTTGGAAGCATTTTGGTACTTTTCTGTTTAAATGTTTACTGCTACTGGGTTTGGTGCGCTGCCGAAATTATAACTCGCGACGGACTCTGAATTTTTTATTTCCGGAGAACCGTTATTGAGGAACGTAATCCTACGCTAAAAATATCTTTGCATTTTTTGTTAAATATCTGTAACATTTCGGGGCGCCAGAGAGAGGCGTTGTAAAGTGCAACAATACGGTGTCATAAAACTTCGAAAATTAAGAAGTCAACAGCTTTAAATTTGATCTGAAAGGTCGAGAAGCGGGGGACTGTCTGATGAGAAAATATCCCAGACACACACAGGCGTCGGAGTTAATTAAAATGCACCGGAACATTTAAGAAGCGGCCAATGCGATGAACGGGACCGAGAAGTTGACCTACGAACAAGGTGGTCCGTCCCTCATCCCAACAAAGGGGTGGTGCGAACGAATGAGTAGACAAGAAGACCACAGCCAAAAAAAAAAAAAGAAAAGAAAATATATATACGAGTGTTGGAGCGTTTTTGAGAAAGTCCTTCATTAAAAAAATGACAAGAAACTAAGCTGCCATAGGACCGACAAGAGACTCCCTTGTTGCAAAAAGAACGACAAATACCCTAAGCTACTACAGGGCCGATGAGAATCCAAAGAATACAAAATTGAATGCCCGGCGCTAGCTCCTTACGAAAAAAGAAACAAAAAACAACGGAATAAGCTACTACAATGCCGAGAAGAGAATACAGTGACGACGTGAAATTAATTGCCTAGCTAAGGTCCGCAAATTTCGACAAATTGCTGTATAACAAAAGAGCCGAATCAACTAATTCTAGTAGGCCGCTACCTGAAGGTGTACACATTAGGGCGGAGCGTAAAAAAAAAGTTTTCGATTTCGTTTTTGCCCTAGTGCGGA
Source organism: Dolomedes plantarius (assembly GCA_907164885.2). Taxonomy (NCBI): domain Eukaryota; kingdom Metazoa; phylum Arthropoda; class Arachnida; order Araneae; family Dolomedidae; genus Dolomedes; species Dolomedes plantarius. The sequence continues at coordinate 77,545,851 of OU015500.1, read as the reverse complement.
AAAGTTGGGTACTGGTGGGTAGGTCACGTATGCAAAGTTTTGAGAAAAACAAAAAATGTCTTCCGTCTCCATTTCGGCCGTTAATTTTAGCAGATTTTTACCACACAGTTAAAAATGTGTATTTCCATTATTTTGTATGCAACTCGTTATTTTGTTCTTAAATAAAATACTGAGGTAATTCAAAACTTAATACAGAAAGGCAGCAGCGGACACATTGCGTGCAGAAAGGTAAAGAAATATTTTGGCATGCAAACATTGTCAACAACAACTTTAGAAACGGAGCTTAAAACCTTCGTGAAAGACACACGGAAATTGTTCGACATTTTTTCATGTAAGTTTGTTTCTTTTAACAAATGTTCTTTCCCAAAGCATAAAATATCCCTAAAATGGAAAGAACTTTTCTTATAGACCAACGGGTACTTAGGCAAATGTCCGTAGGCGCAGTTGACTTAAACGAAACTTAAAGCTGAGGAAACGAGCGGATAGGAAGCAGAAAGAGACAGAAGCAGTAAGTCTTAAAATAAACGTTTCGCCATCTGTTACGCCATCTAGGCTCACATTTCCTGATCCAGATTCTAACGTGGATCCACATAACTTCGATAGTGACACAGATCACTTGAAGCCTTCCCCATCCACATCCAGGATGACTCAATCTGAAGGGAAAAAGGCGTTAAGATCAAGCCGATACCCAGCGGTAGCTACAGCTTGTGACAGAACCAGAGTTTCCGATCGGGCTGGAGCCATCATTGCAAGCGCTGTTTTGGAAGATTTGGGGATGATTACCAAAAGAGACACTTTAACTGTGATTGATAGACATAAAATAAGAAGAGAGAGGAAAAAAATCGGAAAGAATATCACCAAGGAAATGAAAGACAGCTGGAACCACTGAAGGGACTTTATTTTGACGGAAGGATGGCCAAAACTCTAATGCAAGTAGAGCGTAGGGGGAAAGATGTACCAAAAAATAATCCTGGAAGAACACGTTACAATGATTAAGGAACCTAGAAGCAAGTACCTTGGAGACATAGCACTAACTTCATCATCAGCTTTGAGTATTAATCAAATGATGCTGCAATTCATGGAGAATAAGAATATTGACATTCATCAACTAGTAGCAAGAGGGTACGATGGAACAATCGTTAATACTGGCTATAAAATCGGCGTGATTCGCCTTTCTGGGGAAGCCATTGGGAAACCCTTGCACTGGTTTATCTGCCAGTTACACGCAAATGAGTTGACATTCCGACATTTAGTGAAGTATTTGGATGATGGAACGAGTGACCCTAATGCATTTTCTGGTCCTACTGGGAAAGCATTGGCAAATTTTAAATACCTCCCAGTTGTGAAATTTGTAGACTTTTCGAGCGAATTTTCGAAAATTGACATAAATGATCTTAGCACACACAAGCGATAGCTTTGGGATATTTCTCAAGCTGTCACAAATAGAAACTGCTCATCAAGTTTGTCACAAAAGCACTCTGTGAAAATGACTCATGCACGTTGGCTAACAACTGCAAATCGAATAAAATGTTTATGCATTAGCTCGTAGGAGCCTTCAAACTAACTTCAAAGTTTGACAGAGTTCATCATGAAAGTGTGCCCACCTATGTGGTTTAGAGTCAAATTAAATCCATGTTGCACATATGGTCCACGAAATTTGTGGCAGACAATAAACGTCTCATGCTATCTTAAAAACCATTTAAAGACTGTGGTCGATCCCATTATCCAGAGAAATGACTATTTCGGCCACCCGGAAGCAATAATCTTGTCAATGATCACAGAAGACAGACAGTCCATTGCAGAACTTTGATTACGTAGGATTTTACGAGCAAGAAAGGAAAAAAAGGAAAGAATCAGACACTACAACATTCCGTCACTCAACTTCAGGGCAGTTTCATATATAGACCTCATTGATTGGCAGAAATCTAATTTGACGGAACCCCCAATTGACAGAAGATGATTTGAGAAATTTGATTTCCAGTGGAGAGTCTGTAGCTCAACACCTGGGAAGCCTAAAATTTCCTTGCCACACCCAGTGTTGAACGTATCGTGAAACTAGTAACAGATGTTTCTGCGGCTGTGTGTGGAGAAAATAAGCGTGACGGTTTAGTTAGAACCCGAACAGAGTCGAGAAAAGCTATGCCACAATTTGAAACCAAATGCGAGTACCGCGTAAAACCGGAATAACTGCAAGGGCAAAGGTATGGTTGGGTGGATAGGTGAGCACGGGTGGAACTTGCAATGCAGCCACCTCCCCGTGGTGAGTTCTGGGTTTTTTTCTGAATTTTAATTCAGAAAAAGCGAAAAGCTGCATGCAAAACAATGGAACACATTTTTAACTGTATGGTAAAATTCTGCTAAAAATCACGGCCGAAATGGAGACGGAAGATATTTTTTGTTTTTCCCAAAACTTTTCATACGTGACCTACCCACCAGTACACAACTTTTCCGCACTAGGGCAAAAACAAAATCGAAAACTTTTTTTTTACGCTCCGCCCTAGTACACATCCTCTTATCGCGGTTTGAAAGCGCAGACGACCGCCGACCAGTGCTGACCAACCCGCAGATCGTCATAGATGTGATCAACTCAGAGCAACATCCGAGGTATACTCCAAGTTATCGTCGACAATTGAAATCCCGAACTCTTTTAGTGACGAGATACAGAAATCTCTTGATCTCTCTCTAGGAACTATAGTGACCGACAACTATTACTCGAATTGTGGTATCCAAGTGGTGGAGACGAGTGCAACCGATAGCGACAGCAGCCCCATGGGTGAGCATATTTGCTAATATAATTTCTTTCAAATCCCTGCTTATCACATACGCGCCACTTGCCCGTAAAGGTCGGCATTACCAAAGTTATGATGAATAATATGAGTTGTAATCATAAATGATTTATACATTGAATAATACGAAGACTTCAGCATGATGATAAATAATGTTTATATATATATATAAATTGTGTATATATATATTGTGTATATATATATACTGCTGGCCACCCAAATTGCAACACCAAGAAAGACAAGAGATATCACAACAAAATTTATTTTGTAGATAAATGTTGACCAAGTATCAAATGATTAAATTTATAGACTTCTGGGAAGTGTGGTTCCTACCAAAATCAGTAGCCAGAGTAGCCGCCATTGTTGGAGATCACCGCTGCCACACGCCTCGGTATTGATTCAAAGAGACTTTGGATGAGTTCTTGGGGTACAGCAGACCAAGCAACTTCCACACGTTGCCAAAGTTGATCTGCTGTGGCAACTGGGGATGGAATCTGGGTCAATCGTAAAGCAACAATGGACCACATGTTTTCTATCGGCGAAAGATCCGGAGAGTGAGGCGGCCAGGGAAGCAATTCAATCTGGCGATTGACGAAGAACCGTTGGACAATGCGTGCCACGTGTGGTCGCGCATTATCCTGTTGAAATATGGCTGTGGGCAAGCCCTGAAGGTAAGGAAGGACAACTGGCTCCTACACCTCGGAGATGTAGCGCTGGCTGTTTAAAGTACCGGCAATGCGTACTAGAGGTGTGCGAGAGTGATATCCAATACCTCCCCATACCATAATACCCGGTGCAGGACCAGTGTGGCGGTGCATAACGCAGCTGTTCAGCATCCTCTCTTCACGGTGTCTCCAAACACGAATGCGACCATCGTGGTGTTGCAGACAGAAGCGTGACTCGTCAGTAAAGACAATTTCATTCCATTCTGCCGTCCACATCCTTCTGTCATCGCACCATTGGTGGTGGAGACGTCTGTGGTTCTGCGTCAAGGGTATACAAAGCAATGGACGTCTTGCGGACAGACCACTCTGCTGTAAACGGCGTCGAATGGTACGCGCAGACACTGGATGATGCGTTACAGACTGCATATTCTGTGCTATGGTTCGTGATGTGACTGAGCGATCCGTCACTTCCATGCGCACAATTTGCCTGTCATCACGTGAAGTGGTGCGCTGAGGTGGATGCGATCGAATACGCCGGTCCGTCGTACTCTCCTGCATCCAACGATCACATATCTGTATTACAGTTGTTTGGCTTCGTCCAACACGACTACCGATTTCCCTGAAAGATAATCCACAATATCGGTAGGCCACTATCCTTCCTCTGTCGAACTGGGATACTTGATCAAAAGATGATTGCTGTTTTCGACGAGGCATAATTGATCGTTTTTTGTGTAAAAAACCACAAGAAAAACACAATTGCCGAACTTGAAATCGTCGAAATCTCCAAGCCTTAAATAGCGCTTTGAAGTGGCGCCACAGGCGCGCGTGATGTGCGTATGCGCTTAAATTCTAATCATTTGCATATCTCACCTCCGCTAATGCATGTTGAAAATTTCATGTTATTTGCATGTTTCCTTCAGGGTGTTGCATTTACAGTGGCCAGCAGTGTATATATATATATAAAATAAGAGTGTCTTTTTGAGAGTTTATAGAGATTTGCTACTTCTACCCTAACTTTGGGTATGTATATCTGGAAGTGGCACTCTAAATAATTTAATTGAAACACAGTTCTTACATAACAACAATGTTTATATAAATATTTGAACGTCTAGATTTTGCTTTTCAACATAAAGCACACGTACTACGTACGAGATATATATAGCATTCATGCAAGTACGAGATATATATAGCATTCATGCAAGGGAAATACAATTCAATATATTCACTTGTATAACTACTCATTCAAGAAAAATGCACTTTGCAATACTCACAGATACTTTGAAAGTCAACCAACAGTGCTTCCACGTAAACTTTGGTCCTAACAAGAACTCGCGTAGGTTTGAAGCAACCTAGCTATGACTCGAGTGGCTACTCCTCCTTTCACTTCCTCAACACTTCGTCAACACTTCCTCTCCTTTTTTTAATGTAGCTGCTTGGTATTTATACCAACCTCGTATGCCGCAATTAGCATATCTTACGCGGCTTCTTTAGATTTATTGACTTAAAAGTTCGATTATTGTTAATCGAATCTTATGTAAACCTTAAAAGTTGTAGCCCTTCTCTTAGTTAAGTTGCTGAAACAGAATTGATAGCAACGCGACGCAAAGGTACTTATATACGATCACAGTCTAACGAGCCCACGGGGTTATTACACTAACAGTTGTTAGGAACAATGAAAATTTGTTCTTACTTTTTAAGGATTATTTTATATACTAAGGCAAAACTAAAATAAAAACAACAAAAGTAAGCAAAAATTAAATTTTTGAGTGCTAAATTTATATAAACAAATAAAACTTGTATTTAACAAAAAAGACAATGTATTGTATTTTGTATGTATTGTATATATGTAATTTCTATTTACCAAAACGTAACGTAATCAGACGCGTGGTCTACAAATGTAGACCAACGAAATAAACCACACGTGTATGCACCCGTTGAGAAACTAAACGATACTAGTTGCGCAAAACAATATATTTCGAACAGCTACTGAGAAGGCAGCGCGGTAGGGCATCATCTATTAGAAATTATGCTACTTAAAATATACCTGGTCTACGATCGTAGTCCACTAGCCAAACGGAGGGTTAATGCCGACGCGCTAACTTTAGGCTACCTCGGACCTTCGATTTCGTATGCTTTATTTTTTGTAACAGGATCCTATCTATTAAAATGTGTTACGTACACTTTTACTTGTTTCTCCTGAACGTACACTTACAGGAAATAAACATGTTCAGAGTGAACGATGACATTTATTATTTATAATTGGGTAGGAAATGTCTAGTTTAAGATTTTCACAGAATCTTTTACCAGATTATTTTTACGTTAACCTCTTTCTCTTCGAAAGAATTATGGCAACGTGGAACAGAAGTTTTTATGTTATAATAGCGCTGTTTTATCAGCCTGAAAAGCACAAGGTAAGAAATTTAATTAAACGCAACACAGAGAGAACCATACTTACGTTTATGAGAGCAAATACAAGTAATAACCTTCAAACTAGAGCAAACTCGGGATTAATAAGAATTTCTCTGTTACAACACATCGCTGTACAAACTAAATATTTCAGACACTAGTTGCGTGGGGATCTTTAGAGAAATATTGGCATATTTTAAGCTTAAATTTGGGTCTAGGATACACTTTATTCACTGCTTTGATCTGATATGAAGAACCAGTCTCACAAATTTAATATCCCAATGTTTTAATGCAACGTAAGTTCTTAAATTTAATTACATTGTTATCTATAATTGTTAAACAATATTTGTAACTATAAAATCACCGACAATCGTCAAACTTTGAGCATTAATATGAGAAACTCTGAGGTAACTACATTATGTTCCCTGACTTTGGTTTTATTTTCATTTCCTAGACTGTCTAGTAAATATGCAATATTTTAATTTATTTATGCATGAGAAACGTAAATAATATAACCTCCATCAGAAAAATTTATAAAAGAATACTTGTTTTTTAACTACACGCCATTTATATTAATGAAATTCAAACCACTGAGCTTAAAATATCTAGCATTTAATTATAAAGGTCAATAAAATAAACAATCAAATTGATAGCTGTAAAAAAGAAGAAGATTTTTTGAATCCTAGAAGTTTTGTTTGCCAGTCATGTCTCGTCCTTAGTGTAAAATAAATGTAATCAGGTTAAGCGTGTTGCTTGTTTACTAAAAAAAAGTTTCATTTCAATGTTTTTTCCTTGTCTTTAAGACTACAAAGTATTTTTTTATTTATCTCTCAAACAAAGCATTTTAAGTTTTTTCCCCAAGTATTTTAGGCACGTTTTATAAGATTTATCACTTTGAATAAACACTTATCTTAGATTCGAGAATTTTAATCTGTGTCTGCACACAGTTTTTTTTTTTTTTTGCATTTGATAAAAGCAGAAAATTTTGTAGAATTTAAGTCTAAAAGTTCCAAACTGGTGTGACAACTTTAAAACTATTCCTTCGTATACTAAAACTTCCGTTTTCTAAAACTTTTAAATTATATAGCTGTGATATTCTGCAAAATGCATTAATGAAGATACCATTAGTGGCTATACTTTATTATATGATGTTATAAAATATTGTAAGAATTTTACCTGTATATATACATACACACACACAAACACACATATATATATATATATATATATATAGTCATTTTATTCAATAAACTCCTATCATTAATTTGTACATTTTTAAAATTTTCCCAAAATAATTATACCGTAATATTAAAAAAAAAATCTGTTTTTTTTTTAAATACCAAAAGAATAGTTTTATAGATTTGAAAATACTTTTTGAGGCTTCTTATAAATATTTTGTACTTTGTGATGGTTTTAGTATTGATTTTTAGATTAAAATATTTGTTTTTTTATTTAAATTAACAATTTTTGTCAAGCAATTTACATTTTATCGATTATCGCAATTAAAAGTATAATAGTTTAACTCCACAACAGATTTTCCCGTGTATCATCCTAAACACAACATTCATATATCAAACAATGTAAACTTTCACACTGTATTCTCTATTTTATGTATGTTACAGTGGGGAAAGCAATTTGAAAAGAATTGTTACAACACTGAATTGCCTTTAAGTTACCTTCGGTTTCATTTCTGAGAAACCAAAAGACTCAGTAAAAGTGAAAATAATTACTTAAAGTTATAGGAAAAGCCTAATTATTATATTTTATGTTACATTTTTCCTTTCGCTTGGGTTCTACTAGTATAACATAGATTCAATAATATCATTAATAGAGCGTTGTCATTGGTCATATTATCTATTGGTGTGATAAGATAACATTTGGGAGATTACCTAACATGCACAAAATAATTATATTTATTACGCGTTCATATGTAAGGCCTATATTACACTATCAATGTTCTTTGACAAAGGTTTTTATAAAAGTTTTTTTTGGGGGAGGACGGGCTAAACCTCTTAAAATTCGAACTCTTAAAAAATATTTATTGGTGTGCAACTAGGGCTTAAGGGGAATCACCATACAAAATTTCAATTTCCTAGGTCCTATGGTTCCAGAGATACAGTGGGTTTTTTGTGGGGGAGGGCTAAACCCATTAAAATTCAAGCTTTTAAAAATTTATCTATTGTGCACCTAGGGCTTAAGGGGAACCACCATAAAAGACTTCAGCTTCCTAAGCTCTTTGGTTCCAGAAATACAGTGGTGTTTTTTGGGGGGAAGGTGGCTAAACCCCTTAAAATTCGAGCTCTTTAAAAGCTTTATTGGTGTATACCTAGGGCTTACGGGGAACCCCAATACAAAATTTCAGCTTCTTAGGTCCTATGGTGCCGCAGATACAATGGGTTACTTTTAGAGCGGAGTTAAGCGGAGTTTTTTATATTTCTTAGTGAGCACGTAGAGCTTAGGAGTAAGCACCATGCAGAATTTCAGAATCCTAAGACTTTTGCTTCGAAAGATTTGCGTTTCTTTTAACATATTTATTTTGAATATTTTTTGTGTATTTCTGTTTTGTCATTAGTACGCAATTTTTAATTAGAGCTAAAATTACTTCGAATCGAAATCTTGTTCTTCATCTGGCGCGTTTTCCACACATTTGTATTTTTTTAACATGCTATTTCTAGAAATGTTGTTTATAACATCCGGGCACCGAAATCTTTTATAAAACTTTGACGAAGAGCCAAACTTTTGTAAAAGAACTTATATAAAATGTATCTTTTATCAAATTTGAGGTATTACCAGTGACGTAGCTAGCATAACTGGCACCCGGGGCAAGATACCTTTTTGACGCCCCCGAAAAACATATACTAGTATTAGATTAAGAATTAGTGAAAAGGACCATTTGGAGCCCCTCTGCGAGCGGTGCCCGGAGCATGATAGACCCTCTTGCCCCCTCTTGCTACGCCACTGGGTATTACACTGCCACATTTCTCGTCGAACTTCTTTTATAAAGACCTTTGTCAAATATCTTTGGTAGTGTAATATAGGCGTACTTGTTATGTGAAGTATTTTTACATAAACATTTCGAAGTTTTCCTTTTACTTTAATCAAATGAATTATTTTGTATAGAGAGGGGAAAAATAAACGCTAAATTATGCGGTTTATAGCTAATAAAACAGGACAAAAATATCTAACTTTGTTACAAAAAGTGCAAAACATCCAAAATAATTTTAGACAGGCATCTATTACAATCAAGACAACTCTTGTGAAACGTAACAAATAATAAAATATCATTCGTAAAAAATATTCCCAACTTCAGTAACGTAGGAGAAATAAGAATCTTGGAATACTATTTTTCTATAACGTTAGTTGTTGGAATTAAAATTATCCTCCAATAGAAGGCACGGGTTTCTGGCGTCGTTTGTAGCTGTGTTCGAATCAGATCAAGAAATGGTTGTTAGTATTGAAACTGTGTTGGATATGCTGCACGCAAATTGAATAGCTTGCGAAATAAATGTTATTTACGTCAGAAAAGGCTAGTTCAATGAACCAAAATGTATGTGTGTGGCTCACTTATCTAAAAAAAGGGCAAGGTTGCCTGGTTCAAGTTAAGGAACTCACCAAAGAGTATAAGTCGAAAAATTAGCCGTATAGTGAACGTTATTTTCTGGGCTAAACACTGGGAGTGAGTGACCGTATGACATACAGTAATGCTAATGATGAGAGAGAAAATTAAGTTTCAGAAAAGAAAATACACAGGTAGGAATGTTTGAGAAAAATATTTCACGTAGCACTTACCGTTAAAAGGAAACCTTAAAAGCTACAGCTGATGGTCCAAAGAAAGCCAAATTTTTGTTTTAATATTATTCTCAAACATTTTGAGAGGACAGATGTGTTTATTACCATGTTTTTCTTACCTCGCTTTCTTGTTTGTGTGTTTGTGTGTTTGTCCCGTACAAATCTTGCAATCGATTTTTAACTAACTTCCCGACTAGCTAGACATTTCAAACTTTTAGAATAGTTCAGAACATGATGACAATGCATTATTTTAATACTTTTAGCCATCGTTAAGCAGAATTAAATTCATTTTCAGTTATTTTCAGTTAATTTCGTATTGTAGACTGGTGCAGCCATCTATTGGCCGGAACGGGAACGAAAAGTTAATCGCAAGTTAACTTCCAATTAACTTCATTTTCTTTCATGTTGATTGGATCATTCACCAAAGAAATTTTTAAAAAGCATTTATTAATACATAGAATTGTCAAGTTTATATGATTCAACAGAAAATTTAAAAACATGGTATATAAAAAATTCTTTTATCTTGTAATTATTTTTGTTAATAATCTACCTCTTTTATGTTTCTTCGTTTTGTGGGAGACATTAGGATTCATCAGTTTGTAACACAATCATAAAACATTTTTCTTACTCGTACGTGCTCCAATTGAAGTTCGGAACTGGGCTATTTTGAAAATTACAATACAACACGAAATACTGTCTCTTTATTGGGAAAAGGTGTTTAGCACATTACATCCCTTCAACTTGAAAGACTATTACAGTCTAACGTTTTAACTTTTGTTTTATTCATTTATTTACTTAAACTTGTCGGTTATTTTTAACATTTTATTACATTTTATGGCGCAGTGTATATCGCGTATGCTTTTTTCGTCCCTTATTATCGGCGGCGCACCACATGAACAATCCGGGCGTTGCGGAAAATAGATTATGTCATAAAATTGTTAAATCTTGATTCATTAGTCCAATAGCGAACAGCGGACCAACAATAAGAGGCAAAAGAAAATTGATAAATGACAACCCCCATTAACGTGTGTTCAAAAATAACCGTAGATGAAAATCATGGGATCTGGATTTAAGAAAAAATGTTCAACTGCAAGGTGCGTGTTTGAACAGAGGGTGTGTAAAGCCCATTCGTAAAACCGAGCATAATTATGCAGCTCGGATTGGCAGGTCACAAGAATTGAAATTGATTGGTCAATTAGGGCAACATATGCATGCACGAGCGAACAAGCGGCCACATCATATTGTTGCATCATTAATTGCACAGGCTCGTTCCAGTGTCATGCCATTACTTTCGACCAAAGATTCCATTAAACGAACTATACGTAATACACGATGCTACAATGGAACGTTTTCTTTACCGACCAATCTCCAGGGTTTACTGATTCCGTAAAATTATCAAGAAATTACCACCAACGACAACGTAGAACAGTTTTTAATATATGATTCCCAGGACGAACTGCTTCTGGGTGAGATGCCTATTTTTTCCACTTCAAACAATCTTCAGTTATTGGTTCGTAGCCAGGAGTGGTTTTTTGATGGTACTTTCAACACAGTACCCACGCTTTTCAAGAAGTTTTATACAATCCACGTTGTTCACTTCATCGGAGTCATTCCAGTAACTTACGCAATTCTGCCGAACAAAAGTCGTGCCACTTCCCAAGAGAAGCGACAGTGATTACGAACTACTTTGATATATATATATATATATATATATATATATATATATATATATATATATATATATATATTATAATATTATCGCCCTGTCTGAAACTTCCTTTCTCATCTGGTAACCTTTCCGACTCCTTGGCGAGATGCTTCACCTTCCCATACTAACTTTCTCCGCCAATTCTGGCAACCTCTCTTTGATCTAATTCTATTTTCGCGCTACGATTTAGACGCTGGGCGGAATCGAAGTGATTAAGATGTGCCGCTGTGTTTCGTCAATAAACTTCAGTTATTCGTTATGATTTGGAATCTTTTTGCTACAGCCTCGATTGCAGTAATTTCAGGAGATGATCATTCGGGTCATTTCATATATATATATATATATATATATATATATATATATATATATATATATATATATATATATATATATATATATACGGAATGTTTACACCCGTACTCTGAATCATCAGCAAGCACCAATAACGAGGTAGGATACAAGAGATTTCAGGAGACAAGTGCTACCTATTCTCCAAATATTTAGAAATTCAATGATTCTTTAAATATATAGCAGTGACAGCCAAATTTTAAAATCACGCAACAAATTGCTCATATTTTAGGTAATAAAAAAATTATGCTACAATTTCTGCTAGGATAAAAAGAATAGTGTTATTAAGCCATGTGCTTTATAACCTGGTCAATTGCAATTTAATTGCACTAAAAAAATATGGAATTAAATTATCGCCACTGGGGGCGATGGACGCCAAGTAGGAGAGCTTTTCGCGTCCATTTGCCCATGCGCTTGGCGACCTTGAATGAACGGATTTCTCTGCTCTCGCGGAGAACAGACACCTTTGTTGGCTGCGATAGAGTTAGTACGTTTTTCTTCTGTGTGTGGTATGTGGTGCATGGAGCGAGAGTGATGGAACATGTCATTCCAGCATTTTACCCTTTTTTAAGTGAATGATCCCGATGAAATATTTTTAAATGAATAAAGAGTACTGTTGCTGTCCCAAATCGACTTATCAATATTGTAATTGCGTGAATCATGTTTTATTTTTATTTTATTTCTAAGTTCTACACGTGGTGCACCCGAGTCACGTGGGGTGTTCATAAAATGTAAGTTTCCTTCCTTAAACTTAAATTATGTCAGACTTATATCTTGGTAACTCCTCAGTGAGACTTAACTCTGGGTTTATTCTATATAATTGCTACCTTAACGTGCTGCTAATTTTTAATAAGTTAACTCTAATTATTTCTCTTAACGCAATGCACTTAGGACCACTATGGTCACTGTAACAAATAGTCATAGATTAAAAACAAAAAAAATGAAATGTGATTGATTTCCTTAGGGGAACTGCATACAACTTCGAGATTTAAATTATTATAACGTTTGCTGTTGTTGTTTTTAATGCCCTTTGACCACAATCTATTCCAGACCAAGTCCATATAGCTATCAGGCAGAGGGATGCGACTTCGATTTCATGATGGCACCACAAGGGTCGGAGTCTGATTTAGCCGTGCCACCTCAAGTTTGACCAAGCATCCCCAGGGACGATATACTGAGGGATCATACTCTCTTCCACCCTCTCTGACCTCATAGACGGACTTCCCGCTCCGCTCTACGGATTTAAACATGCCCATATCCGGCCTAGACACGGGGATATTTAATCGCGTGTCTCGGGATTCAATCCGAGCACCTTCAGAAAGCCAGCTCGCTACTAGAGGATTACCTAAAGTCCACATAATGTTTACTCATTCCATTAAAAGAAAATAAATTTGAATAAAAAAAATACTTGTATTACTGCCTTTTTTATTGCTATTTATCTAGCGAGGGGATGAAATATTCGGTGGAAAATGCCCATGGGCTTAGTAATTTCAAATTTAGAAAATAATTCACAGTAAATGTGGATTATGTTCTGAAATTCAAAAACTTATACGTTACTTAATAATGGTAAATTTTCAGTATTAATAAACACAATTTTTCCATAAATAATCTCATACCTTTCCTCTAAGACCAATCATTTTGTTGTTAAATATGTCTCTTTATTCCTGCATTGGAGACGCATCATTCCGGAAATTAACTAAACACACCAGTCGCCTTTATACTGCTGTAGTTATCGAAAGAGACTATCCCCAAAGGGAAAGAGCTTAAATTCAAGATAAGTTTTGGGTGTTCACATTGCGTCGTCTCAGGGAAGATTGGAATCATGATTGTTTAACATATTAGGAATTCCTGTAATAAAGTAATAAATTAGCCAAGAGTATTCGCATGTTTATCGGGGTGTCCTCAAAAATACAGTCAACAAGCGCCGTATTAGAACAGGTTTTTAAAGACGTGACAACTATAGCACAATATTCATCAAGTTGGATTTAAAAATAAATGTATTTAATTGAGCTACTGATAACAAGGTTCTAACTTTAGTACGAAAAATATAATTTTCGTAGAGTTAATAAAAAAAAACTTAAAAGTTATTTACGAGTAAATGGATTGAAAGTTACAACCTAACTTACTGTCGATCAGATACATATTGTAATTCATTGCCAGTTTAATCTTAACATTTAATAGATAGTAGTAGTAATGATTTTTTTTCTTTCACTTTTCTAATGCGGAGGCACTTTTTGCGAGCCATTTGGCTTTTGTTATTCACCGTTGGTTTGCTGGCTGCTTTATTAGGGAGCGCCATTTAGGTGAGCCAAAATTGGTCCCTATAAAGGGACAACACAGAAACGACCAAGCCTTATTTGGGATTTGAACTCTAACGCACTGCGTAGAAGCTCACAACGTTAACCACTATACAATGTGGGTAGCTAAGACTAACGATATTGTGTAATCAAAATTATGTATATCATTTAATTGATTTCAGTTTTATTTTTATTTTCAAATAAATAGTTCTATCCTATGGAAAAGATATTCGGCAAGAATGTAAGTCTCTCTTTCTTTCTATACACCACACACACAACACATATATATATATATATATATATATATATATATATATATATATATATATATATATATATATATATATATATGTGTGTGTGTGTGTGTAAGTAATATATCCATTACATCCTTAAATTATACTCTGAAAGAGAAACTAGATCATATTTACATGGCTGGAGCTAGACTCAGCTTGAAGGGAATAAAATTTTGATGCGTCTGGCCGAATCGTTTATTAGAGCGACAAAAGTACATCCGTTCATTTCAGAAGACGGCTCGGAAGCGAATATCACCTTTCAACCATACACGCGAGAGGGCGAAAATAACATGTGGCTGTTATTTTGTAGAGTCTTTAAATATTGGGGCTCGCGATGCGAACCCACGCCTCTGAATCCGGAGATGTACACATGCAGAAATGAAAAGGCATGCGATTTATGGGAAGTTCTATTTCTAAGGGGTTTGTAGCGTTAATTTATTATTACTGGGGATTGGATTTAGGAAAGGGAATTTGAATGCTTAAATGGAGGGCCTAATATTTAATATATTACATGTATATATATATATATATATATTATTTTATCAGAAAGGTAAATGCCTCACAAAACACATAAAAAAAGATATTGAACATTGTAAACACAATAATTAAAGACGAAATCAGTTATTATAGAATCATTACTATTTCAGATAAAATATACCATAAAAAATGACTGAATTTTAATATGAATGTGAGAAGAATTATTATAAATTTACACCGCAGGGACAATATACATGTGTATTTGGGATTTGTCTACTTGCGAAAGCAGATGTTGTTTCAACTACCTGTAACGGTCGTTAAGCCAACATTGTAATGAAATTCGGTCGGAAGTTGAATCTGACGTCGCGTAAATCTTTAGCCTGCTGTTCAACATAATTCATACCGCATGGGTGACCAAGAAACGAGTATTTCAAAATATATTACATAAAGTTGTTGAATTTCCGTCGCCTTGTACTTCCACAGCTGTAACATATTTCCGTTTTCTACACAATTTAAACATTATTGTACGTTTCCGAAGAAAATATATATTTTACCTCTAACAAAGAATCTTTTTTTATCGTTTCACTATTTAATTCTTTGAAGAATCATAATTATAAATATTAGACCGGATTTCGGAGAATTCTTTTAAAATAATCAATCACAGAGGGAAAAAATATACACACGCTTACTTAACATTCAAACAAACCTCTCGCTTTCTTTGAATGAAGTATGTTCATGCATCTCAGATTGATATTTTTCATTTATTTTTGCCAGTCACGTTTTTTATTTGTAGCACTCCCAATATGTTTGGCGTAAATGTATTCGTTCTCCTTGTACATCTCTTTTCAGATACTTTTGTTTGTTTATTTCTTTTGTCTCCAAATAAGCTACGTCATCAGGTGTATTGTCACCGTGGTTGTAGCAGTAAATGCTGGGCTTTGTTGTTTGATTTTCCAATAAAAAAGATTGCATGTCTTTATAGATTTTCTTTATCGTTTACGAACCAGGTAATACTTTAATACAATAAAAAATATCGAACAAGGAGGATTTTTCTATTATGTTCAGTTCATCCTGTTTATCCTTAGAACATATTTTTTAACTTCTCCAGTTGTTTACAAAGTATTTATTCATCAATAGTAATAGCAGTTTCACTTCAGTTCAACGTTGCAAACTAAAGCGTATTAGATATATATTTAATTGACTCTACGCAATTATAAACCTAAAACAATTTAGGTTCGAAAACAGTGAAAGAAAAATATTGTTTTGTTAAATTTCGAAGCATGATGTAGTTTTCATGATATTTTACTCTATAGTGACACTTCTCAAGCCGGCGACCCCTCTAAATGGCCATATTACGTTCAGAACCCATTAAATACTTCACAGTGCCAATGTTGGGCAAGAAACCTCTTTCTGACGGACACCCCTCAAAACTGCCACTTCTTTTCGGACCCATTACTGGCAATCATAGAAATGTTTCATTGCATATCTAGAAGACAATTAAGAAATGAAAGAACGCCATAGAAGAATTTCACTGTATAACTGTACAACCATATCACTGTACAACCGTATCACTGTACAACCAATCACTGTACAAATTCTGTTAATTTAAATCCACACTGACAAAACTATCTATATACCTTTTACGGCACTATGTTGACACCGTATGAAAATCCTCGCAACCCGTGTTTTAATGATCGAACGATGCTGGTTTGAGGATAGCTCGTTTTTCAAGTCATATTTCTCATAGAAATCTCTGGATTTTTATTAGGCCAACTGCTCTAGATTTTTTCATGCTCATACTTTTTTTCTTTATCAATTAATTTAGTCTTTTTTCACTACGTCTAAATAAAAATATATCAGTAAATCAGTAGTAATTTAATATATTAATCGTAATATATTGACTAAATGGCGGTTATCAATCTTTCCAACGGCTTCACGTCACTATAAAGAACGCTTAACAAGACAGGAGATACAACCATGATGTTGAATCATTATATGGGGGTGAACTGCGTAGAGGTCGCAACTCGCAACCTATCGAAATCTACTGTCACAGCCTTTTGAAAGGTTTATGCAGATTTATATCCTGAAGTACGTCAGCATCAAGCATAAAACCTTACATATATATAACTTCGTTACTATAAAAGCTTTTTATTTTCCCCACTTTTTATTTTTCTTCCTACTTTCGTTTTTTACTGATCACTGAAGTTTTATGCATTGCTATATCATCCTACAGTAGAGGGCCCGGCCCATGTACTGTAGTTACCACTACTCTGCCTGAAGCTCCTGAAGGTCGTTTCCTTACTCTCTCACATCCTACCTTTGAAGTAGTTTTGTAGCTGACAAGTAACTGAAGAGCTTGCGCGTCATCGTGGAAATTAAGGCTACTGAATAAATTTGTTATTTGTTTATGAGATTCGTTACTTTTATGTTTGCTAATGTGCCCTTCTACAAACAAGAATCCTGCACTCGCTACAGTGTTCGACTACAAAGTACCGTACAGTTCTTTACAATTAAAATTAAAAACTAATTCCTCCTAGGAATGAGACAATTACTAGTTTTTTTAATCTTTGGTACACATTTAGTTAAGATTTTTTTTACAATTAAACTCACTTTCCAAACAGAACATTTATAACTTAAAATTGAAAAATCATACTAGAAGAAAAATCATTTTAAGATTGCTCGTTAGAGATAGTTTAAAGTCAACATCTCATAATTATCAAAGGTGTTTAGTTTATCATTAAACGAATGATTGAAAATAGCCATATTGTATTCTAAATAAAAACACCTTGTCACGGGACAAATTTTTGTAACACTGAGAAAATAAAGATTTTCTCGAACACCACACCTGCTGTTAGAGAAGGAAGACAGCTTTGATTTTCTCATTTTTAAATTGTTGTACCTTATTGATACCTATCTTTTTTTTTAGTATCTCCTAGTTGATTTTCTATGAGTTTAGTATTGAATTACTATTCTGTTGCAATACTCATTACTTGTAACACTAGCTTAATTGGCATTTTTTTAGAATCATAAAAATTTCTGACATGGAAGTAAAACAATTACCATCTACTTTTATGAAAGATACTATAATTGAATCGATCAAATTGTGATTATTATTATTAAGTTTAATTAGATAGAAAAAAAGAGTTGTTTTTTTCACGATTTTTTAACTCAAAAGTTTCCTTTGCTGTTTCCAAGGACATAGTATATCATTTTTTAAAAAATAAAAACCAGATTTTTTAAAAAAAACTGAGGAAATTTAAATTATTTTTGATTTACATCAGAAAGAATGTTTAAAATAGTGTAGTTACAAGTATAAAAAAAAGGGTAAATATTTAATTCCAGAGACTAAACATACCTCATACTCTCTTAACAAAAGCAGCACGTTGCATATAAGAATTACAATATTTACTCTCTTAAGGAAAATATGAAATGGTAAAGTAAAAGCAGATAAAAACAATAAAGCAAATAGAGTCAACTAATGCCAAAATTCTTACGATTTATTAAAAGGAAAGAAAAAGATATGGCTTTGGGCAAAAATAATATGCCACTTTCTATATGGAGCACTTTCTTGACATCATATAAATCGAATCATGATTGGCCAATTAACTGGAAGTATTCCGTTTCTTCATTAAGTGATACTGACTCTTACGTTTCCAGTATTAAAATACCATCATTATCTTAATGGAAGCCTTTTATTGTCTTTGCTTTCTTCTTTTATTTCCCAACAAACTTCCATTACACACATTCTTTGAGAGCTTAAACCGAATGGTAGTGTCAATACAATTTTTTGGAGAAAAGAATATTTCATAAGGATATGACGTAAATATGAAAGTGAAGTTTCATGAATATGGTATGTTTTTCTATTTAAATTCGGAAATGTGTATGAGTTATGTTAATTCAACATTTAAATTAATTTATTTTTTTGTTGTTGTTTCTCTTATTTCCCTTTTTTGACTAAAAGTACTCTCTAAAAAACATAATTTTGGCTGCGGAAATCGACTATATTTTAAGTTCTATCAGGTTGAGAAATCAATTCGATATTCATCATATCATTTGGATTCGGGTACCTTTACCAAAACTATCGATTATAATCGATAAATAATTATCTATGGAAAGAATAATATTGAAATTAACAAATAAAACGCTCTTTGCCTTACATATATGTAGCATAAATACTCTAACACACACACAGACATATATGTAATTATATATATATATATATATATATATATAATTTCGTTCCTCTAATTTGTTGGACGAGGATAATGCCTTGTTCATAGAGCCTGTTCACATAGAATCCATCAGCGTCAGCTTAAAATATTTTAACCAATCATATAACAATCATTAACCCATTTAACCAATCAGCGCCAGCGGAATCTTTAACGCTGACCCTGACGGATTATATGTGAACAGGCCCATATTGCATCCTGGGAGTGGCCTTGCGTTCCTCCATTGTTGTTGAGAGTATGCACTTAATTGGTATGGCCTACTATGTGGTCATAGCTTTGAACTATGTGATTGGTTATTTTTTTTCGCTGACGCTACTCTACGCGTCGAGAGCAATGCGACTAAGGTCTCAATCATCTATGTTTCTATGTTACTGCTCACAAAGGGAGAAACTTTAGTATGTAGCATCCATTTGTCACACATTAATGATAGCTAACACATAAAGATTTTCTAGACAATAAGTTTGGTTAAAGGTATTCGTTATGAATTCCATAAACGCAAAACAAAAATAATCCGTAAATATAAGGACAAAAGAAATGATAACTGTGGCGGGAAATAAGTAGATTATAAGGTGGGGTATTAGATATATAAATATACTATTAATGATGATAATGATTTTGAATTCATTGCTTATGATTGTGGTTAGTACATTGATTAATTGTGATTCCCAAATGATGGAAACAACTCTGGTTTATACTGACAAATTAATTTATTGAATATTAAACACATAAATAATACGATACAAATTACTAAATATTTCCTCCTTCATTTACACATTACTCACAACTTCATTACTACTAAATTAATTCTCTACGACTCATATATTTTATTAATTCACTTAATATGATAACATTTTATAAACATAATCACTCATATATTCATGTTCCATTACTACCAATATTTACTCGTATATATAAGAATAACATTATATTAATTAAATTGTTTTTTTCGAATTATCGGTCATCTCCTTAACATTTTATACTCAAATAACATCCTCATCGCGCTCTATATTAGTTATTAAGGCTACACACTGAGAACCAATGACGGTAATATAAAAAGGAAACGCAAAAGTCGGTACCTCGAAATATGACTGTTGGATCACTATGATGGGCAGCTGGCACTCGTAATGACGAACTTCGTTGTATTATCATCGCACGGAACTAGGGCACATTCTTCGACTGGTACAAGGCTCCTTTAATCAGGGCAGACGCTCCACACGGGACACTGGGGCACTCTCATCATCGGTTATAAGACACCTTCACTCCTTGCAGACCCTCGGCACGGGACACTGGGACGCTCTCTTCCTAGGTATTAGGGCTGCTTTGCATAGGCCACGACTTATATTTATATCATCGGGGGTTCTTCGTACATATTCATCGGATTGACACTAGTACTTTTTTTCAAACTTCTGACTAACTCTCCTTCTTATGTGCCTCCCTATCTTATTTCATATTATTTTCTCTTATTAATACTGACTCCACCTATTACAATTTCCATTGGTCATATTATTACCATGTCATCGTCATTCGTCCGTGGCTGCCTCTTCTCAATCCCCTTTTCACCAATGCGCATCGAGGGCGGGATTTATAAAATTCTCCCTCTAACTTTTCACATGCTTCGGCATCAAGCAGGGTGGCCTGTTTTATAGCCATCATAAATTTAGTCTTCCCTTTCTTCTTTTCTTCTATTCGTTGCTACTCACTCTCTTGAACTTTTACCTTATACTTGCTACAAGCACAATCTATATATTTAGTTTCGCTATATTGTTGGCTCTCTCCCCTTCTCTTTTCATTGCCCGTCATTCGCCTTCTTTCTTTCTTACATTTAGCAAATATTTTATCTCGTCCCGTAATTTTCAATTCTCCTGCCCCTGGCCGTGACACTATTGTCATGTCCCTATGATAATAAGCAGAAGAAATATATTTTACTGGCAAAAAAAATAACTCTAAGTGACAAATAAAAACTAGATGGCAAGTAATGAAGAACCTTTATTTAAAAATATTTTCTATGTATAAAAATTGAAAATAAATCTTATGGAATATTTAAAACATGCGTTACTTTCTTTACAACCCCACTGAAAATTATATATATATATATATATATATATATCGGACTTAAGCGGGAACGAAATAATTATTCTAAATTTAAAGGGGGCTTTGTAATTAATTTATTGTCGTGGCGTAATTCGCCACTATTCTCATATCTTGGTTCGAAATACATCGAGAGATATCGGGGAATTTCCCTTTGGAGTGAGTGACATCTGTAGCTCCACCCATGGTTCATCGCCGGTGTATGCGTCACAGAGACCATGTAGGCATGCGCGGTGGCTTTGGATGGAGAAAAACAATAGCGTGTAATCAGACGGCGGGATTTAATTCATTGCTAGTGGACGCGTGTCAGCTGGGTCCCTAATTTGAAAATGGCGAGAGCTCAAATATGCGCTACTTGGATCAGTGGTTGCTGGAAAATGAAATAAATTGGAAAAGCTTGAACTATGTTTATTAATTGGATTTAGACTACTTACCACTCGCCACCAGTATTAACATGATGACTGCTAATGCAAACCACACGCCTGTCATATATATATATATATATATATATATATATATATATATATATATATATATATATATATATATGCATATATATATATATATATATATATATATATATATATATATATATATATATATATATATATATATATATATATATATATATATATATATATATATATACATATATATATACATATACATATATATATATATACATATATATATATATACATATATATATATACATATATATATATATATATATATATATATATATATATATATACATATATATATATATATATATATATACATATATATATATATATATATATATATATATATATATATATATATACATATATATACATATATATATATACATATATATATACATATATATATATATATATATATATATATATATATATATATATATATATATATATATATATATATATATATATATATATATATATATATATATATATATATATATATATATATATATATGATATTTGCAATTTTCCTAGCATGAATTATTATACAGAAAAAGTACGTTTGAACTTCAGCTCTTTCATCAGGTGATTTTTCTTTTCTTTCTTGCGATTATTTATAATATGTAAACTATGACCGTATATTAAATAACTAATTTTGTATATTAATAACCATAGAAGAGTTTTAAAAGATGGTGCAAATGACATTTTCTATTAATTTAGAATTTCTAAAGAAAAATTAGAAATAAAACCAAGTTTTACAAGGATTAAAGGCTTATTTAATATGAAATTTATCATAATATATAAGGTTTCAAAGCAAACGTTTAGATTATTTCTCATCGTGTATTCAATAATTTTAGCTCATTTTAATACTCGTCTTTTGATTTTGCATGTATTAAATGCATATAAATTGAAGAAAAATATAAATTTATTAAATATTTAAATATATTGCAATTTAATGCAACTTATCTCTTTGCATGTTACGAAAGAAATAATTTATCTCCTATTCAAAATTTAAATTTAATGATTTTCTCGAAAATTTAAAAATAGTAGTATTTAATTTTTTCCCACAAATTTGAATCTGTGTAGGTAATAGTATGCAGTTAATGTAAATCTTCTTTTCAACAAATTTGTTAAAATATACTATTCATGATTTCGTTTTCTCGTGTATAAAATATTTACCCCTCTAAAACATTAAGTTGTCGGCAAATATACAAACCGCCTTTTATTTCTTACTTTGTAACAAGCGAGATATTTTTTGTTTCAGTATAAAAGTATTTAGTTAATGGAACATGTGCTTATATGTTACTTTTTTTTCATAAGTATTCTCATTAAATATCCGGGAAAAAAATCAGCAAAATTGTGTAAACTATTACAGTTAATTATCCTCCTTTTTATAAAGCTATCACAATAAGTGTCTGAAATAATGCCGTAATTATAAGTAAATGTTTCGCAATAATTCACGAAACGCTAATCACCTCTTCGCACATATTCTCACGATATAAATGATACAAAGATCTCATTAGGAGGGAAAATATTCGCTCATTAATGATTAATCATTTTCATTAGGCACTGAGAAGCAGAGATATATCTGCTGACAATGTCGGCTTGAACCCACATAGCCGTGATAATAATTTAGACCACCATAATAAGTAGATCCAAACAAATGGGGGCATGAAGTCAGATAAATATTCGGAAAGGACTGGAGATTGCAACTGTAAATTAAATCCAAGTGACATACCAGCGCGCTCTACCTGATTTAGGCGATAAGACGTCTTAACCATCGCATTTTCAGTCAGTTGGTGATGAAAGAGTTATTTACTCACAAACGCATTGCAGATAATGTGCTTTGTGTAATAAGAATGTGGATTTTTCAATAAGAATGGACATCATTTTTCGTTCTTTCTAAATATTTGAATACTGCAAGTAATCATAAAGGCTTTCGTTTCTGAACTATTTTAATGCTGATATCGCATGCATTATGGATCCTAAAAATTATGTTAAACATTCGTCTATTTGTCACAGCTTTAAAAATAAAACATGTTTTACAGATATTTAAAAGTTCAAATTCCCCCATTTTATGCCAGAACAGATAAAGAATATGGCATTATTATTAAAAGTATTCATCTACATGTAACAGGCAAACAAAACCGTATCTGCTTGACGAAATGCATTGTGTATATTAATATGGGACAGATGCATGTGTCATATGCTTAATACTAAATAAAATTAGGTTTTCCTTGTAAACAGATCTTTAGATTTCAGCTGCCGAGACGCCATTTATAGTAATGGCATTTCATCGAAGTAAACAGTTTTTTCTTACCCAAGTCTTCTGAGATTCATATATTCGAAAGTTTCTGACATCACTAAAGACTGAAATATTGGTGGTTTTCAAAAACCACCATCTGAATAGCCACATAATTTGAAAGATCATAAGACGAATTTCTTAGTTAGCAATGTCTCGAAAATAAACACTTCGTCTTCTACTGAAAATATTGGTAGTTGTATTTTCTTCCGTCGATTTCATATGCGCTGGTTCAACAAAGTGACTAGACTGGTGTTTTATACAATTAATAGATCGATGCTGATTTTATTTTAAAATTACGAAACGAATACAAAGGTTATGGCGAACTGACGCACGATAGGTCAGTGCTATTCGAACGACATTAAACGACTGATTAACAGTAGCGCTCCTCGCTAGAGGGCGTTGCAGACAATTTCACACAGGAGGGTGCCTTAATACCGAACATACCGGCCCCATTGAAATATTATTTCAATAATACAATACGATAAGACAATTTACAATTGCAATATTACCATACAATAGTTAAAAATGCAAACAATACAATAAATTTCGATTACTTTAACAATATACTAGAACTAATACAGTATAATTACTTGATATAAACAAACATGAAATAATTATGAGTCAATTACGTTATCAAAGGGTAAAATACTTAATTTGTGAATAGGTCTTTTATAGAGACCCTTAGAGGTTCGCACTTGAACTACACTTACCCTTTTATCTGAACCAAGTATAACTTCTTCAACTCTACCTAACACCCAATGGCAGACAGGCAAGTTATCTTCCCTTAAAAGCACCATCGTGCCGGGTTTTATGCCGTTTTTCTGAAACTGCCATTTTGTTCGTTCGTGCAATTGAGACAAATAGTCTCTTTGCCAGCGTTTCCAAATATTTTGAACCATTTTGGTAATCGTTTCCCATCTGGACAGTCTATTTTCTGGTCTGTTGGTAATATCAGGCTCTACAGGGGCTAGTATAGGTCGGCCGATTAAAAAATGGCCAAGTGTTAAGGCATTAAGATCATTTGCATCTGAAGATAGAGGTGTAATAGGCCGCGAATTCAATATACTTCAATTTGAGTTACCAGGGTCATAAATTCTTCAACAGTTAATTTCGAGTCCCCAACAGTCTTTTTAAGATGTGTTTTAAAAGACTTTACTCCCACTTCCCAAAGTCCTCCAAAGTGAGGTGCCTTGGGGGGTATAAATTTCCATTCTATTTCCTCGGTCAATAGAAAGTTCGTCAAACCTGGTTCTGGAAGGTTAACTAGCTCAAACATTTTTTTCAATTCATTTCGAGCTCCAATAATGTTTGTAGCGTTGTCGCTATATATGGTCGAACATTTTCCTCTTCTTGAGAAGAATCATTTTAAAGTGGCAATTAGAGCCTCAGTAGATAAATCAGAGACAATTTCGAGATGAATTGCTCGTGTTACCAAGCATACAAACACCGCGACATACATTTTTTGGAAAGTTCCCTTTCTTTGATTTTTTATTCGTATAAGAAAAGGACCACAAAAGTCTATTCCACACTTATTAAAAGTGGGTTCAATCTGCACTCGCTCTGGAGGCAAGTTGCCCATTAATTGATCTATCGGCACGGGTTTATATTTGAAACATTGTACACAATTGTGTACGATTTCCCTAGCAAGATTTCTGCCACTAATTGGCCAATATTTTTGCCTGGCAGCGTTCAATAAGGCTTGTGGCCCAAGATGCAAGTATTTCAAATGATGGTACTGGAAAATTAAGTGAGTTAATTTATGTTTAGCAGGCAAAACAATAGGAAATTTACAGTTAAAACTTACCTGAGACATAGCTAGTCTCCCACCGACGCGTAAAATACCTTCCTTATCTAAAAAACTGTTCAGAGATTTTAATTTACTTTTTTTTATTTACCTGATTACCCCTTTCAATTGCGGATATTTCAGAAGCAAAGGTTTCCCTTTGAACCTCCTTTATTAAAAACAATTCTGCTCCCTTAACTTCTTCCAAAAGGATAGGTCTAGATTTACGAAATTCCTTCTTCTTCCTAACGTTAGAAATAAACCTAAAAATAAAACTAAGAATTCTGATTAGTTTCATATAATTATTACTAAGATTCAGCAAACCAGTTACGAGTGAATTTGGTTTCATAATAGCAAAATTAGAGTTCAATAATGGCTTGAGTTCTTTACTATAGTCATTGGAATTTAGAGAGTCAAATTTTTGTTCATCCAATTGTTCATCAGAAGGCAATTGTGGGACACACCACCAGATATCACACGTTAAAATGTCCTTGGCATCTAATCCTCGAGAAATGACGTCAGCCGGATTATTTTCAGAAGAGATGTGCCTCCATTCAAAGGATTCAGTGAGATGTTGTATTAATGCAACTCTATTACTGACGAAAGTTTTCAACAAATGAGGCGATTTTCTAATCCATGCAAGAGCAATTGTGCTATCTGTCCATAGAATTATCTTGTCCGGATTAACATTCAAGGAGTGTAAGACTTTATTCATCAATTTAGACAGCAAGAGACATGCGTTTAACTCCAGCCGTGGAATCGAGAGAGTTTTGATAGGTGCAACTCTTGATTTGCTGCATAATAATTGAGCAGCCGAAGATTCACCATGGCTCAAGGGCTGAACATAAACAGCAGCCGCATATGCTAACGAAGATGCATCTGAGTATCCATGTATCACGATGCGATTTTCTTGGAAAACAATTCTAGGAATTTTGAGATTTTCTAATTCAGAAAGAGTTGATACGAAATCAGTCCATTCCTTCGCTAAAGGATCTGGCAACGGCTCTTTCCAATCAATTTTGGATAACCACAAACGCTGAATGAAGATTTTAGCTTTCGTTATAACTGCTCCTATTAACCCAAGTGGATCGAAAACTCTTGCAATTAGAGAAAGAACATCTCGTTTTATATAAGAAGTTGTTTCTGGAACATTAATTTTGAACTGAAAACAGTCAAGTTTAGGATTCCATAGAACACCCAAAGTTTTGATTGCCTCGTGTTCTGGTTGTTCATCGAAACTATATTCGACACCGAGTTTGCTTGATGGAACACTGAGATCTGGATGGTTTGCACACCATTTGTGCAACTTCATTTTACCCAATTGCAGCAATTCTATTAATTCTCTTTGCAATGATTTTGCTTTTTCCAGTGACGATTCACCAGATAAAATATCATCCATATAAAAATCATTTAATGCAACAGACGATGCTAAAGGTAATTTGTGCCCTTCATCTAAGGCTAATTGCTTCAAGGTACGAGTGGCAAGGTAGGGAACACTGGACGTCCCATAAGTCACAGTATTAAGTCTATAAACTTGTACTGGCGAATTAATATTGTCCTTCCATAAGATTCTGTGAAGGTCCCGTTGGGCTGGGTTTACTTGTATCATACGATACATCTTTTCTACATCTGCCGTGAAGGCATACCGATGCTTACGAAATCGTATCATTATAGAAAATAGTTCTTGTTGAGGAATTTTCCCCTTCAAAAGAATATTATTTAATGACAGACCGGACGTTGTCGCTGCTGATGCGTTGAAAACTACTCTTAAACGCGTACTGGTTTTTTCAGATCGGTAGACGCCGTGATGAGGTAAATAATAACAACCAGTTTCAGTATCGGAACCCTCAATTAATTCCATATGATTCAATTTTTTATACTCTTCCATGAATTCCGAGTAGAGGTGTTGCATATTAGAATCTCTGTGCAAACGCTGCCACAGTTGATTAAGCCGTTTTTCTGCTAAGTTTCGAGATTCTCCTAATAACTCCGCAGCTTCTAAGGGCATCGATACAACATATCGCCCATCAGAATTTCGATAATGTGTCTGTTCAAAGTGGGTTTCGCAAATTTGTTCTTCCTTACTTAATTTTACATCCAAGTCATTAATATTTTCTGTTTCCCAAAATGTTTGTAATGTTCTATCTATATTTTCAAAACTTGTATTCAAACCGCAATAAAGACTTGTTGTCGACGAATTTGTTTTTCCCGCAACAATATAGCCAAATACAGTTTCTTGGAAAAGTAATTTCCCACATGAGAATCTAAACTGATTAGGTTTCAATATATCAAAAAATAGCGAACAGCCTATGAGTAAGTCAACTTCTCCCGAGAGGTTAAATTCCGGGTCAGCAAGTTGTATGTGAGATGGTATATTTATTTCAGTTATATCAATGGGGTTTATTGGAGTCAAATTTGTAACGAAAGGCACAATTAATAGCTCTAGATGTTGCGAAAAACCTCCGCAGCTGTTTGAAACTAATGAATTTATTTTTTGGTTAACAGTTAGTGAGATTTCTCCGAGTCCAGATATTGAAGCATGTGTTTTCTCCTTTTTTATTTCTAATTTCTTTGCGGTTTTAGTCGTTAGGCCCGTTGCACACACAGCGTTTTTATCTCTAGCGGAAATTTTCTATCGGACGTCGTTCCAACAGTAGACCACAGAAGTCAATTGGAGCTTGCACACACAGCGGAAAATGAAATTTTTCTTCGACGGTAGCCTGTGCAGCTGTCGAGTGCCACTGTATGCCGGCGGATTCGTTGACGCCAGATTGAAGTAGTTATCCATGTGACCCTATGCACGCTTACACACACAGCGGACTCTACCGTCGTAGGGTCTTTTGCGAGGGTGTGGTTGGGGGTTTGCTGGGGGGGAGGCGCGCTGGTTTTCTTGGAATCGTAAAGGGGATTCGAAAAGGAGGGCTCCTCCGATCCCGGCTGGGGGGAGGGGGGCGTTGATGCGACCCCTCTGGTTTCTTGGACACGTGCAGGATTCCAAAAGGAGGGGTGGGCCTTTTCCCCGGCGGCGGAGGTTTTCGCCGTGTGTGTAAGCTCTACTTTTAGAACGACGTCCGATGGAAAATCTCCGCCTACGCCGTGTGTGCAACGGGCCTTACGAAATTCAGTTGAGAGCCACTGTCTAATAACGCTCTACATCGTAAATAATCGCCGTTCCCCTTTTTAAGATAAACAATCGCTGTCGGTAGCAGAGTAATTTTTCTTTTCGAGGCTAAACAGTTTGAGAATGCTACCGCGTTTTCCACCTGATGTAATGGCTCATCAGTTTTCGCTTTTACTGGCGCCAACTGACATTCTAACGCGTTGCCTTGCTCGACTGTGATTTTGGGAACTTGCGGTTCGAAAATATGTAATAAAGTATGATGCAATTTGCTAGAGCATACCTCACATCTATTCTTTGAAAAGCATTGTTTTACTTGATGGGAACCCTTCAAACAGGAAAGACACAATTTTTGCCTTTTTACATAATTAAATCGATCCGAAACCTTCATATTTTGAAAAATACTGCACTTATAAATTGAATGATTAGGCAATTTGCAAACCGTGCAAGGATTTGAAGACGTATTTGTATTTAAAAAGGTTCTATATTAATCACCGAGACTTGTTTCTGCTTATACGTAAATGGTACTGTACGATTAATACTATCCAGAATTTGACAACGTCTTTCTAGAAACTCTAAAAGCGCATCAAAGTCTGGCACATCATTATTTGTTAATGTTGATTCATACAACTTTCTAGTTTCATTATCTAATTTTTGAAGTATAATATTCATAAGCAGAACGTTTGATAATTTCTCACGTTCGAAAGTTAACAATTTTAAAGATCGAATATTTTTCTTAATACAGTCTAAAAAACTACGTAAGTCTTTTCCAGATTCTGACGTTAGTTTTCCGTGATTAATTATATTTTTGACGTATGTATCTATGATAATTCTTTTATTTTCATATCTCTGTTGAAGTGCTTTCAGAAGTGAACTATAACTATCATCTGTAGTTTCGATTTGTGATGCTTCTCCCTTTAGAGAGGCGCGTAAGTAATACAACTTTTGGTTTTCCGTCAAACACGGATTATCGTTCATTAAATTTTGAAATTGACATATAAAGGAACTCCAGTCTTCGAATTTGCAATAAAATATTGGCAAAGGTATCTCTGGTAGCTTAATTGCTACGCTATCATTCTTCGTGGAATTACTCGAATCAACAATACTAGACGAATTACTAACTTCATTTTTACAGTTGTATAATAAGGTAGTTAGACTTACCTTTAATTCTTGTAAGTCATCATCAATAGCAACAAGGTCCACTTCAATATCCTTAATTTGTTTGTCTGATGAAGTTTCATAATATTCCACCTTTAATTGTTCGAAAGTTTCTATTATCGTTTCAAGAATTTCTAAACGAGACTTAAGTTCAGCTTCACTGCTGCTAGCTTCCTTTGAAATTAAAGATTTAAATTTCGTTATTCTTGCTTTTATATTACCTTTTCTCCTATTCAAAACAGTCAAATCTGGATCAGCCATTTTTTGGCACTCTTGAAAAACGAAAGTCACCAGTCAGAGTTCAATTTACTCCGGCTCGACGGACCAAATGTATTTTCTTCCGTCGCTTTCATATGCGCTGGTTCAACAAAGTGACTAGACTGGTGTTTTATACAATTAATAGATCGATGCTGATTTTATTTTAAAATTACGAAACGAATACAAAGGTTATGGCGAACTGACGCACGATAGGTCAATGCCATTCGAACGACATTAAACGACTGATTAACAATAGCGCTCCGCGCTAGAGGGCGTTGCAGACAATTTCACACAGGAGGGTGCCTTAATACCGAACAGTAGTTTTCTCACAGTTCGTCTGTTATAACACGCTACTTGTCTTCATGTTTTCACAGCTGGTAAAACGCATATTAAGCCCGAATACTCAAACTGACATCAACGATTAAGAGTTCACTCTTTGAGGGCAACACAATGATGGAAGAACGTCAAGTATAGTGAAGAATAATGAATCAAGTATGGAAATTAGAGGCTTTACAAGAATACCTTTTGCTTGGCAAAGACATTTGAAGTTCCTAACATTACGATCTGGGATTGTTTCTTGAGAGATACTTAAGGCCTTAGCTTACAGTGTTCTTAATGATAACCTCACAGAACTACGAAAACCTTCTAAACGACTGATTTCATCATGCGATAAAATAACACTTTGATCAGACTCGCAGTAAAATGTGACACACTCAGTAAAATGTGACCGCATGCCATTCTGCGATGCTTTTAGAAGTGTTGAATAAAAAAATGTAAAATCGGAACACCTAATAAACCTCTGAGGGGAAAAGGTCCTTCTTAACTCTTACTTATTTGGTTGTAACTTAAATTACCCATTGGGAGACCATCTTAACAACATAGATGTCTGTTAAAAATTATTTGAAAAATGTATTCTGACCAATAACCTAATTTTTAGGTTTGGTTCCACCTGCTTTGACCCCCATCTTTTAATGTAAATAATATTTCACTAGTATTTTCAGCGGTTTTATTTTATTTTTTACTTTTAAAAGAAGAGTGTTTCTGGGGTTTAGAGAATCAAAAATATCTACAGTCCTCGTAAAGCAATTTTGGCGATTTGAGAATTTGCTGATTGAAATTTCTAGCATACATCTCGTTACATTTTATCTCAATATCACAGCAAATTTGTTTAAACGGTTATTTATTCATTCTATTTTATATCTACACTATCCTCGAATTCTCCCAATGAATTTATTGTACCGATGCTAAACTTTGCCCTATCGTCTGTGTACGATGAACCATTATAATTTAGTATTAGGATTCGGATTATGATGAACCAATAAATGCTGTAATTAATTAATTTCTACAATAGATGGGAGAAAATCATAGCTTAAATGAATTTTACCAAATGGTATTTCATTCATTTCAACTAATACATTTATTAATTAAAATTATTTTTTTTCTACTAAACACTGTGATAAGGTGATTTGAAATACGTTTTTTTAAATACGTTTTTGAAATAAGTTTTTGTATTTGACGCTCAAACAGAGTTATCTAATTTCTAATGTGAAACTAACTTCTAAAGGCATAATAATGTTTGCTATTTCGGGAATATATCACAAAAAAAGTTTGAAGTAAATAGTTACAATCATATAATTTGTTAAATAAGCAGTTTGTATATTAAAATTTTCATTTTTAATAGGATTTTATAACACAGTTGTTACATCTAGATCACTTTCATTGGAAAATGAGATACGTTATATTCAGATACTTTAGTTTCTTTTATTTTAGGGTCTTATTAAGAATTTCCTGGTTAATAAATACATCAATGAAACCTAAACTATACATTTTTACCCTACAATTTATTTTTCGTTATTTTTAACTTCGTGTTAAAGATCTCTGTCTTTTAACAAATCTTAATAGAATATACTTTCGTATTTTAATATAACTTATTTATGATTTAAACCAATATCTTGACAATATCCTGTACAGTACAAGTATCCTACTAAGCTTATTTCAAAGATTGTTTCAGAGGGTCATGCCACATTTACTTAATTCTTTTGCAGAATAAATGAACAGTAATATTTCATGGATGTTATTTGCAATTTTAGTAATGAAGCAAAGGGAAAAAGTATTTCCGCTATGGATCAATATATGTCATGCCTTATACGAAGGTGATCAGATCTTTCAGTTGTCTCACGAATTTAGCATAAACATAGGATAGTCTTTTCCATTCATTACGGAAAAAAAAATCGGAAAATCAATCATCTTACACATTTTATGTATAAATTAAGAGAATACAACTGACTGATATATAAGTAAAAATAACAATATTGTTGGATTTTTATTCATATAACATTAAGGGCATCTAATGTAAGCCTCAATACATTTTCGTTCACACTAATCAGAAAAATCAAATTCAGGCACAATTAAAATATCTCCCTATGCTTTATCAAAATATATCTTCGATCGAAATCGGAGTTATAGCATAATTTTAATTCGTTATTTACTATCAGACTCAAAATTTTGAAACTGGAAGAGTTTTAGTAAAATGTGATTGAAAGTATAATGTATTTGTGAGGGAATAGATCGTAACCTTGGTAACAAGAAGTTTGTATATAATTTCTGAGTTAAAGCAGTACAGTATGTATTGCTTTAACTTAGAAATCCATCGAATTTCCCCTTTTAGAAAATCCTTAGAAATCCCAATATATTTTTTAAGTTCTCTAAAATTTGATATATGTTTCAGAAAAGTATAAAATATGTATGATAATGAATTATTTATTATTTCTGAACAATGATAAATGTTTCAGAAAAGTAGTAAAACATTCCTTTTCTGACATATTCATACGTCTGATTTCTGTCAATTAAACCTTAAATTATAAAAAGGGTATTTTGACTGTTTAATAAATGCTACAATAGATTATCAATTGTATCAAATTCTTAAAAAGTTATTTTTAACTGTTTTTAATGCATGTTCTATGCTTTAAAATGTTTTAGAAGCTACGTTAAATCTACCGAAAGCTTAAAATATCATACCTCGATTTTTACCCTTCTTTTTTTCAAGCATTAAGTTACTGACACTCCAAACATTTCAGTCAAACAATTTACATTGAAAATTTAGCTACGGAGATTTTCCATTTGGATTTTACAGGGTATTTTCCACTGATTTTATTTTAAAATGGGTGTGTAACACTTTTAATTTCTTCTTCATATTTCATAACTTATTTTTTAATCTTCTTTCTCTCTATATATTTATATAGTTTCTAAGTATGTTTCTAGTGTATCAAACCAAAAACACTGCATGTGTTTACGAACATACTTTTTATTTAGCGAAAGGATTCTCATTTAATAAAATGCTTCGTACGAAATACTACCGTTAATTAAATTTCATGTTGAGCCTTCGAAGGTTCACTTTTTTTAAACTAATCCCAGATGAAACCAAGAATTTCTAAAAAGTCTAAAACAGTAGAGGATCCCGAAGGACCTCGTCCTTTGTAAAACCTAAACAAGCCAAAAGATGGGCAGGGGTGGCCATGTCGGCAGAGCACCAGTGACACTCCGGGAAAATTTTCTGACCCTGCCGAAAAGTGAGTGCTCTAATATGGCCACTCATGAAGCGCGAGAGGGCTGTTTGATATTTCCTAGACTTGAGCTTGAAAGAACCACCCGGACTTCTTCCAAAGTACCATGGGTGGCAAGGAGGAGTTCTCCAAAGATGGTTTAGTTCTGTTTTCTTAAGAGAGTAAATCTCTCTAAAAGTAAAACCCCCACAAGTGATTACGCACTCCTCAGCAGCAGTCCTGGCTAAAAATTTGGCCCTTTCATTACCGTCAATACCAACATGGGAAGGGATCCACTGAAAAATGGATAGGGTGTCCAGAAGAAAGCCGGTAAAGATGAACTAAGATGTCCAGGCTTGTCTGGTCCCCAATAATAGTCCAATTAGAGAGGTACTGAATTGAAGCACGACTATCCTTTAAATTCCAGACATCGTGAAATTGGTCCTCAACTTGATACGCATATTGCAAGCCCCTCTTTACAGGAATAAGCTCTGATCTAAAAACCGAACAGAAATCCGGATTTTTAATCTTAAATTTCACAGCACCGGTAGGAGTTGGTATGTGCACTCCACTACCAGAAATTCCCCCATCACCCCTGCTGCCATCGGTTTATATCTCGAAAGTTCATGGTAATGCTTAATAGGTTCTACTATTTTTTCAGCATAGATTGAACATAAAATTTCTTTTAGGAAAGTACTCATGATAAAAAATTTTATTTTAAATTACAAAAGTCGACAAAGGCAAATTAATTACGTCTGTAAAGAAGATACTAACAACTGGGTTTCTATTATTTAATTATTTTAATGTCTCAAAATTCCTATACTTCTATGTTCAATAAATTAGACTTTTATATCTTACTGTATAGATCTTCCATGCTCCAAATTTTATTTTATTTTATATTAAAAAACCACATTAGCAATTCTGAAAAATTCTGAGCGTGTTCGTTTGGTCTTTCTGTACAACAGAAACGGCTCAATATCGAACCAAACGTGAACAAATACGAAAACTTGGAATCGAACACAAGTAAAATACACACATAAATTGTCGGACATTTTGAAAACTGTCGAATGTTGTATAAAATATTACTATTATTAGATGGGTTGGCTTTAGATATTTTAATTTGCAACAAGAATAATGGAATTTAGAAAAGGAGATGCCTATGGGTGCGGTGACCCAGTTGACAAAGGCAACCGAGCAGCAACTGGCAAAGCGAGCCAGAGATCTGAACGTCACTGGTTCGATGCCGGTCGCTGACAAATCCATCGCAATGTACGCTAATGGCGGTTGGTGCACGAAAAATCTGTCGTGGCTGCAATGCCCTCTAAGTTCTCAAAATTCACCTTTGGAGTTGCTGGGACAAGTGTACCGGTCTCGTCACTTGACTCGGTTAAAAATTACGTAACAGTCGTTTAGCCAAGTCGAACTCCGACCCTTGTGGTGCTATTCAAAATCGGAGCCGCACCATTCTGTCCAGTTGCCTTTATGGACTTCATCTGATATACTGTCGATCAAGGTGCATAAGTAACAACAATACAACAACACCAACATAAAAGGAGAACCCGAGATACAACTTAGCATTCCACATCACATTGTCTGAATAAGTACAAACAATGACTATTAATAAAGGAATTGTAAAATATTGATTTAGAATAAAGCCGTATCTGATTTTGATGACAACACGCTGTCCTTATCGAGTAGTCCCTCAATTACAGAGAGTTAATTAAGTCT
The DNA here is from genome assembly GCA_907164885.2 of Dolomedes plantarius. Lineage (NCBI taxonomy): Eukaryota > Metazoa > Arthropoda > Arachnida > Araneae > Dolomedidae > Dolomedes > Dolomedes plantarius. Next base: position 77,510,406 of record OU015500.1, on the reverse strand, counting down.
TCCCTTACGTTAAATTATACGATAGAATAATTACAAGATAAAAATAAATTTTTATATACCATGTTTTTTAATTTTCTATTGAATCATATAAATTTGACAATTCTATGTATTAATAAATACTTTTTAAAAATTTTTTTTGATGAATGATCCCATCAACTTGAAAGAAAATGAAGTTAACTTGCATTTAACTTTTCGTTCCCCTTCCGGCCAATAGATGGCTGCAACAGTCTGCAAAACAAAATTCACTGAAAATAATTGAAAATTAATTTAATTCTGCTTAAAGATGGCTAAAAGTATATAGAGAATCTATGCTCACTTCTACCCAGACTTGGGTGTATATAATTTGAAGTAGCACTCTATTTGAATTATATACAAACACAGTTTATACATGAAATAATGTTTATTGAATTCGCTGCACATATAATTGGCTTTTACAGCAATAAGCATGCGTACTACTTGTACGGAATGTAAATACAGCTTTTTAAGAACAATATATTTTTATACTCACGAACAGTAAGTCAAACCAGCAGTACTGCCATGTAAACTTCTGGCCCGCTAAGCACTAGCGCAGGATAATACCTTTTCAACCTTAACAACAACTCCCCTTTTTCATTAATGACGCTGCGTGGTATTTATACTAAGCGCGTATGCCAAAATTAGCATATCTGAAGCAGCTTCTTTAATTCACTCAAAAGTTCGATTCTTGTGAATCGAATCTTGTGTATACCTTACACTGGCCTCCCTCGAAAAAAAAAATTAGGTAACTGAGGTCTGAACGGCTTCAGTTAACTAATTGAAAACGCGTGCTGGTCTGACTTTTTACATAATGGGTGGCAAAGCCAAAAAACCTTCCACACGTTGTGTGGGGGAAAAACGCCACTACCATTTTACAAAACTAACCCCGAAGGGTCCAGGTGACACCATTACACAGTGGATTTGCAGAGTTGCGGATACTGGGCTGGCCAACTGCGCCCTAAAATATCTATTTTAATTAAAAGTGACAACACAATTGCACAGCATGACATTTCTTGACTGTATCTGCTCTCCCCCAATTTATAATGTACATGTGTTATGATTTGCGAAGTTAGTATGTTAGTTGTTTGTTATCTGTAGTTAGTATGTATTTTTTTTCACTACATGTCCCCTTCAAAAATTTATAAAACAGTATACCGTTTTTTTTCAGTGCCTCACCACTTCCCCTCAAAATGTTTACACAGTATATACACTGGGGAACTTCAAACCAATTTGGTTCGATTTTATTAAAGGGTGGGAGTTAGAATAAGAAAGTTGATACAAGACTTGTTCCTCATGAATGCAGCAACTTCACTGCACCAGTTTGTCCAATCCGTGGAACCTCTCTTGATGGTCGCAGTCCTACTAAAGGGGTTCGTTGACCGTGTGGGCATCCTTCGTGCAGCAGGTCGTAGGTCCTGAGGCGCTGGTCCGGCTTGACGATGGACAGGAGGTCTCTTGGGAGGAGGCCAACCTTGCTGGGCGGCAGAAATCTTCCGTTTCCTGTACTTATGCAAAGGAACTTTAAAATTGTCATTCTTCCTTTTGATAACCTTGTGTACCTTATGTGTGCCACGTTCATCCTTAGATGGAGGTTTTGTAGTGCACACTTTACTTTTCTTCGTACTTTTGCTTGTATCGGTAGTAGATTTTAATGCAGATTCTATTTTTTGAAACTTATACGTCGCACCAACGTGTTTAGTAACTGGCTTTATCTCGCTGCTTGTGTCATGTTTTTCAACAACCTGACTCTGTTTTTCGTATTTGTGCTTATACGACTTCTTGTTTACCGCCTTAATTACTTCAGTATTAGCAGTTTTAATGCTGGAACCTGAAGGCGCTTTTTCACGTTTTTTATCCCCCTTAACTTTAGTTTTATCCTCTTTTGACGAAAAAGTCTCTTTGAAACTTGCGATATCAGAATCGTTATCATTTAAATTCTTTAACACTGCTTCAGTTTTAGGAAGATTAAGCTTTTCGTACTCGTGCGTTTTATTGCAAACTTTCTCTATAACTTCCGAAGCATCAGCTAAACTACCCACAGTATAACTCTGTGTCAACTTTTCATCCTGATTCTCAGTATGGTTTTCATGTACTTTATTTAAAACCATATTATCAACCTGGCCTACACAATCCCCATTAGGCTGGAAACTTGAAATAATATCATCACCTAGCAAGTTCCTACTATCGTTTAAAGAATTTTTATTGTCGTCAACTAATAAGTATTCACTAACTTCCGTAACGCATACTTCGTCATCTACTAAATTTCCTTCATTAACAGATGTGTGAATATCATCTAAAATATCAGGTATAGCATCAATAATATCAGGTATAGCATTAATAATATCAGCTATAGCATTAATAGAAGTGTCCGATGATTTATTTTCTAAACCACTAGCATTAGTATCGGCCCTATTTTCAGAAATTTGTACTGGAATTACCGCATTATTCCAGCTAGACTCACTTTCTTTATAAGCCACAAAAATACCCTGACTTTCACTATTCTCAAAATAATGATTACTACTCGGACAAAATAATACATTTGACCACACAGTTTCAACAGGTTGAACCATATCATGTGAATCAACTTGCCAGTGCAAGTAAGGTGCTTCCCTATTATTTTCTTTAAGTGCACTAATTTCATTATAACGCCGTGCGCTTCTATTATTTTGCCTGCGGTACTGCTTACGCTGCTGGTTTGAAACTCGCGAAAAATTTTGGCGCGGCTGTATAAAATCTCTCGTACCTGAATGACGGTGAGGGGTAGCGAAGAAATGTCTATTGTCATATTTAGCTAAAGCTTGAAGGAGGGTAACCTTGCTTGTAATTGTTTGATTATCTAAAAAATCTTGAACACTTGGCTTCAAACGTTGGATAACTATTTTTAAGATTATCGCTTCCGTCAACTCTTCTAAATATTCCTCACACTTGGAAATCTTTTCCGTAGCAAAATCTAACGCAGACTGACCTTCACGTTGCCTTAGCGAATAAATTTCCGCTTCAATTTCACTTTGATTAAAGGTCTTTGGAAAAACACTAAGAAACTGTTGCTTGAATGACAAATAGTCAAAAATCAGATTACTGCTTTTCATACACGTGTACCACTGATATGCACTACCTCTTAAAGCGGCTAGAGCAATTTTAAGTTTATCCCCCTCTGGGGTGCATTGTTGCTGAAAGTAATGCTCAATTTTCTTTAGGAATTGGCTTGAGGGGCCGCCATTGAAGGTGGCTTCGAATGGCGCAATTTGCTGAACCATAATTACCCGAGGAAAATTTCCAGCAGGATTTTGTTCTACAACACTCATTTTTTAAATAGTATATAAGTACTTGCAACAATTTTATCAATATACGTACACAGTACACAGTTTTTAATTTCAATTATGTTCTTCGTTACAAATTTAACGCTAACTACCAGGGTATATATATTTTTCGGGCGCCAGTATAGAGAATCTATGCTCACTTCTACCCAGACTTGGGTGTATATAATTTGAAGTAGCACTCTATTTGAATTATATACAAACACAGTTTATACATGAAATAATGTTTATTGAATTCGCTGCACATATAATTGGCTTTTACAGCAATAAGCATGCGTACTACTTGTACGGAATGTAAATGCAGCTTTTTAAGAACAATATATTTTTATACTCACGAACAGTAAGTCAAACCAGCAGTACTGCCATGTAAACTTCTGGCCCGCTAAGCACTAGCGCAGGATAACACCTTTTCAACCTTAACAACAACTCCCCTTTTTCATTAATGACGCTGCGTGGTATTTATACTAAGCGCGTATGCCAAAAGTAGCATATCTGAAGCAGCTTCTTTAATTCACTCAAAAGTTCGATTCTTGTGAATCGAATCTTGTGTATACCTTACAAGTATTTAAAAAATGCATTGTCATCGTGTTTTCAGCTATTCTAAAAGTTTCAAATCTCTAGCTAGTCGGGAAGTTAGCTAAAAATCGATTGCAAGATTTGTACTTGACAAACACGCAAACACACAAACAAGAAAGCAAGTTAATAAAAACATGGTTAAAAACAATTTACCTTTTGGCATAACATACATCCCAAATAAATAATTAAAAAAAATGAGAAAAAAATATGAGATTATCTGCTGATTTCTCCTGACCGCTTCTCAAAGGCAAAAAACCTCCCTAACGTGATATTCGGCTAACAGAAAACTCACTGAAACGTTTGAATCAGGAAACGTACCTGTGTAACTAAGAACAAAAACAAAGAAGAATCGTCACAGGAGGTAGGGTTTAACGTCAGAGGATCTCGTCACAAGGGGACGGAACCGAATATCGGCAATGGCAGCGATGTGTTTCTGTAATCCCCTCCAAAGGAGCCCTACTAACAGCCTAATGGTTGTTCTACGAAATATTACCATGATAAAGTATACAACAAGACTCACGTTGCAAATAGGCAACTGCACTCGGGAAGACTGTTAGGTGCATTAAAATATATCTCCAATTCGTTGCAATATTAAAACAAGCTTACTTCTTTTAACTTAAAAAAATGAATAGTAGTTGATCCAGTGGGTCAGGCCCTGATTTTCCATTAGGCCCAGTAGGCCCGGGTCTACGGGCCCCAAAAATTTTTATTTAAAAAAAAATTCCCAATTCAAATTTTTTTTTTAATTTTACCTTTTTTAAATATCCTTTCAAATTTTATTGATTGGTTCATCATATGTATAGTTATATGTATAGTTCATCATATGTATGTTATAGTGTATAAAAGGGATTAATAAGTTTTTCTGGTTGCATTGTATTGGTGTTTCAATGATGAAGTTAATATGCTGTATTGCTTTTTGTCATTTGATAATGTTCTAGGCTTCTACGCTTCAAATAGCCAATTCTTGGTAAAATGGTACTTTCACAATGATTCATGATTATTTTTTGTATGTCAGTTTTGGAAATTTCATCAGTGTTAGGGGGCCCCCATCCCGAGTTGTGCCTGTAGTCAAGAATTTTCTAAATCGGGCCCTGCAGTGGGTTGCGTGTAGTCTAAAATTACATAAATTTATTGTTTTAGTATAACAAATGAAACAAGCGGCAGCTTATTTTTTTTAAATATTGTATATATATATAATATTAAAAACTAGTAATTTCTTAATTCAACAATCTTAACATTTAAAAACTATTAATTCCTCACTTTACTATTCCAAATTACAAACCCTTTTTTAATTCCTTGAAATAGGTAATTTCCCTTGGGCATTCGTGTTAAAATCCAAGAGATATTCTAAATTTTAGCATTGTCATCCCAGTAAAACTTATATAGAAATCCCATAGTAATAGCCTTTGTAACCCCAGGCAATATTATTAAAGATGGCTGACTTTTTACCGAAATTAAGCTCGACGCGGCGTGGCTACCGAATTAGATCAGATCAGAGCATCAACAAATAACTTTTATCCAATCAAAATGTAAGTCACACCTCTGTGTCACGTGATGGAATGACTTTATAAAACTATCTGGTGTCTAAAATTAGACACACTCTGTAAGAATCGGTCTGTCATATAATCCCGGGCGGTCGACTTGGAAAACTTAATAAAATGCTTTAGATTCAATTACGTATCTGTGGTTCCTGTGTCTTTGCGGGAAAATGCTCGGTTTGTCATCATGTGTATCGGCGACGTCATCCACTCTGGCCTGTTATTTGTTCCTCCATGTCGCCGATGTTACAGAAAGTCGGCAGTGTGGACCTCCCCTCGGACACAGACAGTGAGTTGAGCCGCCATCAATACTTTTCAAAGGAAAAGAAAAACCCTATCTTACCATGTGACATTGATGACTTACATTCAACTTGGATGGATTAATTGTCACGATCGGACAACTGTTGTGAACTATGTTGCGCAGAGAAAATCCCACAGTGGATTTCCATAGAATTGAATGCGTAATCTTCATGTTTTCATCACCCGTCGTATTCATTGGAATAAAAATCGGTCAAGGCCAGAGTGCAGTTACTTGCGGGTGAACGTTTGACGCCCTCGATGTTTTTCCCTCTTCGGATCTTCAAGCTGCCAAAATGTTCCGTATCATTTCAAATCTCATGCCTGGATATACAAACTTTTAACCAGCGCGGACGCCATTATACAAGGAATGTGTGCTGCTCATGGATGAGCAGAAAAATCTTCAAAGTGTTTTCCGATTATGTGAAACGTCGATTTTCACTAATCGTTGACCTGGGGATAAAAATGTCCCGAGAAATTCTGCGAAAACATGTGATTTGTATAGTAGTGACGACTAGAAATTTTCATTTCCCGGAGCGACGTTGCATTTCAACGGTGATGCTGTATATGCTAAACGAACAACTACACGACATTGGTGATTGATGATATGTAACTAAAATTGTTCAAGATGTTTTTCATCAACTTTTTGCATAAAGGTGTTAAAGGATTTTGACCATCACAACGGTAATTGATAATAAAAATAAAATTTGTGCAACCGAGAATTTTACAGTAACAAGACAAGCATCACATGACCAGGTTGTATGTCTCCCATCATAAACTTTTTTAAATTGTGTAGTAAACTATGATTATATGATATTATATTCTTGTTTTAAATTGAAATATAATTGTGATATTGTGTTAAACTTATAAGATGGAAGATAAATCTATAAAGACAGAATTTCAGGGGGAAGATAAAATTGAGACAGAATGCAAGGACGATTTTCAACTTGAATATGTAGAGAGGGAATTCAGGGATTTTATTCCTTTTGACCCAGAGGGGGGAATGAAATTACAAAAATGGCTTGCCTATATTGAGCAGAAATTTTCCCAAGCAAATGTTCCAAATGAACAAAAAATAAAAAGGATTTCAAAATTTCTCAGGGGAAAGGCTCTAACAATTTTTGTAAATAATTGCCTAGACATCCAAGATTGGACAGAATTAAAAGACACTTTGCAAGAATTATTCTTTGAGGCAGATAGCGTGGAATTCTCTGAATTTTCCAATTTGAAATTTGAATATAATGATGACTTAACTAAATATTTTCATAAAAAAATTGATGTAGGAAAGAGATTGGGGTTATCACAGAAATTAATACTAGAAGGCCTAACACAAGGCCTAAATGCTCAAATGAGAATGACCATAGCTGCAAATCCTCCTCAAACCACAACAGAATGGATAGTGTTGGCTAATAAGCTAAACAAAATAAATAATGAAGAAAACAAAACTAATCAAGGGGATCGGGATAACTTTTTTAACACTAGATTTGAAAATAGGAACCAATTACGACAGAATTATTACAACCAACCTCAAGTTAGGATGAATTATAGCCCACCTCACCAATTTAGACAAAATTACTCTTCCCAGCCTCAATTTAGACCTAATAATAATCAACAAACTCAGTTTAGACCTAATTATAGTCAGCAGCAACAATTCAGACAATGGCAACCCAGAGATCAAAGGTTGAATAGAAATTTTGCACCCAACCCCAATAACCAAATTAATCACCACCAACAATATGCAGACTTACCATCTAGACCCTGTCGAAAATGTTCTAACTTTGGCATAAGTAATGCTTATCATTGGGAACAAACTTGCTCTATTAATGAGAGATTTGATAGGATGTCGGTGTCAGACAATAAACATCATTATGAGGAACCTGAATTTGAAAGAGATCAGGCGCCAGAATGACAATTACTGTCATTGAGGGGAAACATTATCAGAAATAATAGGGTTGACAAAACAAAAAGACTATATGAAAATGAGAAACAGAATTTTTTAAATTGTGTGATTGACACTGCTTCGACTATTAGTCTGATGTCACAAAAACTGGTCAAGCAATGTCAACTGAAATGCTATTCAAGCTCTCCAATTAAGGTCAGGCAAGCTGAGGGTGAAATCTTAATTACAACTAAATGTGTATTAACTTTGAGAATAGGGAAAATAATTAGAAACATTTCTGCATATGTTTTGGACAATGACTTGCCTTATCTTATTCTGGGACTTCCTGAGTGTAAAGAGTTTAAATTAGTAATTGATTGTAACCAATTGTGTGTGTATCAAAATAGAATTGCTTTGAAAATGGTTAATATTTGTGATATAAGTAAAATTTCATTACACCTACAAAATAAATGTGATAATAAGCATGTGGATAATAATAGTAATGGTCATGAAATTGAAGTTTCTGATATGTTTAACCCTTATGAAGAAAATTCGCAGAAAGAAAATGATATTTTCTGTATTGATTATGATGTAAATGACAATTTTAATGAAAGCTCTGGTGAAATCAAAGCAGAAAGTAATCCAAATTATGAAAATGTTGACATTAATGATCAAATCAAAAATTTAGATGTTGATAGGGAATTAAAGAATTTATTGCACAAAAATAATAGACTGTTTTCAACTAACAAATATGACATAGGCAAAATAAGGATGGAACCCCAAAGAATAATCCTAAATTCTGATTTACCAGTGAGTCTAAGAGCATACAGGACTTCGCCAACTGAGGAAAAAGAGATCAGGACCCAAATTAAAAATTTGTTAGAAGCAGGAATCATAAAAGAATCACATAGTTCATACTCAAGTCCTGTGACTTTGGCAAGGAAGCGAAATGAGGGAAAAACTAGACTTTGTATTGATTTCAGAAAACTAAATTTAATTACTAAGACAGATGCAGAACCCTTACCCAGAATTGATGATATTCTAGATAAATTAAGCAGAGCTAATTACTTTTCAACTTTAGACCTTACCTCAGGGTATTGGCATGTACCCGTCCACCCAAAAGATACTGAGAAATTGGCATTTGCCACTACTTTTGGCTTATACGAATGGCTAAGACTCCCATTTGGTTTAAAGAACGCCCCTGCAATATTCAATAGGACTATCAGGAGAATTTTGGATAAATATAAAGTTAACTTTGCATGCCACTATTTCGATGATATTATAATTTTTTCAGACTCCAAAGAACAACACCTTGAACATTTAGAGATACTATTTAACATTTTCAAAAAAGAGAATATCAAGTTAAAATTAACTAAATGTACTTTTCTGCAACAACAAATTAATTTTCTTGGATATAATGTAACAAATGGGAAAATTGCCCCAGACAACATTAACATTGAAAAGATAAAGTGTTTGAAACCACCAACTAATGTAAAAGAACTCCAAAGATTCTTGGGCACAATAAATGTGTATAATAAGTTTATTCCAAAATATGCAAAAGTAAGACAGCCATTAAATACATTATTGAAAAAGGGAGTAAAATGGGGATGGTCAGACAAGTGCCAAGAAGCTTTTGAGGATCTTAAGAATTTATTGATTTGTAAACCAATATTGCAATTGTATGATGTAAACAAAGACTGTCATTTATTTGTGGATGCTAGTAAACAACAGGTTGGAGCTGTTTTAAAACAGCCAGGTGAAGATGGGGTGTTGCATCCCATAGCATATCACTCTCGTGTATTAAAGGACTATGAGGCAAATTATTCTATTACTGAACTTGAGTGTTTGGCAATTGTGGACAGTTTAGACAGGTATTATCATTATCTCCACGGGAAAAAGTTCACAATTCACACAGACCATGCTGCCTTAGTTTGGCTTAAAAATGTGAAAAATCTTCGAGGTCGACTCTTTCGCTGGTCATTAAAACTTAGTATGTTCGACTATGAAATTAAATACCAGAAGGGAACTGCAAATATTGAAGCTGACATGCTTTCAAGGAACCCTATTCTAGAACCTAAAACCCAAATAAACCATTTAATTGAACTAAGAAAAATTGTAGAATTTCAAAATAAAGACAATGTACAGGGACTTAAATATAAAAAACTAAATGATGTAATCTACATGAGAAAGAAAGGATTTTTAAAAATTGTAGTACCATTTTCATTGAGGTTAGAAATTTTAAAAAGAGCCCACGAGGATTATGGACACCCTGGAATAAATAAAACAATGCAATTACTCACACCCCAATATTATTGGCCCAAAATCAATGAGGACATTAGTAATTATGTTAAACATTGCCATACTTGTCAATTAAACAAAAAGAAAAGACAGAAAAGGTTTGGATTGCTGCAAGAAGTACCTCCGACAGACCAACCCTTTGAGTGCTTAAGTTTAGACACAGTAGGCGGATTTAATTACTATAATTCCACAAAGAAATATTTACATTTGATAATTGACCATGCAACGCGTTATATTTGGGCTTTTCCATCAAAAAGCGTAACTACTGAAACTTATACGAATTGCTTAAAACAAATATTCCAAATTCAAACACCAAAAAAATTGCTAACCGACAGAAATGCAGCTTTTACATGTTCAAAGTTTAGAAGATTTTTAGAGCATAACAATGTGCAACAATTACTTACCTCGAGTCATCATCCACAAACGAACGGAAAGGTAGAGAGGGTAAATCAAACAATAATTACTAGATTAAGGTGCAAAGTACATAACTCAACAAGCAAAATTCCTTGGACAACCCTATTAAATGAAGTAATTAATGAATACAATCATACGCCTCATTCAGTCACCCAAATGACCCCAGCTTACCTACTTTTTGGAATATTACCTTATGAACCTCATGTTAAAAAACAAGATTTTTATCCTCAGGTAGATGAGGCGAGAAAATTAGCTAAAGAAAGGACAATTAATTACCATAATAGGAATAAAGTAAAATATGATGCACGTTTTGTAGAATCTAAATTTAATGTTGGAGATTTAGTGTTATTCGAAGAATTTCACTACCCTAATACTAGAAAATTAAGCTCACCCTATTCTGGACCTTACACTATTCTAAAACAAATGTCAAAAGTTAATTATGAAATTAATAGACCAAACTTTCACACTAAACGAGATTCTGAAATTGTCCATGCTTGCAGATTGAGATATTATAATGCACCAGAGAGCTTAAAACTACACCACGAATAATGACAAACATTATATCCATTTTTCTTTCTTTTCTATGTGATGCTTAACATCATTATATTTTTTTAAAATCGATATAATTAATTATGTGTTGTCCTACTAAAGGTATATAAAAAAAAAAAAAACTGTCTAACTTAAACTTTCTTCTTAAGAATACTATTATATGTGAATTTTTTTGGATCTCAATTTAAACACCGACTATGACAACTCTACTTCTTTAACCTTTCAGTAAATTTCCTACTTCTTGAAAAACACTTTCCTATCACCCAACTCTACAAGCGCGTTGGATGTCGTCCCAACTGTTTAAGATCTTATTAATTTTTTTTTACTATTTGTTTTTAATTCAACAACTCAGTCACTTAAAGTGCTGAAGATCATATGCTTGAGTAATGACTAAAACAGGGCTGGGATGGCCACTCCTTTTGTCCTCCCATTTCTATATATTATACTCCCACAGGTATGACAACTGCACCTTTTCCTTTTTCTCCATCTGTGTACTATGCAAGATGCTGTTTTCCAACGCAGTCATATTCTGTCGGAGATTTACGGTTAGTCCACTGTACGGCTAAAAGACTCTTCCTCCTTATTAGTCAGAGAACAATATGGAGAAAGAAAACCCACTTGTTACACAAACATAAACACAACCCTCACTGCTTAGAGGTAGAATTAAAAAAATTTGAAACTAAGAGTTTGGGTAACACACATACAACAAGGTACCTTCAACACAAAAAATTGGATATCCACGTAGAATTAAAATAAGTGTACACAAATGAATAGTAAATAGATAATTTGAAAATAAAATGAAAAGTATTGAGAATAAATAAAGTTAGAATAAATATGAATAAGTATAATTAAAGAATATTGAATAGAATTTTGGAATGAATAAATATTGTCGAAATAAAATGAATATAAGAAATGATGAAACGAGAATAAGAAATATAAATGATATTGAAAAGAGATTTTTTTTTGTTGATAATAAGTAATATTGAAATAAAGGAGATAATGGATATTAAGAAAAAATAATGAGATAAATAAAGATACGAAAACTAGATAATGAGTGATATGTTTTGTAATTTTTATATACAATTGATATATTTGAAGTGTGATTTTATTAAATCTTGTGATTTTTATTGAAAGTGTGATTTTTATTATAAACTGTGATTCTTATTATATAACTGAAGAACTATTTTTCTTGATATGTAAACAAACCAAAATAATGTTATGTTTTATGTATTCTACATTAGTGAAGCAAAAATAGGAAACAGCAACACAAAGACTGTGATTTTTTAATTGGTGTATTTTCCTCAACATACTAATGACTGTGAAAGGACTAAAAATGTTGCACAGATAAATCATTACAAGATAAGTTAATAAAATTTTTTTTTGGACTCACTCCATAGTAGTGAACGTTGAGGAAGAATTTTTGAATTTTTCATCCTGTTATCAAAGTCAACTTCATTTACTTAATTTTTGTTTGTTTTTGATATTTTTATTACTATGTTTCGTTATTCTGTATTATTCAAATCGAGATGATGGTAGATATTGTATTAAATGTATGTTTATAGTGAAAATTTTTGGTAGTTTACAAATTTTGGTTATGTTAATTGATTTTTTTTTTAGATTTTGTTGTGTGGGGAGACGTCCCTATTCAACAGGTTTCAAATACATACTTATGTAGAATCTTCAATTTAATATTATGTGTCCTTCTTATTGGTGATTTTATATATATTTTTTCAGTAAATTTGATAATGTTGCTATGTCAGCTCATCACGTGATCTTTAAAAATGTTTTTCTTGCAATTTAACTTTAATTGAACTTGATACGTTAACTTATTCCAAATTTTTTAATGCCCATTCTTCTCACTCATCTGAGTGAGTCTGCCCTCCAATGCAGGCATTGTAGGTCAGCCTCTTCTCGGACGGGGGGGATATTCTATAATATTAAAAACTAGTAATTTCTTAATTCAACAATCTTAACATTTAAAAACTATTAATTCCTCACTTTACTATTCCAAATTACAAACCTTTTTTTAATTCCTTGAAATAGGTAATTTCCCTTGGGCATTCGTGTTAAAATCCAAGAGATATTCTAAATTTTAGCATTGTCATCCCAGTAAAACTTATATAGAAATCCCATAGTAATAGCCTTTGTAACCCCAGGCAATATTATTAAAGATGGCTGACTTTTTACCGAAATTAAGCTCGACGCGGCGTGGCTACCGAATTAGATCAGATCAGAGCATCAACAAATAACTTTTATCCAATCAAAATGTAAGTCACACCTCTGTGTCACGTGATGGAATGACTTTATAAAACTATCTGGTGTCTAAAATTAGACACACTCTGTAAGAATCGGTCTGTCATATAATCCCGGGCGGTCGACTTGGAAAACTTAATAAAATGCTTTAGATTCAATTACGTATCTGTGGTTCCTGTGTCTTTGCGGGAAAATGCTCGGTTTGTCATCATGTGTATCGGCGACGTCATCCACTCTGGCCTGTTATTTGTTCCTCCATGTCGCCGATGTTACATATATATATTTTATTATTATTATCAAACACAGTTATAGTTTTAATGTTTGATACACATAAACCTACTTACGAAATACCCAGACTTAAATTATATTACGGGACGAAAAAAAAGCTCGTTGAAGTTTATATTATACTTTAGAAGCAACTAGAAAGTGGTATGAAAGTTCTTCTTTAAAGCGAAAGAGAAATATTTTTAACTACTCTACTTAAAAGAACCATTAGTCGAAACAGTTTCCAATTAAGCTATAGTAGAGAATCAAGAAAGAAATCATAAGACGTCAAATCTTATACGCATTGTAATGCACTCCAATATATTTTTACCGAACAAGTAAGTGAATTATAAAACGAAACGTTATTCCAAACTTAATTCCTGCAGTCCTGCAGTTTACTTCAGGAAGAAACCTATTTTTCTCTATGAAGTATTGAGGAAAGTACAAAGTTTGTATAATGGAGCTTTTTGGTAATTTTCATGAGATGGAGCTTAACATATATAGTTTAGAGTTAAGAAAAATATATGCTTTGGAAATTTCGTTTTAAAATAAACTGAAATTTTTAGGGTGCTGGATTTTCCGTTTTTTAATTTATCTTTTTAAATTGTAAATATTATTTTCATAACTTTCTTTTGGGCTTTCCTTGTGATGAGCTTTCAAAGATATATTCCATACATGCTTAAAACATTTCTTCCACAATTAAATTTGAAAAATTAGAGAAAGTTGAAAAATTCTACTACATGCCTAAACAATATCGCAGACAACCGATGTCGAAATACTTTGAAGCATTCGTTTATTATCTTGGAATGAAGTGAATTGAAAATGGTATTACAAATGAGCCCAATATCACAAATTCTACTCATTACATATACAATGTTGGGAAATTTGTTAAAGGTAGTAAGTTTTCCTAATGATCGAACTTTGAAAATACTCTCTTGTCTGCAATAATTCTTTTATAAATATTTCTGATAATTCCATTTGCGTCTGTTAAAGGCATATGTATGAGTAGTTACATTTCAGATCAATTCAAAAATGAATGTTTCCGTTATATTAGAAAGGCATTTAATTTCCATGTGAAGAGTTTCATTTAATTAATTCAAGAATAGTTAAACAAGTTATTTTAAAGGATTTAGAAATTTTGACTAAATTACATGTGCACGGAACGTTATTACATAAAGAGGAAAAATGATAAAGTTTCATCCTAGCGAAGAATTCCCCAATTTTTTTAATGCAGTACATTGCACATAATGTAATACTGCAAATATTTAAATATATTTTTTTTACCTATGCTTTATTTGGAAAATTAATCCATATTTACAGGCAACACAAACAGCAAAGAACTAAGCATTGAACAGATGCATAAAGCACAACAGTGAACAAAATCAGATAAAAGGTATTAAAAGTTCATAGAAAGTTCATCATATCCCTAGCGTCTCAGTATAATTTGGTAAAGTTCTCACTTTTTGGGGCTTACGGATCAAGTCCTGGGCATGTAAGTAAATGATCTGCATTCATATTGCCAGCCCTGCAGACCTGGCATTCACTTTTGGTTAGGATGCCAATTCGGTTTAAATGTTCTGCTAGACAGTCGTGGCCTGTTTTAAGTCTGAAATGTGCCACTGCTTCTGTACGGGATTTATGACCATAGTCTTTCCATCTGTCCTGGATCTCTTCCCAACGTTTCCCTTTAGATAGCAAGTTCTGCTCTGTCTTAAGTTTTAAAGAGATTTTGTTGTAGATGTTTTTTCTTTATTGAGCCTGTAGAGATTGGATGAGTTATCTGTTGTTCTAGGGTTCCCTTCTTTGCTAACGAGTCGGCTCTTTCGTTACCTTCAATGCCAACATGCGATGGGATCCATTGAAACACTATCACTTTATTATTGCTTTCAAGGAGTTTAATATTTTGTTTTATTTGGGAGATACTAGGCAATGCAGTGCGACGATTCGTCGTAACTTCCTGTATTGCAGCTATTGAGTCCACCAAAATTACAGATTTAGTAAATAGGTTGGTATTCAATATGAGGCTGTTCATTGCCAATGAAATTGCTTGGATTTCAGCATCATAGCTAGACATGTCCCCTCCACGAGAAGCAGAATGAGAAAATAGTTTGCTATATACCCCGGCACCAGTCTTACCTTGAAGCCTGGAAGCTGTGTAAATTTTTGTCCATTCAGACTCAGGGTATTTTTCATCTAATACACACAATGAGGTGGTTCTTAAAATTGGTTCCAGAATTCCTTTCTTGCCCGAGTTATCTATTTCCAGGTGATTTTCAATGTCCATACTCTCTTGTATTTAAATATATTTGAGATTTTGTTTTCTCCCTCGAACTTTTACGCTCTTCTTTTTACTCTATTTTGCTGTATAAATTTTATCTCGAAATTTACACTGCAAATAACATAAAAAACGTAAGGAAACCCAGTGCAGAATAAAATAATTCGTTATTGTTAATTCTTAGTTGTTATTACTGAAATAATTCCCTTTATTAGTAAAACCATAATTTAATTATTCACATAGATTATCTTTACTGCCAGTACATAATATATGGCATGATGCCGAAAACATGAGGACATCAGAGCTATCCTTTATGCATGCTGGCGGAAAATTTACAGTAATCTAGCAGGATTCCGATGCCTCGTAACAATATTTGCATAAATGTCAAACTATGTTTATGTCTACTTGTAAATAAATAAAGCTACCATAAAATATTTCAGAAGTGAGCAGAATTGGATGCAGAAAATATTACATTTATTTTATAAGTAAAACGGTTAATGCTTCTGATATATATCTGATATATGACACAAAATAAATACTCAAAATAAAATTAAGAAAAGCGAACATTTCTGCATTACCGCAGTATGACTACAAAATGGTCGTGACGTCACGCAGCGTCATTGAAAACAAAATAGTGACATTGTGACTTGATATAACGTGTTTCACAATGTTGATTCATATATTGGAAACTGTGTCATAACAAGTAATCAGGAGACTGAATGTGAATATTTTTTGCATTATAGCACATTATTTAGAAATAAATTCAATAATCTCTTAGAATTTAAAAAAAGTTCGCTTAATAATATAATGTAATACGGTGCCAGATTCCTGAAACCAAGTTAATGATTTATAATTGAAACTTCTGAAATTAACACTTCAAGCTAGAAAACAACTCTTCGTTATATACACTACTGGTCAAAAGTATTGCAAGTTTAAGAAAACTAACAGTTTTTCAAGAATAAGTCCCCAAAAATGATATTTTTTCAATGAAACTGATATTTTTTAATGTCAATATATTAAATTAGTTTTAAAATGATGTGATTAAGTTATTGAACAAAAATTATTATTTAATTTTATAGCAAATAACATACAAAAAATGTACAGGATATCAGAAATCGGCACCCATTTTGGTTCCCCGGAATAAAATGAAATAAATAAACAATTTCAAATTCTACTGAGCAGAAAAGATAATAAATGAGTGCAATTGAACCGAAAAGCATTTGATATGTTGTTGGGGAGCCTCTGGCTTTGATCATAACAGACACTTTTTTAGGCATCGAATCCACAAGGTTTTACAATACTTCTTTCGATATTTCATGGTTCAAAATTTTAATTATTGTTTTCTGAATCTCTCGTTTTGTTCTGGGATGATTTTCAGATATTTTCCTTCCAATTATTCTCCTTGAATTCTCAACAGAATTTAAATCTGGCAAGTTTCCTGGGCATGGGAAAACATTAATACCATATTTTGCAAATTCAGCCTTAACCTAAAATAAGAAATGATTCGATTTAAATTTAATTTCAAAGTTTTTCTTGCTTTCTTCGATGTATTGCAGGGTGCTAGGTCTTCCTGAAACACCCATTTCTGCCCTGGGAACATGTAATGAGCACTAGGAAGCAATTGATCCTTCAGCACACTAATATACTGGTCACTCTTCATAGTTCCCTGTACAAAATGGATTCCTCCATTTCACTTATATGACATGCAGCCCCACACCATTTGGCTTTTTGGGTGTTTTGCTGTACGAACCAGACAGTCTGGACTCATGCAAAACCTAATGTTGCAAAACCTTGTGGATTACATGCCTAAAGAGTGGCTGTTGGGATCAAAGCCAGAGGCGGCCCAACAACATATTAAACGCTTTTCAGTTCAATTGCCCTCATTTATTATCTTTTGTGCTCAGAAGAACTTGAAATTGTTTATTTATTTCATTTTATTCCGGGGAACCAAAACGGGTGCCGATTTCTGATAACCTGTACATTTTTTGTATGCTATTCTTTATAAAATTAAATAATAATTTTTTTTCAGTAACTTAATCATATCTTGTCTGTAAATTAATTTAACATATTGACATTAAAATATATCAGTTTCATTGAAAAGAATATTATTATTATTTTTTTTTTTTTTGGGGGGGGGGGTTATTCTTGATAAAATGTTAGATTTCTCAAACTTGAATAATTTTGGCCAGTAGTGCATCTGTTAAGAAACTACAGAATGCTACCTCAATCCTGAAAATAATTTATTTACAGCTTGAACTATTTTAACTTTTTCAAATACTGTTGATAACAATATTTTATATTGTCGTTGCAAAGATAGCAAATCAATCAGTTTTAAAACTGTATACTTTTATAATAGTGACAGAAAATTGAAAAATTTATAGAATATTTTTCTTCCAATTCACAAAGTAAAGGAACATTCGTACGTTCCAAATAAAACTTTCGATAAAAAACTTCAAAATGTGTTCTTACCGTTTAAGTATCTTTCTCGATATATGCATTTAAATAGATATTGATGCATACAGTCTAAAAGCTTCAAAAGATTATTTTATTAGTCAAACTTGTTTTTCCATTTTTCATCCTTTGCTGCCGTATTTTCTAATTATCTTGTGAAGAAAGTAATATGATCTTTTAAAGCAATATGATCTTTGTCTGTACCTTGGAAAATTTTATCAATATCGGAGGGCAGGTTTGTTATCACCTGCAGCTTGATAACTAATTTGAGGATATTAAGATTATATATATATATATATATATATATATATATACTAGCTTTATATACCCGGCGTTGCACTGGTGTACCCTTTATAAAGCTTACTTGTATATGTATATTTGTACTTTATGCCAATCGATACCCCTCTCCACTGGTCAGCATCCCATCAGCATATTATAATAACCCCCCCCCCCCCCATGCTGATGTCAGCATTAAAATGTTTCTTTCAATTTTGATATCCCACTGGATCCCAGCCCTTCGAGGAGTTTGAGGGCTTCCCCTTAAACCTTTGTGAAAATTACCTGTTTCATAAACAAAGAATTACCTTGCCTTGCCCAGGATAATAAAAATGAATTGAGTTAACCTGAGCTTTAGATGTATACGTAATAACAACCGAAATATATACAATTCACACACACATACACACACACACACACACACACACACCTTTCCACACTTCATTTAATTAAGGTTGATCTCTCTCTTTTCCCCTACCACCAATTTGGTGTTCAAAATAGTGATATATAGAAATATAAATTATTGGATTGTTTCTAGCAATTTTTACAAAACCTAAAGCGAATGTCAAAAAATGGTGACATTGATCGTGTTTGTTACATTTAGTCGTGTTTCTTACATTTTAAATTAAGAATCTTATGGATATATGTTTCCTTCTTTGAGATATGACGGAATATGTAAAAAGTACGTAAAAACAAGTTTAGCCCCCCTAATTCCCAAGGGGGCCAAAGTTTCAAAAATCCTGCATTCATTTTTACGTATTCGTGTTCCTTACATTTTAAAGTAAGAATCTTATGGACATCAATTTCCTTCTTTGAGATATGAAGAAATATGTAAAAAATAAGTTTTGCCCCCCCTCCCCCCCTTGGGTGGCGAATTTTAAAAAATCCTGAAACTGATTTTTCGGTAATCGTCTTCTTTTCATTTTAAATCAAGAATCTTATAGATATCCGTTTCCTACTTTCAGATATGAAGGTATATGTGAAAAACCCGTTTAGCCCCCCCCTCCCCCCCTTGGGACCGAATGTCGAAAAATCCTGAAATCGATTTTAGATAATCATGTTCCTTACATTTTAAAGCAAGAATCTTATGGATATCTGTTTTATTTTTTTGAGATATGAGGGAATATGGGAAAAATACATTTTGCCATCTCCCCCCCCCCCCCATGGTGGCCGAATTTTGAAATATCCTGAAATTGATTTTTAGGCATTCGTGTTCCTTTCATTTTAAAGGAAGAATCTTACGGATATCTGTTTTCTTCTTCGATATATGAAGGAATATGTTATAAAACACGTAAAAACACGTTTAGCCCCCCTCCCCCCTTGGGGGCCGAATTTTGAAAAATCCTGCAATCAATTTTTAGGTAATCATGTTTCTTACATTTTAAAGCAAGAATCTTATGGATATCAATTTTCTTCTTTGAGATATGAAGGAATATGTAAAAAACACGTTTTGCCCCCCCTCCCCATTTTCGGGGGCGAATTTTGAAAAATTGCTTCTTAAATGACGCCTTCAGCACAAAAGTAATAAGTTCCTAAAAATTGATATCAGTATCTCCAATAGTTTTTGCTGGACGTTGATTCCTTTATATATAGAGATAAAACACGTTTAGCCCCCCTCCCCCCTTGGGGGATGAATTTTGAAAAATCCTGAAATTGATTTTTAGGTATTCATGTTTCTTACATTTTAAAGCAAGAATCTTATGGATATCAATTTTCTTCTTTGAGATATGAAGGAATATGTAAGAAACACGTTTTGCTGCTCTCCTCATATTGGGGGGCAAATTTTGAAAAATTGCTTCTTAAATGACGCCTTCAGCACAAAAGTAATAAGATCCTAAAATTTGATATCTGTATCTCCAATAGTTTTTGCTGGGCGTTGATACGTGAATAAGTCAGGACTTCTTCCATTATATATATATATACCGAGTGGGCGAAAAGTCCTTGACACATTTCAGAAAATAATATATAAAATAGAAATTGCCATAAAAGAGTTCAGTTTCGGCCACTTCTTTAATAAAATGTTAAGTTTTTTTATCAACAGAAAATTTCGATCTGCTGCCAAAAGAGGGCTCCACAGGACCACAAAAGCCATAGAATGACATTTTATATGAAAAACTTTTTAATAGTTACCCTTACACAACAAGTTTCTTGTTACCAAATTTCGATATGGGCACATTTCGTAGCTCTTGTTACATCTAGGCGATACTCGATCTCATTCCATGTGCTTGTCAACATGGATTGTGGAATATTTTCAATGACTTCGATGATCCGTGTCTTAAGCTGTGTAATGTCAGTCATTTTCGAAGCGAAGACGTAGTCTTTGACATATCCCCACAAGAAAAGATCAAGCGGAGTTAAATCTGGAGATCTAGGTGGCCATACTAGTGGACCATCTCGTCCAATCCATCGCTGAGGGAATTGTGTATCGAGGTAGCTGCGTACAATTTTTCAAAAATGTGGTGGAGCTCCATCTTGTTGCCAAAAGATGTTAGGTATATGTGATATTTGTGGAATGGCAAATAACTGCAACATATCTAAATAAACTTCTTTAGTTACAGTCGATTCGGCATAGAAGAACGGACCAATGACACGGCCTGTCATTAAACCACACCAAACATTAACTTTTGGACTATCACGTACCATTTCAATTTTAAACTTAACATTCTATTAAAGAAGTGACCGCAAATTGAACTCTTTTATGGCAATTTCTATTTTATATATTATTTTCTGAAATGTGTCAAGGACTTTTCGCCCCCCCAGTATATATATACATACACACACACACACACACACACACACATATATATATATATATATATATATATATATATATATATACGGATGTGTGTGCATGTGTACGAATTACCTCGGACATAATTTTCGCCTAGAGAAGTAGTAGCAACTAAATAACAATGACGACAAAATAAATATTGAGACTATCTCAATATACATGATAACATGCAATGAAGCAGAAAAATATAAATAACTAATTCCTAAATTTACTTGATGTCATTAAAAACCAGACAACATTTAAAAATTTTGTATTTTTTTTATAACAAAAATTAATCTCAAATATTTTGAAAAATACGTCAAATGCATACAAATTTTGCATTTTTTTCTTCTACAGTTGCTAATATTTAATTGTTTTTAATGGGAATAATATCAGCGACATTTATACCGGGAGTTTCTCGTATTGTTTCAAATTCTCGTATAGTTTCTCGTATTGCGTCAAAAAGGAGGAACCGAAGCATATAAAAATGAAAATATATAATATTATGTACTTAAACGGATAACAGATACCATATATTGTTTTGTCTCCAGTTCATACTGACAATATCCTATGCGCAGTATTCGGTGCTTAGCAAAGGGATACGTTAGTTGAATACTTCGTATTTAATTAAAGGATTCATTTCACCAAAATACACCTCGTGCTATCTGTAAACTCCTGGCTTGAGTTTGGAATATAAATAGTTTTTATTATCACCCTCCGAGGAAAACCCGCGCATTATATCCGCTCTGACAATTACATCCTATTTCTCCTTAAGGCAAATTTCATCATTTTGTTCTGGGGTGAACTAATATTAGCTGGTACTATCTTATCCGCATTATAAACTAATTAGACACGAATACTGTCAGACAGTTTGCTGGACGGGCTATCTTGCATAATTAAATCAAGATATACATAGTGCTGAAATATAAGATTCATCAAAGAAAATTAAGGATTAAATGTTTATGATATTACCCACCTATATCCTAAGCTAACGCCTTGAACTTTAACTGAAAATTATTATTTTATACAACGTATAAACTTTTGCAGAAAGAAAACTAATAATTATAGATAACTATATGACCAACAGACTGCGAGAGGTCATTACGCATTGAGTAAAGCCACTAATTACTAAAGGGATTGAGTTACTGGAAGGGCTAATTAGGTTTATATGACATATACAGTGATGGATTCTTTCATACTTTCTTAAACTTGTACTTTCTGTCATTAGTAATTATGCTTTAAACATTGTTTTAACTAATATATTAGGCGAATATTCTTCTAATACTCTACATATTATAGTTTAAGATTACCCCTAGTCAGTAATTAAACCTTCAGCTTTTATCATGTATAGTTAAGGTATGTTTTAAATGGCATTCAATTACATATAGACGTTTTACTATAAATGGGCATTAAAAATGCGTGACCATCGCTTTCTGTTTAACAATATATTTAATCATAATTTACATAATATTTAAATTTTTCAAATCTTATTAATCATAATTTTAGTGTGAATGATAACACATTGATTTTAAGAATATACATGTTACTGACTTTTAATAATTCAACGATAAGTTTGGAATCAAAGCATATTTGATTAGTATATTTGATTACTCAAGTTAAATAGCAATGTATCGAAAAGTATTTAGAGCTAATTTCCAATGTTTATTTTAATTTTTTTCAAACTACTTTATATATGTGCGAACAGCGGAATCTATATGTGAAACTTTATTTTTACTTTTAAAAGAATCTTTAAATAACAATTTTAAAATAAATTATCCTAAAAAGATATTCGCATTGACACCTAATGTAAATATTTTTTAAATACCAAACGTTAAAAACTTAAAATACAACAGAATGCATTCAGTTAAAATTAATTTATATGTTTTATAAACTCTCCTAAAATTCATAAACGAATATCGAGTTATGTAGGAAATTTTCATTCCAGTGTGACGATCAAAACACACTAATCTTCTCCAACGATCTAACTATTCACTTTATCAATATTCAAAACAGTCGAAAATCACAAAGAGAATATCAGGCAAGATAAAAGTAAAAAAATAGATAGGGAAAAAGTAAATTGTCCTCAGACTTATTTACAGCCGTCTATAGAGTCACTATAGCATGAATAAAAGATGAAACCTCTTTTAATGAACAGAAGTTTTAATCTTAAATTTTATCATGAGCTGTATTTGCAAGCTAGTAAGATCTGTGTCATCATTCAGGAATAAAAGAGATTGAAGCGAACACATTAAATGTCTTAGAATTTTAAATAGACGTTTGTTATTTGTTAAACAAACAATATTTGTAAGATGTAAAATTATCAGACGAGGTTAAAACTTCGGAATGCATTGATACTCTTTACGGTTTGATTTCATCATCAGTTAAAACAATACACTTTATTGTTAAATCTGATTAGGAATATTGTGCAGCATTTCTCTCTAATGATTCTTATTTATTTACTTTGTAAATTGAGTTTATTTTATCCTGGTTTGATTTAATTTACATATACACCAATATATGGTTGTATATGATCATGACAATAATAAAAGTACTGCCAGATAAAATAAATTAATGCGCAGAAATATTTTTAAAATTTGAGAACTTTCGTATCTGACTACAGAAGTAAGCAATTTTACTGACTTTATACTTATTTCGCGAAAAACACAATCATGACGTGCAGAGGGTTATCAAAATAATAAAAACACTGATTTAATAAGGGGCATGCACTTCGGCACATGCAAATCACTATGGCGACATCATCGGCGAGCAGGAGTGTAAAATAAAGTGAAGTGCAAGTATCAGATATCATACAATATTCGTACAATTGATACAGAATTAGCTTTATTGGAATAAATATGAAAAATTTTGGATCTGAGTAAGTTGATGAAAAGTTTGATAACTGGGGCGAGGATTTCAGGAGCTTCTGTGACTAAAATGGTAGAAATTGCCGGTGTATCAAGAGATACAGTATCTGACGTTATCACACGGTATAGGAATGAACAAAATGTTGCTTCTTATCGCAAAATGTAAGGAAGTTATTTGACGTCAGTGAACGAAAGACTCAACTCCATACAGAATGTATGGCGACATTCTGTATGGAGTTGATCTAAGACTACAGCTCAGAAAACAACAACAGAGGTTTTTAGAGTCGTATCATTGATCAGAAATTTGCAGTGAACTGGGATATACATAAATCTGCTCTTTATGGTCCAGTTGCAATACAGAAGCAACTCGTTACTGACACCGATATAAGAAAAAGTGAAAGACGGGGCCACGAACTTATACAAAGGTATTCAAATGCTTGAGAATGTGTTATCCGGTATAATAAACTGAACTCGTTTCCAACCAGAGAATATATTTGCGGAACACCTTCTGAATCTTACCGTCTGACCTTTTGGTGCCTACTATCGGTGGCTCTCTGATGCTTTGGGTTGCTATCTCTTAGCATAATTTGGTACCTTTAACTTTTTCTTCAACATCCTGCGACATCGGAAGTATACGAGACCATTCTGGAAGACCACGTTCATCCTAAGGTGCATAGATTATCCCCTACTGACCGCCCGTACTTCTAAGTCAGTAAAGCACCCTAGCATTTTTGTTTCAAATTTTGGCATTGTCTTTTGAGAACGTATTTTGTTTTTCTCAAAGCATCTCTTGCAGAAGTGCCACGAACAGACAAGGATGACTCTCTAAATAATTTAACAATCCTGTCTACTGATTGTGTGTGACGTGCGAAACTAATGAAGTCAATACCTTGACTCTCGTGATCAGATTATTTTGCTTCCTTTATAAAATGCTTTAGTTTGTCACCAGAAATATGCCTCGCCATAGGAAGTTCTGTTACTTTAACATCATTCCAATCAGTCATATCAATATAATCCTTAGCATCAAAGTTTATACGCTGAATTAAAAACTTTCTCATGACCCTTTCATTTTCAGCTCTTGCTTTTAGAATCGGGCGTAATCCAACATATCTTACATGACTGCGATCATATGATATCATACAAAAGAGGAAATTTTCAGAGGCAGTAAAGTATGCATTTCTTTGAATGACTGGGTCAATTACATTTTTAAGAGTCTGATGGAGGCAACGTGAATAGCTTACAAGTTTCCACAAGTGCTTCAGTCCATGATCACAAGATGGTTTCAGCCTTATGTTAAACAAAACAGGCACATAAACTCTCAAAATGTACTCAGTCAGTACTCGGAGACTTTTTGCAGGACGTTCTGTATCCACAGACAAGCGAAGTATTCGGATTTCTAATTTAAGCAATGTAGAATGACAAAGTTTTCCTGGTTTTCTTATGGACATATCAGAAGAGTACCTTTCAACAGAGATTGCATTACACATTTCTAACAAATATTTTTGGTCCATATTTAAATTATCCTTAATTTCTAGTGACGGAATGTTATTATCAATAGAAGCAAATTCATTCACTGGAATTTTATAGCAGTTTTCTATTTGTTTACCTATTTTTCCTCCAAATTCATTTGGACCTTTAGTTTTTCCCTCTAGGAAAGAAAATAGATAACGTAGGGGCAGTGCATGCCCTTGAAATAGACAAATTAACCACTGCAGTCACCTTCTTAATTATTTTTCAAGTTAAAGAATCACAATCACACCAATCCAGTGTTCACGACAGTTCCATCATATCCAATTGCAGTAATGTTTAAGTGCTGGTTGTTGCCATTAAAAAAATCCATTATGCTATCTTCTATACCTTTTCCAGTGCCAGAAATCTGCTTCTGAAAATCACCTCCTTTGCATGATATCAGATGATGTCAGTCATGTAAGAAAGCTTGGATTACGCCAGATTCTAAAAGCAAGGGCTGAAAATGAAGGAGGCATCAGAAAGTTTTTAATTCAACATACAAACTTTGATGCCAAGGATTATATTGATATGTTTGAATGGAATGATGTTAAAGTAACAGAACCTCCTATGAAGAGGCATGTTTCCGATGACAAACTCAAGCATTTTATAAAGGAAGCAAAATAATCTGATCACGAGAGTCAACATATTGAGTTCAATAATTTCCCATGTCACACACAAGCAATAGAAATGATTGTTAAATTAGTTGGCGAGTTATAATTGTCCGTTTGTGGCACTTCTGCAAGAGATGCATTGAGAAATCAAAAATACGTTCTCAAAATATAATGCCAAAATTTGAAACTAAAAACAATTCAACGTGCCATTGAAATACACTGCTGGCCACCCAAATTGCAACACCAAGAAAGACAAGAGATATCACAACAAAGTTTATTTTGTAGATAACATGTTGACCAAGTATCAAATGATTAAATTTATAGACTTCTGTGAAGTGTGGTTCCTGCCAAAATCAGTAGCCAGAGTAGCCGCCATTGTTGGAGATCACCGCTGCCACACGCCTCGGCATTGATTCAAAGAGACTTTGGATGAGTTCTTGGGGTAGAGCAGACCAAGCAGCTTCCGCATGTTGCCAAAGTTGATCTGCTGTGGTAGCTGGGGATGGAATCTGGGTCAATCGTAGAGCAACCATGGACCACATGTTTTCTATCGGTGAAAGGTCCGTCGAACCCTCCTGCATCCAACGATCACATATCCGCATTACAGTTGTTTGGTTTCGTCCAACACGACTACCGATTTCCCTGAAAGATAATCCACAATCTCGGTAGTCCACTATCCTTCCTCTGTCGAACTCGGATACTTGATCAAAAGATGATCGCTGTTTTCGACGAGGCATAATTGATCGTTTTTTTGTAAAAACCACAAGAAAAACACAATTGCCGAACTTGAAATCGTCGAAATCTCCAAGGCTTAAATAGCGCTTTGAAGTGGCGGCACAGGCGCGCGTGATGTGCGTCTGCGCTGAAATTCTAATCATTTGCATATCTCACCTCCGCTAATGCATGTTGTAAATTTCATGTTATTTGCATGTTTCCTTCAGGGTGTTGCATTTACAGTGGCCAGCAGTGTACGTAATGGAAACCATGTGGGATTACAATGGAGTTTTGAAAAACATGAATGTTTTTTTTTTTCAAAATAACGTTTTGTCTTTAAAGACATCACATTAATATTATTCTAAATAAGGGGGATTTGTTATTTTAACTAGGGTCCGTTAATTTATTTTTTTTCTTTAATTCCAATGTGTATTATAAGAATATCCTACTGTAAAATTAATATGATGAAAATTATGAAATTCTACTAAATCAGTTTTTCTGTAAAGGCATCTAAAAGTTAGAAATACTTAAAATATGTAAGTTTCCTGTAAAAACAGCATATTTTGAATATTTTAGTTACAAAAAATTTATATTTTTATTTTCATATACTATAATTTTTTAAATACAAATTTTATCACTTTTTCATTAAAATATCCATTTTGAAGAATATATTTTTATAGCGCAATAAAATTTTATATTCTTAATTCTAATCCCAAACGGTAATTTTTGAAAACTATAGTATATTGAAATTTTAAAAAAAATTGTTTTCGTTCCACCCTAATGTACAAGACATATCGCTTTAACCCACGTTGAATTTATGTTGTGTTGCAAGCCGACAGTTTATTAATAGAAATTTCTGTAAAAGTGGTTTGGGTTTTTATTATTTTGATAACACTATAGATTAAAATTATTGATTCCCTTAAATATGCTAATATAAGTTTTCATTTTTATTTTATACTAAATACATTTAATGTTTTATGCTGCTGTTAATGATTAGTCTAATGATTTTAGTCTATTTCAGTAAATTAAATCCATGCATTCAAACAGGTGGATAAAAATCTCTGAAAAAAATTTTATTCAATGCTTATTATTTTTTATTTATTTTAGCTTGAATAATTTTGGGACTGAAATGTATTTAGATTACATTTGAAGCATTTTTTTAGGATATTACCCAGATGAATTGAGCGAGAAATTTTCAGTTAAATTATAGACTGCAAAATTTAGCTGTAAAATATAAATGAATTTATTCCTTTATCCCCGAATTCTTTTTATAGTTTCAATTAGCATTTAAAAAAATATATTCATGTATATGTGCTATAACAAATATGGATGTTTTAAATTAAAAATAAATATCGAAAGAAAATGTTTTTGGCATATTTACGAAAATATCTGTTTACGAATGTAAAATTTTTAGAAAAAATTACGCATAAATATTGTTACTATTAGGGAATGTAGTATTGAGAACAAATAATAGAGTAAATATGAAGCAAAAAAATGCCATTTCATGAGTAAATTTCTAATGTTTTGATAAGCATGCATCTAATGTAAATGGGGCTTAAATTGTATATATATATATGCTGTTTGGGTATGGGAATATTTTTCGCCTCATTAGTAAAAAAATTCTAAGTTCATTTAACACTAGAACCGCGGAGCGGGTCAATTTGACCCAAAACAATGTTTAATTTATCACCACGCGAAAAGTATCGATTGAAAAAAAAAATCATTTTATGACTTTTAATATTTTAAGGTGAACAACAATTTACCAAATATAAAAATTCGTAACATAAATAATTTTCCGATTATTAACACTTATACCTAGAACCGCGGAGCGGGTTTAATTTGACCCGTAAGAAATGTTAATGTACAAATAGCGAAAAACAGGTGCATTTTCTCGAACTGTAACTGTAAAATACTTCTACCCCACCCTAGAATTCCTAAAATGGACTGTACCAGAAGGGGGAATAGTGAAGGTTTTTCATTCAAGGTCATTATATTAGGTTTGAAGCACGAACTACGTTCGAATGCAGTGAAAAATTACTGCGAATATTTAGACTTTTTGAAGTTGCTTTTATTCTGTAATTAGTATATGTATAAAAACTATGTCACAACGCCGTAATCTTTCTGTTCAGGAAGCTTTAGAATATTTAAACAATTATCTGAAAACGATTCAGAAGGTTCGAAAAAAGGTTTCTCAAAATTCGATTTTGAGTAGTGAGGATGAATACCTGCCTGCTAATGAAGAAAATTTGGTTTCGGATGAAGAAAATGAAAGTGAAGATGACTCTGTCAATGCACTAACAATTGCTGGTCCTTCTCATCGCAATACTGATAATAATTTATCTAAAATAAAAATAAAAATTAAACATTCCATGAAAAGATACACACACGCAAAGAAATTTGTAAAAGAAATCGACAATTACATTCAAAGTTGGAAATATGAAGATGGCAAAGATGGGACAATTTGGAATGCCGTTCAATTAGGAACAAACGATTGAGGAAGAAAATCAAAGTGAAATATTTTGAAAGAAGTTGGGGGTCCAACACCACATGCTAAACGCAATGTTATCGACAACAGTCCTTCAAGTGCTTGGAGACTTTTTATAGATGAATGGATATTGAAACACATAAAGAAATGTACTGAAGATGAAGCTCATTGGCAGATTCATGAAAGAGAATGGAATATAACATTAGAAGAAATAGATGCTTTTATATAAATTTTATATGCATGTGGTATATATTGTGCAAAAGGACTTGAACTGGATATCTTGTGGTCAAAGGACTGAGGACCACCATTTTTCCAAAATACAATTGCAAGAGACCAATTTCGTGAAATAATGGAATTTTTACGCTTCGACATAAAATCAACAAGATCAAAGCGTCTAGAGACAGACAAATTTTCCCTTATTTCGGATATCTGGAATCGTTTCATGGAAAATTGCTCGACTAACTTTACACCAGGTCCTAATATAACTGCAGATGAACAGTTATTTCCTACAAAAGCTAGGTGTAGGTTTATTCAATACATGCCAAACAAACCAGATAAGTGTGAATAAAGTTCTGGTTGGCTGCAGATGTTGACTTAAAATATCTGATAAATGGATTCTCGTATCTTGGAAAAGATAACCTAAGTCCATCCAACGTTTCTCTTGCTGAACATGTTGTGCTGTGACTAATAAGTCCATATGAGAACAAATGTAGATATGTCACTACGAACAAATTTTTCACAACACTGAAGCTTGCAGAGGCATTGAAATCCAAAAACACCAGCCTTGTAGAACTGTAAAACGCTCAAGAAGAAAATACTAGTCTCTAAAAATTTTAAAATCCACATTGTATTCGACTACGGTACTAACACATAAAGACATGACTCTAACTGTTTATCAAGGTAAAAAAGATAAAAACGTTTTGTTGCTAAGTAGTCTCCATCCAAACGTAGAATTTGCAGATAACCCCAAAAAACTACCTGATATAATTGCTTTCTACAACGCAACTAAATACGGTGTAGACGTGATTGAACAAATGGCAAGGAAATATACAGTCAAGTCAGCTTCACGTAGGTGGCCGGTGCAAGTTTTTTTGCAATATTTTGGACTTTGATGCAATCAATGCCTAGGTTTTATATAAAGCTGTAACTGGAAAAATCTATTAGTAGACGGCAATTCATTCAAGACTTGGTTGAAGAATTGCGAGAAAATTTTGTTCTCTTCCGACATTAAAAGGTGGCAAAAAGAGCATGTGAAGCAACCAATGAAAACGACGGACAACCACAAATTAAGCGTAAACGAGTCCGACTTTGGATGAGTTCTTGGGGTACAGCAGACCAAGCAGCTTCCACACGTTGCCAAAGTTGATCTGCTGTGGCAGCTGGGGATGGAATCTGAGTCAATCGTAGAGCAACAATGGACCACATGTTTTCTATCGACGAAAGATCCTGAGAGCGAGGCGGCCAGGGAAGCAATTCAATCTGGCGATTGACGGAGAACCGTTCGACAATGAGTGCCACGTGTGGTCGCGCATTATCCTGTTGAAATATGGCTGTGGGCAAGTCCTGAAGGTAAGGAAGGACAACTGGTTCCAACACCTCGGAGATGTAGCGCTGGCTGTTTAAAGTACCGGCAATGCGTACTAGAGGTGTGCGAGAGTGATATCCAATACCGCCCCATACCATAATACCCGGTTCAGGACCAGTGTGGTGGTGCATAACGCAGCTGTTCAGCATCCTCTCTTCACGGTGTCTCCAGAATCGAATACGACCATCGTGGTGTTGCAGACAGAAGCATGACTCGTCAGTAAAGACAATTTTATTCCATTCTGCCGTCCACATCCTTCTGTCATCGCACCATTGGCGGCGGAGACGTCTGTGGTTCTGCGTCAAGGTTAGAGAAAGCAATGGACGTCTTGCGGACAGAACACTCTGCTGTAAACGGCGTCGAATGGTACGCGCAGACACTGGATGATGCGTTACAGACTGCATGTGCTGTGCTATGGTTCGTGATGTGACTGAGCGATCCGTCACTGCCATGCGCACAATTTGCCTGTCATCACGTGAAGTGGTGCGCTGAGGTGGATGCGATCGAACACGCCGGTCCGTCGTACCCTCCTGCATCCAACGATCACATATCCGCATTACAGTTGTTTGGTTTCGTCCAACACGACTACCGATTTCAATGAAAGATAATCCACAATCTCGGTAGGCCACTATCCTTCCTCTGTCGAACTCGGATACTTGATCAAAAGATGATCGCTGTTTTCGACGAGGCATAATTGATCGTTTTTTTGAAAAAACCACAAGAAAAACACAATTGCCGAACTTGAAATCGTCGAAATCTCCAAGCCTTAAATAGCGCTTTGAAGTGGCGCCACAGGCGCGCGTGATGTGCGTCTGCGCTGAAATTCTAATCATTTGCATATCTCACCTCCGTTAATGCATGTTGTAAATTTCATGTTATTTGCATGTTTCCTTCAGGGTGTTGCATTTACAGTGGCCAGCAGTGTATTTCCATGAAAAATTAAAACTTTTTCTCCATTTAACTGTACTGAAAAGATTTGTATAGTACAGTTCAAAATGCTGCCATTATCGCTTTGCTGTTATCTTCAATAAACTGTTGCAGTGCTGCAGTTTTGAAGCCTCTTACGTTGATGGTGTGATTAAACTGGCTTAAGTTGATGATCTGTTGCTCATTACTTCCGAACGGATTATTCGATTAATACTATTTGAAATATAGCTTCACAAAAACAAAAACAAAAACTATAAAATTTAAACAATCAGTATCAACTATATGGAACACCATAAGACTACGAAACATTCAGCACTAAAGGGTATTCATTAACTTCTTTTGAAATAAACATTTAATTACTACACGTTAAAATTTAAACCTTTCCAACAATAAAAGGAAATAGATAAAGTTTTAAATCCCTAAATTTATTTCTCTAAAACTGCTTTTTAGATATGCATTCAGGATTGAAAGTTTAAATTTATACTTTTGAAAGAAAAGAAGAGGACTGTAAACATTTTTAGTCTGAAAGGTAATTTATACTTTTGAAATGAAAAACGAGGATTTAATTTTTTTTTTAGTTTCAAAAGCAATTTGAATCTCTTTTCCAACATATATTCAGAATTAAATCGTTCAATTTTCTTCTTTTTTAAAAATTTAAATTTGTTGCAACTTCGTCAATAGTTTATTTTTCTTTCTTCAAAGTAAATTCGTGGCATGTAGTGAAGTTTATTAGTCACTCACAAAAGTTAGCTTTGAAAATCTCGGAAGAGACAAGGAAAAAGGTTGACGGGATTGACATTAATAAAATTTATCTAATTCCATGAAATTACTGCACCTAGGTATAGTCGTGAAGTTAGTCAAATCGTCAATTTCTTGTCTCTCATAATATAAAATGTAGTAATAGTCAATTTACTAATATTCAAATTACTAATACAGTGGTACCTCGAGTGTCTCGACTTACGAGTTTTTCGAGATACGAGCATTCTCTCGGTAAATTTTTTACTTCGAGTTACGAGCAAGCTTCAGATATCCCACCGCTAGTTTGAGCAGCGAATGCCATGTTACGTGCTCATCAAATGAGAACACAAGAAGTATATAATATTTATAACCTTTATGTAAAATAATTATACAATTGTATACATATTATTCTGAGACTACTATCCAGTTTCAAACCGGGATTTAACACTGAACAATTACCACCCGGGGCAGCTTGCTCTGCCCAAACTTGAGTCGCCCTCAGAAACCGAACAGCGCCCAACCTCTCTCGCAGAGATATAGCTTCAGTTCCCTCCCCCACACTGGAACTCCCCATGGGGTCTAAGGGATGAAATGACCTTGGTCCCAGTATCACAAGCTCTTCCCCTTCTACGGATTCTGAGAAAACGTTCTTCGAATTTTCAGAAAGAAGAATCTGGACATTACAGCCACAGTGAACGATACAACAATCGCCCAGCTTCCGTGTCTCACTCGTTCACTTTAAGAGAGTAGCTGGTAATATAAGCGAAAGTGAGGAAAGCTGGGCAAAAAGGTCAAAAATCAAGGAATAAGATTTAATTTTTCAGTTCAGCCTTTCTCCTCCTCTTTCATCAGCATCTTCAAGTCTGATCTCCAAGGTAAATGTTGTACATTGCACTTAATAAAACAAATTTATTGCAGTACATTCTATTGTATTGAGTTTTTATACAATGTTTGTCGTTTATAAGCACATTTTTTTATTTAAGAACATGTAACAAAAAATTGCGGTATTTTTGGGGAGCCCGGAACGAATTAAAGGCATTTCCAATCATTTTAATGGGGAAAATTGATTTGAGATACGAGTATTTCGAGTTACAGAGCTCCGTCATGGAACGAATTAAACTCCTATGTCGAGGTACCACTGTATTATGATATCAGAAACGTTTTGATTCTTAAAAACATAAACATAAAAGTTGAAAGAAAGGTAAATATTTGAAAAACAGCTGTTCTGGATTGAAGTTTACTGTTACAGCGAACAAATTAACCTTTAAATGAAACAATGTTGAGATGCAAATTTCGTTACCTCACTTATACTACCACCACCTCATCGTGACTCGCTTCTTTACCACTTTAAAGAACTAAGTTTTTCAATGTGAGTACTATTTCATTCTAGTACTTAAAATAATATCTACGATTTTTTTAGAATGATCTCGAGAACTCAAGTGAATACTTTTCAACTTCTTGTTGTTAGGGCGTAGAGGATGTCATCGAATTTAAACCACCGTTGTGCAGCGTAGTCGGCTATAGTTTTGCTAGACAAAACCAGGTTTCGAGATGAGGTTATTTCCGGCCTGAAAAAATACAATAAATCTACATCCGGAGCACTTTCTATGGCACGAGAGTATAAATTATAAGTTAGTTGAAAAAATCTGTTGTACAAACGAGTTACACCAAACGTTTCGTGAAGCTCTTCACTACTGAGGGGAAGTGCCATCAGATCTCAAACTGAGATCCACTTGGCCCTAAAAAAATCTAATGGTTTTGAAGGAATACCCCTGCTACTCCCGGTCCCCACTTATCAATTTAATCAAAAGATGCTATAGAGAAGAGGTCGTTATCTTGTTTAAACGTTCGCCGGTACACAGAAATCGGAGATATTAGGAGACGGGGATTGCAATTTTGAGGTGCGATTATTCCGCAAATAAAAGTCGTCATGGCCTTTTAGTTGCGGAATGTGCAATTAAAAGCCCTTTGTCTGTGGCTTTCTTAGAGCAATCCATGGACCAAATTGCGCATTAAATTGGACAATTCATTGGGTGGAGAAGACTTCAAGAGAAGTATTAACGTACAACTAGCACGTTATGATCACTTCCTATTAAGACCTGAAATCATTGTGCTCGAAAGAAATATTTCTACCGGTTGCACTGGGTCGACATCTCCAGGGGCCAAACGAAAGGATTAATCGTAAAATCACTCAGCACAAACAACGCACTACATTAAAATCATCTCTGCTCTTAGAAGATCTGAACTTGCGCAGTGTAATAATTTAATTTTGAGCTAATATAATTCCGACGTCCGGTTTCACAGTTAAATCACAATATGATCGGAAGCAGATGATGGCGTCGTTAGACGGGAGACGAGGGGTTTGGGCACATCGGGGAGGTTCTGCAAGGTATCTTCTCTCCCCTCCCCTACCTCCCCCCTTCCCTGGAAAAATGGCAGTCGGAAATTCTGTGATTATTTTGGAAAATCTTAGGTGTTTACCCGTAAAATTTTAGGTAAATTCGGAAATTTGAGGATTTTGCCACAAAGCTCTGGGATAAGCTGTAAAATTTGTGAGTGTACCTCGAATCATTTTAGGTTTAAGTCGGAAAATTTGTGGATTATATAGAAAATATTATGTTTAAATGGAAAATATTAGGCTCAGTTTGATTATGTTCGTGTTTAATAGGGAAATATTAGGTTTAGTCGGAAAATGTCAGTGCTAGAGTTAAGTTTTATGTTCACTCGGATATTTTGGAGGCTTCATGAAAAAAAATTTACCTTTAATCTGAAATTTTCAGTTTCAGTTAAAAAATTCTGTGCTAAATAGTAAAAGTTACATGTGATATAGTTTTAACTAGTTGAAGATTAAATTGACACAAAACAATTTTAGGATTTAATGCAGTTTTAATAAATGTCAGAATTGTATGACAAATATTTTTTTATCAGTTTAATCAGAATTTTTTCATTTTGCCACATTAAGTATTAGCTAGATACTTTTTTAGTTTATTCAGAAATTTTCCGGTTCAGTTGGATAAAATATATGCTTAACAATCTTAATTATCAATCCTAATATCTAATATTATAGATATAGTTTAAAAGCTTGGAAGCTAAGCAATTTTGAAACTCGATGAAAGTTCTATGCAGCTAAATAACTTAAAAATCACTTTAAGTTTTGGGGCTTCATTGAAAAAAAAACTAGATGCGAATAATTTCAAAAGTACGCATGAAAAAATTGTAAATAAGTGTTTTGTAAATAATTGTAAATAATTGTAAATAATTGTAAATAATTGTAATAAATTGTAAATAATTGTAAATAAATAAAACAATAATAAGAAATTAATTTAAATTTATCGCATTATTTTCTGATTTTTTTGTTGAACAAAAATTTTTAGCTAAGAGAAAAACATAAAAATTCTTCTTAAACGGAAAAAAATAGAAGAATATAAAAGCATTAAAATTTAGTAAGGCAGGAACTAAACTTTTCTAGGTATGTAATGCATGCTTTAAAAACGCAAGATTTCCCCTTTACTACTGGAAAAAGTTAAACAAAACTAACTGCATACTTGCCTAGGAAATTTAAACTGTCATAGATAAACAATACCTTCGTAATTTTGTTCAAATCCTAATCTCTTTTCAAATCATAACTTTTATGAATTAATTTAATTTTTTTTACTTTTTTTGAGAATCTAATTTTACAACAAACCTCAGAAAACTAGCTCCTATTTTATTAATTTTAAATATATTCAGATTCTTCTGATTTTTTTCATCAAAAAATATTTGTTAATTTCTAAGCTACGAATTATATTTCGAAAAAGGAAAAAAAATGAATTTTGATTAGATTAATATTTATTGTTAAAGACGCATTCTTTTTTTTTACAAGAGCATTCTTAAAATTATTCCAAGTCTATATTTTATTCTAAATAAACTCAAAAACTATTGTTGAGTTTAAATTTTTCAGATTCATAAAATTTTGATTGTAAGTTTTCACACAAAAATATCATACATATATCAATTGACTTTAAAATATTGACCCTTTGCTTTCGTAGAGGTTTTAAATCTAGATAAATTAAACCTTTGATATAGAAGTCTGCGAGAGAAGAATAATGATCTGAACTGGATTTCCTTAAAGGGAAAACCGAACAATCAGTATCCACAAAAATATTTAATATATGAGCTTTGAAGAAAATAGTTTCTCTTCTAGGTGGAAGAGGACAAAGGTTCCAACGAACAGGCTAGTACCAGTGTCCGTAGTGTGGCAGAAACATTGGATCTGTCCCGTTCAAATGTCCAGAAGGTCATGCTGAATATCCTCTGGTATTATCCGTACAAGCTTCAATTTGTGCAGAGGTTGCTAACACATGATTTCCTGACTTGACAGCGGTTCTCACTTCAGTTTCTTGCTCGCTTTGAGGTTGATGCAGAATGGCCTTGGAATATCTTCTGGACAAACGAAGCACACTTTTATTTGGACGGTTCGATGAATAATCAGAACTGCCGAATTTGGGAACCAGAAAATTAGCGTTTAATTTTAGATGTTCCGATGCATTCACTGAAAGTAACCGTGTAGTGTGGATTTTCTGCCTTTTCTATTCTCGGCCCGTATTTCTTCGAGGAATTAAGTCCTAGAGGTCCAGTAACATGCTCGGTCACCGAGGAGCGATATGCACCCGTGTTACTGAATAAAATTATTCCGGATCTGCAATCACGTTAGTGCCTTTCATGCACAATTTTTATGCAAGATGGAGCTCCTCCACACATTAGCCTTTGTGTTAAGAACGTTCTGAAAAATCACTTTACAGAAGATCGTGTCATCAGCCGCCACTTTCCTAATGTGTGGCCTCCCCGATCCCCAGACCTCAACCCATGCGACTTTTGGCTTTGGGGGCATGTGAAACATCTAGTCAGTCTTGATAAACAAAGAACTATAACCTGATCTGAAAGACAGCATTTCATGACATGATCGCAACATTTCCCTGGGCACACTTCAATCAACTGCAGAACATGCTATATTACGATTTCAAATGGTAGCTGAAAATGATGGCCATCATGTTGAACATGTCTTGTAATACTTTTTTTAACAATATTAAATGCTGGCTAAATGTGTAATTCATCAAAAAACGCCCTCTGGTGGTGAAATTTTTAACTAATTTTTTTTTATTCCCTCAAACAATTTCCCATCTCTTCAATATGTCCTACACAAAATTTCATAACTTTCTGAACAATAGTTTCGACTGTAGACAACTTTAAAGTAGGGAAGTTTAATTATGGACACCCTCTATTTCTGGGCTCTGCATCATGTCATGAAAACATATATTACAATGTGAAACTTTTCTTAAAATAAGGTTTCAAACCCTTTACAGAAACGACAACTTGATTTCCAAAGAATTGAAGAAAAAAGAAAATTGAAATAAATAACATCTTACACTGCAATTGCTGTTATTTCCCCGCTCGTTGTATAATGTTTAAACTTTTTTTACGAGTGAACGGTTTGCTTGTGTTTATGACAAACAAAACTCGTAC
Source organism: Dolomedes plantarius (assembly GCA_907164885.2). NCBI lineage: Eukaryota > Metazoa > Arthropoda > Arachnida > Araneae > Dolomedidae > Dolomedes > Dolomedes plantarius. The sequence goes on along the minus strand of OU015500.1, from coordinate 77,472,299 downwards.
AATGCTGTAAGAGGCGGGAAAGAACACGACATTATACATTTCTGTATGAGCAAAGTTTTTACTTTAGTATATGTTCTAGCATCGCTTTAAAAAAAATCGAATTCAGTGTACAACACACAAAAATACACTTGTTTAAAAATTTGCTCATGCCCCACTAGAGACCTTTTTTTTGCCCTTTTACGTGTATAAATGTTTATCTCTTGAGCATTTTCCTATACCACGATGCTTTAATAAAAATTATTATGGGTTTGTGTTTGCGTGTGTGAGGTAAAGAAAGAATTTTGTCCGATGTTGTTATAACAGCTAATACAATCAATCTGGCTGATAGAAGGTCCCAGTATCTGACCCCAGGTGTTATAAAGCAAACTAAAATTGTAAACCTGTAAGAAAAGCTACATTAAAAATGTTTTCATTATAATTAAAAGGTGTAGTTAAAATATGTGTCTGGCTTTCGCCATATATATTTAGAAAGATATACCTGGAATTCCTTTCTAAATAAATCATCATTTTTCTTTAAAGTTATCTTCGTTTCTAATATTTTAATTAAAATAATTATCAGTTCAAAATTAAAATATACTTAAAAATTGTATTTTTATTAACGCATGCGATGTTTTACCATAAGCCTCCAAATATTATGCCCTATTTATCTGCAAGTGAAACAATATTGCACAAAAATGCATTAGATAAATTGTAGTCAACTGAGGAACTCCAAATAATTCTTTTATATCTATGACACATGTGATTAAAGAACTAACGAATTCTGCGTCTATTAAATACTACCAAACAGCAGAAGTAAACACTCTTTCTTCGAGAAAACATGAGATGTTTGTCACATGCAGTATAAGAGGATAGTGTAATGGGAAGTATTTTTAAAATTTCTATTTTTTATGTCGTTGTTTTTAGAAGTTCGCGAAGCTTTGTATTGTTCCCTTACTTGCAGTCTCAAAATGTAGACTACTTATCACTGATTTTAAGATATTTTTATAAAAGTGATGTTATAGAAATATTTTTGTGTCACTATGTAAAATAATGTGTTGAATCCAATAAAGGTTTTTGCAAAGGATATTAAAAACTTTTAAAGGCAGATATAAATTAGGGTTTCATATTTTTCATTAAAGTACTATAATGAGTTTCCAAATTTTTTGAAAAAGAGAAAAGAGCAAACTGTATATAATGTAAAAATTATACATTAGATTTGGTTATAAGTATTTGCTCATAATTTTTATTTTGGAGCATTATATGTACATATTTTTTATCTTATACCGAAAGTAGTGTCGTTTACCATTAGGCAATAAAGCACACTTCTAATGTTGCGTCATAATAATTTGTGTTTAAGTAGGAGTTTAGTTAAGTTTTTAACGGTATAAAAAAGTTTCTAATTTTAATTACAGTTGTATAGCTAAAATATTGTCCCAAAGGCCCTAAACATTCACTTGCCTTAAATACCCCCTAGGCAATTCACCACTAATCTGATCAGAATTTAGTAAAAACGAAACTAGGATAATGCTTTTTCTTTGAAAAATTCACTCGGATTCTCTAACTCAGCATTCCTACAGTAAAAAGATCGATTTCTGGAGGTATCCATTTCGATAGCAACGTAAATAATTTAGTGCATCTTGGCTACATGCATATGAAAGGTATCTAAAGAACATTCTTGAGGTCTATCGCTTCTAAAACCTACATGTATGTATATTTATTTTCATCACTTTACGTTCTAGATACAAACTATTAAAGGCTTAATGTCCTTTCTAATAAAAAAAAAATTCAAAATCTCGATATCTTTTAAAGTTTTTTTTTTAAAAATTTTATTACGAATAAATAAAAAAATAGCTAATTATAAGCAATATTTTTTCATAGATATGCTGTTATAGGGAAAATTTAGAACAAAATCCATTCTAGTCGGAAAGAAAAAATATATATACTGCAAATGTTTATAAACAAAAACATGACGTTCTTTATTTTTTTTTAGTGCAGGGGTGAGGGGAGTGGAGTTGGAATTGTTTGAAGACTAGTCTCGCCGTTAAAAATTGATATAATATTGTCTTAGGGAATAATTTCTATTAACAGTTCTGTAGAGATATTTTAGTTCTGTGGATTCACTGAACAGTCTATTACGTTGTAGAAATTAGTGGAGGCACTGAACAGTTTTAATAAAGCAAGGAATTACTTTGATGAGCGTGGATGTGGAACCGGCACCTATCTATAACATTGACTGATGAAGAATTGTTCCAAGACATTTGGAGGAGTACAACTCTAAAGATAAAGTTCTCTAGGGCACGAAAGACTGCGGCACTACACGAACGACTGCGGCACTAAAAATGCTCTACCTACGGAAGAAGAAGACCAACCGTTTGGAAGGCTGGAAAGGGACGTTCGGCACGCTGAGTTCTGCTTCAGGACAGAAAAAAATGATGATCTTCTTTCAGCAACAATTTAAAGGAACAAGCAGATGATTCGTCCATACATCAGAAGAAATGGAATATGAGGGTAATGGTCAACTCGATATAGTGTAGTACAACGCTATCGTTGAAAGCAAAAATAACCACAAGTATGCACTTGTAACGTCGACATAAAAGGCTGTAGTAACTGGTAATCAAGAGAAACTTCCAAATCATTTAAAATTAATAAAATGTTTTTGTTTTCTACGAGTAAAACATTGATCCAATTCTTGAATAATATGCAACATATTCATAAGGTAAAAAAGAGCTTGGATTAACATGAGCTTGATAAATCAAAATTGACCTTTCAGGTCTAAAGTCAGACACTCAAATGGTATGATAAAAAATAGCCCCCCCGATACAGTCAAGATTACGGGCCAAGAACTGATGGGGTGCTTAAACGTACAAAAAATTTATTTAAGAGATGCTAATCTCTATCGAGAAACATGGCTCACTGATATCTTTATTTCATCACTGGACAGAAGTGGATAGGAGAGGAGCAAGGGTTGCAATAGTTTAAAATTATCGCCAAGCGAAAATACTTAGAGAAAGTGGCCGAGAGCGACCGTACTTAGAACGGCGACAGACGAAGGGCGAGTCGAGCAAAAAGCCGGTTAGATTAAAAAGTCGATTCACCGCCAAAAATGAAGTTAAGCTTGCGCCAAACAGGCGAAGAAGCGGCGCGCAAATAGCTGATTGGTCTAGCCGAGGCTGACGTAGAAATGCGCGAACATTCAATTGGACGTAGCTTGGACCAGAGCGAAGGAGAAACATTTTCCCACTATGCGGAATTCAAACGCCCGCCGAAAGCTGTTATCGGGGAAAATCGGTGACAATCAGTCATCGATTGTTACACTTATTGTTAGCGACAGCAAATTACGGGGCAATTAAAGTGTCCCCAAAGAAGAGCAATTCCGGGGATGAAATATCCGGTCCTTTTTAAAAGGGCGGTCATACAAAAAAAATCCAATTTTCATGACAACGGGGTTGCGTTTCCTGAGAAACGAACTAATTTTAATAGGCTTTTTTCCAGGCACAAGAGAAAACAGGTGGCGATTTTAAAGATGTTTTTCCTAGAACACCAAAATGGGGTAGGGCTAACATTGAGACCTCCCACGTATTGGGGAACAAGTGAAAATTAAACTGTTCTATTTTACAAGCTAAACTTGCTAATAGCTCAAGCAACCAAGTTACATTTAGGAAAACTAGTGATTAAGATATTTCCTAATTCATTTAATACTAGCACTTAACGTTAATATTTAAACACACAGACTATAACGATAATCCTCGGTATAATTATTGTTACGAGTTAGGGGCCAACTGGGCGTGTTATCGCCAGCATGCGATGTTTTGGAGTTCACGTTAAATAAAACTATGGTTTAGCTCGTTCACGCGTCTACCGTGGAGTAAGTAATAAATTCTGCTCTTGGGTCTATTGTTCGAAAATGGTTTGATTGAGCGGTGTGGCAACACGGGTTTTGTTTTCCTGGGTGAATGAGAGTCTGGAATAAAAAGATCAGTTAAAAAGTTGGTTTGTTGCGATCGGTTGAGGTTTTTCAACAGGTGATATTTTGTTCTTGTACAAATGTAATCTCGGCTGGTTTAAGACGAGATCCTTAGAGAAAAAGATTGTTGAGGTCGTATGCTACTTATTAATACCTGTTATATTGTATTAATTATCATCTCTAAATCCCTACTTGTTAAGAAAAGTTCTTAGGTGCTGGAATTATTCAACTTCCAGCGAAGATTCGACGTTTTTATTCTGCCTACTTCTGCAAGTTGTGAAAAAGTGTACTAAAGATTTAATGTTTATAAAATTTCTGTTATTCAATTGCGGTAACTGGCATATTTGTTTCTGTATTTGAAATTCACTTTTTAAAATATCTACCCGTCCCTCGGATTTGGTACACTATGACACGGTTTACAGTAACCCAGCATGATCCGTCACCTATCCCGGAAGATCGGCAATATTAGATCCGAGGTGCAATTATTCCGAACTTTAAAGAAATGACTACCATACTTCATGGAGTGCAATCTACAAATTCATGTGTCGAAGTAACTATTAAATCGATAAACTATATGGTGTGAATTACACTTTGTTTATCGCAGCGTAAATTTATTTAATTGAACTTTCAATAATGTGAAATTTAATGAGATGTAATGCTCAATTTTTTTTCGACACTGTGATCAAGACTTCATTTTATTTAATTTTTTTCAAAATTTCAAATCGATTCACTAAACTTTTTATTATTTTTCATGTATACCACAATTGTTAATTTCTCACAATTGCACAAAATTGTTACGTTTTCCGTTATTACTTTCTTGAATAGAAACACATCCTGTCGCGGTGTCCCGGGCATAAAACGAAAAAGAGCCTCCGATTCCAAGATAGATGACAAGAATAACTCCAGGTGACCACATCCTAGATGAGTCCTGAATAGATAACTACTGAAGGTAGTGTGACCAGGGCCCGATTTAAAAAATTCTTGACTATAGGCACAACTCGGGATGGGGGCCCCCTAACGCTGATGTGGGTATAACATTTCCAAAATTGACCCACAAAAAAATATCATAAATCATTGCGAAAGTACCATTTTACCAGGAATCAGCTATTTGAAGCGTAGAAGCCTAGAACATTATCAAATAACAAAAAGCATTACAACATATTAACTTCATCATTAAAACACCAATACAATGCAACCTGAAAAACTTATTAATTCCTTATATACACTATAACATACATATGAATAACTTTATATATAACTATAGATATGCTGAACGAATCAATCAGATTTGAAAGAATATATAAAAAAAAATTGCTAATAAAAAAGGTTAAAAAAATGGTATTTTTTTTCTTTTAAAATAAAATTTTTTGGGGCCCCTAGGCCCGGCCTACAGGGGCTAATGGAAAATCAGGGCCTGAGTGTGACTTTCGATATAGCTGTTTGACCTATGCTTCATTTGTCCAAGTAAAATAAGAGTATTGTTAACGAGTAAAATGCCTATATTAATAAGTAAATCGTACATCGAGTAACTAGTAAGAATTGAGGGTATTAAATTAATGTAATTCATGAAATACTGATCAAAATAAGAAAGATTAGAAAATTATTAACGATCGATTGACGATATAGTTGAGTGCTAATAATCATTGTCACCAAGTGTATATGTTTACGTGTTCATAATTAAGGTTATATGCTATTTTTAAGGAAAGATTAACTGAATTATTATAATTGTGTATATTAACCCTTCCGCGGGCGTGCCCATGTACAAAGTGCAACATTTTCGTAAATTTGAATGGTTTGTTTTTATAAGTAAGTTTTGAATGTTCTAAGCAGTTTCTATTTATAGCTACTCTCTTTCTAATGCAGGTCTGATTTTCTGACCTTTGTATTATTTTCCATTCATTGTCAGCAGTGATTTAAACGTGGTAAACCAGCGATTATACTGGATTACAATACGACAAAATTATGAGTTGATGTCGTAGATCAAATGTGCAGCTATTACACGGTATCCCGCATATCAAGAAGATGGACAATCTCATTGATTTTTAGGTTTTTGGACATAATAGGAATCGATTCGCAAGTTGTACTTAGATGCATTAAACCACGCAGTTTTGAAATAAGGCGATTGTATCTGCATTCTTTGGTCTTTAATTATAAATATATCTCAATATTTTCAACATTTTATATCTTGTCATAAAACGAAGAATAATTATTTTCAATTTGAAAAAAGAAAGTTTATTACAAAAGAAATAATCAAGGTCGAAACAGACGTTGCACTTTATGCAACGCACGTCTGCTGGTGTTCCAAAATTTGGCGCGTCCGCTGAAGGGTTAATGGTTAACGTGTGGCATAATTGATATTTGATTGAATAGATCACAATGAATAACGTAATTAAGGAAGAGAGAATAATATAGATTTTCATACCAATAGTACCAATTTCATACCAATGTTTCATATAAAATGTATTTGTGTGTATAATCAATAAATCAATTTGTTTTTTAAACTCAGAGTAATAGTGTGAATGTCACAATTTAGTCGATGTACTAACACTATACGAAAAGGGGTTGATGATCGTGATTATACTGATTCCTCTCATTATTAATTAATAAATACCGTCCCAGTGATTTCTCGGTCACACATCATAAGAAATTTTAAAATATACTTTTATTTTCACTCAAATGGAAGAAATTTATAATTACGACATATAATTTTCCATATTTTGAAACTAAAAATTTGTGCATACAACTTAAGACAAACATTTGGAGCTATTTATATGTAATTATGTTCCACAACAAGCATCATAAACGAATTTTGATAAAGTCTCCATTTATTTGGCAAAGTACGTTCCTGATTTCCATTAACCGAATATATTTTTACTCAAACTATTCCGCATCTATCTTCAAAATATATATTAATCCGGACTAAACTCATGCGCCAGCTAATTACAACTCTGTGTAAACAAACATACGCCCCATTAGGCATCTTTAAAAGCGCTGATGTCCTACGAGGGTATTGATATTCATTTGCTCACCACGTTGAGTCTCCAAGCGGTTAGTTTGTATTATTTGGGGGATAACACATTCATAAATATTTAATTAACTGAGCATAGCTAATTCTGATTGCAAATTTAATTCGTTACATAAGTACATTAAGAAATATTTAGTAAACTATGTTACGCCAGACTAATTAGAATAAAGTATCTCCTCGGCTACATATGTAAGGATGTTCAACTAATTAATAATAAGTACAATTAAATACAAGTTTCGTAAACTAATGTTTGAAATTTTTTAGGAAGAAGAAACAGTAGAAGCACCTACACATATGCTCATATATAAGCATTGAATATGCATATTTATGTGTGTAGATACGAATATGTCGTGCATACTTTATCTCTATCTCAAACTCTATTCAATATACATGGTCATCGGAAAATTTTGGACACATTTCGAAAGCTCATAATTCTAAAAGAAATTGAGCAAACGCAATAATATTCTTTTCAAACAACTTGGAAAGTGTCGAAGATTTCTAAATGTAACTGGTACACAACCGTGACATGGAACGTTGCGCAGAAGCGATGCAAGGTGGAAAAGGTCTTCGTTCGGCTTTCCGTCAGTGCAATGTCGACCCTTCAGGAGAAAGCTCAATGTGTATTGTGGTTAGCAGAGAACAAATCTGGGGTTACGTCAAGAACATTGTTTACAGCGTAAAGGTACAGAACTCGACACATTTACGGGAGAGAATTGTCGATGCAATTGCCACAGTGACGCCAGACATGCTCTGTAACACCTGGTTAGACATTGATTATCGACTTGATATGTGTAGAGCAATCAACGGTGCTCATTTTGAAACTTATTAAGGTAAAATTCTATTAAATTCTGTACATTACTCAACGAAAGAATTGTTTTTATTGTAATTATTTCAATAAATATGATTATATGAAATGTGTCCAACCTTTTCCGGTGATCCTGTATTAAGGCCAGTAGAGCAAAGTAATTATCCATCACACATTGCTACTTATGAGTAAGAAATGTGTAGAAGATATAAAAGCCAAAAGCCAAACAAATGAGGAAACTATCAAATTTGTTTTTCTAGATAAATAAAAGTAAACTACTAGTTGGTACCCGTCAAAACGTGACAGCTGAAGAGTAAATAAATGTATTATGTCTTCCGTATTATAAATACAATTAAAAAAAGCACTAAATAAACAATTCCCATAAGGATTAATTCTACATCTCAGAAACACAATTAAAGATAAAAAGGGCAGAGAGAAAGCGAGAGAGATTTCTCAAAATAAACAAATTAACGTGTTTATGCGGCCTCGTACTTAGTAAGTATCTAAAGCCAGATCAAAACATGTCACTGAGCATGCACAGAAACAAATTAATGTGTTTATGCGCCCTCGTGCTAAGTGAGTATCTAAAGCTAGATTTAAATATGTCACTGGACATGCGCAGAAAGCAATTTTTAATTGTAATTCATCGCTAATTAATAGAAATTGCTGTTAGGAAAACCAAATTTGACACATCTATAGATTAAAATATTTCGTTTTAGACCAAAATGGGGTAAACTGATGCAGTAGTTTTCTCTCACGGACTGCCCAAAGAATCAGCGTAGCAACTTAAATATATAGATTTTATAGTCGTATACTTACGAAATGGTTGTATGTCATTGAAATTATTCATGAAAGATTAAAAAGGAAATGATTGAGAGACCAAAAGAACTTCACCATAACGACTCCTTGAATAGTTCTTCAATAATTTTTAAATGAAGAGTTTAGAAGTAAATTTAGTTCCAGGAAATGGATTACAAGCTTTTCTCGATAAAAACCTCAAGCTTAATAGAGGGAAATAAATTCAACTAGCAACATCCCAACACGTAAAACACTTTAAGGGGGCTCACAATCTTTGAAACTTCAAAAAATCGATTTTTGGGTTTTGCTATATTCTGATTTTTGGGACATTTCTGAACAATATGCAAAAAACCACATAAAAAATTTGCATTATTTCTCGAATTATGAGAGTTTATGTAAAGCTCACTCTGTTGCCATAGCCATGTTATTCCAACTTTATCTTCAGTTTTCTCAAACATGTGAAGAACATTATTACTCTGCCGCTTAACAGTTAAATCCATAGCAGGGCTTTTCGTTGTAAGCCTTTACTACGTTTGCTTCTATTGAACTTGCTTTCTACGCTTTGGGGAATAAAATGTAAACGTACGTGAATGGTCAAGTATTCACTGCAGTATCTGCATACTGCCGATATATAGGCCAATTACTTGAAAGACCACCAATGTAAAATTGTTTGAACAAGTTTAAGGTTCACGGAGGATGAATCGCCATAGAAAATTGAACCTGAACGCTTGATGTCTTAAATTGTTATTCGGTGCACATGATTGAGCTGATAGATGAATAGTGTTTCCACACGATTTACAAAGGAAAACTTGTTAATTCTCCGTGCCGTAAGACTAAAATTCGAATATAGGAGAATGGTTAAAACTTTTCGCTGTAATTTGGGCAATGAAATTAAAAATTTTAAATCTAAATGGCATTGCCTGTAATAAAGCTGGAAGTAAACGCGATACGCTACCATATCAAGCACTGACAGAAAATATTTTGAAAAATTCTATACAATATAAAATAGGTGTGAGTGTCTCTCAGTGTACTTTAATTAGAACATTTCATCGCGTTTATACATGCACATATGTATATAATACATACAGATAGATATATTATATGCATTTATATGCATATGTACATTTATTATGCTTAATGTGCGCTTGTAAACACAATCCCCATATAAATACGTGCAGCTTGACTTATAAGAGTACATCTCTCTTTGCTTCTAAGCAGTAGGAGAATTAGTGTTACAATCCATTAGAATTCGGATTTATTATTTCTTTGAACATCCATTTCAGTCTGAAGCGGGCGGTATTATGTTTAACGGCCAGAATAGGTGGATCAAATAAACATGGTCTGCGAAGCGAGATAAATATCTGTAATGAAGCAGTGATACCAGATGTAGATTAATTGAAATGCCTGATTTCTGACACCCAAAATAGCGTTTTCACTACATGTGAAGGAACGTGTCCTACAGGAAATTGTATGTTGCATGTCAGATCTCATTCAGAATCCAATCCCTTTTATGACAGATATTTTATTAACATTCTACCACAATTATTATTTCGTGAGTTTTTATTTTATGCTTTTGAATTAGGTTTAATTAAAAGACCTCATTATGTGAAACTCGTATTTATTTCTATATTTATTTCCCTATAATTAAAATACTCTTTCATTGATCTGATTTATACCTGTGTGCTTCATTATTGACGAAGTTTCTGGAGCACGCCATCAATGGAAGCGGTATTATATTTGTAGTACAGCATTGGGATTTATAACATTACCATAAAATTTTAGTAATTTGAGAGTCTTAAAATATATGTTCATTAACATTATAATCGTAATTATGCAACGATTGGCAGTTACAGCATTGTTATCGACAGCAGAAATTTGGCAGATAGCAAATCCTAATATATTAGTTTACACCTTTCAGAGCAACAACCTCCACCATTTGCACAGAGCAGATATTTTTTCCGATGTTTTTTAACCTAAATGAATCTTGAAAATTTTTCCAAAGGTTGCAGTTTTTTTAACTTTTGTAAACTGATAAAAGATGGCAGCACTAGTCATTTTTATGCTCATTTAACTGGAATACATTGATTGCAAGTGAAAAAGGAGATTAGATTTAGGCGTTTGCACGGTGCAAACGGCACCCCTCAAAGGGTTAAACAGTTTTTACAAATTTCTGTAGAAATAATCCTTTGAATATCTTTAACCATGCGTCATAGGAAAACCTATATATCTGAGTTATATAATGAATCAAACGCAAGTAAATCTCTGAGTATTAAATGATATGACTGTTTTAGTTTTATCATAGTGCTGTCGCCAAATGAGAAGCACTACGAGAATGAAGCGAGGTAAGATTCGAGGCGCCGAAGTGGGCAGACGGCCCAAAACCGCTGACGGAGAATGTGAGCGGACATCGTGTTGAGCAGACGTGTTCCAGCAGACGTGCCATAGGTCTGATTGTCAATATTATATATGTTTTATGTATGTTCGTTAGTGATGTAGTAAATGTCGTAGTGTGTTAAAGAAAGTGGACCTATTTAAAGAGTCAGGAGTCAATTTATGTAACAATACCCCCCCCCCCCTTTTCCTTCCCTTATGTGGACGTTAACAATAGTATACCAAGTGGTTACTTTTATTCCAACTATGTTAGAACATCTCACGTCTCATTATCTAAGTACGTTAAATGTCTTATAAAACATTTCTAGAGCATTTAATGCTTTTAGTTTCGTAGTAACGTTTAAATTAGTACTGGTGTTTCTGGATTGTTTACTTACATAGTTCAACAAAACAATCTTTTGTCTCGAACAACTAAATATAACAGGTGATTTTGAACCTGCCCTTATGTTACAATTCTCAATCGGTTAATATCATTTGAGACGAATTTACTTTTTACTTTAACTGTGTCCTCTACCTATAATATTTTTTTACATTTATCCTTTCCCTCTTACTGTTCCCTTTTATTGTTAGTTTTTATACCATATCTTTTAGTTCACATGAAATTTCTCTTTGATATCTCATAACTTAGAATTGGCCAATTAAGGATATTAACGCAGTTACGTTCCGTGAACTGCTGTCCTAAATTTTGACCGTACCAACCGTTGTCAAAAACTTTTAAAGTTCATTGCCAATTCAAGTTTAATCAATTTCTAACAGAGACTATTTTAGGTGAATATAAGTTACAAAAATGTTTTTAGCTAATCAAAAGTTTGAAAAAAATGAGATTTTACTCGTATAAAAGATTAGATGCCGCTAGGTTTCGGAAAAAAGTTCGAAGATAGTTAGAAGGAGAGGGTCATAAAACTCTTAACTTTTTTAATGTTCTTATCTAATAGAAAAAGAGTAATGAAACAAAAATACAATGCCTCCGAAAAGTTATTTCGAAAATAGCCCTAAGGTCATACAAAGGTCTTTGAAAGTTAAAACTAAAACAATGTGGTGTAAAATTTAAGTGTAAAGGAAAATCTTAAATGTCATAATATGGATAAAAGAATATCATGTTTTAATTAAAGATTTGTTTCTGTTTAGTTAAGTTACTGTGCAATTTTCACTACCATTGTCTCATCCCTAAACCAAATTTCAATTTTGTTTTATAAGTAAAAAAAAGAAACAAATCCCATGCCTTTTCCTCTAATAGAGCTAACTGTAAGTATTTATAAAAATTGATCATGAGCCTGTATTTGGGTAAAAAAAATCAAAGGAAGATCATTCTTTTAAAATTTTCCTTGGTTTGGGATAACCATGGATACATATTTACAACAAATTCCTTTACTATGTAAGATCTAAAACAACAGTTTACAAAATAATACCACAGCATCCGAATTTTCAATGCTCAGAATTATTCTCTTTAATACAATAAAATCGAAAACAATATTTAATAAATATTTTCTGTCTCTCTCTACTATAAAAATTCCCTACATTTTAATTAAAACATGATCGGCATGAACCCGATACACGCATCGCGTAGAAATTCTGTTTTGCTAGATATTAAATTTGGAAACCTTTGGCTTTTCCTCGAGGCATTATCATAGAAATTTGAAATTTATTCATCCAATTTAAGCACTGCCAAACAAAAAGTCGTATCTTAATTACGATAGCTAATATTTTTCTTTTCGTTTCTGAAAGCATTTATCCGGTAAAAATACCTGCCGAAGTGGTGTGACGCATAATATTTTTGCACGGTTATCTGTATTAAAAGCGGAAATTTTCTTTCCCGCCGCAGGATCGCGCACCAGCTGTTGCAAAAAGCTAATAGGTGGGATGTCAGCTGTATCCGATCTATCTGATTAATGACAGCAATTATGTGACTCCATCTAAAAACGCGTTTACTAAAGAATGAACACCCACAATCGATTCGGATATTTAAACACATTGTTGAAACGATGAAATTAGTTTTCATCGCTTTTTTATAGTTGACTTCGCTCTTAAAAAATTATTTTTAATGGTATGCTACTAGCTTCTTTATTAAATATTAAGAAAAATTTTCTTGATATTGTTTCTTTTGAGAGACAATAAAGGTGTCTGATATTGCATTTTATTCGTAATTTAATGAGCTATAAGAAAATAATATTAAGTTATATTAAAAAGTATTAAGTTAATAATAAAATAAAAAGAAAATAATATTAATTCGAAAATGTGTCTTTAAATACTAAATGTACTTTAGATTTAATAAAATTTATAGAAGGAGAATTTCATGAAATATATGCCTTCATGTAGTTATTTGTTTGACATATTTTGAACTGCTAAGTAAAATATTTAATAAATATGTACGTTATGAGCCGTAGCTCATATTTATTACATGATTAATTTGGATTGATTATTAATCATGTAATAAATATGCGTTAATTATCAACATGATTAACAAGTAGTGGTTTATTAATTTATTATTCCAGTCATTAACTGGATAGTTAACACGTTCCCTTTCCAATCGTAATTCTTGAAAAGATATTTCTCAAATACCTCATATCACTTTCACTGAGGCCTAAGCGAAAGAAGTGGCAAGATTTTGAAAAAAGTAGACGGAGGATTTGGAGCGAGAATTTCGAATAAATAAAAGTGATTCCTATCTTAGAAAGTTACTTCCTAACTTTTGACTTATTATGAAATATTATACGAAGGCACTACCTTCCTAGCTAAGTGTTCTGGCCAGTTTGGCAAGATGTAAAAGGGAGAAGAGTAAGGCGCCAGAGATGGGCTTATATTTTGGCAGGTTTGGTACCTTGTGCGTTGTCTCCGAGTTCGCGAATTGTGGTTGATATAGTTATGTTACAGGCGGTTACTCTTCTCAAGTGGAAAACAACTTTAATATTTCCTATTTAATATCATTAAAATGCTCTAATAATTTTTTTAATTCAGTTTTTGTTCGTAAGGGGCAGAGCTTAAAAACACCTACACAGTAAGACATGGCAGACCTTTTACAGTTTATAACAATAAAATATGAAGAGTAAACTCTCCTTTAACTTGATTGGTTTCACTAATATCTCATATATGAAATTATACTATTTATAGTGTTCTAAGATAGAGTTATTAGATATAGTTCTAAGATTGTTTTCTATGTACAGATTTTGTTTCATCTGTTCTTATAAGACAAGTATGAGAAATATGACTGGTATGATAAGTTATATATTACTGGGGCCAACTTAAGCCAACGTTTTATTATTTTTATCCTAAAAATTGCAAAAAGAACTTACTTTAGTTTTATTTCCTTTAGGAATAATATTTATAAAATGTAACGATGAAAAAATTCTATTGCAAGTTTTTGTGTACATACTTCACGATTCATAGTTTCCCTTTGATCTGTATTTATTATCACAGATGTCTGAAAACTATATCTTTTATTCCTGAGCTTTGTTACTCCCCATTCTCCTTAAAATATTCTGTTAATGAATTGTTGGGATATTGCATTATATTACAACCTCTGAGAAAGTCAAATTTAACTGATCCAATGCCAGTCACGAAAACGAATTCTATAGATTCCAGCATAAGACAAACAATTTCGTAAAGGGAGCGTTACATCTGGAATATGAACTATGCTTCCAAGGATAATAGATATCTGCGTGCGCAGAGATTTCATTACACCATTGTTTAATTTAATGATTAGTTTCTGTTTGCTTCCGCAGGAATGTGTATATTATTGTAGAGATCTCAGCTTGCAGACATAAATTAAACGTTGAAACGTTCCCGTAGAATTCATCCTACAAAAATTCCCTATCTAAAACTAGAAAAATGCATTAGAAGAAAGGAACAGTATTATTAATCAGTTACTGATTAAAAGATACCTTGTTTTAATACCTCACTTGTCGTAAAAACAAAATATATATGAAACAATACAATACCCTTATAATTATAACTGATATATTAAAATGATTAAGAACATATTGCAAATTTTACTAACACTATCGTATTGTGTTATATTATTTATTACGGTAAAGTGTAGTTATAGAATTGCAATCTAATTGCA
The DNA here is from genome assembly GCA_907164885.2 of Dolomedes plantarius. Lineage (NCBI taxonomy): Eukaryota > Metazoa > Arthropoda > Arachnida > Araneae > Dolomedidae > Dolomedes > Dolomedes plantarius. The sequence continues at coordinate 77,457,277 of OU015500.1, read as the reverse complement.
TTGGGATTTCTCAGTAACTTTTAAACATATGTTGTTATTTTAATATGTATTACAATAATGTACCAAATTTACTGTATTTTCATAGTTTGTGTAATACTTTTAAATTTAGTTAATTTAGAATAAATTATTAAGTTTATTATTAGATGATTTAAACTTATACTGTTATAGTCAGTGGATTGATAAATATCTCGTATTTAAGTGCTTTGCCTAGAATAAATAATTATGGGTTTTCATAATCATAGAAAGCAAAAAAATCGAAATTAAATACAACAGTTTTTTTTTTTCATATTGTAAAATATGATGTCACCGGTGTTTTTATTGGTCATTATAATACACTTACCTGCATATGTGTTCTAACATATATATTCACTTTATTTATCGCTAAATTTTTTAACGAATTTCATATATTATTTTCCTGTATGTTACATCTTATATTCCTGTCTATTATATTTCCTGTTTCATATATTACCGGTGTTTCATTGGTCATTATAATACACTTCCCTGTATATTTTTTCTAAAAAATATATACACTGGCTTTATCGCTAAATTTTTTAACGCATGTCATATATTATTTTCCTGTATATTACATATTATATTTCCTGTTTCATATATTACCGGTGTTTTATTGGTCATTATAATACACTCGCCTGCATATGTTTTCTAACAAATATATACACTGGCTTTATCGCTAAATTTTTTAATGCATTTTATATATTATTTTCCTGTATGTTACATATTATATTCCTGTCTATTACATTTCCTGTTTCATATATTATTTTCTGTCCTGTTCATATATTATTTTCATATTTATATTCGCTGTATACAAACGATTGCTGACTCTTCTCGTGCTAAGCCCTGGAGTGTTTGTTATCAGCACCAGTTCCCATTTTGTTCCTGATGCTTCTCGTGCCGCTGCGACAGCCACTTTTATGCATACTCCACACCACGGAACTTGTCTCTGCCGCCATGCTCGACAGCCAATCAGAATAGAAAGAGAAGATTATGAGCATACGCATATAGATTGCCTCTTCTCCTCGTCTCCTAGCGGTGTGAAGGCTTTTGTGACAGCCACAGAGACAGGTGGCAAAATGTGTCTGTCGTTCGTTGCTGTCATCATTGGTGTGGAGTAACCATTAGACTTTTGACTGGGTACGATTGCCTCCGTGGCCATATGTTTCGTTTCAGCATTGTCAACTCACCTATGTGTATTTTATGTTAAACCCGACAAGGTATGACTGCTGCGAGCATAGACGAATGCCCTACATTATCTTATTGAAATTGTGTTGTAGAAAAATATTGGAGAGCACGAAGCCTTATGACCTAATAGTCAACAGGCTGGTATTTGGTAAATAAAAAAATATATTATTTTCCTAAGTTCGTGTCTTAAAAAATCATACAACACTTTGTTCAATAATCTTTTCTTCCACACTGCTAGATATTATTTCTCCGCTGATATATTTTAAATAATCCCGCTTAAAATTTCAACTTTGTGGTGCATTTCTCTAACTATTAGACGACATTTCTCTGTAATAATAGTATATATCCTTACCTATATATGTATAATCCAAACTCAACAGGTGAAATCTGATTTTGATTTCATATCATGCAAGTTTTTTTTGCTTCGAAACGTATTCTTTCTATTAATTTATTATTTCTTCTGTTTGAAAAATTACCATGTTTTGCCTGTTACCACCTATTTTCATGGTATTTTTATTCGTTAGCTATGAGTATTTTACATTTTAATGTCATATTGTTTATGAAAATAAAGTTTTCAAATACTTAATGAAAATTTTGAAATATTAAATATACTTCCAGCAATTAATGTACATAAACGGTGCACTTCATGTATGTACTATATTCAATGGTGCCGAGGTAGCTTAGTGGTACCGCGTTGGATTTAGGTGCTGAAGATGTTCGGATCTAACAAGCTTCGGAAGCTTACAAGCGTCACTAAATACCTCGGAGTGTTATGGACAAGTTAAATCCGTAGATAGGGATGTCCCTCTATGAAGTCAAGGAGGGTGGGGGAGGGTACGATTCTCCTAGATGTCGCCCCTGAGGGTGCTGGGTTAAAATTGAGGTGACTCCTGGCTAAACCAGATTCTGATCTATGTCGTACCTACCAATATGAACCTGATCTAGAATAGTTCCGGTCATGGGGTACTAGAAACAACAACAACAACACTATGTTAATTCAACTTTATAATAACCTTCTCCTAAGAAATGTAGCATCATTTGAAAATATAAAAGACATAATTTAGATCAAGGGTTCCCAACCTTCTTCCTACATCGACCCCTTTTAAAAGAATGATTTTCTTCAACGACCCCTCTCACATTTTTCTCTATAATATGCATTATAGAACATAATTATAATACTAATAATTGCACATAAAACACTTAAAGATAACAATTTGACTAAGAATATGAGCAAAAAATTTGAAAATGGTTCATTAGGTTTACGTTTTATTATTTTTTTACTATTTTAATTTTTAATTTCAACAAATATAAGCAAGATTTCAGAAACACATATTGGAATTGCACAAAAGTTCGATTTCAATCAATGTGGTGGTCGTGCTTGATGCATTGATACAATTTTTTTAATGTTTGGCCTGAAATTTTTTATCATCGTATAGTCACAATAACTAACATAACGAATATAAATATATAGTTCCCTAAGCAATTTTACTGTCTTATATGTAATTATAATATAATTTCATTCGACATATATACAAAAGCGTCATGACATTCGACCTTAGATGGATGGATCACTCCGCCCTATGCAAATCTGTATTTATACATATTAAAACGGATATTATTATCTAATAATTACATTCCTAAAAAATTAAATTAAATTTTAAACAGGAAATTTTATCATCGACCCCCAATAGACCCCTGGAATACTATAGACACTTTTTAAACTTTCATCGACCCCCAAGGGGTTCACCTGGACCCTGTTGGGGATCCCTGATTTAGATAATAATATAAATGTCCAATTGCTGGATTTTTCTAATAGTAAATAAGAGGTTAGTTCTGTTTTAATTATTCAAGTGCTTATAATTGATACTATTTTCGAAAAAAAGGTCAGAACTTAAAAAGAACCGAATTAAACACTAATTTTATACTAAAAACTTAAATTCTATTAGAAGGCATTTAACAACCAAAAACTATTAATTTTACTCTTAAAAATTTATTAACAAGTAAATTTTATTCCTAATATATAAAATTATTTCTAATGGTTATGCGTCATGCCTTATCTAAGAAGCGTGACATACTTTGAAAGTAATAGAATATTAGTTCAAATTCATAACAAATGTTAATATTAGTTGAATATTTGTAATTAAGGTAATCCCTCTTTGTATAATCCCGATTGTTTTAGTCTTATATCTTCCTTATTCTATATCTTTTTGCTTGATTTAATTTCTGTCTTTCTAAACATCTTCATTAGAATAGAACAAAAGAGAAAATTTATCAGGGAACGGAGTAATCTACTTCAAGTGACATAATCCATTTGTAGAAATTAAGCAGACTGTTGTAATTGTATTAAATGGTACGGAAGCTCAAATAAACGTAGCAAAACATGTTGTGACTTCACTAACCATTAAATGCTAATTATATGCGATGATGCCGCATCTCCTAGTACGCACATGCACAGACGAGTAAGATACTGATTTGCCTGTAATGAGAGAAGTGATTAATTGGCAGGTTACTCTGTTCGCGTGTGGACAGTTGACATTTTCCTGATCAGAACCCATCAGATTTTTTCATTTGCTTAATGCGAAAAAAATTAGTACTGGGTTCCCACCTATATCCGTTACACCCCCCTTAACTTCTAAACGGTGATAGCTTAGGCCATAAAGTTGGTGTCTAGGTATAGTAAAAAGGCTATGCGCTACTTGATGAGACAACTTATACGCCATCTATCGGCAAATTTTGGAAATAGCGTTTTTATCTCAAAAACGGTAGGAGATACGGGAAAATAGTCAATACCAAAGATGTTCATCATTATCGATTTAGTAAGAAAAGACACCTTTCGCACATTAATACTTAAAACAGAATGTAGAAAATGAACATTTGTTTGGTCACGACTTTGAAAATTATCATGTCATAAAGAGTGGAAGAAAGAAACTGAGACATTTCCCTATCTTCAGGAACATTTATTTACGCTGTTGAAAATTCTCTCCATTAGCCACTATGCACATTTGCACTATGGACTGGATTATTTAGTCCGGGAGTTGGTCTTTTCGAGCTTCGCTCGCGTTTCACGACGCCATAGCGTTTAAAATCACAACCAAACAAATGTTTCCTTTTTACATTCTATTTTGAGTAATAAGGCGCGATTTATATTTTTTCTTACTAAATCGATGATGCTGAACAACTTTGTGATTGATGTTTTTCCCGTATTACGAGATAAAATCGCTAATTCCAGAATATGCCGATAGATGGCGTTGTAAGTTGTCTCATCGAGTAGCGCATAGCCTTTTTACTATACCTAGACACCAACTTTATGGCCTAAGCTGTCACCGCTTAGATGTTAAGGGGGATGTTACGGATATAGGGGGGAACCTTGTGTATATTAAATACTAAATCAACACGCGGATGCTGTCAAAATTTTTGTCAACTATCACCTACTTCTGCAGACATGAATACGAAACCAAGTGCTCTTTTCCGGATATTTTTCCATAACACAAATATATTTACCTATCACACAGCCTGTAAAATTATATAAGGTCATATATAAATCCATAAAAACATCAGAATCATAGATATGTGTTAATAAGAATCAAACATTAATCCACACTTCCCCGACAAGCATATGTTTTACATTCCTACATACTTAAATGAAAATGGATTTTCTGGCCATACATCAAACTGGTGAACACTGTTAAGAAGAAACACGTCTTACATATGATTTCTTGATGTCATCTATATTAAATTTAAATTTACCATCACTCTAAGAAACCAGTATTTAGTCTTAATATTTCTAAAACGCAGACGAGAATTAGTGATATCCCTTAAAATACACTTGTTTTATACAATGAACTAAATTTCCTAAATTATAAACCGTCAAAAGGGGGAAAGCCATTATTATCATTCATACATGAACACTGCCAAAAGGACAATTTCCTGATCTAGATTTAATGACGTTATTTTTGAAAAGAACAATGACATACACCTGTTTCTAATTATTTTCTCGTTACACAAACCTTGTTGGACTTTCTGACCTCTCCTCCGATCACAAAAGGAGTGGGTGGAGTTTGTATGCGTAACAACCGCAGTTGACAGTATGTCAGTTTAGAAAAGTTTCCTCTCGGATTACACATTAGTGTTATTGAAATGTGGATATCATTACAGCTGATGGGAAATACCGGTATATTGTGCGTAAATGTTATAAACTATTTCCTGGTTATGAAATACTGGTAATATATAATTTTCACAAGTGCTTCTTGATTCTATGCATTGGATAACAGAATTATATATGTTCAGATACACAAACTGACATTTCTTGTCAGACAAAAGTTTTTATGTATTAAAAGGAAAAAAAATTAATCAAATCCGTAATACCACTGAATCACAAATTTTACATAACGTGACCTATATTTGCATATTCCTACAGACATTTTAAGAAGAAATATATTCCCATTTATTAAGATATAGTTAGGGATCAATTCTAAATTAAGCAGAAAATTTTACCGAGGAGTTTAATCTTCCTCGATAACAGATCACATACCGACAAGATGTCAAAATTTTAGTACTAATCTAGGGGACAATTGCTTAGTACAAAAGGGTAGATTGCACTGTTACTCAAAGCTATCAACACTAGGGCTTTTAAGCAGATATGGAGTAATTTAAAAATTATGCATTTACTAGATTTAATTTGGTACGTAAAATTCGTTATTTTGTCAACTCATTTTCAACGTAATAACTATTTTCTAGAACGTGAAATAAATTAACCGTAATATTTGAAGTTTCATCGTACTTAAAATAATTATATTGTTTAGTTTTTCTACCTCTCCGTATATTTTGCATTACGTTGATACAGTAAGAGTTGATTTCTGCTAAACAAAATTTATTTCTAATGAAGTTTGTAAGAGAAATAATAGAATAACAATAAAAGAATAATAAGAGAAATTTTTTCATGTAGTCCGACAAAAAGAGCAGTAATGTCTCACAGCATGAGATTTCTGTGGTAGCTATTCGAAGTTATCAATTCCTCTTTGATTGAATGATAATAACATCTGGCATTTATTTTCATATCATTTTATTACAACGTCAAAGACCTTAATGTATTAAAAATATCTACTCCTTAGGTTTTAATTAAAACATGACATTCTTTACATTTAAAAATATTTCATTACTGATATAAAACTAATAAAAAGAAATAAATTATCAACCTATCGTAGAGGAAAAAAAAAGTAATTTTTTTTTAGAAATATAATATATTTATCGTATTGCACTTCTGTCATCGTTCTCACTGCATTTATAATGAAATGAAAGACTAAGAAAGAGCACAAAAGGTGTGACAGAAGACCTGAAGAAATTAATATAATATACATCTGTTATGCTATCCTAAGTTAAATTTGAATATTTTACCTTCCTTGAATTGTTTATTATCTTTTACGTTTATTTCAAACACATTTTTATTTCAAAAGATCTGTTTAACAATACTATGCTAAGTAGTAAAAAAAGGAAGGTTTTAGCATGTGAAATTTAAATGTAAAATATTGAAACTGTGCTATAGTTAATCATTTATTATTTTCTGTAACAATAGAATATGGAAATTTATTAACGCCACCCATTTTATTATTTCATACAATAGATAATAATTTCTTAAATAAAAACCAACACTAATATAAAATGATAGAAAAGTTAATAATAATTTTACCATTTAAAACTTTAAATAGAGAGAAAAATTGAAGAATTAGCTTAATTCTGCAATCGTTGTTAATTATATATTTTGCATAAAAAAGACTGTTCAAATGAAAATCATGTTATTAATTATTTCCCCATTCAAACTTATGGGAGAAATAATGAAGAGTGATATTCCTTTAAAAAAATCAGTTATATGGTTGTCTAAAAAAAACCTTAAAGTAAGCCTGATGTCATGAGGTTTTAATAATCTTAAAAATGGATAAGTGTATGAATATAGTCTAGTTCACGATGCTTTTTGAACAAAACCATTTTGCTGATATATAGTTTTAATGTTTCCGGTTCGTAATCTACTGAAAACAAAAGGGATTTTTTTAATGTTTTGAATATAATAACTACTACATAGATAAAATAAATGAGATGTGTTGCAATAAAAATTGATAATACTATCATAATGCCCCTTTTAAAATAAATATATTCACATATCTACTTAAAATTGTAAAATACTACAATTCATACAAACCTCACTCTGAAAAGCTTTATACTATTAACTTATATTATTTGATTTATTGAGTCATTCGGGTTTAGCAACCAACACAAAGAAAAATATATCTAGAAATATTTTCCATCTTTAACCTCCAAATATACATGATATATCGTAATGTTTGTTTTAGTCAGATGCAAGCATTTGTGGGAAATGTTTTGTTTACGATGTTACATTAATGCTATTATTAGTCACAAATATCAGCTCCAGCTGACATTTGCAACTATTAGCCTTCCACATAACTTGCTACAATTTCTTTTGAGAGAGGCAGTCATTTATTTTAAGGCTGCAATATGTAAGATATGTAACCAGTAAAATTAAAAACAACTAGAGGATGAAATGAAATTAAATGCTAGAATCTCATTTGTTTTTAACCTAAGCATTCATATATGTTTGTATCTAAGACGTCTCTCAAAAATGTGATAGAAATAACTGTAAAATATTTAATCCTCATTGTAATGGTCTTCTAAATATTATTTCAGTAAGCAATGTGCCTATAATCTTGTAAAAGAATTCTTAGACTATAGTTAGTCTCAATAGTGGTCGAAATTCTACTGAAACAAGACCAAATAATTGCAAAGGTTAAAAGGGCAGTTTAAAATAAAATAAAAATATATATATATATATATATTTACTCTAATATGAAACGGTATGGAAATAAGAAGATATAAATAGAATAATGAGATATAAACAATCCTCAGTTATAAATTAAATAATCCTATATAAAAAATGAGTAGTTATAAATTGATTAATCACATATAAAAATGACTATATATAGTTAAAAACGTTCCATAGAGATATAGAAAAATACAATATATTTAAATAGTCATGCAGAGGAAATGTTATTGCAAATTTACCTTAAGTAATATTGGAATCATGATTATAAATTTAAGTACTCTTGTTTATTTAAGGTTTATTTAAAATACTCTGATTTATTGAAGGGTGCTTGTAATCTCGGATGGTACCAACTGAGCTAGGGACGGGGATTCCTGGTGGGAAGCAAAGTGGCTGTGTGTGTGTGTGGGGTGGGGGGGGGTGATTCCTGGAGATAGGGAGCATGAAGACTACTGAGATTGTCGGTCTCAACATAGTTGTTAATCATGAACCCCACCCCAACACATTAAAAAAGGGTGAAATTATTAATAAAATTCGGTATTTTAAATCAATTTTTTTTCACGCTTTACAGCTATTGAAATACAAATCTGTGGCGTTATGGCCGATGTTGATATTCCGAAAAATTCAATTTTATGGTTTAAGTTGATGCGTCACACTTAAAATTGGTTCTTTAATGTGGCAAAATCTGATCGTGGAATTATGAAATAATACGAAGTTATTCGTACTGGCAAATGCTGTCATGTATAAAAGAGGTAATACTTGGTCCCTAATTGAATATATTTGTCCCTAATTGAAAATTTCCATTAATGACCAGCCATATGCTTGAGGTTGAATATGAGTATCAACTAAAGAATATTTGGATTGAAAACTTAATTGGGCGATTTTATGTTTCACAACAAAAGTTACTTTTTTAATTTGCCGAAAACAGGAAAAAATGACATATCAGCATTTGTCATAATGCTTCAGAAATAATCATATAAAATGGTTTTCTTAGACAGCCTGAAAATTTTGGAACGCATATAAATTCTTCTTTTTTCATGTAGACTCCAAGAATGGAAATTTTCTGCCTTTAAAACACAGAGTTCCCCATTTATACCTAATAATTTAAATTAAAAATGTTATTTTTCTCTCATTTAAAACATACAAATTGAAATGGAAAATATTTCTTTCACTCTTAAACCTTAGAGTTAAGAAAAAAAACGGAAGTTAACAACTGGTGAGATACGTTTCTCCAAAGGCTAAAACTCTGGATATAAGTGAATCCAATATGGTGACTTCATAGCACCCTAACTCATAATTTGTATTTGCTTAGAATAAAATACATGGAACAGTAGCCGAACTACATTGCGTCCTCAGCTGTGTACGCTCTTTCATAGATTCCTGCTATTATTTTTTACATAAGCATTGTGTGCATTCGGCGAATCTTTTATTCATGAACCTTAGTGCTGCTGCTTTTACTGATCTCTATTAGGCCTAGAATCAGTTAGGATTTACTTCACTTCTAGCTTCTGTCTTGATATTTCCTACCTCCAAATATAAGATTATGATAAATCTATGATATTTACATTCAAATTCAAATAGTTTATTACTCATGCAGTTCGGAATCGAAATTTGGATGCGTATACTTTAATATTTAAATCTTACGCGTAACCAAGTGTGTAAATATTGTGACTGCTAATTATTTTGATTTTGCAGGGAATGTTAATTTGTGTCTGCAGTTGCGGGTTTTCTGATCTCGGAGTAAGTAATCAAGAAGAAATTCAGAGGAGCAACTTGTATTTAAATGTTAAGAAATAATATATTCATCACAGGTATGAATAATAAATAAGACACGTATTTTGTTAGTGCAATATATCATCTTTCCAAAATCCTCCCGAGATGTTAAGAATATCTATGAATTTGTAAGCGAACCCTCTTTACTACAATATCAGCAGTTCAATAACGTTAATAATTTGAATACTGGGGCATTTTATGAGGAATTATTAATATATATCCTTAAAATATTTCTCATAAAATGCCTCAACTGTAATTTTAGTTGCACCCAAAACAAATAGACATGTAAAATAATATAGGGTACTTAAAATGTTGTCAATATTTAGTGGCATATCAGGATTTAGTTATCATGAATATACAATGTTGTTCGTTCTAAATTTCATAAAAACTTCATAAACTGTGGCGGTACTTACATAAAAATCAAATTTTATTCTACAAACTTTTGAGTACATTATTTGACAATTCAACTTTTAAAACTTCCTATCAATATAATTTATTTACTATATGATTAAATAATGTACAAAGTATATATCTTACTGGCTAAGATAAATATTTGTCTAGTTTATCTGTATCGAGCTGAGTCCCGTAACTCTAAACTTCAATGTTATTGGAGAACGTAAAGAATTTAACTTATTTCAAAATTTGCAATAAATTATATACCTATTGTTATCATCTTACATATGAATGATAGATTATGTTTATACTCTTAAATTAAAAATATCGATGTTTAGTTTATCACCATTAAACTTTTATGTGAAGTAAAAATTTTGCTCATTTTAGTACCTAATATAAATTATTTTTTATATGTTTAATTTTTCATGTTATTTTAATTGATACTAGATCATTCTTAACGATAGGGTATTCTGACTTTGTACTTAAATTATATGTATTTTCGGTAATAATATTGCAGTATTATCTTCTCCATTTGTTCTTTTCAATTGTTTACAAAACGGCAGGTATATGGGGGGCTCAGAGTTAAAGGGAATAAATTCTCATTTTTGGCCATTTCGTATGATAGAGCAAAAGGATTACATTTTTCAATGCAATAACGAACCAAGTTTGTCCTTAAAATTTTAACCATCAGATGGCAACAGTCCTGTGTACTACCGAATAACAACTGATTTCCTTTCCGAGTTATAATGGACTGTTATAGAGGAAACTGCATTAAGTTAAAAAGGTTCCATGGACCGGGAAAACAGACATTTATTAATAGTAGGTCGAACATATACAGGTTACAACACATATAGACACAGACTGTCTGAAAAAGAACATCCCTTGTATTTATAAACATATACGGGATCCCAGAAAGTGCCAATAGTAACTTTTACATAATAAGACGTCCAATAGAAACCGTTGATACGAGAACAAATCAGAGAGAAGGGAAAGAACTGAGATCGTCTGCAAATACATTGCTAATATGGACAAATTCCATTCTCTGAGCTGTGTACAAGTAAGTGTTTTAGTAGGCGTAATTTTCAATTTAAGTTAATTAATTTCCCTGATTTTACCTCAAAGTCAGTTTTGGAAAAACTACATAGGATGGAACTTTAATAGTGAAAATAGGTATTTACAAAGTATACAGAAGAGATACACTGATGAAACTTTGATAGACCTTCAAAGTAGTAACCAGCATTGTTTAGCACCCATTTCTAACCTTCTGGAAGCTGCAGGTTGCCGTTCGCAGCACTATCTGTTGATCCTGCGAATGGAGCGATCTACAACCTACAGAATCTCTGGTGGAATCTACGGAGCGGATCCTTCATCTTGGGGATGAGATCAAAGTCACAGGGACTTAAGTCCGAAGAATGTGGGGGATGATAGAGTACTCCCCAGCCGCAGTGTGCGCACAAGCATTTTCCTTCCATCAGTACGATGCATCTAATTATTTCGTACGATAGACCGGTAACTAAAACATGGCTGTGTTCATCCTGTCACTGTGCAAGTGTGTAATGTTTGTGAAGAGAACGAATTCACTCTCAGGTCAGGCAGGTACGTGACGTAAGTGTGGTGTAATCTGTTTTCCTGTGTTCTGCTGTGGGGTGAGGGCTCTACAACAGTGTTGCCACTATTAAAGTTACATCTCTCGTATTTATATAATTGATGAATTTGTCGGACTATTCTAACAAAACGATTTTTTTTGGGGGTTAGTACAGAGTTTCAAGTCTATGTCCAATAGATGGCAGTGGCAGCTAAAACCAGTGTACTTTACTATTTTATGAAGATGATGATGTGAGAGTTTGCAAGAAATTACTCCTAGATTTTTGAGAATAAATCAGTAAAGACTGTATAGACGCCTCAGAAAAAAGAAGGTTTAGTGATTGCCAGCAGGGGTAGGTCATTCTCAAACAAAATTGACGATTTCGTTGTTGTTGCCTACATCAGATCTCTCGCTTGCTACAAGAGTTAATGCTCACGAAAGGGTTATGTGAACTAAAAGTTAACTGCATCCTAACCTTAACATTATGATCTCTAAGTTGTGAAGTGTGCTGAAGAAAAGACAGCAGTCATTGAAAGAAAAATACTATTATCAAGTGTTTTCGAGTAAATTCAATTTACACTTTAAGGCTCCTTCGTGACTTTAAGTCAACACTGTGAGAGGTAGGGAGTTTTGAGGATCTTTATTCTTGTGTTTGGGAACATCTAAGAGAAAATTCGCGAACTTACAAACTCATAATTATATGTTCCAATGGAAATGTAATTATGGCCTTTGCTTTGCTGACATTATCTGATTACATAAATGTTTTTAATGATAACAATCTCACAAAACATAAAAATTCAGAGGAAAAGTGAACCAAGTCCAGCTTTTACTTAAATTCTGTGAGGTGGCTTTATAATAACTGTATTTTGAATAACAATATCAATAAACTAGTTTAAATAAAACATGGCACTATGTTATTGAAGCAGAAGAACATACAAAAGTCAATGGTTATTTAATAATATTCATCGAATTTTGAGATCTGTTTACCAGAACTGACTCTCGTGGACTTGGTTAAATTAACTCTGAACTCTATAACTCTAAATGTACGCTTCAATATTTTTCATTAACTTCAAGCATTCTATTTTAAACCAATTCTATTCTTCCTGTTTTGTTTTTTTACGCCTAGCGTGATTTATCATTTTCCATTCTGATGAAAATCTTGAATTTATATGTTCAAAGGAGCTCTTAATGCCGCAGTCTCAGCATAAACGCCAATTCAGTATTTCAGCATAATACGGTCCAAATGGCGTTAAACATCATTTGATCATGTCCACAACCATATTTAAAGATATTAATGGAATATTGTCATTGGTCTGAAAAAAGTAAAAACACTTCATATTTACAAATAAATCACATTCAATGTATGTAGTCTGGAGAGATCCGGTAAATTTGCATTATTTAGAAAGCCTTTGAAATTTGTTAAACAATTTACAGTGCTAATATTTACTTTCAAAAATGCAATGTGACATTTGTCAAATATAATCTGTATTCATTAGGGAATGTTATGGAACTTTGGAAGTATAGTTATCACTGAAAATGCTATAGCTTATTTTTATTTCTATACCTAAATTTTTTGTATTACATATGCAATGAATTACTGGAGAAGGAATACATGTTATACAATACATTTATTTATAAAGCATGAAATCCAGGCTTTAAAACATTACTTTGGAGGTGTATAATAGAAATAATAGGATTTGTTATGTAATAAAAGAAATTTTACAAAAACTGTATTACACGAAATTTTGAAATTCATATTTTTCTGGTAATGCTTGCATCAGTTATACTATAACTAACATGTAACATTTTCTGAGACGAGCTTCTGTAAATTTCCATTGATAAGAGTTAATTACATAATCTGGATCAAGTAAATAATGCGTATGCAAATCATGATTACCTATGCAAATGCATTCCTATCGATAACTTCTAAATGCAGCTTCATATTACAAACAAAAAAAAATGAGCTTTTCAAATAGTGTCATCAAAACTGTTTTCTATTCTTTAGTTTGAATAATACTAACTAATACTAAAAGAATATCTACATTTTAAACAAAGGATAGCCGTTTAGAAGGAAGTTCTAAATTTCCGTTATAATATCAGTGTTTGCAGTGCAAAGAAAGGGTGTTAAGTCCAAAATGGGCTAAAATGAGTTATCAAACCAGGCATGTTTTAAAAATCAAGAGCTACTGCTGGGTGCAGAAAGCTAAGTCCAATTCCACTCCTAAAAATTTTTATTCATCAGGGAAAATTTGGAATATGTGAAACAAAACATAAATATGTTAGTGTTAAAGGGATTATGTCCCAATCAAAGTCTTAATACTCTTTATTCAATAAAAATAAAATTGAAAAAAATTTACTTTAAAAATAATTAAAAATTAAACTTAAAAACCTGACTTTACAAAAGCTAGGTTTTTTTCAATTCCATTTTTCTGAAAATTACGATTTTGGACGTGACACTCTTTTCACTGCAAGCACAAATATGCTAAATTAAAGTAAACCTCATGTACCTTTAAAAATGCCTTTTAAAAACATTCAAGCATTATTTCCATATTAAGTTTAAATAATTTGAAAGGGTATTCTCTTGAGCAGGAGCCTGTGACTGCATAAAAACTATTAAGTCTGAAGAAGAAACCAAGAAATGTCTGTTTTGCAGTTTTTATAAACATTTATGCTGACTTTCAATGCAATAACTCTGCCTTTAACACTGCTCCAACCGTGACACTTAATATTATTACCCAAGCAGTGAGTGTGAAGCAGTAGAATGCAGGTATTACAAAATTAAACCGAAACAGCTCGCACCTAACATGGTAATTAACACAATTCAGTCAGTTTGAGCTATACGTTTGCCGAAAGATAAACAACCTTTAACGAAAACACCGTGGTCGTGGAGTAAACGCATACAGAGCTGTGCTGTTCGTTTCTCACATGTTGCATGGCTCATTTTACTCTCTTTTATGTAGCTCACAATGCGTGTACTCATACTTCTGGGAAATATAGAGGAATAGAAGTCCTAAAAATAAATTAATAGGAAGAACAATTCACGGAGGTAAGTCAAAAGGGAAAATATCAAGTATGCGTGATTACGCATCAAAGTAACAAAGAAAATAATTGATGGAATTTTTTAATATATACGTTAGCAATAATATCAAAATTTTTCTTTGATTATTATTGAAAATTATTGTGGTATACATTAAAATGCACAAAATTTCATTTGTTTCTAACTTTTCTCACTTCATCTTTGACAATGTTGAAAGTCAACACGAACAACAACAACTGTACAACACGAACATAGATTTATTTACAGATTTGCACAGTTTCACACTTAACATAAAAATTAAAGAAAACTCTGAGCACGAGGTGGGCAAGCCTACAACATCCTACCAGACCTCTGCTCTTAGTATTACACTCTATTCTAGTTACAGACTAAATAATACAACGGAGGCGAGACGAGCCTGCTATATCTAGCCAGGTCTCCTGACACTCTCAGAGACGCTCTCTCTGTCCCTATTCTAATCACAGAATAATTAATTAACCAGAGGTGAGACGAGCCTGCATTATCTCGCCAGACCTCCGATCCCTACTAGAGACGTGACCCTTCTCTCTATTCTAATTACAGAATAATCAAGACACCAGAGGTGATACGAGCCTGCATTATCTCGCCAGACCTCCGATCCCTACTAGAGACGTGATCCTTCTCTCTATTCTAATTACAGAATAATCAACACGCCAGAGCTGAGACGAGCCTGCAATATCTCGTCAGACCTCCGATCCCTACTAGAGACGCGACCCTTCTCTCTATTCTAATTACAGAATAATCAAGACACCAGAGGTGAGACGAGCCTGCATTATCTCGCCAGACCTCCGATCCCTACTAGAGACGTGATCCTTCTCTCTATTCTAATTACAGAATAATCAACACGCCAGAGCTGAGACGAGCCTGCAATATCTCGCCAGACCACCGATCCCTACTAGAGACGCGACCCTTCTCTCTATTCTAATTACAGAATAGTCAACACACCAGAGGTGATACGAGCCTGCATTATCTCGCCAGACCTCCGATCCCTACTAGAGACGCGACCCTTCTCTCTATTCTAATTACAGAATAATCAGGACACCAGAGGTGAGACGAGCCTGCATTATCTCGCCAGACGTCCGATCCCTACTAGAGACGCGACCCTTCTCTCTATTCTAATTACAGAATAATCAAGACACCAGAGGTGAGACGAGCCTGCATTATCTCGCCAGACCTCCGATCCCTACTAGAGACGTGATCCTTCTCTCTATTCTAATTACAGAATAATCAACACGCCAGAGCTGAGACGAGCCTGCAATATCTCGTCAGACCTCCGATCCCTACTAGAGACGCGACCCTTATCTCTATTCTAATTACAGAATAATCAAGACACCAGAGGTGAGACGAGCCTGCAATATCTCGTCAGACCTCCAATCCTTAGCAGAGACGATCTCTCTCTGTCTCTTTCTTACTGACTGCCCGACCACCCCATCCCTCCACCCACTTGGGTTTTTCGTCCACCCAGCCAATCCTCTGATTGGTAGAGGGGGGAGGAATCACAGCGTACAACATTTTCGCTTTAACCAACGCTCCTTCTCAAACATTACACTACACCTACCATTCAGTGATACTTTTAGAAGTTGCAACCAAATGAGTTGTAATCTCTTCGCCCAATCTGTCATTTGATATTAACGTATTGGTATTTGTTTCTACTACACATTTACTCACTCGTTTTTTCTAAGCAAAAACTGAATATAAACATCCAACTTAAGTGTTCTAATCGTTACACCAGTGAGATTATTACCATGTTTTTATTACTCGCTTTCTTGTTTGTGTGTGTGTTTGTCCAGTACAAATCTTGCAATCGATTTTTAACTAACTTCCCGACTAGCTAGACATTTGAAACTTTTAGAATAGCTCAGAACACGATGTCAATGCATTATTTTAATACTTTTAGCCGTCTTTAAGCAGGATAGAATTCATTTTCAGTTAATTTTGCTTTGTAGACTGGTGTAGCCATCTATCTACCGGGACGGGAACGAAAAGCTAAATTCAAGTTAACTTCCAATTAATTTCATTTTCTTTCAAGTTGATGGTATAATTCATCAAAAAAAATTTTGTTAAGTATTTATTAATACATAGAATTGTCAAGTTTATACGATTCAACAGAAAATTTAAAAACATGGTATATAAAAAGTTCTTTTTATCTTGTAATTATTCTTAATGAACTTCACATTCTTCTTGGCCATCATTCATTCTTTTCTAACCGAGACGCACCAAAAAGGGAGAAGAGGGTTGTAATCTAGTCAAAATCATTCACATGTTAATTTGGGGAGACAGAAACAACGATTCTGCCACATAGCTGCATCCACATTTTACTCCGACTTCTGAAAAAAAAGAAGCTGGTTTGGAACCGAAACTAGATCTTCTGCATATAAAACACGTATCATAATCTCTAAACTACTGAACCTTTCCAAAATCTTCCCTTCAGAAGTTCAATAGTTATATCGATTAAGGGGACTGTGGACCTTAATTTGAGCAAACATTTTTTATTGTAATATTGGTTGTGTTATTGAAAAATATATATTTGTGTAGGAAAATAGTACCAAAATAGTTTTTTCAAGTCAAAAATACTTTATGAAGCTTCTGTGAAGTAAGTAATAAAGGTAAGTGTAGTAATAAACTTTCAATCTATTTTTGTCAAAACAGATTTTACAAGGTTTTTAAATTTTTTTAAATGCTCCATGCGAGTTAATTTTTGTTCCAAATTCATGAAATTGATGAAGAAGAATCCTGATACTGTTTACAAAGAAACTTGATATGCATTTTACAATTCAACTTCCTTAAGTTAATTTAATTTGATTTATACTTTATTAAAGGGTAAAATTTTGAAAAAAATCGGGATGAAATTTAGAAAAATATTTCTCAAAAGCAAACTATTCAAGGGATTAAATAATCGATAACCATATTAGCTTGTAATACAGTTTTAAGTGATTAAAATGCAAAATTGAGGAAATATCTAAAAAATTAAGTCGCAAGGAGTGTTTTATAATTTTGCTTATAAATTCTAAATAAAAAAAAGTTAATTATAATAAGTTTGGAAATCTCTTTTAGGATATTCTATATAATGGTGATGTATATATGTAGAAAATTTTAATCTCTATGATAAAAAGTGAAAAAAAAATTTACGAACCACCGTTCCCTTAAAGGTAAACTCATGAAATAGCCTACCAAAGTAGGCCAAAATAATTATCTATCCATGGTAATGATACCACGTGTTCTCTCAAATATATGGGTGGGTATATATAAACAAAATAAACTAATGTTATCTTTCCTTTCATTAACAGCATGCTTTACTAATTTACTTTCTTATTTTTCTTGATTCTTTGTTATAAGTAAAGTATGAAATTAAATATAATAACTTTAACAAAGTTTCTGAATTTTGTTATGAACTGTACCATTAGGTCACGACTGAAATTCTCATGAAAGCCAACAATAAAATTTCTTTGACTCAAAATTTTGAAAAAAAAAGGTTTTGTTACTTCTTAGAAAATTAAAAGTACTGGGAAAATTAGAACTAAAAATTGCATATCTGGGAAAAACTTTAAGGGTGTGAATGGTATTTAAATTGTAGTTAACATGTTCTACTAGTTTTGCTTATATTTTATCTACTCTTTGAATGTCACTTAAAAAACTAAAATTGGAAATTTTAGACGAAAAGAAGTCTGTAGAAAATCGTTTAACATTTTCCTCAAAAGGTCATCATGAAAACTTAAATCCAACCCAGAAATTTTAAAATTCCAAGTTATCTAAAAATTTTATATTACATAAATGTCTATCTTTATCAAACTCCTAGTAATGTAAAACCAGTGCATAATGAATATTTATTTCTTAGATAGATCGATGTTCCTACGTTTTTTTGGCACTTTTGATGTCAGTATATCCACGCGAAACTTTGAAGTTAAGGTCAAGTATTTTATTTAGGCTATCATAAATTTATTAATAACAATATACATTAGAAGTTTGATTGAATGCAAAGCCAGCCGTTTGTAAAGAAAGCTGAAGTCATAGTTTGTACGCAAGCTAAATATATGAGTTGTCTTGCTTCTTACAGAGAAAATTTTACTGTTACTGCAGTATTTGGTACGTTAAAAATAACAAGAGACTAATTCCTATTTTAATAAATAGTGAAACCTAACTTTCTTTTAAAAGTAAAATAACGAGTTATTTAATGAGTAATATTCCTGATATGTTTGTCTTTTTTGCAATTTTGCTATGTTTAATTTTTTGAGAGATTCTAGCTACGGACCCGGTATAAGACTCAGATGTACTGCTTTACTTCCTAAAGGAGACTTTTAGGAACTCCCTCTCCCAAGAACTGTTGTCGAGGAGATCACAAAAGATGTGTTGGAGGCAGCAAGCGAACGTCTTGTTTTGCCTAGTGACGGGCCCTGATTGCCTACTGAAATATATCTGTCGTTTCAGAATCCTTTTGCAAGATCTGTAATCGATGAGAGGACATGGACTTTACCCATATACTGACTTGGCCCGCTATATCTCCAGATCCTGTGTGGGAGAGATATTGGATACCTATGAAACTTCGGGCTCATGGACGTTTTAGTTCTGTTTTGTTTGTTTGTTCTCGTTTTTATTTATTTATGGTCTTGTAACCCACCTTTAGAAATAAAAATAAAAATAAAAACTTTAAAATTTTAAAATTTAAAAAAAAGTTTTATAATTTTCGGTCCTTTAAGAAAAGTAAATATCGAGATTTAAATATATTACCTTGAAAAATAGATCTCATTTTTTAAAAAAATAATAATTTACAATTTTTTTCGTGAATTTATTTCCTTTTGGTTATGAAGGAAAATCTACTATCCAGTCTAGGGTCGCTAATTTACGCTATCTACCAATAAGTATTTGGACACCTCTAATAGAAAAGAGAAACAAAATTTATTCATATTAAATAGTTGGTAGAACCTCCATGAGCACCAGTTACAACCTCAACTCTCCAGGGCATGTTTTCCACAAGTTTTTGTATGACGGCTAGTGGTATTTTCTTCCATTCGGCTAGAAGAGAACATGTAAGTTCCTTCACCGATTTTGGATGGTTGTTGTACCCTTTAATTCGGTGATCCAACTCGTCCTTCAGGTTCTCGACAGGGTTCAGATCTGGGCTCTGGGCCCAGAATAATATGTAATAATATGGAAATTCACAATATGGAAGAAGTAACTTGTATATAAACAGTAACTGAACTTAATGTTTCTGTCTAATTTCTGTCGTAGTTCTCTCTTATCTGTATTTTCACTTGGAACATCGCTTAATTCTTTGGAGTATCATGAAATAACTAAGGTTTAAAGAGCTTTAAAATATTTTAAATTAAAAACATAGCAATTTTAGTCTCTACTCTACCGGAGATTATATCTCCAATTTTATAATTTAAAGGTTATATCTCTTGGAACTAACTATAATGACAGATATAATGCTCCATTTTCTTTTGCAAGTAATGACATGAATTAATTTATAATTATTGCATCATCTAGTTATTGACTTACATATTTCCATTAAGATGATTTCATACACGGGTAAACGCTACACTCCCCTTAATATGAAGCCTAATTTCACAAATTTCTGAGTATCGACAAACATGTGGGAATTACTTGCGGCATTTGATACATAGCGGATTATAATATCCACTGTGAAACGCGAAGGTAATTGTCTGGAAATCACTCAATGAACTGTGATTTTGGAAATGTGTATTACATGTCATAAATTTATTCCTTTCCTTATGTTCAAGATGTTAATTATTAATTACGTTCAAAAACAATGGTTTAGGGAACGTCATCTTTGTACTCACAAATGGGCAGTAAGTAATAATTATGAATAAAATACAGGGTTAGCACAAATGAATGACCGGATTTTAAAAATTTATATTTTCGAAACTATAATACACATATTACAATAAGTGATATACGAAATTAAAGAAAAATAAACCAAGTTTTTTTTTCCCACCGTCAATCAATAGATGGCAGAATATCCATAGAACTCTGTGATTGAAATCCAAAAATGGCAACAATGACAGAGAAGAAATTTTGCTTATTAGAATATGCAAGGGTTTTTTCAGTCTTTGGATGCACATGCTTGCTTAAACGAGGAGCATCCACACCGACGGAGGGGGCGTGCGGGTGACAGTGTTTTACCCTTAATCGCATGGCCACCAAAATCTCTGGATCTTACACCATGTGATTTCTTTTTATGCGGTTACGTCAAAGGCACTGTTTATTCACCACCGATGCCAAAAACACTGCCAGAACTTAAAGAACGCATTTGTACAGCATTAGGAACCATTGACAGTGTGATACTACAAAATGTGTGGAACGAACTTGATTACAGATTAGATGTTTGTCGTGTAACAAAAGGGTCACACATCGAACATTTGTAACTGAAAATAAAACTTGGTATATTTTTCTTTGATTTTATGTATCACGTATTGTAATATATTTAAAATCCGGTTATTCATTTGCGCTAACCCTGTGTAATTATTTATTATATTAGTATCAGTACCTTTATATCTATGGTGTTATATTTATTTAACTATTAATGTTATTTTTATTTTAATTATCTTCAAACAAGGTTAAAACGATCACTCAAAAAATATGAAATCCCCAATCTAAGAATCTTCTAAAAATCTTCTTAAATTATATAATTTAAATTGCGAATTATATATAATTCGCAATTTCTACCATTGAATATTCAAAATTATTTCCATAATTTTTAATAACACACTAGTTGGTACCAGTCAAAACATGACAGCTGGATAGTAATCAAATGTACTAATACACAAATTATACTCAACACATCATTGCTAAATGTTGAAAATCATAATATTAAGTATAGAGAAATACACTTCATAAAATTACTATTGGACCCAATAAAAAGAAATATGGTTACTCAACAGCATGAAATAAACAATATCCGTAAGTTTTAATTCTATATCTCATAAACATAATAAAAAATAAAAATGGTAGAGAGCGAGAAAGCTAGAGAGATTCCTCGAATAATCAAATTAAAGTATTTATGCGGCCTTGAGCTTAGTAAGTATCTAAAACCAGATTTAAACATGTCGAAGAGCATGCGCTGAAGCAAATTAATGTGTTTATGCGGCCTTGTCCTTAGGGAGTATCTAAAGCCAGATTTTAACATGTCACTGAGCATGCGCATAAAGTAGTTTTTAATTGTAAATTATCGCTAATTAATAGAAATTGTGGTTACAAAAACCAAATTTGTCATATCTCTAGATTAGAATCTTTCTATTAATATCAAAATGAAGTAAATCGATGCAGTTGTTTTCTCTCACGGACTGCCCAAACAATTGGCTTAGCAACTTAAATATATGGATGAACTTGTGATATATTATATACATGTGTGATTTCTAAAGCTACAAAAAATGCTAAAAAATATCGGTAAATATAATTGTACTCTTGAAAATTCATGATGGTCTGTCCATTGCTATGAACTTACATTTATTATTTAATAAGGCTTGAAATGGAATTTTACATCACTGTTTGTGAGGAAAATGAATTCTACCATATTGTAAGACGTTTGGAAAAAAAGTAAATACTGAGATTTTTTATAATTAATAAAAAAAAACAAAGTTTAACCCTTGTGGGTCCCTGGGGTCATATATGACCCCAATGCAATTTCTGTTTAATATATCTTGTTAATCAACCATTTGTTTTTAATGACAATTTGTGACTTTTATTCTTTTAGTTGTTTATATAAAATAATGCTATTATATTTTATTTATTTTATTTTATTTTTCCCGAATTAACATTTTTTACACACGAGACCTTTGGGGTCACTGGTGACCCCAGAAATATTATCTTGTTTGCTTACCACTCACATGTTCTTATATGCTTGTAATGTTCTTATATCGATGTAAATATATGCTTTCGAAAGATAAAAAAATTGAATGGCGTGATACCCCATACGCAGGACCTGGACGAACTTCGTCGGTAAATATCATAAAACAAAAACCGGGACCAACATCATATGTAACATCAAGAGCAATAGATGTAAAATCTACTTTTCTGTTGTACTTTCCACCTACCACTGAAAAAATTATTATAGACGTGACGAATATTGAAGGTGCTAAATTATTCGGAGGTAAGTGTGAAAAAATGGATTACAATGAGTTGCATTGATATTTGGGGCTTCTAATCTTAGCTAGGGTTTTCAAATCACATGGCGAAGCAGTGACAAGTTTGTGGGATGAACAGTTTGGATGACCTATTTTTTGAGCTACAATGTCTCTAATGAGGTTTAAAGTTATATCTAGAGTCCTTCGTTTCGATGATAAAGACACTAGAGCAGAAAGGCGACTGTCAGACTCTCGTCTCCCATTCCTAAGTGAAATTGATGAACGTGTGTAATAGCGTCTTCAATAAGCCCCAAAAGAAACGCAAACAGGTCTCGAGAGCCATACACCTTTGGAAATCCTCGACAATAGGAGGTAGCTCATTTAGAATGAGTAAAGAAACACAGCGGCACATTTCATCTAAGGTGGGAACCGTGGACAATGAAATCCACGACAGGTGGTCTGCGTAACGCGGTTGAAAAAGGCCGATTGTCGTTCGAGAAAGGGAGGAGAAGGAGGCATAAAAGACGGACGCGAGTAACGAACAAGGAGAATAGATTCGGACTGTTGAAGGGTCAACACGCTTACGGGAGACGGGGAGCTCATCGGACTTGGAAAGAATGAGCCCTACTCCCATGGTGGATTTTACGTTCGTAAAAACGAACCGTTGTAAATGACTTATCTAATCGAGATTTTAATATGTTAATAAACCTCATGAAATAAGAGTTGATTCTACAATTATAATTCCTTCTACATGATAATGATTTGTCGGATCACGACTATAAAGGTTAACAGCGACTGAGTGATAAATTGGCTGCTATTCGAGAATTGTGGGACAATTGGGTTGAAAATTTGCCTAAATTATACAATCCAGGAAATAATGTTACAATCGTCGAACAACTTGTCGGTTTTAGAGGCCGGTGCCCTTTCCGTCAATACATGCCACAAAAACCGTCGAAGTATGCCGTAAAAATATGGATTGTTTGTGACTCTAAAAGTGCATATGCATGGAATATGCTAGTATGCACTGGAAAGCCAAAGAATGGCCCACCAGTCAAAAAACAAGCTTTACGCGGTGTTTTGGATTTGACCTATGGTCTCAAGGGACATAATGTTACTTTCGTTAACTGGTTTTCCTCTTATGAACTTGGCCAATTACTACTAAAAAGAAATATAACTATGCTAGGAACAATAAGAAATAATAAGCCGGAACTTCCCATCCAATTTACTCATTCGAAAGGATCGGATGTATTTACCTCAAATTTTGGATTTACAACTGACACTACATTAGTAGCATACACACCAAACAAAACCAAATGTGTCACTCTAATTAGTACCATGCACAACAAAGGTGCTATAAGAAATAGATCTGATAAAAAACCAACAATGATATTGGGTTACAATTCGACAAAAGGAGCAGTTGATACTTTGGATCAAATAGTTGCTACTTACACTTGTAAAAGAGGAACTGCTCTTTGGCCAGTTATACTTTTTTACAACATAATTGATGTATCTGCGTACAATGTTTTTGTGATTTGGCGGGAAATTAACCCTTCATACCCTGAAAACAAAAAGAATAGAAGAAGGTATTTTCTGGAAGAATTAGGTTATGAATTAATAAAACCTGCACTAAAGGAGAGATAATTTCTTCCAAGAACTGAAGCAGCCGCAGCAATTGTTAAGAAATCGCAAATAGATCCTACAGTATATCCAAATATGAGTGAAGCAAGATAAATGCCAAAAAAGAGGACGTTGCAACTTTTGTCCAAGAGACTGCATAAAAAATGTAGCGAAAAATGTCATAAGTGTTTGAAATTCATTTGCAAAAATCATTCGTTTCAGGTCTGTAACAATTGTCAATAAATCTACAATTAGTGTAAGTTTTCCTCTAAAATTAATATTTTTTAATACAGAAACTAAATTTTACTTTGATTGCGTCTTTTTCTTTTTCTTTTTTTATCATTAAAAAAGTGTGTAAACTTAAAAAAAATATGTAGCATGCAATAATCATAATAAATTAATTGAAGAAAAACTTGTGGGGTCGTTTATGACCCAAGGGTCTTGAGTGTAACCGAAATGGGAGGAACCCATGAGGGTTAAATGAGTAGATATTCAATAGCAATCCTTACATAGTAAGGCGCAGCTCTTCAACATGTAAAAGGAAAAATAAGCAATAACTTGAAGCTGAAAACCGACATATAAAGCAAAATAAAGCGAAACCCGAGAAGACTATTTCAGAATATTCTGTTTTCGTTTTCGAGCGAACAATAGTTCAATGTTGTTGTCTATTAATTAAAGGACCAATTATACAAGAAAACAAAGAATTGTTTTTCAAAGGTGTGAACTTCAAGTTGACAGAACATGGCTCTGTACTATCATATGACCTCAAGTACAGTAACAACTAAAAAGCAGTTGCGCCTATCCATTCGTAAGAAGCGAAGTTACAGTTAAGAAATTCAGTTGTAAAATATAAAACATGGATCACAATAACAAGCATTTTATTTGCTAATCTGTGACAATCAATAATTTAAAACTACTTCCGAGTAAATAAAATATTAAAAAATAGACAGATAAGCATTTTTGTTCATTTTGAAACATGGTGTTAACAGTTTAAAAAATTAAAGACGCATCCATTATGTGAAATACATTATATTAATATTTTCGTTTTTACTATTATAATTAATATTCTGCTAATATTTATTGCATTATTGCGAGTAATTTATTTTATTTAAAATAATTAAACGCTTAAAATTGTTTACTATTAATTTAAATTAATGATCATAATTACAATAGCAATTACTAGTTAAAATATAACATTTTACACATTGAATGCACATTAAAAGCAATTTTACCCATTATTTAGCATATATATAATACGAAAATTACATTACATTTCACAAGAATGAAAGCAATATAAATCTGTAAATATTAAAATACCAATTACTTTACTGATAAAACTGTCATCATAATTACATTTTCCAAGCCCTACTATATAAGGCTTTAATGTATTTAATCTAATTACTTTCTGAGCATAACCTATTCATATATATACATTTTGTTAAAAATTCTATCTTTTAAATTTCCGCTTGTGTACCCCAGGATATTAAGCAACAACAAGAAAAACAAACAAATTTAATTTGTGATATCAGGCACTGAAATCTAATTTTTTAAATAACAGTCTTGAAATTGAAATATTTCAAAACTGTTTTTCAAAACCCAGACCTTTTTTTCTCGCAAAGAAATAGTATTCTTGATATTCATTTATATTGATATTTCTATCCATGAAATGAATATTAATAGATGAATTATTGATTGAAAAAGTTTAAAATATTTGATATATTTCTAAATTTTCTATAGAACATTCTTTATAAAAATAATCGACTTAATCTTATGGACAATGATTTAATGAATTTATCTGTTTACTTGATAATTATAGTTACTGAGGGGAAAATGATCATCCAAATATTCATGCAGGTTCGCCAGTGTACAGCAAGTAATTTCAACATGAGGGACAACTGAAATTTGTATATATATAATACTGTTTTGTATGTTTTGTAGAATGTAATTTTCTTGGGTGATAAATTTAAACAGTTTTGAAAAGTGATTTTATTTGAAATTGTAGCCAATACATACACACACACACACACACACACACACATATATATATATATATATATATATATATATATATATATATATATATATATATATATATATATATATATATATATATATATATATATATATATATATATATATATATATATATATATATATATATATATATATATATATATATCTAAATAAGTGATCATAATTAAACTTTGTCTATTCAGAGCCCTCTGTAGCCGTAAATAAAAGGCGGATTGAGCTGCAATTTTGCTGTTTATGAAGCTGAAATATATATATAATATATATATATATATATATATATATATATATATATATATATATATATATATATACATTGTGATGAATAAATTATATCTTGGAACTTTCACCTTATTATTGAAGTAAATCTTTTATACAGGTATGTTGTTAAATAAAAGTAGTGAATGTACGAGGTTCTTTTTGTAAGTTTGTACTAAAATAGTAAACACAACTTTTTTATACATTTTTTTATTTATTGCTCCTCAAAATGTTTCTTGAGTTCCATAGATTATGTCCAACGATTTTGAAGCATTTTTATCCAGCTCAAAATAAGTGTTTGTTTCAGTAACCTCTTCTGGATTTGATCAAAATTTCTGCCCTGTGAGAACAATTTTTTTTTCACATTTGAGTACAATTATTAGACTGAGGGTTAAAAATCCTAAGAGAATACAGTAGGTGTGGAGAAATTTCATAACTTAATCCTAAGAGTTTTGAAGTCGCATATGTATGTAAATTGGCTGCTCTAATGAGATGGCAACAACTTGAGCAGTCTCACTTTATTTTTATCTTCATCACCATATAGCCTGCATTTTTCTTCAATAATTTCTGCGTAGTGACCTCTCCAGACAGATCAGAAAGTTCAGAGACACTTCGGATCATTCGTTTGCAGTGGAAATCCACAAACCACTTGTAAATCCCCCTAACCGGAGGACAATGCTCACCGTAATATTTACCAAACCTTGTTTTGGTTTCTGAATCCGGTTTGCTGTTTATAAGTGATGTTTAATGTTAACACTTGAAACTCGTTTCTCTTCAATCTGGAACAGTAACAAAGTCGAATGTGGAACTAAAATGACTGTCAGTCACAGACTAAGCACCGAATCTGTTTCACAAACTGACATGCGGGCCTTTGAAGCATGCTAAATGTGAGAAAGCCACTAATTTTTAATGCAGCGGTGCCATGCCCCAGATCTTGCACTGACTATGTGGTTAGCCCTTTATTATGTGTTGAATAAATTTTGACAGCAATGATTCAAACATATTCATAACAATAAATGTTTAACCCCTTAACGATCACATAATTTTCAAGAAAATGGTAATTAATGAGCCTTTCTTTTCCGGAGACTCATTTATTTCTTGATATGTCACATGCAGTTTTTAAAACAAATCCGTCCCCAATTACATTATAAATAGTCTGGTGCTGCCATCTGGTATATAATATAATAAATAAAAAAAAAATCAGGTTAAATGAAATGGATTGTTTTAATTTTTGGTGCGTTACTTTAAAACACTCCAGCCCGGAAATATCACACGAGAAATAGAAGGCAAAACCTCACCCCGTAATTTTGACGGGAGCGAGAAGGAAGGGGTTAATAGTTAAAATCTATAATAAATTACTAAAAACAATCGTTTTCTAAATCCAAGAAAGTCCCACCTCTGCTGGCATAGGAAAATAATGTATAAATTATATATGGAAGTCTACGTAAATACTTCAAATATATACAAACTAGAAGAGTTTAAATGTCATACAAACGGGCATATTTATACACAGATTAATGGGTAGGAAAATGTTATCGGTTGCACTAAATCTTAAACAATTAGGGGATATTTCTAACTGCAATGACTTATGGTATCCTATAATCCCATTGATCTGCTACTAGCTGAAGCCAAAAGATAACTAACATCTATTTATTTGTTTTTCTATTTGTTACCATTCGTAAAACTTCAAAAATTACCTAAATAACTGTTGATAGCTTGATCCTAACGTTAGGTAACAAAAATCCCAAAACGACAAAAAAAATTTTTGCCAAAGAAATATCTCAGTTAGAGCTAATCAGCTCAGTGCCCAGTCATTTAACGCAGCTCAATGAAGAAAAAAAAATCAGGATATATGAGGTTTGTATGAGAGTACTTTTTCGTATCAAGATCATTGTTGTGAGAAATACTTTTTACTGTGAAAAACTGTTAGATATTACGAAATTGTTTTCTAGAATGCTTTTTCAGATTGACTGAACCCGGTGTTCCCTAGAAATCTGATAAGGTTTACCAACAGTTGCCAGAAAAAGAGTAAGTAGTTAAGGAACAATATAGTTTTTTGGTGGGGACATTTGTAGAGATGGAGCAAATAATATAATCAGGAAAAGTATTTCTAGCAGCGAAATGAGATTAAGGGTTGCTTCGCAACCTCTTTATGTATGTAACGAGGTTTTTAAGAGAATAGTAATTGATTTTTCACATTGTAAGTGAAGCGTTAACATTTTTCTTTCTCTCGTTATCATGAAACTCGATAGACATAGGCAGAAAAATATAGTCTTTATGTTTGTGATGCAAAAACATCTTTCAACGACTAATTTTGTTATGAAAGTATGTGGATATTATGATGCAAATTTAATAAAATGAGCTTTGGGCACAAGTGTTTGCAGAATGTTATGACCAAAAATATATTCTTCCTTCATCCCTGCATTTACTAATGTTTATTTTAGATTTTTTTTCAGCAGAAATTCACTTTGAACAAGGCCTTTCATTAAGAACTTAAATGTATTTTGCATTGTACGTGAAGGTATTTTTTACACCGCAATGTAGGCAAAAATATTATGTGATTTTATGTATAACTAGTTTGTACCCGTCAAAACATGACAGCTGGATAGCAAATAATTGTACTAATACACAAATTATAGAGACCTAGAGACATTCCTCAGAATAAACAAATTAACGTGTTTATGAGGCCTTGTGTTTAATAAGTATCTAAAGCCAGATTAAAACGTGTCACTGAGCATGCGCAGAAATAAATTAATGGGTTTATGTGGCCTCGTGCCTAGTGGGAATCGAATCTAAAGCCACATTTAAACATGCCACTGAACATGCATAGAAAGCTATTTTTTTATTGTAAATTATCGTTAATTAACAGAAATCGCGGTTACAAACACGAAATTGGACACCTCTATACATTAAAATCTTTCGTTTAAGACCAAATTTAAGTAAACTGATGCAGTAGTTTTCTCTCACGGAGTGCCTAAAGTATCGACTTAGCAGCTTAAATATATAAATTGGGTAATATCATTCCTATTTTTACGATATTTTTAGTGTTTCTAAAGTTAATAATCTATAGTACATATAAAATCAGTTTTATCTGCCCATTTTGCGAGTTTATTAGTAGAAAGTATGTTTCTCTCAGTAGTAATCTTTAAGTCAAAAGGTTAGTATGAAAGTTCTCAAATTGGGCTAAATTTGTTGTTGTTTCCAATCCCCTTGGTATAGGAAAGCCTACACCAAGTCCAAAGACCTACTAGTTCCTCAAATCCTAGGTCCTTAAGGATAGTTAAGCAGCTTCACTTTAAGGCGAGGTACCACTAGGGCTGAAGTCTGACTTGACCTCCAAGAAGATCGGTCCCGTAATTTTGAACTGAGTCAAGTGACGAGACCGGAACACCTGACCCCTCACCTCCAGAGGTAAATTTGAGAACTTAGAGGACATTATAGCCACGCCCTATTTTACGTGCCCCGGCCACCATTAGTGTACACGGTGATGGATTTGCAGCGACCAGCATCGAACCAGGGACGTTCAGATCACTGGCCCGCTGCTCATGACAATTGGGCCACCGCGCCCCGGATCAACCCATTAACGCTCAGTGTCCTCATTTGATGATGCTACAAAAATATGCTATTCCGTGGATTAAATTAAAAAATATTCTTTAATTTACAAATTGGTCTGATAGATGACAGCACTATGCAATGTGAGATATGCAATTTCTTTGGCACAAAGTAAAAATGGGCGGGAATAATGCAGCATAATTTAAAGTTTTTAGGTAATCAAGTTGTGTATTTTTTATACTACTGTATGACACTGGATTTATGAGGTAAATTCTTTCAATTTGGTATAAATATAATCTAGATAGTCCATGCTATGCCATTAGCATGTTTTTTTAATATTTATTGTTATTAATATATCCGTGATAAACAGGAAAACTTATCCGTCATCATTTGAGGACGCTGGGCGTTTGCGTATAGTTCTGATTCAGTATTCAGATTTGTTTCTTACATTTTTTGTAGATAAACTATAAATAAACACTGAAACATGAGTAGAAATAAAACATTTAAAAGCTTAGAAAAGGCAACTGCTCATCTTTTTTCTGAAGAAATAGAAGCAGATATTATATCAATGCCTCCGGATGTAAATGATCTAACAGATGAAGAGCAATTCGATGATGGTGATAATGATTTGGGTACTCCAGTTGTATCAGATATTGTAGGTACATTAGAAATTATAATACCAGATGATAATGATAACTCTATTATTTCGGATAAAAAAAGGAAAACAATTCCCGTAAACGTAAAAGAGAGATATCAGTTGTATGGACGAATGAAACCCCGGCTTACAGATTTGGGACTTTGGAAAATTCTTCTAAGAGAAATTATGATATATTGACAGCAGAAACTAATAATATGAGTCCAGTTGAGCTGTTTGAAGAATTTTTTTACTGAAAGTGTTTATGATATGATCGTAGATGAAACTAATCGATATGCTCACGAAATGAAGAATAAATTGAATTTTAATGTGACTAAAGATGAAATAAAAGCATTTATAGGATTTCTGATATATTCGGGCTATCATACTTTACCCAGTGAACGGTACTACTGGGCAGAAGCAGTTGATTTAGGAGTAACAATAGTGAAGAATGCTATGACTAGAAATTTCTACTTAGAGCTCATGAGATTATTACATATCGAAGATAATAAATTACATGAGTATAACAAAAATGATAAATCATTTAAAATACGTCCCTTGTTAGAAATGCTTTCCAAGAATTTTCAGAAATGGGGCATTTTCCATGAAAGTTTGTCCGTTGATGAAATGATCGTCCGGTATTATGGTTATCATACACTGAACCAGTTTATAAAATCTAAACCTATGAGATTTGGGTATAAACTCTGGGCTCTGAGGGGCAACGATGGTTACTGTTACAACTTTACACTGTATTGTGGAAAAGAATCAAATACTTCTGAATCTGAGAACTTCCTTTAGGTACAAAAGTGGTGTTAAATTTACTATCAATTGTTGAAGATCCAAAGAGCCATCTTGTTTATTTTGACAACTTCTTTACCAGTCATGCGTTGCTAAAGAAAATGAAAGAAATTTAGTTCAGAGCTAGTGGAACAATACGAGAAAATCTTACAGAAAATGCCCAATAATGGATGATAAGAAAATGAGTAAAAAAGAAAGAGGGTTTTACGATAGTAAATTTGGCAAAAAAAATGAAATTCTTGTTGTTAAATGGAAGGACAATATTTGTGTTTCTTTAGCCTCTAATGTTTTACCATATTGCCGCTTTCTTCAGTACAAATATGGAGTGTAGAAAAAAAAAGAAAAGGTGAAAGTGAATCAGCCTCATGCTATAAGTTCTTATACTTCATTTATGGGGGGTGTCGACCTTCACGATTCGCTTCTTGAGAAACATTCTATAGCCATACGAGGAAAGAAATGGTACTTTTGCCTTATTACTAGGATGATAGATATGGCTATTGTAAATGGCTATGTCATTTATAAAAAGATACATGGTTCTAAGTTGATGTCAATGAGAGATTTTAGAGGGTATATTGCAGTAACCTATTTAAAAAAGGAAACTGATTCAAAAGCAATCCTAGGAAGACAAGTACAAAGGTAGATAACATCCAGATCCAATGTGGTTCCTGACATAAAATTCGACAAAATACAGCATGTTATTGGCAAAACGAAGAAACAAAGGCGTTGCCAATATGATAACTGTTCTTTAAAGCCAAGAACATATTGTATGAAATGCAATGCAACATTATGCATACGTTTTCGTCTTTTTCACAAAAAAAAATCAACCTTAAAAATGTTTAAAAAAAATGTTTTCTTACATCTATAAAATAAATTTTGATTTTTTTACATTATTTGGACTATTAGTTTGTTTATATATTAAAACTAAATAATTTTATGTAAAAAACTTTCATTTTTAAAAATTTTACATTTTTACATACAAACGCCCAGCGTCATCAAATGAGGACGGCTTAAAAAATATGATTGCAGTTAAAATTTTTCAAAATGGTTTTGAAATACTTTTAATTTATGCATTTCTACCCTTATCTATCAATTTCAAGGGAAAATTTCAAAATTTGTTAATTTGGACGTTAATGGGCTAAACTTAAACTAATAATAATTTATTGCATTGGAGAGTTATTTAATGACTAAAATCAATATGATATATCGATTTAATGCTGAAAAATGTTTATATAAGCAGATGCAAACTGTTTTTCAAACTCTCGGCATAAAATTAAGGTATAAGTAATTGTTATTTGGTAAGAAAAAAATGACTGTGCATATGTATGGTGTATATGGTTATTCACCTTACACATATTTGTTGAAAATTGTCTAAATGCATTGTTCTCAATTTCACTCGATATTATTTTTTTACTTCAAACTGTACAGTAAAATTCGTATATAACATTTATAATTTACAGTGTAACCCACAGAGTAGCGATCCAAGAAAATTAAACATTGGATAAATAATTGCACATTGAACACGAACAAAGAAAAACTGTCATTCATAGATTAATTTTTTTTCGTTTGAGTTATGATAGTTTGAGTATGTAATTGAATAAGACTAAACTAACGAAACATTTAATTAGTAAGTACTTGTGTTCTTAAGAAGATGAATGGTTGAATTTTCAGAAACATAATAACTTAAGAAACCTGCACACTTTGTAAATATCATTTATAATTAAAGTAATAATTCGCTTCTTTGCATTTAAACATGATCTCTCATCTATGAAAATTCGTTTGAATTTTGCTTCGATTTTAGATTGAAGCCAAGGGACGCTTTTGATAGTGTTTGACATAGTATATTATTCATGATAAAAAGTTTTTTAGCTCCACAAAGAAGGCTTGAACACTTGCAGGTCTATTCTGTAAAGTTTCAAAAATAATTTTAGATTAAGAACAAGGCAGAACTGTCTAGCTGAACATCTCTCCAAAATAGGGATTGATTGTGAGTTCCAGCGTTTTCACCTTATGTGAGAATGAAAATATGCATAAAGCTCACCTACTTGTTTGCTCGGAACTAGATTTTTAACTTACGGCCGAATGGTGATTTGTGTACTCTATTGTGGCCTCTATTGGAGGACCAGAGAACTTATGACCAGGTCTGATGGTCTTCAATTATTGTGCTTCTGGCTTTTTAACTTGTTATTCTAGAACTTTAATGTTTTTAACTGGTGTTAAGGTCATTTGACATGGGCTTTTCATATCTTATGGTTTCCTTTTTGTTGTCCTATACTTTTATATTTTTGGAATGTTGGGTGAGTGGCCAGACATGTATGGCCTGAGTTTCAGTCGGCTATATGTAACAACAACAACAGTTTCAAAAATGGATATGGGTGAATAGATAGGGGTGAAGGTTGGAAAAAACAGGAGTCAAGGCTGATGATATAAAAGTTTTTGTTTAAGTCTAAAAATTTTTCAAACTTTTTTTTTCAGGGGGGAGGACATCTTGAAGGTTGCGAATACATTGGTTACATAAAAGTATGAGTCAGTGCATGTATATATATATATATATATATATATATATATATATATATATATATATATATATATATATATATGTATATATATATATATATATATATATATATATATATATATATATATATATATATATATATATATATATATATATATGCGAAGCTTTCGGGTTCATAAGAACATTTATAGAAAAAAATGTAAAATATTGCCCTATTCAGAAACTTAGAAAAAGTATGTAAGGTTTACATAAGATTCGATTCACAATAATCGAACTTTTAGGTGAATAAATGTAAAGAAGCCGCTAAAGATATGCTAATTGCGGCATACGCGGTTGGTATAAATACCAAGCAGCTAGATTAAAGAGAGAAGCGAAAGGAAGTGTAAACGAAGTGAGAGGAAGTGAAAGGAGGAGTAGAGCTGACGTAACGAAGCATCGAGAAGGAAGTAAATAATGAGTCGAGAACCTGGTTTGATTATAGTTGAGTTATGCGAATTGCCGTTTGAGGCGTTTAGCTAGGTTGCTTCAAACCTACACGAGTTCTTGTTAGAATAAGGTTAAGTTGTGGTCGGAGTCCAAAGTCTTCTGAGCAGCAGCGCTGGTTTGACTTTCAAGTATTGTGAGTATTTCAAACTGTATTTCTTTGCAACGTGTCTATACTGAAATAATAGGCCTTGCAAAAATGTTTATCTAGCTCGTACTCGTAGTACGCAGCATTTATGTTGAAAGGCAAGCTTATGTGTCAAGTTTAAATAAACATTTTCATTAATTTAGAACTGTGTTTGAATCTCATTCATTAGAGCGCCACTTCAAATTATATACACCCAAGACAGGGTAGAAGTGCAGATTCTCTATAAGTAGTTAAATACCACCTTTGCAGATTGTCTAAGTAATCTAATCTTACGTGAGTCAAAAAAATTTTATAATTTCCTTTAGATATCTACGAAAACCTGTTTCGTCAGAGTTAACATAAATGGCTGAATATCAATGTTGACATCACATTTAATTGTATACAACATTTCACGAAAATTACAAAAGTGAGGTCATAGATTTTTTTTTCTATGTTCTGACAAAATTTAGAACATGTATCAATTATATTAAAACTATAATAATTCTAAACTTTCTCTCAAAACTCCTTCTAAAATTGCTTCCTGACATGCACATTAAAATAACAAAAGTTCGACAGCGTTTTATGACTGTTTTGAATAATTCGTTACGAAATACCGCCGTAAATCAATAAGCTGAACTCATCATCAATCATAAACTTAAATTGAAAGATAGGAAATAGGCTGACAAGATGTTCGTAATTTGGAATTTGTTAGGGTCGGTAAATACATACGTTACAAAAGAATTTGTTAAATAGGAAATCAAAAGCAAAAAAAATTGGTAAATGAGCTTGTGGTTTAAACTAAATTTGCATCTGTATTCATAATACTGATATGTTTCTGCTACGCAAACGTAATTCTTGCAATAATTCAATGTGAAATGGGACACAGTGAGGTTTAGAGTTTACAGTTGTATAAATAATGAATGGAGTTTACCAGTGTAAACTCAACAACAGAGTTTAATTTCGTACAATACCGTTTACATGTGAATGCTCTATATTTAAACTATTAAGTATTTGTGGGGATTTTTTTTTCTTTTACTTACTATCAATGCCGAAATATTCCATTTTAGAACCTAGTGTTCAAAAGCATGAGATACGGTAAATTTTACATTTTGTTAAACTACAAAGTCGAGGAGGGAATAATTCAACAAAATTCTTTTCATACTAAAAAATGGATGCATAAGCATCCTACCATATACTAAAAGAATTAAATTTCAGTTCAGTGTTATAATATAAAATGAATACCTTCTGATTGACAAAATAATACGAGTAACTATCTCATCATATATCAAATTAGATTTGTTTGTTTTATTTTGATTATATCTATGGTGCCCGGTATAAAGGGATTAAGTCAAAAGTAGTGATTTAAATATGCCAAGGTATTGGCTTTTATACCAATCGCAGAACAATAATTTCGACTTGAGTCTTTTGCACAAAGAAATGTACTTATGTGTAGAAAATTGATATCCTTAAGCGTTTTATACAAGTCAAAAGATATATTTTTTCTATCAATACTAACAAGTAGCTAAAAATAACATTCTTTGACTTAGGCTATTATACCGAGCACAAAAGATATGTTTTCTTATCGTTTTAATTTTAATAAAATATTTTATTGAATATTGCATTTTTTAAATATGACTTTGAATGAATAACCAACATGGTTATTGTTAGTTACCTATTTGCTCGTAACGTCAATAAATTGATGTCATTTTTAATATTTTCTTTGTATTTTTTCTATGACAATAGATTATTATGTTAGTATTTTAGCTAGACCTCTGTTTCACCTTTTCTTCAGCTATTGGCGACAGCAGTGAATTTTGTGCATATGGCATAAAACAATCAAAACATTAGGTAGGGCCATGGCATGTTAATAATGTCTCTATTTTTTCCTTGTATTTTTTCATTGGCAATCAATTGTAAAGTTAGTATTTCAGCTAGACCTTCATTTACGTTTTTCTTGAGCAGTTGGCGTCAGGAGTGAATCTTTGTGCATATAACATAAAGAAATCATCACTGTAGGTAGGACAATCGCATGTTAATAATGTCTGTAGCTTTAATGGCTTATGTGTAGCAGGAATGACATATATGAAAAAAATTTATCCGTAGTACCATGACTTGAAATGAAGAAGTTGCAATAATATTAAGGATTGGAATTTAAAATATAATTTATAAATCCATTCACAAAAAACACTTTTATTTACAGTTTATGCATATTTACACGAAACGCGTCCCTTCCTAATCTGTTTATAAAATTTTTAGAAGTAGAAATCTGATTCATTTGAAATCTTACATATATTCTTCTCTAATCTGTTCAATATTTTATTTAAGTCTGGTAATTCCTGCAAAAATATTTATTTAAAGGGTTTCAAATTTGCAAGTAGAGATTTTGTTTTCAATTCATTTTGTAAAAAAGCATATCTGTTATAAAAATGTTCAACTCTTGCTTTAAAATGAAAAGAATTAAAGATATAAAGTGCCCAATATTTTTTTCTGTAAATTAATATAAGATAGAAATAAATAATTGCAAGATAAAAATAGCTTTTTATAAACCATGTTTTTAAATTTTTTGTTGAATCATATAAACTTGACAATTCTATGTATTAATAAATACTTTTCAATTTTTTTTGATGAATTATCCCATCGACTTGAAAGAACATGAAGTTAATTGGAAATTAACTTGCGTTTAACTTTTCGTTCCCGTCCGGGCTGATAGATGTCTACACCAGTCTACAAAACAAAATTAACTGAAAATTAATTCAAATCTGCTTAAATATGGCTAAAAGTATTAAAATAATGCATTGTCATCGTGTTCTGATCTATTCTAAAAGTTTCAAATGTCTAGCTAGTCGGAAGGTTAGTTAAAAATCGATTGCAAGATTTCTACTGGACAAACAGACACACAAACAAGAAAGCGAGTTAATAAAAACATGGTAAAAAAAGGGACACAATTCATTAAATATTTATTGAAATGATTTTTTTTCATTCCCGGAATGAGTATTGTTCGTGAATATAATTTACGTTTAAGATATGAATATGAATTTTATTTCTAGTGAATTGGATATTTTGAAAATAAAAAAAAATAAAAAAAATGCGTTTTAAAAATAATCAGGTTTTTTTTTTATTTGAGGAACTTTTAAGCAATTTTATGGCATCGTTAGCAATCCATTTTATAATCAAACCGAAAATATTTTTGTAAAATCGATTAGCAACTTACCAAAAGGCTTTTTCATATTTTTAATTTCAAATTCAAATATTTGTCTTTTAAGGATTTCCGAAAATTTTATGATTTGGGTTTTATAATTTAAGATATTAAAAAAAGGAAATTAAAATACATTTCAATAGTTTTTTTATGTTCACGTTCTCATATCAGTATTTTTCATGGTGTTTTCAATTTTCTTCTGCTCTATTTTTATATACGTTTTTAATTTTGGCTCCTCCGAATTCAAAGAAAAACAAATGCACACCATTTTTACGTTGAATTATGAATCGCTCAGGTAGTACATAAACACATTTCCGGTACTTTAAAATATATATATATGTACTAGCAAAATACAAACCACATTTGCATAATGATCTCAAAAAGCGCAACCTCTGTGTGCAATTTATGCAAGCTTTTTTTAAGGAAACAAATTTCGGGGGAACAAATTTCTTTCCTTAAATATAGTTTTTTTTACCAAAATTTCTCCTGCACGTTATTTATTTTTAAACATATTCAAAGAAAGGTAGAATAAATTTTGAATAAAGTTTACCATGTTTTTATCTTCAACCCCCAAATAGAAAATTTAAATGTATTTTGACTTTTCTCCTTTTAAAATTTACAATTGAATGATTATGAGAAATACTGACCAATTTGACTTATTACCAAATATTTTATTCAATACTTATTCGAACCTAATTTTATGAAATTATAGCCAAATTTTCTCCATTGTATACTATTAAGTATTTAGGCAATTACCATTAATAATTACCTTTTTTTGTATTTAATGTTTAAAATTCTTTTCTATTTTATGAATATGACACGTACATCATTCTTTGGTATTTTATTCAATACTTATTTGAACCTTCTTTTATAAAGTTATAACCAATTTTTGTCCAACGTATACTATTACATAGTTAGGCAATTGCCATTAATAATTGCTCTTTGTATTTAACATTTTAACTTCTTTTCTATGTCATAAAGATGAGACGTACATCATTCTTTGGTTGTTGTTGTTTCTAATGCCCCCTGGCGGAAAGTTTCAGACCAGGTCTATATAGGCTTCGTGCTGCAGTGCGTGGCTGTGCCTTATCACAATGGTTGGAGTTGGTTTAGCTAGTGGTCACCTCAATTCTGACCGAGCAAACCCAGGGGTGACATCCGGGGATTCGTACCACCTCCCACCCTATTTGACCTTATAGAGGGACGTTCCAGTCTGCGGATTTAACATACGCATGTCCAACCTAGACACGAAGGTGTTTAATGGCACGCATCATGATTCGATCCAAGAACCTTCAGCATCGAAATCCAGAGCGCTATATCAAGGCTACCTCGATCCCACATCATTCTTTTCATGAGAGTTGATGTCAGATAAATGTTCAAGACGTGTTTGTTCAACAGTGTTACGAATTTTGTAAATTAATGTATGATTTTAGCTTAAATTACCGTTAAAATAGTCATTCTGTTTTTAAAATAATGCATTATTATTGTTTGTTCCATGTAAATAGTCGTATTAGCTAAATTTCTGCTGTACCATGCATTTAACATAATCTCGCCAAATTGGCGAGATAGTGGCTTGTTGGCAATATTTTTTGGAGATTAATGTTTTGGCGCCAAGTTTGGCGAGACATCGCCAAATTTGGCAACTTGGCGTCCAACTTAGCGACTTTTCAAAGACTGGAATTTTCTGGAATATTGTGGAAATTCCTAGACTGTCGAGAAGCTATAAATACAGCCTAGATAGGAGTTCAGATTGGAGTTCTTGTGCTTCGAGCTTGTCAAAAGCGCCGCTGTTAGCTGTGAGATTTTCTTCGGAGGAAGATCCATATTAAGATTATGTTAAAAACACTGTAGTCATTTTCTGGAGATCTGTAAGCTGTAGTATTTCGACTTCCTATAAATAAAGTTTTGTTTGTATTCTGTCTTATTCAGAGTCCATTCAATCGCCGAACCCGAGCAGGGAATTCGTGACAAATAGTAACTCTTTACGAATAATTCTTATATACTGTGCGAATTAAACTAATTTAGAGTCGGACTATTTTTTGAATCTGGCAGGCACATAGTATATACTTGTACTTTTGTATTGAAGAGATTGTGATTTCTGTCAACATATGTATCTAATAAAAATTACAAGAAATTTAACACATGAGCGTTAAGTAGTAGAAATATGTGCTGTGCGCTGGCAACTATTCAGCATATGGAACATATGATAATCGTTATAGAAATTGCAGTTAAAAAAGAAAAATTTTGCTGACTCTCTCATCGAAAGCATTCATTGTTTTAATTCTTCAAATTTTTGTATTAACATTATCGTGATTACTTCATTTTGATACATGCATTGCATGTGCAAGACTTTATACTCATTTAACTCCCCAATTTCTGTTGAAATTCGGTAAAATCATATTTTGCAGACTTAATCATACAACATGCAATCAAATACTCATTGAAGCACGAAGTACTTTTCAGTTATATCTCAATGCATCTTTAAGGATATTTAGCTTTGTCTAATAAATTACAGTTAAATTATGTTTCTACGATGAAACAGTTGACGATTATACGTAAATTTCTTTTTACTATGCGAATCTAGTTTTGTTTTTATTTTTACATTTCTGTTCAGTCTATTTGTGGCAGAACCTTCTATTGTGTTACTTTTCCTATATCGACTTCTTCATGTCATATTACAAATATTTGGTTAACTTTTCATAAATTTTTTACAATCAATTGATGTATATATATATATACAGTGATACCTCCGAAAAGCGGACAGTCACGGGACCAAAAGTTTTGTCCATTATTAGGAGGTGTCCGCTATTGGGGAGGACAACCTTTTTATAAAAAAGTTTTTGCTGTTCTGTTTGACATTTCAAACACGCAGAATTTTTCCTCAATGGATAAATCGTCGTCGATCTTGACTTCCTCTTCAACGCTGACATTTGAAGTTAAATTGGCTACTAGATCCGCAAGTTCTTTTTTTGCTTTTTTCGGTAGTACTGTTTTTTTTCGGTAGTATGTTCACTTGTACTCAAAACTCTCGTCTTCTTAAAACATTTTTAGAACGCATCCAGGTTCCATCTTTTTAAGGGCTGACGTAGTCCAGGAAATTGCATCCAAAAGAGATACCGATTTTGCTAACTCTTCGCTGGATCTGCAGGGGATAATCTGTGTCAGAAGCAGATTTCGGTATCGTACTGTAAAGATGCGGATAATTCCCTGAAAGTGGCTGTAGCATTGTCCATGAACAGAATGATTTTTCTCTTTTTTTTATTTTGTTGACTAATTCCACCAACCAATCGTTCATTATCTCAGTGGTTATCCACGCTTTCTTATTTGACTTCCACGAAACACTAAAATTTCGCACATTAATGTTCTTGAAACATCTAGGCTTCTTAGCTTTTCCAATAACAATTGGAGTTTCGAAGTCTCCCAGCATGTTGCAACGCAGCAAAAGAGTGAGCCGCTCTTTTGAAATTTTCAAGCCACTACATTTTTCACTCTTAAAACATAAGGTCTTGTCCGGAAGGACGCTGCAAAAGAGGCCAGACTCCTCGGCATTGAAAATGTCTCTGTCATCATATCCTTTGCATAGATTTAAGCTTTCCAATCCAATCTGTTACTTCATTTGTATTTACAGATTTTTCTTCACCACAAATCTGTTTAAAAAATATGTTGTGACGTGTCCGGAATTTTTCCATCCATCCATTTAAGGCGTTAAAAGTTTCTAATTTTGAAATGTTTGCCAAAATAATTGAAAGTTTTTCAAAAATT
Source organism: Dolomedes plantarius (assembly GCA_907164885.2). Classification (NCBI taxonomy): domain Eukaryota; kingdom Metazoa; phylum Arthropoda; class Arachnida; order Araneae; family Dolomedidae; genus Dolomedes; species Dolomedes plantarius. The sequence goes on along the minus strand of OU015500.1, from coordinate 77,415,373 downwards.
TCTGTCCGCTATTCGAAGTGTCCTCTATTCAGAGGGAATAATATGGATTGTCCTATATAAAAGGACTGGGACTCGTAAAAATGTCCGTTAAATAGAGGTGTCCGCTATTCGGGAGTGTCCGTTAAGGGAGGTACCACTGTATATATATATATATATATATATATATATATATGAAGGCCATATTTGAAAAGTGGGCCAACTCCACTTTTAAAAAAAATGGAGTTGCCTCACTTTCATGTTCTTACAAGTCATTTCTACCTTATTTTAAAACTGGTACACCTTCAGCTTATTTCTGCTGCCAACAGGGTGCACCACAAATCAAACTTCAGCAGACATTTTTTAACAGTCATTAGACTTCAAGGCAATATCTCAAAATTAACAAAAATGGAGTTGGGCAATTCAAGTAATACCTTCATATGTGAATTTTTGTTCAATAACCTCCATTAAAAGGTCTTTACTATATCATGTTCCTTAACCCATTAATGCCGATTGGTACGAAAACATACCAGCTTAAGAATATTTTTTTTCTCTGCACTAAATGTGCCTAGTTGTCCAATATTGTTCATGTGCTTCAAGAATAGTTCACTGATAGCGGGAAAAATAGATTTTCCGCCATTTGCTCTCAAGTTCTTGTTGTTATTTTACGTTATGCTCAGGTGAAAGCGTCGTGAAACAAGATCCCTCTGACATCACATAGAAAATAGTAAGTTTAGAGTTTTGGATTTATCTGAAAATAATATATTGACTATTAATCACTGTTTTTAAAAGTGTATTTCATAAATTCATGCCACTCGAAAGTCATGTTTTGCTTTGTATTATAAAATATAAAAACTTATATATCGTTGGTACGAAACCGTACCAACCGGCTAATGTATAGTCAAGTTTGAATTAAAATCGGAAATCTTTCACGTTTGAATTAGAATTTTTTTAAATAATATTTTAACTTCTAAATTATTGTTATAAAAGTGTATTTTATAAATTGTTGCCATTTGAAAGTCAGGCTTTTATGCTGTTGGTATAAAATTTTGAGTGTAGATGAGTCTATAATTCCATATTTCGGGCACCACGGACTAAAACAATTCATAAGTGGTAAGCCAATACGTTTTGGCTTCAAACTTTGGACTATGTGTTCTTCTAATGGTCTTTTATTGCATGATGAACCTTATTGTGGAGCATCTACAAAATTATCTAAATCTGATTTAGGCCAAGGTGCCGATGTTGTTCTTGGGTTACTAGACAAATGCGAGATCCCACCTGGGCCACATGTTGTCATGGAAAACTTATTTACTAGCATTCCCTTGCTTAAAGAGCTATCGAAAAGAGGCATAGCAGGAACCGGGACATTGTGAGAAAACAGGCTGAAAAATGCTCCTTTATCATCCAAAGAAATCTTGAAAAAGTCGGCAAGGGGGACATATGAATACATATGTCATGAAGATATCAGTATCGTCAAATGGAATGAGAATAAAGTTGTTACTGTTGCAAGCAACAAAGTTTCTACAAAATGTATTGCATCTGCTACTCGATGGAGTGTCGCAGAAAATAAGAAAATGAATGTTTCCATGCCACAACAGCTAAAAATTTATAATAAGCATATGGGTGGTGTCGACCTTGTTGATCAAGCTGTGGCAAATTATCGCGTAAGAATTAGTTCTAAAAAGTGGTGGTGACCATTGTTTTCTTTGTACTTAGTGCCAGTGTTATAAATGGAAGGAAATTGTATAAAATGAAAAATGATATTGATGAAATCCCACTTCTTGAGTTCGTACGACAATGCGCATAGGAACTGTTAGGCACTTATGGAACATTGCCTAGAGGGCCAGGTAAGCCAATTTAATTTAGGTATAAAGCGCCCTCACAAATAAGATTTGACAAGAATAGTCACTGGTGAATCAGATCAGATCAAGAGCATGCCCGTTGCAAGAACTGTTCCGGTAGAAGCAGCTACAAGTGCGAAAAGTGCAATATGCCACTGCATCCTCAGTGCTATAAAAACTATCATGTTTGCACACAATAGACATTTATTGTTTTATTCTGTCAGAAAATCATCTAACGTGCTTTTCATTTAATTGTGGTATTCCCCATTTTGTTATTATTTTCATTAATAAATAAATTTAATATTAGCTTTTATTCTCGATATGTACTACACACGAACGCCAATTGGTACGAAAACGTACCAGTAAAAAAAACATAGTTAAAGTGCAACTAAAAATATAATTTTAGTATAATACACATTAATAGACTTAAAACATACAAATATGAGAGAAATAGCAAAAATGGTTAAAGAAAACGAAGTCGGCATTAATGGGTTAATAAACCACCTATTTTACTGGACATTGAGGTTCATATCCGTTCAGAAGTTGGGATAGGCAATTTTGTATTGTTTTACGCTAGGGTGTTATTTTAAGTGATGTAAAGTTGTATATACTGGTTTTGTTAAGAGAAAGTTTTTCATACAAAGGAGCAAATACATTGGGATATTGAAATTCTTCAATATCCCAATTATGCCTATATGTATCTGGGTATAACGTTTTCGTGAAATATTTAAATTTCACAAATCTGTAGTTAGTGACATCTTTTAAAAGACAACATTTTTTCGCATTTTCCTTTCTTTCGTTATTTATTACAAGCGACTTTTGTTGTCAATATCAATACTTTTGTAGAAATTATATTATGTATAAACTTTTAAAACACATAACAATTTCAAACACTCAGTTACTTATTTCATTTCCTAAAACTGCTTCCAAAATCGCAGGTTTAAAATTTATGGTTTAACAACGATTATTAATGTTTTAAATTATTCTTTACGAAAAACAGCCGTAAGTCGATAATGTAAACCCATCATTAATCATTGATTCAAATTGAAAGACTGTTAACAGGGTTTCTTCTTTTTTTGTAATTTGGACTTTGTTGTGATGGGTATATAATTAATACTCATAGACATTTGAATTGAAATTAATTATCTGAACAGGAAATGTCATGGGATATGGAATTATATAAAAATTCAACATACAATAATTCGACATTTCCATTTTAGATCTGCCACTGGTAGAAAGTAAAATTTTCCTCATAATTCCGTGTGATATAGAGTATTATGATAGTTAAGCATTGTCAGCATACGAATTTCATTGAAACTAGTAAACTAACAATCATTTAACAATTCTCACAACATAATAAGCAACAAGGCAGGTTTTGCAATTATTATTAGTTTCGAATTGTGAAAACTAATCATTCCTATATACCGGGTGATCCAAAAGTCAGGACGAACTTTAAAAATGAATAATTCGAAAACGAATAAAGATAAAAAGATGCGGTTTGCACCAAACAGATGGAAAAGAAGCCGGGTTTTGTGTGGCAATGAAAAAAAATAGTTCTGTTGGCGACCAACAGATGGCGCTATAGTTTTTTATTTTACCAAAATTTGATTTACAAATGAAAAAATGTTTACAAGTTACAAGTCAGCTTAATTATAGTTAATTACAGTAAATGTTCAATGTGTTGTCCATTATTCAGAAGTACCGCTGTGAGACTAGTCACCACACCGTTCACAGCATTGAGTAGCATTTCTTGCGTTATGGCAGACACATTTTGGCGGATGGCATCTTTCAGTGCTGCTAGTGATGTCGGTTGGTCGCGGTACACTTTTGACTTCAAGAATCCCCACAGCCAAAAGTAACAGGGTGTCAGATTGGGAGATCTTGCAGGCCATGCGTGATTAAAGCATTGACTGATAATGCGATCCTCTCCAAATGTTGAGTGTAGCAGGCGTTGCACAGGCAGAGCAATATGAGGTGGTGCTCCATCTTGCATAAAGGGGACTGTTTGGAGTGCCTGTCGCGCTTCCAGTTCAGGATTAATGTTGTTCTGTAACAGTGCTGCATATCGCTGACCAGTGACAGAAACTGTTTTGAAACCCTTCTTTGTGACTTCCTCGAAAAAATGGACCAATTATGAAATAATCAGTGAAGCCACACCAGACTGTCACTTTAGGCTGTGGCAAGGGTACCTCAACAAATGCATGCGGATTTTCTGTGTTCCTCACTCGACAATTGTCGGTGTTAACAGCGCCAGAGAGTGTGAAATGCGCTTCATCTGTCCAAAGCACAGTGTGAAGCCAGTCGTGCTGCTCTTCTATCTTATTGAATACCAAATTCGCAAAATCTTGGCGAGAGTTGAAGTCAAGAGGTTTCAGTTCTTGGTTATGTTGCAACTTGTAGGGATACCGTTTCAGGGATATTCGCAGTGCTCTCCAGACACTTACGTACGACACTCCTGTCTATCTCGAAACTTCTCGAGCACTGCACTCCCTATGTGCAGAAACCGCCGACATGGATTGCACCGTCTGCTCCACAGTCATGAGGGGCGTCCACTTCTTGGACGTGACGCCAAAGAACCTGTAGCTTCAAATTTCTTCATCCTTTTTTTGTTTTTTGTTCAATGCAGAAGACTTTATTGGTCCTTTGCTATCTCGCATACCCTTCATGTAGCGATATGCTCGCAATATCGCAATGGCACTTTCCGAATTCTTATAATACAGTTTAACTAAGAGGACTTTCTCCACTATGGACAGCATTTCGATGCATATAAGCTTCGACTACCATTACCTGCTGCAGCTGCTCCTTTTTATATTGTTTGTTACTTTGCATAATCCTATATCAGAAATGCGACAGAGCCATCTGTTGGTCGCCAACAGAACTATTTTTTTTTTCGTTGGCACACAAAACCCGGCTTCTTTTCCATCCGTTTGGTGCAAACCGCATCTTTTTCTCTTTATTCGTTTTCGAATTATTCAGTTTTAAAGTTCGTCCTGACTTTTAGATCACCCGGTATAATACCATACTTATTAAATTCATAAAATATGTGTATATGAAAATGCCTTTGAGGTCTATATTGAGTTTCCTAGGACGATGCGTTGCAAGGGCACAAGCATTTTTTTGTTGTTGTTGTATTTCATTTAAACTACTGATTATTAATATAGAAGACATAGCACAAAATCTAGTTAAGTCCAGAATTAGAAAGAAACTTAAAATATTTACAGTTAACCTTTGTTCGGAAATTTGAAGATAAAATTAAGCTTTTTTCTTATGGGGAAGAGCAGAAAGCTTACACTGTGGGACAGGCCGTGCAATTTAGAAATCTGGGAGTGTTACTATTCCACAAAAAAACTGTGAAAGGAGTGAAACATTAACCAAAAAAAGAAAAGTGTATGCGTAGATGAAAAACTAGAATTATAGAAATGCCATATCTTATAAAAAAAGGCAAAATGTCCAGCCTATATATTCTTTTAGCTAAACATTTATTTTCTCGACATACTCAAGCTGATTTTGACTACAGGTAAATTAACGCATATGACCGAGAAAAATTAACCCTTGTAAGAGGAACAAAGGGTAGTAATATATTTTTCATTTCGAATTGCTTAACACTTCTACTACCAATTTTTTTTGTAACACTGAGTACCATTGGGGTCACCAGTGACCCCAATAGTATTTTTATTCTAATGCTTATAATTTATGACAAACATATTATTTAATATAAATTTATTGATTAACAGACACATTTTATACAGTTATGAATATACTGAACCTTTAAAAATTGTAATTAGGCGCAATTAGTTGAGGATATATTGAAATATACATCATGCACAATTTGGACATAAAGTGTTTGAATGTGGCTTACACACAAAAACTGAACATTTACTGCACTTATCACTAAACGTTCCGCTAACGTTCACAATCCGCTAAACGTTCACAATAAAAACATCTACCCCTTTGTTCCCTTTCACGCTCATACCTGCTTCAAGTGTCTTTCGAACAGGTACTCGCTTCTGCAGTTGCCTTTCAACTAAAGATTTGCCTAATTCCAAAAGAAACACTCTTCTCTTATAATTTGTTTTTTCTTCCCACTTTGGTTAAGTTGTAATCAAATAATTTAGCCATTCAATGCACTTATATCTAACATATTGTAAAAGATGACCATTGACCATCTTCTCGGCATTCGTTTTGTTGTATATGTTCGAACTAGTTGATCCATCGTATCAACTCCTGATTTTGTGTTATTATATTATTTAATCGTAGCTAGTTTACTGGCTGTGTATTCTTAATTTCGGGAGAAAAATACAATGTGCTCAAAATAGTTACAACTTTTCCTTTCTTTGGAGAATAGGATACAATTGTCGCTGACTTTTGAAATCCAAATATTGAAGAGTTGACCTGTCTTCCTTTCCATGTGACGAACTCTTGAGGTAATTCTGATCGATTTTTTCTTATCGTGCTCAAAAGTGTAAAATTTTTATTCTAGTTCTTTTGCTAGATTTAAGCTAATAAAAAAGTTGTCTGCTGTGATATTTCTTCCACTATTCTCCATTCATTTCACCATTTATACACAACTTATCTCTTTCCTAGACTCCTCTAACTTTCCTAGACTCCTTCTTAACTCCTGTAGGTACATTTTGTCCTTTTCCTGTGTACACCTGAATATTGAAAACATAAGAAGTTTCACTGTCACAAGCAGACCACAGATTTGTTCCATATTTTCCAGGTTTTAACGGGATGTACTGTCTAAATGGGCATTTACTCTTAAGGTTAACAATTGTTCATCGAAGGTGATATTCTTATGAGGAATGTAGGCATCTTGTAATATGACTGTCCAAAGCTCAAATATATTTCTGATTGGTGACAGCTTATCGTCAGATCGATTTTTGCGCCTATTCTCAGCATCATCAAATCGAATGCAACGGATATTTCTGTAAATCTATTTATAGCCATAGATTTATTGAAAATTGGGCAACCATCATGTTCATTCCACAGGTTCGTTATTGCTTCATTACGTGCTTCATGCACTCCGGCAAGTATAAGCAGTCCAAAAAAGCACAAGATTTCTTCTTGATATGTGTTCAACTATCCCCATATACTATTTTTACTCCTTTATTTGTCCACTTCAGAATTTCATCGATATTTGCCTTTATGAAGAGTTCAAAAGTAGATTGTATAGTGTTCTACATTTTTCACTGTGTAACGTGTAGGCCTTGATGGAGTTTTCATCACATTCGGATTCGGCTGTCTACCTTGTGTGTCATTTTGTGGATTTTCATACCATATTTCATTTTTATTTCTTGACCTATAAATAAAAATCTTTTTTTATCTAAGATTTCTTAGTCAGTTGGGATACAGAAAATTGTAAGAAATATATTTTCTACGAAGTTCTCAACAATGCGGTAAAGAATATAGATATTTTAAATTTTAGATACTTGCTATATATATTTAGATAAATTTTATTTGAAATATTTTACTAGAATTATATAATTATACAAAAGAAGTTTTTTTTTTACTTACACAAAGATATTCATTTCAGCAACATCAGGTTCTTTCGTATTTGAAGATTAGTCATCTGAGAGATCATTGTCATCGTCAATATATTCTACAAAATCGACCGCTCCATCATCATCTGAAACTTCGTGGTTGTCTAATTCATCAGCTGATAATTCAGAATCTTTTCTTCATTCATAATTCTCGAAATTTGTTCTTCAGTTAGATATTTCTGTTTCATGCGTGCCATTTTGAAACGTTCTATATTGATTTAAATTGTTTTTACCTAATTACTGCTGCTATCTATAGACAGAACCAGAAATCTTTTATAAATATCCCTCGATTATAATATTCTTCTAAATAAATTTGGTTGTTTTTGAAATTCATACACATGTGACCCCAATGGTACTCAGTTTAAAAATTGGAAAAAATAATTAAAATTTATGAGCATAATGAAATGTTTATGTATGTATGGGATGTTAAGGTCTAAATGAGAAAAGTCAATTTTTTTTCAGAATTTTAGAAATCATACAGCTGTTTGGCAAAGACACAATGGGGTGACTGGTGACCCCATGGTATTAGAAGGGTTAAGTACCTTGCATTTCCAGTTACTTGAATTTTATTTTCGATAGCTTGCTTACTTTATAATTTCAAACCTTCTTCTTTTGATTTTTCTTGAAAAAAGTGTACTTTTTTTAGCTCAATTATTCCTTAACATCAATTTTTCGGAAATCATAGCAGCTGGTTTCCAGTACAGCCAATTAAATATATTTAACTATCTTGGGTTAAGGAGAGGCTTAGAATGTTTGAAACTTACCAGTCATTGAAATGAAGACTGACCTGTAAGCTTCGATGTCTTCTTAAATTCTCAAAGGCGTACACTACAAACACAGACAATATCGTTTGCTGAAGTTTGAAAGGTTTATTTACTTGTACAGAGTATTCGAGTAACCACGTAATTTTTTAGTGATAAATTGGTAAATTTAGTGAAGTAAAGGGACACTATGGGCATGTTGACAATGTTTCTTAAAGAATATATTCTTAAGTGCTATAGAATCTCGAAACCGAATTCGTCAACCAGTTTGTTATTTCATCAATGCGCGATGGGTATACCGGCTGTATTCAATAACAAGTGAATATTTATCTAACATAATCTTCAGTTTTTAGATAAACTTTAGGTTAAAATTAATTTAGGAGATGCAGTTTTCTGGCATTTCCAATAGAAAGGAATATATATATATATATATATATATATATATCTATATATATATATATATATATATATATATATATATATATATATATATATATATATATATATTATATATATAATGTATATATATACATTATATATATAATATATATATATATAATGTATATATATATATATATATATATATATATATATATATATATATATATATATATATATATATATATATATACAGAGGCTGTTCGCACATTTTTTAGACGATTTTGGTAAGCGGTAATTGTAGAAGTGAAAATAGTGTAATTCCCCACGGTGTGTGGACAATAAAGAATGTACCATAAAGGATGCAGAGGCAGGGGCAAATACAGGATTGTAAAACAATAAAAAAATAGAAGAATAGCTGTCGGTGTGGCCAGTGATAGCGATCTGAAGTTTATATTTTACAAGATGGATGGTCGTTATTTTATGGCCCACAGTAAAAACGTCAGAGGAGAAGAATCAAAGTTGTTTTACAAAATAAACGTATGTGGGGGGAGGTACTAAATAGCCTATGGACAGAGGCGGCAGAGGCGGTATAATAAAGGACCAATTAGGGATAGGAACCACTGAAGGAGAAACAGCCCACTGCCCAATGAAAGTGAGGGGCGTGCTAGAATGGCCCCCTGTAAACGGACAACAGCTTCGCTAAGGACGAGAGGAAGCAAAAAAAAAAAGGAGACGGTCTTCAGATTGGGTTCCTGAGAGTTAGATGTCGGAGGCTCTCGTCTGCCATATAGCCGTGGAGAAGTGCCAATATACTGCCAACGTTTTCATACACTGGAGATGATACTGGGTCCCGGTCGCCGATGCTACGATCATCGTTGCATACATCCGTGATAGTAAGTGCCTCCCCGTTAGATTCTAAAAATCATATTTGACTCTATAGTTTGCCTCTGCTTCTGGGTATTGTACGTCAAAATTATTAACATAAAACAGATTGTAATACTATAGTGCTGACATGTAAATTGAAATTTAGGTTGTCTAATAAACGTATGTGTAAGGTCAATGCGTTATATTCCTTGCGTATTCCAACCCTTGCATGCATCTATTGCTTCTAGGTGATTAACTCCTACATCTATGGTGCCGCGATCAGGATGCACGTGGTTGGAAGTATTTGTGGATATTACGGAAGAGACCTTAGTAATAATCAAGACTAAAATAATATGTTGTTAGTTTGCTAGAATAATTAAGTGTTTTTTTTTTTGTTTTTTGTAGAAGAGGAAACAAGTTGTTATTTTTTATTTTTTTTTACCAACTGTAGTGAAAATAGACTTAGAATATGAGTTGTGAGCAACATTATGATTACCATTTAGATTACATTTTAACACTATTATGATTATAACGAGTATGAAGAAGTAGTAAATTTGAGAGGTGATCTATTACGTTAATCGCCAAACTTAATAATGAAAATATTTATCATAATATTAAGAATAAGAACCGTAGGATATTAACGTATGATATTCAGAAGCAGAGACTTGTGTGCAATTTCTTTACCACTGTGAATTGTTTGAAATTCTGAAGTGATATTATATATATAATTATGAACTTTATTAGTTGACTGATGTTGAATACACACTAAAGTGATTTGTTTAACACTAATGCGAATAGAATGATATGACAATTGTTGGAAGTGTATGTATGATATGTTAATGATATTATATAGTTTGAGTAATAGGTTAGGCAATATTTAAGATATATTGCCAATCATTAGATTGATGCAGAATCAGCAAATTGATATTGATGCAATTAGAGCGCAATTAATACGTAAATTAGAAACAAAGGATAATACAATTATGGAGGGCAAAGATATATTAGTGCATTTGCCAGAATTTTCTGGGAATAAAAATGACAACATTGATTTTTTTTTTAGCCAATTTGATAAAATAGCAGACATAGGGAAGTTAAATGAAGAGCATAAATTGTTATTTTTAAAAGCAAAACTAAAGGACAGAGCATTACAATATGTAAGTAGTCACGAAGAGTTACAGGACGAAAATAATTATGAAAACTTTAAGAGAACGTTAAAAATAAAATTCACTCCGGAGCAAGATTTCATGAAATCACAAAATGCCTTAATGAAAATCTCGCAGAAACCCGAACAGTCCGTTAACGATTTTAAGGAGGAAATTGTCAGGACCGCGTACAACTATTTAAAAGTTGCGAAACTATCAGAGGATCAGGGAGCGGTTGGTCTGACGGAAAAAATTAAATTATCAAAATTTTTAGACGGATTAAGACCCGATATTCAATTGGAAGTTAAAAAAACGGCTCCTACCACATTTAACGAGGCTTACGAAAAGGCAAGAAACATAGAGAACGCGCTAGAGGATTCGGAAAACAGAGTTATGAATATAAATAATGATAGCACTTCAATGAAAATAATTGAATCACTATTAAATCAAAATAAAGAACTGATGGAACGATTAAACGCCACGACAGAGAAAATAAATAACTTAAGTTTAAAAGATGCAAAAGAGGGCCAAGGTGGTGACATAAAATGTGAATTATGTGGAAAAACCAACCACAGTACACTACAATGCTGGTTTAACCCTAGAAATATGACCATGAGTCAAAATCAAACACAGCCAGTAATTCAGGCAGAAAGTAATTTTCCGAATTCTACGAATACATATTGGGGGACTCCCCAGAGGCGAAATTTTAATGGAAATAATCAAATGCCACAAACGTACGTTAATTATAGGCAAAATTACAGTAATGTTGATAATAATCAAAGTAACCAAAGACAAGGAAATTATTATCCGCAACAGGGAGAAGCATATGCAGAGATAAATAGGAATTATGAGTATAATTATGATAGGATGGACAGGGGTGTGAGACATAATATGGGTATGAGAGGTAGGAGACAATATGCGAGGAGGTTAAACTAAAGAGGGAACCGCTGGTACGCTATGTAGACAGTAATAAAAGCCCACAGATACAGAGGTTCCCGAGGCAAAATGAGATTCAAGTGGGTAAGATAACCAAAAATGTGAAGATTAGTGAACAGGGGGAGAAAAACAAAACGGTATCGATGACACAAACGGATCAAATCGAAGAAAAAAAAAGGGGGAATAATCAATTGATAATTGCAAGTTGTACTTTCAAAGAAGTCTCAAATCTACCAGTACTAAAAATAGAGATACAAAATTTAATATGTGCGTCGTTGTTGGATTCTGGAGCGGCGGTCAACATCTTGAGCGAGGCATTATTTGAAAAAATTAAACAGAACGACGTTAAAATAAAATATTTGTCCAGAAACATTAAAATTACAACAATACAAAATACTGAGATACCATTTTCAAAAGTAATACAAATTAATTTCAAAATTGATAAAAGGTCATTCAAACAATCTTTTTTTGTTATGAATAATGTCAGTAAACATTACGAGATAATACTAGGGTATCCATTTCTAAAACAATACAATGCAGTGGTCGACTATGATAGCAATCAGGTAACATTCAAAGATGTATACACTGATGAAAATACGAAGTCTTTGAAAGGTTTAGCTATGAATCATGAGGAGGCAAATAGTAATTTTAATTGCTTCTTAATAAATAAAGTAACGTTGGAGCCCCATGAGACGAGATGCGTAATGCTTGAACCTAAGATGAAGTTACCAAACAATACAGATATTTTAATTACCTCAAATAAAAATAAATTAGGAGTACTAGTAGACAATGCGCTAGTTAGAGTGAACCACTCCAATCATATTTTAACTTATGTACATAATTCAACCGATAAAAAACTGACATTGAATAAGAAAATGAATTTAGCAATCGGTCATCAAGACTTTGTCATCAATAAGACGAACGGAGTATACACGCAAAAAGAATATAGAATTAATAATTTAACGTTAAATGAAATACATGAATTAAGAAAAAAGGAATTAAGTGAGAAAGATTTTGATCTGTCACATTTACAGAAGGAGGATAGAGAAAGAGTGATGAAATTATTATTAGAACATTACCGTTGTTTTTCAAAATCGTATGATACCCTGGGGAGCACAACGTTAGTATCTCCAGATTTTAAATTATCCCATGATTTAGCAATTCAATCAAAAGCTTATCCGTTACCCTACGCAATTAAACCTTATGCGAAATCAGAAATCGAAAAGCTTCTAAAGGCTGGGATAATAAAACATTCTACATCTAACTACAGTTTTCCGGTGATTTTTGTAAAAAAAAATTCTTCAAAGAAAACAGATGATCCGGGTAACATTAAATACAGAATGGCGTGTGACTATAGGCTTTTGAATGACATAACGGTAGGTTTTCCATACCATTTACCGGATATTAGAGAAATTTTAAATAATATAGGCGGGTACAAACTATACTGCACTTTAGATTTACATGCGGCATTTCAACAAATTATTTTAAAACCTGAGGACAAACATAAATTGGCATTTATCACAGAATTTGGGAAATTTGAGCCAAACAGGCTTCCATTTGGTGCTAAAAATAGCTCAGCATATTTTGCTCAATTAGTGGACAAGTGCCTCAGTGATTTAAAAGAACATGATATACATTATTATTTAGACGATGTGGTTATTTGTGCAAATTCACAAAAAGAGATGGAAGAAAAATTATTGTTAATTTTAAAACGATTACAAGATGTAAATCTAACAATTGAACCATCAAAATTACAATTGTATAAAGACACGATTGAATTCTTAGGCTTTGAAATTAATGAGAACGGTGTAGCACCAGCAGAGAAAAATATAAAAAAAATTTCTAATTTCCCTGTACCTAAGAATAGGCGACAATTAAAATCCTTCTTAGGGTTATGTAATTATTTCAGGGAATTAATTAATAAGTATTCGGAGACCGTATATCCTTTAATACAAGCAACAAGTCCGAAAGTAAAGTTTGTATGGAACGCAGAGATGCAGCAGGCTTTTGAGAAAATTCAGACCTCTGTTTTACAAAAACCAACGACTTTCAAGATAGACTTTAATAAGCCTTTTATTTTAAGTTGTGATGCTTCGAAAATTGCGTTATCAGCGATACTGATGCAGGAACATGACGGTACACAAATGCCAATAGAATTTTACTCTAGAAAATTAAAGGATTCCGAAACCAGATATCCCTCAATAAAACTTGAGCTGTTGGCAATACATGATGCGATGATACATTTTAAAAAATTCTTATTTGGCAAACGATTTAAAGTTCTAACTGATTCCAAATCATTAACACATCATTTAAGTTTAACAAAACAATCAGATATTACAGCGCGATGGTTATTAGATATACAGGAATTTGATTTCAAAATTGAACATATTGCAGGAGAATCGAACCCTGCAGATTTTTTATCAAGGGCAGTTTTTACTATTCCTATTCTAGAAAAACTAACTGAGGATATTTTTAAAGTTGATAAAACTATATCCCTAGAAAATATGTCGATACATCAACAAAAAGATCCAAAACTCAAAATTATCATTGAAGCAATACGAAATAAGAAAGAGAGGAGAAGGTACAAAATGTTTAGATGGGACAGTGACCGCGAATTACTATGGGTAATGCCCGATAGAGATTCAATGACAGAAGAGCAGCCAGCTTTAATCATGGTTCCAGAGAAATTAAAAAACAATGTAATGGTAAATGCACACTCGGCTCATTTCGGCTTCCCTAAGACGTACAATTTATGTAAATCAGTTTACTTTTGGTATGGAATGTACAGAGATATCAAAAATTATTGTGACACGTGTCATACATGCAAACTATACAAATCTAGACCGACAATTGCGGTTCCACTACAAAAGATAGAAAAAAATTATGCACCAGGAGAATTTTTATCCATGGATATAATTGGCAAACTTCCACGTTCATTGAAAGGTAATCAATTCGTACTAACAATCGTCGATCACTACTCACGGTTTTTGTCGGTTTTTCCCTTACGTAAGATTACTTCAGCGTCGCTAATCAATGCGGTAACGAAATATTTTTCATCGTTTGGCTTGCCAAAAATTGTATTGACTGATAATGGACCACAATTTATATCGGATGAATTTCGATCATTTCTATCAAATTTGAATATTGAATTTAGACAAACCAGCGTTTACTTTCCGAGAGCAAATGCCATGTGTGAAAGAACACATCGTCAGTATAAAGAATCTATTATGGCTTCCTCACAAAAATTATTCGATTGGGATGTTCAATCCCGATTCATTGTATTAGCTATGAATAATTCGATTTCCAGAAGCACTGGTTACACGCCAAGTGTGTTATTTTTTAATCGCCCCCTTAGAACACCTTTCTCCGCCCACCAGCCATGTGAGTCTCAAAGGCCATCACCCGAGTATCTCAAAAAAACATTCGAACAAATTGAACAGATTCGGAATGATACGTTAGCTAATCAGAGAAGAATGATGGATGAATATGACAAAAGACAAAGGAAAGCTACGGTTAGTTTGAATATTGGGGATACTGTATACATCAAGAGTTTTAGGCCATCGGGTACGTTTCGACCAAAATTTATGGGCCCCTATATCATTATGAAAAGCTTTAGAAATAATAATTTTTTATGTAAAAATGCGATGAATCCTTTTGAAGAAGATTGTAAAGTGCATATTACGAAATTAGTAAAAATGAATTTATCAAAAATGCAAACTAATATAATCGATGAGGAGAATATCAATGGCAACACACATGTGGAATTTGACAATGAGAGTAGTAAACAAATTATTTCACAGGAAACGGATTCGCGAAAAGATACATTGACACACAGTAGGCAAATTGATTCGCGTGGAACAAAAATTCAACAACAACATGGGTATAATCTTAGATCACGCAGTAATCAAATCAAATAAAAATAAATAATAATGATAATCAAAAAATCAAAAAAATCAAAAAATCAAAAAAAAAAAAAATCGCGCAAGTGAAGTGGCCATGCATGAATGAGTCACAAGTAAGGAGAAAAATGAATAGTAAAGCAAAATACCAATAAAAGTTCAAATACATACCTGTAGAGTATAAGAATATTAAGATGGGGGAAGAGCACCGATGAAACAAGATTATTAAGGCCATCATAGGTCGTTAATATCACAGCGGTAGCAGTGTAGGAAAAAGCGTTGAACAAAAAAAAAAAGACAATATGAGTAAATAAATAAAAAAAAATGATATAAACAACATTAACAAACAACGAAATTAAATTAAAGACAACAGTGGTAAGCAATGAAACTAAGTAACAGGCAAAAAGACATAGGCTTGAATAATTGAAGAATAGATTCGCGAATTCAACTAGGTTAGGTTTACTACGTGATGGAATGTTGAGCTAGTAAAATACAAAATGCACAAATAAATTCAGGAAATAATTAGATAAATACAAAGAACTGGATAGATGGAGTAAATTGAAAAAAAAATATGATACTTAGTTTCAGAATATAGCCCGATGTACTGAGATGTTGTGCCATAAATCACAGTGGCAGATATTTTGCCGGCGTGCATTTGAAAAAGTGCTGTACTGCAGCTACAGGAAATGACTAGCAGTAATTACGGGAGAAATTCTGGCCTAAGACGTTGCCATGCGTAGGGGGGAAAAGATTATGGAGCGCTAATTATTTTGCAAGTGACGTAGAAAGGTAAACAGGCAGACAAACGGCTTTCGTGACTGGTTGAGCGAAAGTGGGAGACTGGCAATTTTTAAACAAAAACCGGATTTTTTTTTTGAGCCATAGGTCAGTTGCGATGCGGAGTGGAAAGCCAAATTTACAGGGGACACGGCGTCTGTAAAGACAACCACAAGTTGTACGATATAACTGTGTTTTACATGAAATCATGCCCAGAGAATATATCATATGTAAAATTATGGACTTTGGATACGAACAATCTGTGAGAATGATAGTGTATGATGATTTGCAGTTACAATGATGTCGATGTATGTATATAAAGTTAATGTTGTTATGATAAGGTTTATTGTATGTCATCAAATTTTTGTGCGAGAATTATTATTTTACAATTATTAAAAAAAAAAAATGGGCATATAAATATTATGGTGTTTTTTTGTTTTTTTTATAGAGGGAATATTTAGTAATAATTATGTTGATGATATGATGATGTATAGATGCAAATTGTATTATGGAATTTTCATTGATCAATGTAGTGGGTAATAAGAAGCTTATTGTGTAGTATTCTATGTTTGTTTTATATTATGATAGTGTTGCTGAGAGTTAACGCACGTGAACATGTTAGATAAATAACTAAGATGTCATTTCAAGATAGAATTAATTCAATGATAATGATGCAGATAAGTGGAGAAATTATGTGGTTCTAAGTTTGTAATGGTAGCTCTAATAAAGAGCAGGGAAGTTTGTTGAAAATAATGAGTAAAACAAATTTGTAATGAACTCATTCCTGTTGAAATTTCCAATGTATTATACTCAGTATATTTACAGAACCACAAATGTGCTAATTATTTGATTTTTTTTATGTACAGTAAAACTTGTGTATGGTAAAGAAATTGCATATAATATGTATATAGAATTAGAAGTCTCATTCAAAATTCAAAATTAGTATGGTTTGTCGTTTTGGCGAAGATTTAATTTAATATTGTGATGCGTGGAGGCACACTTACACTGTCATGTATGCTCTAAAATGTTTATTTGCAGCTTCTGTGAACAGGGACGTGAGTCGACTGTATTAAAAAAAAAAAAAAAAAAAAAAATTTTAATTTTTTTTTTTTCATAGTGGTGGAGTGTGATGTAGAAGTGAAAATAGTGTAATTCCCCACGGTGTGTGGACAATAAAGAATGTACCATAAAGGATGCAGAGGCAGGGGCAAATACAGGATTGTAAAACAATAAAAAAATAGAAGAATAGCTGTCGGTGTGGCCAGTGATAGCGATCTGAAGTTTATATTTTACAAGATGGATGGTCGTTATTTTATGGCCCACAGTAAAAACGTCAGAGGAGAAGAATCAAAGTTGTTTTACAAAATAAACGTATGTGGGGGGAGGTACTAAATAGCCTATGGACAGAGGCGGCAGAGGCGGTATAATAAAGGACCAATTAGGGATAGGAACCACTGAAGGAGAAACAGCCCACTGCCCAATGAAAGTGAGGGGCGTGCTAGAATGGCCCCCTGTAAACGGACAACAGCTTCGCTAAGGACGAGAGGAAGCAAAAAAAAAAAGGAGACGGTCTTCAGATTGGGTTCCTGAGAGTTAGATGTCGGAGGCTCTCGTCTGCCATATAGCCGTGGAGAAGTGCCAATATACTGCCAACGTTTTCATACACTGGAGATGATACTGGGTCCCGGTCGCCGATGCTACGATCATCGTTGCATACATCCGTGATAGTAAGTGCCTCCCCGTTAGATTCTAAAAATCATATTTGACTCTATAGTTTGCCTCTGCTTCTGGGTATTGTACGTCAAAATTATTAACATAAAACAGATTGTAATACTATAGTGCTGACATGTAAATTGAAATTTAGGTTGTCTAATAAACGTATGTGTAAGGTCAATGCGTTATATTCCTTGCGTATTCCAACCCTTGCATGCATCTATTGCTTCTAGGTGATTAACTCCTACAGTAATAAAAAATCGTTTGCTGCAAAAGAAAAAATTGCAATTGTACTATGTTTTTAAAAGTCAAAATTATCGTCTGCGGCTTGAAAGTTTTTTTTAAATTCAAAATGGCGTTTTTAACAAAGCAGTGGTTCGAAGGCTACATTTATGCTCTTTCCGAAGAGAAATATGCATACTCCGTTATCCAAAACGAATGTGAGAGTCATGGTTTTGTGATATCTAAAGCGTCGATAGGTAATATCGTCAACAAGAAAGGAAAAAAACGTCAAATTGGAGCCTCAAGTGGGACAAAAATTCCAAACAAGTATCCAAGTAAAAAACGGACATCTTCGACTATTGCAAAGGTATGTTGTTTAATGTTAAAAGAAAATCCCCCTAGTCAAAGGACAGTTGCAAAATCATTAAAATGATCGGTGTCCACTGTAAACAAAATGATAAAAGTTGATTTAAATCTTAAGAAAGCGAAAAAAACGCAATGTGCATCGTCTTCTTCCAAATCATATCGCTGAACGCAGGACACGCTGCAGAATTCTATATGAGAAACACTTATCCAAAGAAAAATGGAAAACAATTGTCACAATAGATGAATCTTAAGTGTATTTAAATGAATGCAACAAAAAAAAGCGATTTATTATCATAAAAGGGGAGAAAAAAATTTAAGTACATGGTTCAAAGAATCGAAAGAAAGTTTTTCTAAGGGATTCATGATTGTTGCTGGTTTTTCTTATAATGGCAAGTTAAAAATGAAGAGAGTGGAAAAAATGTCAAGATTAACTCCAAATACTATCAGGAACATATTTTATCGCCAATTTTTCTGAATGAAATACCATCGCTTTACCCACAGTGCCATCAATCTGTGAGACTATCACATATCAAAATCCACTGTAAAATTCCTAAAAGAAATGGAACAAAAAACTGGTATCAAGGCCATACCCTTCACTGATATCCCTACTAAATCTCCCGATGTATCACCTATGGATTTTTGTGCTTTCGGACTTTTAAAATCTGCATTATCCAAACGTCGTCCCAAAACCCTTACAGGACTCTGGAAAGCTCTTCAGGAGTAATGGGATAGAATACCTCTTCTGACACTTCAAAAGGCATTATTATCCTGGAAATTGCAGTGTCGAAAGATAGTTCAGAATAAGGGATGTCAAATAGAACATTTAAAACACAAGAATTTTATGTAATTTAGTTTTGTGAATACAATATACATCGTCTAAAAAATGTGTGAACAGCCTCTGTATATTATATATATAATGTATATATATACATATGTATATATATATATATATAATATATATAATGTATATATATATACATATGTGTATATATATATATATATATATATATATATATATATATATATATATATATATATATATATATATATATGTATGTATGTATATGTATATGTATATGTATATGTATATGTATATGTATATTTATATATTTATATATATATATTTTTATATATATATATATATATATATATATATATATATATATATATATATATATATATATATATATGTGTGTGTGTGTGTGTGTGTGTGTGTGAGGGGGGGTAAGTAAGTAGTAATAACATCACTGGCACGATTCATAAACGATGGTATACACAGGGTGCGCAAATACTCAAGATGGTCGTCGTAGAGGAAGCACACTCGTTGAAAGAACAGGAACACACTGAAGAGCCGGAGAACTTTATTCCATGGAAGTATCCTTCCCGACATGGAAAAAGGTACACGGTAATACATAGTTAAACGAAATTGTACAAGCTGACGACATGATGTTTAACAATAACACAACGGACAGCAGCGGGGCAAGCGCAAAACAGAGGGGGCAAGTGACAGAGGAGCGAGAGAGCACGGGAGTAAAACAGAAAGAGCCCGGGAAATTCGTTGTTCGACCTTATATAGTATGAGGGCGCTGGGCTTTTCAAATTATTTTAATTGGCTACCGGTGAACATCCGTCGTGACCACGTGAAGGTGTGACTCAATGTCGCAAGACTTTCCGAACAGGTGCGGCGTGGCGTGATAGACGCGTGACGCTGACTCATGTCTAAAAATAACTTTAATGTTCACCTCGTGCCGGTTAAGGGAAGAGAATAGTTGGTAAGTACGTTTATTCTTAGGTCAACATTTGATATAGGGGCTGTACATTATTGAGGTTGGATGGAATTTAGAATACGCGTTAGCTTTTCAAAGGCAATTAATAATGGTGGGGCATTATTAATACAATATCAGTTTCAATATAAGTTACAACATCGGTTTCACGCTTTTTCAAACAAATTTGTTCACTACTTTATGTTCACTTATTTAGTGCAATTAAAAAAATATGTAGAGCTTCAATAATATGTCTACTATTAGTGTTTCCAGTAGATAATTAGAAACACAGTTTGTTGCTTTCAAAACTTTTCTTGTATTAAAATGACGTTCATGAAAGATGCAGTTAAAAGAAAAAATTTATTTTTTTCTTAAAAAATTTCTGATTTCTAATTTAACGGAAACAAGCACAAAGCATGTTGCTATAGTTCATTTTTTTAGATTTACTTTACATTTGATTTCCCTTACAGTTATGGAAATGGTAATAAATGTTATACATAAATAGCCTTAATACTAACAGGGACAATTAATTGGTCAACGCTTACGGAATTTTCTATACTGACTAAATTGTTAAAAATTTGTAAAGATATAGGCGCGCACACACACACACACATACATATATATATATATATATATATATATATATATATATATATATATATATATATATATATATATATATATATATATATAATATTTAAATTATTAACAGAAAGTTGAAAAAAATTTCACATATATATAAAAATAATCGAAACCAAAATTAAGTGAAAACCCTATATTAGTAATACCTAATTAAGATGATAATATATTTATTTTTTAAATATATTTAAAAATAACAAACAATTAAATACCAAATCTTATAAAGTATAATTAATTATTAACTATACTCTTTATATTTTTCTTTAATTACTTTTCTTTAGCATTTCGAACTTTTTCTTTGTTAGATTTATATAACTAATTAGCTATTTAAACAAAAAATATTTTATCTAATTGACTTCAACCATTTTTTTATTTAATATTTTATATTTCATATTATTTGTACATTTTTGTCAAACTATAAACTTTCGAGCTGATTGGATTAAGACTTATTGTATTTAGTACCTCTATAAATGTATATAAGTTGAGTATTATTTATAGACACACCTTTGGCCTTCAATGGGTTTGGCTTCATACAAAAAGCTTAAAAGATTACCTGAAATCTTAAATAGATATAAAGAAAGATATTTAATTTATCACCCTAATAAACATTTGACATTTGAACAGAACGCTAGTAACTTTTTTGCTATATTCGCATTAAAGATATATAAGTAAGATTTTAATAATTTTTTTTCACTGATAATCCTTTAATATTGTAAACGTTTTTATATAAAAAAAACGGAACCCGCATTCAGCACGATTCATCTGTTACACTGGATACACTCAAAAGAGACGTTTTTGAAAAATTTAGAGAGATAAGCAACTCCGAAAAGGTAGAATAATTACAAGATAAAAAGAACTTTTTGTATACCATGTTTTTAAATTTTCTGTTCAATCATATAAACTTGACAATTCTATGTATCAATAAATTCTTTTTATAAATTTTGATGAATTATCCCATCAGCTTGAAAGAAAATGAAGTTAATTGGAAGTTAACTTGCGTTTAACTTTTCGTTCCCATCCCTGCCAATAGATGCCTGCACCACTCTACAAAACAAAATTAACTGAAAATAGCCGAAAATGAATTTAATTCTGCTTAAAGTTTGCTAAAAATATTAAAATAATGCACTGTCATCGTGATCTTAGCTATTCTAAAAGTTTCAAATGTCTAGCTAGTCGGGAAGTTAGTTAAAAATTGATTGCAAGATTTGTACGGGACAAACACACAAACACACAAACAAACAAGAAAGCGAGTTAATAAAAACATGATAAAAATTGAAGAGTAAAACATGGGAGAACATTCAAGACTGTTGGAAATCGTATAGCCACAAACCGCGCAAGGAAGCTTTTGCAAATTTCAGGCTACAGACTGGACACGACTGTTTCGTAGAACATCTGTTCAAAATGGGTATATACCCTACCAATGTTTGCTCGCTCTGCAGGACAGACGTTATGAATTCGAATCACCTCGTAACTTGTCATGGACTTCACAGAATCCCCCCAAGAAACGGAGATATCAGCAAATTGTACTGGGATGCAAGGACCAGTATGAACTCTCTTTGTGGCTGAACATTTTGATTGTGTATATTTTTCTAGTTTGTTTTGTTTCTAGTTTTTATTGTTAGTTTCTAGTTTATATTGCTGTTTTGCTTTGTTTCCTGATCTTTTTAATGTTTTGGGATGCCCGAACTGCATGGATTAATTTCCGGAATAAAGCCGTATGTAACACACATACTTTGACCAATAATTTAAATTTTAAAACATACACCTGGCTTTTTGTATAATAAATGAAATTTATTTCTACTGCAGAAAAAATAAAAACTTAACGTTAAAATGCCTTATTCGACATTATTTTCCTATACACGAATATAAGCATAATAGCACCTCCCCCCCCCATATATGCATTATGGATATAAAGAGAGATTTTGATAAAGTAATTTTTTTTTACTGAAAATCTGTAAATTTAAAAAGCCTCACGTGATTTTTAATTAAACAAAATTAATTTCTATGGTGGAACAAAAACTTAACGTTAAAATGTTTTATTCGTCATTAATATTTTTCTATAAACGAATATAAACATAAAAATCTGAGAAAATATATGCACTATAGATATAAAATAAAATTTTATTAAAGTGGTTCTTCTTTCACTGAGAATTATTTAATGTTATAACCAACAATTTGAATTTAAAAACACTCACTTGATCTTTATCAAAATATATGAAATAAATTTCTATGGTAGAAAATTTTAAAAATCTTAACGTTAAAATGTTTTATTCGGCATAAATATTATCCTATAAACGAACATAAGCATAAAAATATGAGAAAATATTCGTAGCATTTTGAGAAGCAGTACGGCAACGTTTTTGCAGAAATTTATGTTATTTAAACGATTTTCGAAGCTTCGGAATGTTTCTTTTCGGACGAATAAAAATGGTAATGATGGAATATCAAAAAACAGGTCTGAACACGAAAGTTACAAAAAAAATGGCAGCGTCAGCTGTTCCTGATAACTTTGACCAATGAAAGAAAGAAGTATTTTTTTCTCCTAAATAGGCCGGCATTCATAATCAGCTCAGATACGAGAAACAGCCTTCCAGAGCGTTGTAGCATTTAACAAGTTTGATGCCTGGAAAAGAAAAAAAAGGATAAAATTGCTGTTAAAATAGCTTCTTCTATTAGAAAAAGTACATTTATAAATTCATTATTATTTATGATTATCTTTTTAATTTTTTTTTTCAAGGAAAAAATATCGCTTTATCTCGGAAAAATTAATAAAAATAAGCCGTATTATGCTGATTATACTTTGCTGATATATGGACTTCTAGCGGCTGTTCCTTTCAAATGATCGAGATTAGATTTTAGATATAGTTATTCAGAGGTATGAGCTCATAATTCTGTGAGTGGCAACAAAGTGGCGCTTACGGTTACGGTTATAGGTACAGAAGCTCGAAATTTTCCAATGGCAACGCACAATTTTTCCCGTCGCAAAATGCTCAGTGCATGCGAAAACCGTAAAGAGCGTTGGAACGGTGCATGTATCACAAAAAGCGGACGCGTTAAGCACACACAAAAAACAGCTCTGCGAACGGCCTGTGATAGCACCTATGTGGAAAATATGTAATCCAAATAAACGTTTTCTTTTGTCCGATCTATATTGTCATCAGTGATTATTGTCTTGCCTCTGTCATATGCAAATTTTCTCCGTGCCTCCCGACAGTGTTTTTGTAGTCCGTTCGCAGAGCTGTTTTTTGTGCGTGCATAACGCGTACGTTTTTTTGTGATACACGTACCGTTCCAACGCTCTTTAGGGTGTTCGCATGCGTTGAGCATTTTGCGAGGGGAAAAAGTGGGCATTGCCATTCGAAAATTTTGAGTTTCTGTACCTATAACCGTAACTGTGAGCTCTACTTACCAATAGGGTACTCCCATTATACAGAAGACAGCAAAAATCATGGTGGATAAGAGCAAAATATCCGCACGCGCATAAGTGCTTGCCACATTGGAAAAACATTTGGCATCACGTGGCAGATGTAAAGTATAAAATGAACACATAAGTCGTGAGGATGTATATTTAATAACCAAAAGAATATGAAACATGATCAAAAATATATACAGTTTGGAAAAATAGGGATTTCGAGATATTGGATTTATATTTTTTTTCCCACTACCATGGAGAATATCATATGGCGTTATTTTGTATCACTTTTACTGCAAAGAGGCCTTTGAGAATTAGCATTCTACAGATAAAGGGTTTATTCAAGTACACTTATTGTAAATAGTACGACTCATAAGTAATTATTTATTCAGTTGGCAAATAAACACAGGGTGTTGATAATTTATTAGTTTTAAAGGGTGGAAAACTCAAATTTAATATTTAAGTAGGATCTAATTATTTTCTAATACATTTTTTATGTGTTTGTACTAACAATGGAAATGTAGGCAATATTACAGGATGGATTGCGTAACTAAACTGCACTTTATTCCATAATATTGTAATCTTGATTAGTATTTAAGTCAACAACAAGGCATTTGCGTTTTTTATTACTGACCTCAAAAATTAGCTTTACGTTTACCATGTTTTTTTCTGTTATAAAAGAAAATACAAGATTTTTACATAATAAAACTTTACAAATTTTATGAGCTTTCTAAGGCTTTATTATGTAATATTCTATATTAAGTTTAAGCACACCTTTTGGTAAATAAATGTTATTGTTCAAATAATGTAAATGTTTGTCAATGTGAAACTTTTATTATCATATATGTTTTATTTCAGTCATTCTTTGTATGGAGTTACAATTTCTATGTACTATCCGTTATTCTTGATTGCACTGAAGTTTCTTATTGAAATATTAGATGAATACCCGTGCTTCGATATTGAGTACATTCAAATTAAATACAACAATAAATGTATGCAATTAATGCCAAAAAAATATATTTATAATAAATACAACGGCATATGAACGCAACAAATGCCAAAATATATATATATATATATATATATATATATATATATATATATATATATATATATATATATATATATATATATATATTTATAAAAAATCGTAATGGATATTTTTATAAACAAAATAATGTAGAATCAAATATTCAAATTAAATGCAACGGTCAATATATGCAATTAATTTGTATGCTTAATATACATAAAACATACTAATTAGAATTAAATTCTTAAAAAACTTCCATTTCAATTAGTCTAGAGGTTCAATTTTATCTTTTACCGTATTTTAATATTTCTTTTGTCAATTCATTTCGTTGTTATTCACGTAACGCAAAATTAATTTAAAGTATCACAAAAAAGAAACCACGTGATCAGCATTTAATAAATTAAATTCAAAAAATTAATCTTTAAAAAATCACCGAAAATCAGAAAATGGAGGAAAAGATTAGAAAAAGGTTTCACTTTAAAGGAATTTTTATGATCTTTCTCGTGATATACTTTTTCTAACCTTCAAATCATTATTTTAAATCCAAGCTTTAAAAAATGTTACAAAAACAGATTAAAAATTTAGTTTAAAAAATTCTAAGAAGAATTTTTCAAAAATCTTCTTAGTGCACCCCCAGACTATAAGTAAAATCGCCATGCAAAATTTCAGCCCTTTAGGTCCAGTGGTTTTGTCTGTGCTTTATCTATCAGTCAGTCAGTTACGACACTGTTTTATGCATACAGATTAAGTTTCAGCACACCTTTTGGTAAATAAATGTAATTTTTGAAATAATGTAAATAATTGTCACTGTGAAACTTTTATTATCATGTATGATTTATTTCACTCATACTTTGTTTGCAGTTACAATTTCTATGCACTAGTCGTGATTCTTGATTGCACTGAAGGTTCTTAGAGAAAGATAATTGCTATTACTTTTACAAATAAATAAAATGAAATTACTATTACTATTTCTCTGTGAATAAAGACACTGAAACTCCCTGGATATTATTAGAGATGAAAATTTCATACTTTTAACGGGAGTTGTAAAAGATAAATATTTTAGCTTTGGACGAGGAACTGAAAATCCTAAATTACCCCAGTAATTAGATACCCTTGTTTTAGAATCGAAGTTTATCTTTATGTCTTATTCAAACAGTCAAGATTTGTGCTGGTATCTTAGACTGACAACAAAGTGGCGCGTCTCGACGATAATGCATATTTGCTTAGTTCGTATTTTATTGATTTTAGATTAAAAAATGTTTATAATATTCCATTTTGGCAGGATTAGATAATTAATGTCTTTTCACTACCACTTTTAGATATGTGAAATGAATGGGGAAACTCATTACGAAGAAAAATAATTACTTGAAGTGGTGATTAATTACTGTAAATTTCAATAATTGTTTAAAAATGCTGTGCTATTGATTTAGAAAGCTAGCTTCGTAACGTTCGTAGGACGGCATTTTCCGATGACTTTAAACATGCATGTATACGGTAAAAATTCTTTAGTTAAAAATTTTAAACAATAACCATATTTAAAAATAACATTAAAATGTATATTTATGTAATTCTAAAAATTAAAAAAAAAATTTCAATAAAAAGCTCCAAAGTTAGTCAGTAAGAGGCATAATTTGGCGACGTGAAATGGAAAATGCAAAGTAGAAGTTCCAATCTTGGAGATATAGAAAATGTCATTGCAACAAATATCTAAAATAATTGAAGATAAATAAATTTCCTGAAATAAATATTGCATATTATTGAGTTTTAAATAAAATATATTAGTAATTGAGTCATTAAAACATAAAAACGTTCTATTTTCTTAACTCATTAATCATAATGGGAAGAATTTCTTTGAATTAATCCGTTTCAAAAAAATAATATGTTGTCAAATAAAGTGTTTGTTTGATTATTAGCTTGTTTAAAGATTTAAAGAAAAGCTTTTGTTTTATTATGAAATGATGAAAGAAAGATTTGTGTGCGAGGATATTAAATTTTTATTTAAAGTCTTATTAAAGTACGCACTATCAAGAATAAATATTTTTTTAACATATGGATCTTTAAAAAAAGTGTTCATAACGTATAATAACAGTTTTGTTAATATTGTTGGTTTAATAATACATATTCATGAAACACGAAAAGTAAAGCTACTTTTATCCGAATTCTTTAACTTTGATGAAAATACAACTTTAGAGTAATTGCCGCAATCAGTGGACAGAAATGTACATTTTTAATATCATGGTACTTTTCTTTCATGGACCTGGTATAATTTGCTTTCTTTAAAGGTAAAATTTGACAGATATTGATTACATTGCCAAATATTTTAGTGGCACTGTCATATTTTGCTTTTGTCGTGTTAAATTAATCGAGACATACAGCTTAAATCTAATTCTAAAAATGCCAATGGTCTGAACTCCGCAGAAGCAACTTTAGACTACTCATAAGATAAGAAATGAATTATTTCGAGATAGTATCCTGAAACTAAATCTTTTTGTCTTTGTTTACTGAAAACTTTTGACTGAAAACTCACTGATTACCCATAAATTTTAAATAGGATTTAGGTCTGGCCAAGTATGACACATAGGTCACTTACCAGTCACAATCAAGAAATAAACGCGATACCATTTCATCTATGAATATGACTCTTATACTGCCGAAAAGTATCAAAGGAGAAATCAAACAAACTTTATTATCTAGAATGATAATAATGTACAAAGATTCGTCTTTTTTCAATACAACAAACGTGACCCTTAATCATACCACACGAATGTTTCATGAGCAATTTCGATGATGACAGAATCTTGTTGAACGAAAACAAACAATCTTGCTCGTGAACTTGCTCGGCTGGTGTTTCACCATGTTTCAATACAACAAACGTGACCATCAATTATACCACACGAATGTTTCATGAGCAATTACAATGAGGGCAGAATCTTGTTGAAAGAAAACAAACAATCTTGCTTGGGAACTTGCTCGGCTGGTGTCTCACCAGCTGATCATACAATAAGGTAACTGGGGCAAAATGACTGAACTTCATTAAAATATTTAGCATACATCCAATGTTGTCAATGTTGTTAAATATATTCCATGTGACTCTAGACTTTTAAACGTTACGGTTCGAGTGGGAAGTAGTCAGTCTCAAGTTGGTAGAGACTGAAGGTAAAGGGTTTTGCGCATGTCTCGGTAGCCATTATATGTCTACCGACTATACTTCCCATTCTGCTGAACCATTTCATGTCATTAAAAGTTAAAATTCTAAAATGTTCTAAAAAATGGCTAATAATCTCCTGACTAAAATCTCGAAGTTAAGAAACACAGCTAGCTGCATAGGGAAAGGTTAGAAGCAAAATTTTTTACTCTACTCGCATACGACAGTTATCCATCATTAGTCTTCTGTGTCAAAACTTTGTTGTGTGGAATTTCGAGGTTTGACAACCCTAAACAATATTAAGAAAGAAATAATAACCTCTCTAAACTATATATTGTTACTGGAGTTAGTTCGTATTTCTGGGAAGAAGAATAAATAAAAGAAATTCCAAACTTGAATTGACGCTGAATATATGTGGGAGAACTTACACATCTGAATTACAAAGAACATGAAATCTAAAACAAAAGCATGTTTCTGAGACTAAGACATGTCGAATTATGGCAAATTTCGGATAACGTCTGTTAATGAATCTTTGACCAAATAAAAAAAATATCAAGCTTCACACAAAAATCCCAATGACATATATTTCTCGGAAAATACACTTCTCGTAATTAATGGTACGCCAATACTGCATTTTTTCCTGTTTCATTAAGTGCAAAGTATTATGATTCTGAATAAGCTATCGACAATTCATACGACTAACGTGTGATCCGCAATTTTTTAAATTTTGCTTACAGATAATATTTTAATAATAATTTCTATCATTTTCTTCATAAACGTCTTATAAAGGGAGACTAATATTTTAATAGTTAAGTATATAAAGTTAAAATTCTGGATAGTATTTAAAACTTGCAGACACAATGGCTAAATGACATTTTTTATATAAAGAGGGGTACTAAAGATAGGTGTACTTGAAACATTAATTAAGTATTATAATTTTTATTCTGTTCCCGTTGAACTATAAATTATACAAATACGAAATACAGTTGTACTGATATTAAATGACTCAGGTTCTCTTAATTAATTTGCATAATTTATATGCCTTAAAAAATTCATAAAAACCACTCATTGACCAATAAACTAGGTGACATAAAATTATGTTATTTCTTGCTATAGCCAATGCTAGTATAAATAATAAGTTCTTATGAAACTTTTATTATCGTATACTTAATTAGACAATCTTTTATGTACTAATAGTTAGCAAAAAACGGATAAATCTATATAAAGGATGCAGAGGCTATGAAATCAAAAAGACCATAAAAGTTTTACTTATTTTCACAAGGCAGCAGGAATCAATATTTCCTTATGGAGCTAAGCTATTTCCATTTATTTGTAAACAAATCGCCTACGCTTTCGTTGCTTGTTTTGAAATTAAATTTCTTTTTCCTTTCTATAGGTGAAAAAAATTGTGGCCATTTCCAAATTATTATTGCCATTTCAAATTTACACTTGTACCATTAATCCAATATTAAAAAAATATTTTAGAAACTATTAGCGTAATATAGGTAGTTACTTATGAATACTTCCTTCGCATTCGGACTTTTTTATGTACAGGGTGGTTATAATTAGAGTTTCACTTTGAAATAGTCATAAAGGGAAAACTACTGGACCAAATGTTATCAAACTTGGCAATAGTTTAAATGAGGTCATGGGAATTTCTTTTCCGCCAAAAAAAGGTTCAACACTCACCCTCCAGGGGGGAAATGGCGCTGTATGAAATATTGTTAAACGAAATAAGAATCGGAATCTAACGTAACCTTTTGTTACACGGGTTTAACATTTTGTATACCCTTAAGAAACTTTGACCTAAACAAAATTACCATTTAAAGTGTGCGCATTCCGGAAATCCTTTTCTTACAAATACCTAATTTGTGAATTTTGAATCCTGAATTTGGCCCTAAGACATGCAGATATCGGTTTAAAACTTTTTAATCGTTTCTAAAACGAAACTGTTTGTGGGGTTATACAAAACCGCAATGGCTTGTTACTGGCTTACGGCAGGAAGAAGCAAATGATTTATACAGATGCGCTTTACACGTCATTTGATTTTTCCAAATAAAAGTGAGCCTGTTTGTCAGAGTTCTCATTGTTACGAATCGACAATGTCTCTAACCATGCAAGACCATGCTTTTCTCGTTAAACGTTATTATGAATGCGAAAATGAAAGACTTGCTTCGCAAAGGTATCGTTCATTAAGAGGAATACGCCGAGGGCCAGACCTCAACCCCTGTGACTTCTGGCTATGGGATTATCTAAAAAGAACTGTTTATGGTGATAATCTAAAGAATTTGGCGGAATTGAAAGATGCGATACACCGACATGTCTGTAACATTCCTCCTGATATGCTAAGAGCTACTGTTGAGAATGCAGTAATGCGATTTAACTTGCTTTCGGAAAATAGTAGACGCCGCATTGAACATGCTTTGTAACTTGTTTCAGAAACGATTAAACACATTTTAACCGATGTCTTCATGTCTTATTTCGTTTAGCAATATTGCATACATTTCGTTTAGCAATATTGCAACATTTCCCCCGTGGTGGTGAGTTTTTGATTTTTTTTCCGAAAAGAAATTCCTATGACCTCATTTAAACTAATACTAAGTTTGATAACATTTGGTCCAGTAGTTTTCCTTCTATGACCATTTCAATGTGGAACTTTAATTATAACCACGCTGTATTTAAAAAAAATAAATGACAGCTAAAAAAAACTTATTTTAAATGCAATGAATATTTACAACTAATGCTAAATTTGATTCCAGTGGTTTCCCGGGGAAAGTAATTCATAAATGAAAATTTCTGCACTGCTTAAAGAGAAATGACCATGGAACATTTTCAGAGAATAATATGTTCTTTTCAAATTTCTAATTAATGTAGTAATTCTGAATATACTAGCACAAGTTTTATATAACATTTATATGAGCTTATTAAAGGTAAAAAAAATCCCAAATGGTCTACCAGGATCCAACAAAACTTAAAATTGTTTACAATGCCCAGTATTCCTTTAACGTCTTTAATTATCTCCACCACATCAGCTGCTGTATTGTATTGCTAATAGTTTTAGATGTACTTTCATCATTATTTTCATAAAATGGCCTGATTCATGGTCTTCCATTTAGAATGTATTCGTTACTTACGACTCACCCAGGCCATTTCTCTTAAACATGAAAAATGACGTTGCTTCGACGCGCTTACGCATTGGAAACTCTCGTCTCACTCATATACATCTGCTTTTAGGAGAGAGTGCTCCGAAGCGTCCAGCTTGCAGGTGGCCTTTGACAATCCTTCATATTTTAACTTCATGCAAAAGTTTCCAAAATTTGTACATAAGACATTTCAACAGTTCATCTCAATCTTTATCGCTTTTAATTGGTGAACATCCTCATTCTTTGCTGATCGCATTCATCCGCCATATCGGTTTTTATAAGCTAATTTAATTTTTCATGTAAAAAAGCTTATATCATATTTATATTTATACTTCCAAATTTTATACTTTATATCTGAATTTTTATAAGGTTTTATTCCATATTTTGACTGTTTTTATGACTGTATTTCATATTTATATATGTTTCTCATCATTTTAAGGGATTTTGGTCTAAAAATACTAATATATATATGTGTGTTTCTTCGGATTTTATCATGTGTTTGACGCATATTGACCTCTCTGGACCTTGCGCCATTAAACCCCAAACAGCCCGACAAACTGAATCATTTCGTGTGACAAAACGCCTAACATGATTATGCCGTCACCATAACCTACAAAAGGTCTATCGGTTGAGTGCGTAATTTCTTATTGTCTACCTGCAGAATTTTTCATATCCCCGAAATTTCCCTCGAGAATGATAAATAGTCCTATGCGTCTTGCCCAAAGCGGTAATTTTTTCGCTTCACACAAATATAAGAGTCCGCAAACAAGTAATCATTTTCAATATAATTAAATTTTTAAAAAACTTAATTTTTTTTTAAATATCAATAAAAGGGGCTTTTTAAGCAGTGCAGAAATCAAATTTAGCATTAATCGTAAATATCATTGATCGCAAGATCCTTTTAAATTTACCAGTTTAAAAAAATATGTATCCACGTCTAGAAAGAACTGTCCAGTAGCGGATTTTCTTTAATGTCTAATAGAAGTGCACAAATAAAGTTTTGAATTTCTAGTTATTACACAGTTACGTCACTGTAAAATATTACAATTAGTATTATTCAGAGATTTTCAATAATACCAATGTAATATGAGATTTATTAGAAGGGAACAAAAAGTAATAGTATTTAGTGGTATGTTCCATGAATCTCATGTACTTTTTTTGTTCCATTCGTATGATTTACCTTTAAGAAAATTAGACTTGTCAAGGAACCTTATATTAAGGCATTTAAAAAAAATGACGAACTATGTATTCTGAAAAATTGGTTTCCTTTTTTACAGTGAACATGAGCTATTACTTATTAAAACTTATATGATTGTAAAATGTATCATTGTCTCTAACGACAAGGAAGTTTCTAATTTATGTTGGGTAAAGTAGAGTTAGATATTATATATGTAATTGTGTTTTTTTATTATTTTAACTAGTATTTATATAACTATTATCTGTATTTAATATTTTAGAAAGGAATATTTTGAGCTATATATAATACCTAATTTTTAGTCATTTTCATAATTTGGGTCGAAAGCAGTAAATCTTAAACTTTTGTAGTACTAAAATTAATCAAAACTAAAACGAAGTAAAAATGATTAAATACTATTCTAATTTTTCCGTATTTTAACATTATTTGACATGATTTTTTTTTTGCATTCAATAAATGGGATAGTGAGACTTAATTTATTAGTACAGCATTTTAGAATAAATGGTACGTTTATTTTATCCCAACGGAGCATAAGTAATAACATGAGTGATTTTGTATTTTGCAGTTGAATTTGTTACAAGTTTTTTTATCGGTCACTTTTTTAGATTTATACCTTTTATACAGAATATTTCCATTTCTGATTACTTTCGATATTGCTTGTTCCTCATTTCTTCAAAGGAATCAATAGTGATTCCGCAGTTAATGCAGACTGAAGATGATTCCATAATCCAGATTCCCCAGATGCCACTGAAATACCTCAGATTGAGTCATAATATCGTTCTCTAATCATAATAATTTCTAAGTTCAGACTTTATTCGCACCATTCTTGATAATTACTCTTCCCCCACGTTCCGTGCAGGACATTTATATAGATTTGATTTGCACTGCTAGTTTGTTATATGCAATATTTAGTATTACATTCGACGGACCGTGTACAACAATGCATATAACTAAAGATTAATTTGGGGGTTTTACAACCCCTCTTTTTGTCCATGCTTTTAAAAGTAAACAGGTATTAAGAAATAGGTGTTTTTTGAATTTCATATTTTTATGGATATCAGCATTGGCCATTCCTAACTATTACATTATATTACTCTAGATTTATTTCTTTAGATGAATGTACTTTTTTAATTGCGGTAACATTATTAATTACTTGACTTTTAAATAAACATTACTTTATACCTATTTATTCTAGAACTTATGAGCAAAGAGCTTTTTATGAGGATAAACTATTTTTGTCATCATACTAAGATTACCGTTCTAGACTGAAATTCATCCTTAAAATTTTATGCTACGTAAATAACTTTTATGTACAATTACTTTTGGAGGAAAGAAATTTAAAAGTAAGTCTGGTATTCCTATATGACAAAACTAATATCCTAAACACAATTCTTCTTAAGGGGATTGTGGACTTTCAAATTACCGAAACTCGAACTAAAGTTGGAATTTTTTGGGGGGTGTATTAATATTTTAAGAATATGTAAATGTTGGAATAAAATACGTTTAAAATATGTAATGAGGAGTAAAATGAAAACTTGGTGGCTTTAGAAAAGTAAATATTAAAGGCAGGTGAAAAAATATCTTTTAAATGGCTTTTTCTCAAAATGAGTAAATTCCAGATTTGCAAGTCTTTGAAATGCTCCTTGCATCATAATTTTTGACGAAATTTTATGAAATTTATAATAAAGACTCCTCTAATACATTAAAATAAAGTTATGTATCCATTTCAGGTTTCAACATCATTCAAATTATCAAACTTTAACTTAAGTGTAGAAAGTACAAAAATTTCACGAAAATTCAGAGTACAAGCATAAAAATATTTCCTGAAAATTAACTACTCAACGAAAGCACAAAGTAATGTATAACTCTGTTCAAAATGTATTTATAAGAAATATAAATGAAAAATTAAGGGGGGAAGTTAAAACTTGGATCGCAAAGAGCATTTTAAAAAACATAATAAAAAATTCAGTTTTTAAAACATTAAATTTTTAAAAAATATTTATAAAATTTTATAAGGTGTTTGATATAGTTATATTTTAATGAATATATATTCAAAATTTCATATCTCTGAGGTAAAAATTTTAAAAATCGCTTTGTAATGTCCCCCATCCACTTCAACAGTCTGTTTTGGCAAATTAATCACATTGACCCATATGAGTTGTGTATACTCTGTCCATGTTAAGCTTAAGGCACATTCATAATTATTTTAATTTGTTTTCATTCACATTTCACTACCCTCAAGAATTTAATTTCCGGAGAGCTGACACAAATTTCCTTATACTCTTCAAAAAATGCTTTTCACCACCTAGGCGAAGACGTTTATTTTAAAATAGCGTCAAATCCCATTGTGCATACATTTAATTCAAATAAGGTTTGCTCGATCAACAGAAGCTTTACCAGTGATCAGAGTGCGAAGAGAAAATGATGAATGCTCCTTTGTTCCACTTATAATTCTACGTAGTGTTAAGGAGCGTACTCGCATTTCGGATTTTGCGCTGCGGGCTGTTTGGCGACGGGGGACCGCGCCAAAGTCGGTTTTTGAGCAGATCTTTACTTGCAAAAAAAGAAGAAACGTCGCAGCAGCCGAAGGCGGTCGATCGCACGTAAGCGGACACAAAAAAGCATAAAGAACCACCTGTGAGTACGCTTATCCCTCAATAAATATCCCTCTCTCCATCTTTGTAAATCATTATGTGACATCGAAATTTATTAATTGATATTTCTTATGACTCATTGTAATTAAATAAAGTGCTGTCATTTATATGTATCTGATCTATTTTTAACTATACAATATAAGATTGATAACTTGGATAATTTGATAATTATTTATAAGTTCAGGAGGCGTTGTATCAGTAGAAAGGAATGCAATCATGATACACAACATATGCAATCTAAACACACACACAAAAAAAGAAATGATCATGTATATTAAGGTATCAGACTACGTTGAAAGGTTTAATTTGACTCAAAAATAACAATTTTTTTACTCTTTAGTTGTATAGATCAGTTATTTAGCTTTACAAACAGGTTTATTTTTGTCTGTTCGTTGATTAGAAGCCGAGAAATTAAAGATTTTATAATGACTAGAAAACCAGAAGTGAAGATTTAAATCACCGGAAATGACCGTTTATTAAAGGACCAGAAACCTGTTAACAATTAATAAACACAAAATTTCATTTTTTAATATAATTTTAGAAACCTTTTAATGAAATAATTAAAGTAAGAACGCTTTTTCAAACTTTGTGGCAAAGTTAAATTACTTTACATAGCTTGTAATTCTAAGCTTGTAAAACTTAAAATGCATTTTTCTCAAAATTGAGTTATGACCATTTTTTGCTGACTTCAAAACTGATAACTTAAAATATTATCATTGAATTTTTATGACATTTTGTTTTCCTAGTTAATAAATTATTTTCTAGAGGATGTACTGAAAAAATTTTGATTGAATGAATATTTTCAAATTTATGGTCTACTATTTTAATAATAACATTGTAAAATAGGCAAAAATTTCATAATGAATATTCGATTAGTTGTAAAATATTCATTTCTTAATATAACTTTAAACTTTTAGTAGATTCTCTAGATATAAGCATGTAGTTTATTTTGGTACATCTTTTATTCAGATAAGACTAACTGATTTTAATGTAGCCTTTTTGAAGTTTTTTTTTTAAATTTCCTTAAAATTCTACATATATTTAACGATTCTGAAAAAAATAGAAGTTTATTTTAAATATTGACACTCTAATTAATCTTTATGGGAATTAAATCCAAAAATGTATTTAAAGTGTGCGTACACCATGTGTTTGTAAAAAAAGTGCTCCGAATGTGTTCGGATACCTTAAATATTTTTTGGTGTTATCTCAAACATTTAGTGTGTGCTGAACGCTACATCTCTAATGTTTAAAATTCAACCACAAATTCGAACATATGCTAATAAGTTTGAAAAATTGAAGACAAGTCTTTACATAGTAGAGAAAAAAAAATCTCTTACTTCATCGATGGGAACTTTTTTAAAACAGCTTCTGAAGAGATTGATGAGCACACCCAGCTAACTCTCAATTTATTCTTAAAGAAATGTTTAGAAAATCTCGAAGTATGAAGAGACATTCTAATTTGCGATTATATCCAATGATTCCATTTCCTTGAACTTTCTTGATTCAAAAGTCATTGCCAAAATAGTCAGTTTTAGTGAATTGTTATACAGGGATCCCACCTATGTCCATTGCACACCACTTAACTTCTAAACGGTGTCTGCTTAGGTCATAAAGTTTGTGTCTAGGTATAGTAAAAAGGTTATGCGCTACTCGATGAGACAATTTACCACGCCATCTATAGGCAAATTTTAGAATTAGCATTTTTATCTCAAAAACGGTGCGAGGTACGGGGAAAAAGTCATTACAAAGTCGTTCAGCATTATCGATTTAGTAAGAAAATATACCTTGCACACATTAATACTCAAAACAGAATGTAAAAAATGAACATTTGTTTGGTCGTCATTTTCAACACTATGGCGTCGTGAAATGCGAACGAAGATCAAAAAGACCACCTCACTAAATACCAGCCTGTGTTGTGGCGCAGGGGAAATGCATTTTCAGAAACATAAATGAATGATCCTGAAGATAGGGAAGCGTCTCGGTCTCTTTCTTCTACTCTTTATGCCTAGACAATTTTCGAAATCGTGACCAAACAAATGTTCATTTTCTACATTCTGTTTTGAGTATTAATGTACGCAATGTGTCTTTTCTTACTAAATCGATGATGCTGAACAACTCTGTAATTGACTTTTTTTCCCGTATCTCGTACCGTTTTTGAGATAAAAACGCTAATTCCAAAATTTGCCGACAGATGGCGTTGTGAGTTGTCTGATAGAGTAACGCGTAGCCTTTTTACTATACCTAGACACGAACTTTATAGCCTAAGCTGTCACTGTTTCGCAGTTAAGAGGGGTGTATCGGATATAGGTGGGAACCCTGTATAATTAAAGTGTAAAACCTTTTTATTTTATTTAATTGTTTACATTACTGATAAAATCGGAAAATTCCCCTTTCTAGACATTTAAGTCGTTTAGGACAACTTGAGTAAACTTAGCTAACTAGCTTAGACTCTGAAATTAACTTAATAGCTATACAGAAATTAAGTTAGAAATGTCTCTTGGATTTCGCAGGATCTAACCTTCAAAAAAAATCTAAAGTCGCAATTAACAATTCAGATGTATTCAGGAAGGTTATTTAGTATTGAAAATCAAAGAAAACTTCAAAGCTTTAAGTTAATGGTAAACTGGAAAAACTCTTGATCGAATTGCTCAGAAAAGCTGGTACTGGAAGACCCAATTAGTGAATCGCTTTTAAGGGTAAAGACTTGAGTAATTTCCGTGTCAGCCGGCTTTAATGAGTTTATTGCTTTCATTGGAAGAACAGATGCGAAACAAATATCCTCATGCAGGGCATATGAATTAATAACGCTGTCAATCAGTAACAATATTTCCAGTAAGAATAAGTTGAATAAATCCAATTGATGAGAGGCAAGATAAATTTTTGCCATATCTCAACACAAATTACCAAAATAAAAACAATATTTTAAAATTAACAACGCAGAATTTTTTTTAAATCGTCAACCAGTTTAAAGTTACTAGAATATAAAATGGTATGACAGGAAAATGTCTTGACTGATATGAGTATTTCTCTCTCAAAACCTTTTCCCTGCTGTATATTGTAACGACTCCCGTACAATAGCGAATTTTTTGCGCGGGTAAATTCCGGGAAGACCATTCAACGCTCGGTTTGTGCACATAAATGATTTGGAGTCTGCAGACAGACAGTCGCCTAGCGACATAATGACCAGAAGGGCTGCTGACAGATCACAGAACAGTTTGTCAGCTACAAAAAGGAAGTTGCCGACCGGATGCACCTAGTCGTCTGGGAACGTAATTGGATAAAGAAAGGTGGCGTTTTCCAGACTTTCGAGAACGTTCAGAAGTGGTATATAAAGTCGCCGAAAGCGAGTTAAGGAAGTCAGTGATTCAGAGATTAAGTTATTCAGACTGGCGCTAGAGCCGGAGACAAGGAGATACTCTCGGGCCTGGATGGACTTGAATGGACACAGTGGCAACTCAAGTATGGCCTTCCTCATCGATGCCTTGAATCCACGAATTTAATTTTTATACATATATTGTAAATAGCCTGTATATAGACTAGAAATGCAATTAAAGCATAAAATACAAAAATGCTGCCAGTCTTTTATTTAATCCGTTACCGCCCAGTGATCTATTTATAGATCACCTTCTTTTCAGAACGCCCACTGAAAACGATATCTTTTAATCACTTCTAATTGTCATTGGCTGGTTTCTTTACACTTGAGGCCATACCCCCAAACGTGTTTTAAAACATTTTTTCCGAGATCAGTCCAGCAGATAACGTTTGAAGTTAGCCATTTTGAAGATCCATAGTGCAGCTTTCGATTTTGTATCCAACGGAAAAAATTTTAATAGAAAGTTATACTTTTCTTATGTGTTCTATATTTTGAATACCTCTTTAATTGTTCTGAGTTATTTAGATTAGAAAAATAACTGTTTTTATCATTAAAATTTAAGTTTAAACATACTGATCTATAAATAGAACGCTGGGCTTTAGTGGTAACTAATATCGTTTTTTCCCCTTTTTCTTTTCTTCCAGGATGTCTCGGCGTAAAGTGTTTCACACCGCCGAATGAGCATTAGAATATATGTTTTCTAAGGAAAATGAGTCATATATAATTGTTTTACCGCTTGACGTAGATAAATTAACTGATGAAGAGTGTTGATCAGATATTACGGCTATCATTTTTTCAAGCAATTTCTTAGGGATAAACCCATACGATTTGGCTATAAATTTTGGGCCATGTGGGGAGTGAAGGGCTACTGTTATACTTTTGACTTATATTGGGGTAAGGAGAGTTTTGACAATACTTCAGAAATTTCAAAATAATCGTTTGGAACACCAGTGGTGAAAAAAATGCTACAACCAGTAACTGATCCCAATAACAACCTTTTTTTTGACATTTTTAAAAAATTCTTATGATCTGCTGGTAGAATTAAAAACACAAAGATTCAGAGCCACGGGAACAATTAGTAACAACAAAACTGCTTTTTGCTCTTTAATGACTGATAAGATACGAGTATTAGAAAAGAAAAATCGTGGTTCTTATGACTACTGTTTCAACGAAAATAATGAAATTACTACAGTTAAATGGATGGATAACAAGTGTGTAACATCAGCAACAAACTTTGATTATATAGAGGCTCTATCCCAAGTTTCAAGGCATCAAAAAGGTTTGAAAGAAAAATCCCAAATTTTGCAACCTCGTACTGTAGCCCAGTATAACAAAAATATGGGTGGTGTTGACCAGCATGACTGACTCTTAGAAAAACAATCCATTCAAATCCGTGGGAAAAAAATGATACAATCTTCACAAGTGTTATTGACATGGCTGTCGTAAATACGTATATTCTGTTTAATTTAACAAATTACGAAAAGAAAAGTATAAAAGACATCCGAAGATATATCGCCGTTTCGTACCTCCAAAGAGGAACAAATTCTAGGAAAAGCTTTGAAAGACCTCAGATGATGTCATCGAGACGAAAAGTGATAGACTGTTTGTTTTTTGCCTATAACATAGTCTTTGCTATCTAAACGCACAAAGAAGATGCCAATTTTTTTAAAATGTAATGGTAGACCTCTTACGTTTTGTAAAATGTGCAATGTAACGCTTGTGTGAAATGTTTTCCGTGATATCACACTTAACTATTGCAAATTTGCTCTATAAAAATGTAACTAAGTAAATTTAGATTAGTAAAATAAGATTTTTATTTTAAATCTCTTTAGTTGATTTTAATTTTGCTAAAAATTTCATTTTTTTATAAATAAATACGTAATTTTCTAAATATAAGATCAGGGGAAAGTCACTTTCTCCTTTACTACCACAATCGCCCAGCGATCTATTTATAGATCACCTGTTATCTCAACTGCTAATTACGATAAATGAATAATACTTCATAATTACTCTATTTATGATCTATGAAATGTAGTTTAAAAATATTTTTCAAAAATTCTCATTTTAAAATAATTTGGGTGTTAACGGGTTAAGGCAAAGTCCTTACAATATCATCTAGGAAGGGACTTGATAAGTCTATCATCTATCTCAAATGCTCGCAATGAAAGAAAAATATTTATACTGATCCACACTAATATATCCTTCAAAATCAAATAATGGATATGTTAATTTAAATTTTTAAAAGTAAATTTATATTTTGACTTTCTTTATAGTGTTTATGTCATATAGTTATTTCGCACACATTTAAATTTGTCCGAGAGTTTGTAAATTTTTATGTTAAATATTGAATTTTAAACTATCTTGATTCAATGTGTTCCTGTGAATAATAGTTTTCACTGGTTTAGAGGGAAAAAAAATTCTAGTTTTCACAGTAAATATTTATTTGAAATAGATCTATACCTCAGGAATTTCTCGAACTTCCTTTTATTCAAATTTCTAATCGTACACTACATTTTCATCTGTCATGGTAATGCATGTAGTTTCATTGCAGGAGGAGCATCCAAACGTAATTTTTCAAATAAATTTTAGCGCTTCGAACATTATACACTGAAACGGATCCCAATTTATTATTTTTCGTTTTCATTTATATCCACCGCGTTATTACATTACGAGATAATTCTTTCTTCTAAAAATATTCTGTCTTAAAAATATATTTTATGTCTCTAAATCGATTACGGATATTTGTACGACGCTAGAAGAATTTTTACATTGGAAGGCATTAATTCCATCATTAATCAATCGCATCAAGAACAGCTGACGTTGTACCTATAGGTTCCTGTGTTCTGTGTGATGCAGGCTGATTCAAAGAATTTTTCTGGGATTGGAAAAATTTTTGTTTCATCTTTCCCGGGATTTTTCCTTAGAACGCTCATGAATAATCCTGCGTTACAAATGAAACTTCAGGAAAATTAAACGGTGGTTTTAAAAACAGCATGATAAATTTTGCGGTTTTCGAATAGATATAATGCCTTTTCTTGCTATAAAAAATACTATGTATCTTCTAAAAGCGTGTCCTGCGGATAAGTTT
Source organism: Dolomedes plantarius (assembly GCA_907164885.2). Classification (NCBI taxonomy): domain Eukaryota; kingdom Metazoa; phylum Arthropoda; class Arachnida; order Araneae; family Dolomedidae; genus Dolomedes; species Dolomedes plantarius. Next base: position 77,373,513 of record OU015500.1, on the reverse strand, counting down.
AAAAACAGCAAGATATATTCTACGATATTCATATTAATATAAAACATACGTATAAAGAGATTTTAGAAAACACGTAGTATTTTTTATAGCAAGTAAGCCATTATTTTTCATCTGATATCCCATATTATACCTTTCTGTTTTAAAACCAATATGTAACATATGTATAATGTCTTGCTTGTTATAAAAAATATTACGTATTTTTTAAAACCGTATTCTGCTGATGGGTTTAAAGACGGGACGATGTATTTTTAGATTCTCATATAAGTGTAATTGCCTAATTTGCTATAAAATTACCAAGTATTTTCTAAAATGGTATTCTACGTCTTTTCCCTTTTCGAAAATATTTATATGAAAATATTTAATGGAAAAATTTCTAGTAGAAATTGTCCAAATATCCGTTGATAGGCATGCATACGTTTTCGTTACAATCTATATACATTTATGTTGCTAAGCCGATTCGGTGGGTAGTTTGTGAGACATAACTACTGCATCAATTCCGTAATTTTGGTGTTAAACGCAAAATTTTATATATAGATGTGTCAAATTTGGTTTTTGTAACCACAATTTCTATTAATTAGCGATATTTAACAATTTAAAAATTGCTTTTTTGCACATGCTCAGTGACATGTTTAAATCTGGCTTTAGGTACTTACTGCATAACATGTTTAAGCACAAGAACGCATAAACATGTTATTATGTTTGTTGGATATAGAAATAAACCTTACGGAAATTGTTTATTTAGTGCTGTTGAGTAACCACATTACTTTTTATTGGGTTCAATAGTAATTTTTCAAAGTTCATTTCCCTATTCCTCATCAACATTTTGGCAATGATGCGTTGAGTATAATTTGTGTATTAGTACATTTATTTACTATGATTAAAATGATTAATACCTAAGCCCCCTTTAAATTTAACTTAATTATTCTTTTCCCCAGTTAATTTCTGACACACACACACACATAAATATATATATATATATATATATATATATATATATATATATATATATATATATATATATATATATATATATATATATATATATATATATATATATAAATGTGTAATTGGATTTTTTTTCTGTGGAAGATTGTCAGGTAAGATAAAAGCATTTAGCTGTAAACATACCTTCAGTGCTGTACAATTTATAGAGTAAATAGCTCACTTCTACCCAGACTTGGGTGTATATAAATTGAAGTGGCACTCTAAATGAATTTGATACAAACACAGTTTATACATGAAACAATGTTTATTGAATATTTTTGCACATGTAGGCTTTGCTTTTAACAAGATTCATACATACTAGTTGTACAGATATATAAATACAGCTTTCAAGAACAATATATTTTTCAATACTCACGAACAGTAAGTCAACCAGCAATTATGCCACGTAAACTTTGGGCCCCTTAAGCACTAACGCAGGATAGCACTCGAGCTGCATACCCTCGTAGCTCCTTCTCGCTTATCTATGAACCTTAACAACCTTTTTCAACCCTAACAACCTTTTTATTAATGACGCTTCATGGTATTTATACTAAGCGCGTATGCCGAAATTAGCATATCTCAAGCAGCTTCTTTAATTCATTCACTCAAAAGTTCGATTCTTGTGAATCGAATCTTGTGTATACCTTACACTGTCCTGCCTCGAAAAAAAAATTACGTAACTGAGGTCTGAACGGCTTCAGTTAACTAATTGAAAACGCGTGCTGGTCTGACTTTTTACATAATGGGTGGCAAAGCCAAAAACCCTTCCACACGTTGTGTGAAGGAAAAACGCCACTCCCATTTTTCAAAACTAACCCCGAAGGGTCCAGGTGACACCATCAAACAGTGGATTTGCAGAGTTGCGGATACTGGGCTGGCCAACTGCGCCTTAAAATATCTATTTTAGTTAAAAGTGTCAACACAATAGCACAGCATGGCATTTCTTGACTCTTTGTATCTCCTCTTCCTCAATTCATAATGCACATGTGTTATGTTTTGTGAAGTTAGTATGTTAGTGGTTAATTATTATATTATTCAGTATGTATTTTTTCTAGTCACTGCATGTCCCCTTCAAAAATTTATAAAACAACAGTATGTCGTTTTTTTCCGTGGCTGACCCCTTCCCCTCAGAATGTTTACACAGTATATACAATGGGGAATTTCAAACCAGTTTGGTTCGATTTTATTGAAAGGGGTGGGATAGAATAAGAGAATGTATACAAGACTTGTTCATGAAGGCAGCAACTTCCGTGCACCAGTCTGTCCATTCCGTGGAGCTTCTCTTGATGGTCGCAGTCCTAGTACAGGGATTCGTTGTTCGTGTGGTCATCCTTCGTGCAGTAGGGCGTTGGTCCTGAGGCGCTGGTCCGGCATGACGATGGACAGGAGGTCTCTTTGGAGGAGACCAACCTTGCTGGGCGGCTGATATCTTGCGTTTCCTGTACTTATGCAAAGTAGCTTTAAAATTGTCATCTATCTTTTTCATAACCTTGTGTACCTTATCAATGACACATTCATCCTTTGATGGAGGTTTTGCAGTACACACTTTACTTTTCTTCGTACTTTTGCTTCTATCGGTATTAGATTTTAATGCAGATTCTATTTTTTCAAACTTATACGCCGCACCTATGTGTTCAGTTACTGGCTTTATCTCGCCATTTATGATACGTTTACAAGTGAGTTTGCTGCTTGTTTTATGTTTTCAACAACCTGACTCTGTTTTTCGTATTTGTGCTTATACGACTTCTTGTTTACCGCCTTAATTACTTCAGTCTTAGCAGTTTTAATGCTGAAACCTGAAGGCGCTTTTTCACGTTTTTTATCCCCCTTAACTTTAGTTTTATCCTCTTTTGACGAAAAAGTCTCTTTAAAACGTCCTTCTTCAGAATCGCTATCATTTAAATTCTTTAACACTGCTTCAGTTTTAGGAAGATTAAGCTTTTCGTACTGGTGTGTTTTAATGCAAACTACGTCTATAACTTCCGAAATATCAGCTAAACTACTTACAGTATAACTCTGTGTCAACTTTTCATCCTGATTCTCAGTCTGGTTTTCATGTACTTTATTTAAAACCATATTATCAACCTGGCCAACAGCATCCTCATTCGGATGGAAACTTGAAATAATATCATCATTACCTAGCGAGTTCCTAATATCGTTTAAAGAATTTTTATTGTCGTCAACTAATAAGTATTCACTAACTTCCGTAACACATACTTCGTCATCTACTAAATTTTCTTCATTAACAGATGTGTGAATATCATCTAAAATATCAGGTATAGCATTAATAATATCAGATATAGCATTAATAGAAGTATCAGATGATTTATTTTCTAAACCACTAGCATTAGTATCGGCGCTACTTTCAGGAATTTGCACTGGAATTACCGCATTATTCCAGCTAGGCTCACTTTCTTTATAAGCCACAAAAATACCCTGACTTTCACTATTCTCAAAATAATGATTACTGCTCGGACAAGTTAATACATTTGACCACACAGTTTCAACAGGTTGAACCATATCATGTGAAACAACTTGCCAGTGCACGTAAGGTGCTTGCATATTATTTACTTTAAGTGCACTAATTTCATTGTAATGCCGTGCGCTTCTATTATTTCGCCTGCGAAACTGGTTTCGCTACTGGTTTGAAACTCGCGAAAAATTTTGGCGGGGGTGTATAAACTTCTCGTACCTGAATGAGGGTCAGGGGTAGCGAAGAAATGCCTATTTGTGCAATTTTAAGTTTCTCCCCCTCTGGGGTGCATTGTTGCTGAAAGTAATGTTCAATTTTCTTTAGGAATTGGCTTGAGGGGCCGCCATTGAAGGTGGCTTCAAATGGCGCAATTTGCTGAACTATAATTACCCGTGGAAAATTTCCAGCAGGGTTTTGTTCTACACTCATTTTCAAATAGTATATAAGTACTTGCAACAATTTTATCGATATAAGTACACAGTACACAGTTTAACTTCAATTATTTTGTTCGTTATAAATGTAACGATAACAACCAGGGTATATATAAACTTTCGGGCGCCAGTATAGAGAATCTATGCTCACTTCTACCCAGACTTGGGTGTATATAATTTGAAGTGGCACTCTAAATGAATTTGATACAAACACAGTTTATACATGAAACAATGTTTATTGAATATTCTTGCACATGTAGGCTTTGCTTTTAACAACAAGATTCATACGTACTAGTTGTACAGATATATAAATACAGCTTTCAAGAACAATATATTTTTCAATACTCACGAACAGTAAGTCAACCAGTAATTCTGCCACTTAAACTTTGGGCCCCCTAAGCACTAGCGCAGAATAGCACTCGAGCTGCATACCCTCGTAGCTCCCTCTCGCTTATCTATGAACCTTAACAACCTTTTTCAACCCTAACAACCTTTTTTATTAATGACGCTGCATGGTATTTATACTAAGCGCGTATGCCGAAATTAGCATATCTCAAGCAGTTTCTTTAATTCATACACTCAAAAGTTCGATTCTTGTGAATCGAATCTTGTATATACCTTACAAATTGCTTTTGTGCAGTTTCGAAGTTTTCATTCACTTAATATGGATGAAACGCTCCATGCGAATTCCGATTAATCATATTTATTTCTTACTGTTACTTATATTAAAAAATACAATATTAAAAAATATCAAATTTCATTCAAATTCTCGATGTTAGAAGTGTAAAATTTTCTGGTATTGAAATTGCTATTAGTAATTTATATGACAAAGGGGTTATTTATATGGAAATGAAATCATTTCAAATTCAGAGAATATTTCCAGTAAATGCCAAGAATAAATGAACGACCTCACATTGCATAAATTGAAATGCGCATAAAATATTTTATGTTCATATTGCGTTATTTTCAAATATTAAAATTTTAATAACTGTAAACTTTTTAAATACATTACCATAAATTTTAAATCATAGCTACTCGACTATGTTAAGAGCTACATAATTATGTTATATAACAATCCAATTTATATATATATATATGTATGTGTGTGCGTATATATATATATATATCTAATATATAAAAATGAATGTTTGTCTCTCTGTAATTGTATAGAAATCCACAGTTGAGGAGCAACGATCGTGAAATTTTACATACAGGCGTCTTTAAAAACAGCCGAGGGTCTGAAGAACGTCAAAAATCGAAATTAATTACGGTTGATTTTTAATTAATAAAAAACCAACAATTTTGAAACTAAATGTAAGCTGTTACACTTTGTGGAATCACCCCTCTGAATATGGCGTCCACGTTAGGGTTAGCTGGCAAACAGCGAGCGAAAAGATAAAAATAAATAAAATCAAAAAGCTTCAAGTTATATATTAAACCAGAATAAAAAATGAAAATAATAATCTTTCAAGTCAGATTTTATACTCTAAAATAAATCGGATCCAACGGCATATTGACACTATCACACGCGATGGAAAATTCGAATCAACCACGCTTTGGTGTCACGAGATCTTTTTTAATCGCTACTGCAACCCCCCTCGCTTATGTCTTTGTGTCTATTGAAGAGTTAAAGACTAAGCTTCTATCCTGCTAACTTATTTCTGACTTAAAACTCCTCTCACTCCATAAATACATGTATATTCACCAACCCATAGCAACTTTCCAGTAATCTTAGTCGAATATTTTCCTATTTACTCAATAAAGCAGCATGTCATTGTGGCGCATTCAGTAAAAGCATTCATTTACTGCGCTACACGACGCGGGTTCGAATACGGATCGTACAAATTTTGCTATACCTGTATTTTCAGCTTTTTTATGGAGGCTTTTTTATTTCAGCTTTTATTTTATTATTTTTTAAATTATTATTATTATTGTTTTTATCTATTATTTTTTAAAAATTATTTTTTATTTTATTTTATAATTTTAAAAAATTATTATTTTTATTTTATTTTATTTTTCATATTATTAATGTGTATAACATTTCGTATACTTTTTTTTCTATGTTATTTATACTATGTTTAGTTTTTTAATGGATTTTGGTAGGTTTTTATCAATTTATATATTTTGTGTTTTATTTTTCAGGATTTTTTGTCAAATGATAAAGGCTAAATATTTTCTATGTTATTTATACTGTATTTAGTTTTTAAATTGATTTTGGTTAACAAACATTCGACAATTTGACATTTTTACTTTTCAGCTTTACTTTTCAAAATTCTTTACTTTCCTAAAGACAATTTGACATTTTTCCTTTTCAGCTTTTAGTGGTTTATTATAAATGTATATATTTTATGCTTTACTTTTCAGGGTTTTTTTTGCTCCAATGATGAAACGCTAAATCTAGCTGAATTCTGAAGAAATTATTGTAAATTTATGGTTTTTATGTTGGGTTTTCTTTTTATTCATGCGTATAACATTTCACATGCTTTTTATTCTATGTTATTTATACTGTGTTTAGTTTTTAAATTGATTTTGGTTAACAAACATTCTTAAAATCCCGGGCAACGCCGAATAAATTATCACCTGTGTAGGTTGATAATTTATAAATTTAAAACTGTTACCACATGTATATTTACAGATCCCCAAGAACTTTCCAATATTTTTAATTAAAGAATAACCAACAACTTTTGAAAGATGCGACTCTCAATTCACAGGCGTTCAGTAGATGGCGCCACTATTTTAAACTTTTAGTATTCCAACCATAAGACAAAAAAATATATTTTTTTAAAAATCGTAAGGGATATTTTTATAGACAAAATAATGTAGAAGAAAATATTTAAATTAAATCTAATAGGACATACTAAAGAATATTGTACAGTTTGAGGAACATATCTTTTACTGTCTTTTAATATTTTTTGGATAATGTCCAATCGTTTGCCGCATTAGCAAGAAAAAAAAAATTTTTGTCTATTTCGTTGTTAGGTGACGATAAATTTATTTAAAGTACCAGATAAAGAAATCACATGATCAGCGTTTAATAAATTAAATTGTAAAAATTAATCTTTAAAAATTCACCAAAAATTAGAAAATGGAGGTAAAGATTCGAAAAGAATTTCATTTTAAAGGAATTTTTATGATATTTTTCGTGATATAAATTTTACAACCCTCAAATTATTATTTTAAATGCAAACTTGAAAAAAGTTATAAAACAGATTAAAATTATAATTTAAAAAAATCTAAGATAATTTTTTCAAAAATCTTTCTTAGTCAGTTTCTTCTCAGTCAGTCAGTTACGGAACTGTTTTATATATATATAGATTTTTATTGCTATCTTTATATCGTAACGTTAACTTCATGCGCAAATTTTATTTTCAGATCCTTTTTTTTATTATCTTTATAATATGCGAAATTTTCATATGATTTTAAACAACAATCGTTTTTAACTGGCATTCAATTGGCTGTTAAAACTTTATATTTACACCCTATTTAAAAGAAGTAGGGTGTAAATTGTAGGGTGGAAAGTTGGTAAAATCAAAATTTTCTGCAATGTATTTAATTTCTTGATTAAAAGTAGATTTTTCTAAAAATTAATTTATTTCACTTGAAAAGATAAATATTTTATGCACGAGGTTTATATTATTATTACTATCTTTATATCGTAACGTTAACTTCATGCGCGAGCATTATTTTCTTATGCTTTTTTATTATTATCTTTATAATAGCTTTATTTTCATATGGTTTTAAACAACTATCGTTTTTATTCATATTATGTTGGTTTTTTATTAATTAAAAATTAAGGGTAATTAATTTCGATTCTGGAAGTTCTTATCTTTATTTTCATATGCTTATTTTCATATCTTTACTTTCATTTATTTTCATATAATTACTCAAAAGTTTTTTAACCAACATTTGAATAATTCGTAAATGAAAAACATTTACGAATAATTCAAATGTTGGTTAAAAAACTTTTGCGTAATTTATACATTTGTGTGTGTTTAATTATTGAAATTAATAAATTTATATTTCTAGAGAGGATGTTTCAGTTTTTAGTGGTACTATGGTGAAAGGCTGAATATACCAAAATTCTGAGGAGTTTATTATGGAGAGAAAAGGAATTTAATATGTAGAGGATGTTTGTTTATAGGAGTTAAATGTGGAGAGGAGTTGAATGGTTTGCAGCCCTCAATCAAACACTTCATTTGTTAAGAGGCAACGCTGCAGTCATATCATTGTTCTATTGGAAATTTCTGCTGAACCTGTAATTGCAGCTTCTTTTTTTTACCCCAATGATGAAAGGCTAATTCTAGCTGAATTCTGAGGAGTTTATTATAAATTTATATATTTATAGATTTCACAAGGTTTTTTTTCTGTTATTTATACTGTGCTTAGTTTTAAATAAATTTTGGTTAACAAACATTAGAGAATTTGACATTTTTACTTTTCAGGTTTCTGAGACGTGTATAACATTTCACATATATTTTTTATGTTATTTATACTGTGTTAATTTTTAAATTGATTTTGGTTTACAACATTCTTAAAATCCCGGGCATCGCCGGGTACTTCAGCTAGTATATATATATATATATATATATATATATATATATAACAACATAATCTTTATAAGTATTATTTGTAGTCTGCCTATATCCTCATTATCAACTTAAAAAATTCTTAATGTTCACGAGATCCTCCTGCATACAGAAAGAGATTTCTGTGTCTCTCGCTCAGTGCAATACGTTTTATGAAGGACATCAAAACATATCTGCAATGAAAGAGAAACTTATTAATTTGAAATAAAGATTTTAGTTTATCAATTATCAAATTTTCAATTATTTTATTTTATTTTATTTATTTATTTATTTTGTTTATTTATTTATTTTTTTATTTTTTTTTGGGGTGGGGGTTTCCGTGTAATATATATGAATCTTCAAATCTTTTAAATATCTCTTCTAATATTCTCACCTTGAATATTCTCAAAATGTACTTTTTTAGAATTTTTGGATAGAATGTATTATAGATATATTTTTCTTGGAAGACAGTCAGTAGAAGATATTACTCTCCACTTATGGTATATATTTTGAATACGCAAATGAATAGGCAGTTTGACTAAGATTAAAGTAAAATGATTTCTATGAGTAAATATGTATGCTTTCTATAATAAAGGAATGTAAAAAATCATACTAAAATGTATTTCTAATTTGAAAAAAAAATATTTTTGAAAAAGCCTATGGTGTTTAAGATATCAAAAATGCTGCCGTGATTGATTTTACCTTTGTGTGTTTTGATGATGTGAAAGAAATGTATTACTTCCCGTAATCTTCAATTAAAAATTGTCTATACTATGATATGTCCAATTGTATAGGCATGTATATGGTAAAATTGTCAATATGTCTATACTATGGTATTCAAAGTATAGACATAACCTCTATGTTCTTATCCCTGGTTACATAAAGGTAATCTACCGGTCTCCAACATTGTGCCGCAAAAAGTAAACCACTCAGTACAGTCATCAGTGCCATCACGTGTTTAGAATGGTACAGAAAGTAACGTATTCGGAACCTCAACTACTGACAGTCTGTCATTCGGTCGTCATTTACACATGTATTCCTACCGCAATGCAGTCTGGCGACATCGAAGAAAAACATACCATTATGACTGCTTAGTTTCAACTGCGTATTAGTTATGATGAAACACTTCATAGAGATGTTGTTTTAAAGATATGGAACAAGACCCCCTAGGGAGGTAAGAGTGATACTCAGAGGTGGGGGCAAGGATAGTTAGCAAAAAAAAATAATAATTACATATTTTAATAAGACTTGTGGAAATAAAGATTAAATTCCACGATTAGGTATATAATAGTTATCGTATTTATGGTACTCTTTAAATTATTATAATATTTTATGTCTGCAATGATATAATGATGTAAACACCATACGGCTGTTGTGTTTTTATTGTTCACGTACACTTCTTTCCAAGTCGGAGGGTCCAGAATACCAGTCTTTGTTTGACTATCAATAATGCAGTGTGCTTATAAACTGGCAAGCAGCGCTGTGATGAAATCACACATTTTCTTTCTATCTTTCAAAACTTATGTACGTATGTTTCAGGCCTAGGAAGCATAAGTTCATTGAAGGGGGGAGACATAAAAAGGATGAGAATCACAACCATAAAGCCTTAATTTATTCTTAAAGTATTCCTTTCCCCTGAAATATATTTCGACATCCAACTGGAGAACATGCATTTTATAATACAAACAATTTTTTTTAATCATTTGGAGTGATTACTAAACGATAAAGCATAGATTATACAACAAAAAACCTTCTTATGTGTTGTCTTAAGGCTTCTCCCTATTAACCCTGTTGGATTCGCTCACCACAGTGCAAACCTATGGAGAAATTCGAGAAATTTCGCTGTCTCCACCTTTCGGTGATACGGCAGATCATGGGGCCAAATCGCGCGAACCAACCCTGCCAATCAACTCCCATAGAGGTCGCGTCCACTAAACAAAAATATTACCATTTAACAGCCATTTAAAACATTTGCTGGAAAATTTCGAGTGGCAACGATGAAAGCCCCCTAGCCGATATCAGTTTTTTTCAAGGTAAACTCAGAAAAAAACAAAACAAAAATAAATAACCTAAGGAGCAAATTTGTCTACTATTTGCAGCTACATAAATGCTGATAATCAAACAAAAATGGTATTTTCAGATAGCCTGAGCATTTTTCCCCTTGCGACAGGAATTGCGTCAGGATTGCGTCAGGACCCTTGCGTCAGGATTCATTTTATAAATTTAATCCACTAAAGGAATTTAGGAGTGGTTAAACCACACTGTAATAGATTCCCCCCCAAATAATTTAAATTTAAAAATATTATTTGCCTTTAAAAAAACGAAAAATGTCCCAAGGTGTAAAACATTTATTTCTCTATTATGGAGTACAATTAAAAAAAATTCAATCAAAGTGGGCAATCCTTGGACAAATTTTCTCCATTGGTTAACATTGAGGTAGGCGACTCCAATAGAGTCAGTGCTCATCAGTTTTAATATTGACTGTTATGGATTCTTTTTCTCGAGTTACTCATCAAATATCATTATTTTTGTCCTAATTAACTTTATCAAGTAGAAGAGGTTTTCACAGTCAAATGAAAAAAAAAATAACTTTCTTTTTTACATGGCTGATATACCACATTGTTATGTAGAATTGTTGCTGCTCTGAATGTTTACTGTGCCAGAATCCATTTTTAATTAAATTATTCGGCTAGAAACGAATGATTCCGCTTTCTCTGGCACCTGCTTCTTGGTACTAAAGCATGTTTCCACAATAATTGAAGATTTTACTTCATATTTAATAACGACAATGTTAGGAATATCACTTGTCTTTGGTATAGATTGTAAATAAATTTCTTTTTAATAAGCGGCGGCTACTGTATTCCTGGGAAATAAAGCAATAGAAAGTCTCTAAATATGGTCTTAATTTTTATCCTCATGAAAGATAAATGAGTCACTAATAACATCTTAGTTTTCGAACAATGATTCCCTTTTTTCCTGTAGATAATCAAAATCCATTGCTGAAACATTTTTTCTCCTTCGAGTCAGTAACGAAGTAAAGCAAATATTAAGAATTTAGAATCAGATTTTTGTACGCTAAAATGTAAACCTATAATTCTTTAAGGGTTTGAATAAGTTTTTTTCTCATCTTTCAAATAAATTCCTATATAAATTTATTTTAGTCGAATGGAGAAAAGCTGCGAGTTTCATAAATATTTGCATAAACTATCTCATTAAGAATTGAAATCTGTTAATTTATTCATTAGGTAAGCTCGTGTAGTCGACTAATTTAATAATTGCTCTCGACAGACCTTTGTTGCCCTTTTGAAACCGTGCTATATTTCATTTTAAATTAGTTAAAGTTCTTACGGTATTGGAAGAACGCTAAAAATGGAGATCTTCAGAATAACATCTTGTCAGTTTAGACTTTTTATTTCAAGGAAATAATTTTGGAGTATCCAGAAAAAATTTGAGCTGTACATCTGTGTATTGTATGTTAAATATCACACGTGAAATTAATTTTCACGGAAAAGAAATTCAAGTATAGAAGTATTTGAATTCACCTAAAAATAGAAATATTAGAGTTTATACAAATACGTTAAGTTAAAATTTTAACATTCTAAAATCATTACAAACACCCACCAAAGGAATCCTTCATAAAAAAAGAAAAAAATAGATTAAAGCTCAATCTAAAGTTCTCGATCAATGAAGTATATTAAAGAAGCAAGGATGTTAGCTCGCACCGCTTTTGTTCAACATCTTCATTAACGACATTCCTCACTCCACAAACACAACACTCGCCATGTTAGCTGACGACACAGCAATCTTAGCGAAAAATCGAAATACAAAATACATTTACAAATACCTGCAAAGACACTTGGACATCCTTGAACGTTGGTTTGAAATGTGGATAATTAAATAAAACCCTGCTAAAACAAACACTATTTTCTTCAGTTTTAACAGAATTCCACCTCCGCCGGTAATAGTATGTGGTCACTCGGTGCACTTCGAAAGAGAGGGCAAATATATTGATGTGTATATTGACAGTAAACTCACGTGGAATAAAAACTCTAATTTCACCATTGGCAAGTTCTTTAAAGCCCGTAGGGACTTAGCGCACCTCCTGTACCAGAGCCAAATGAGTATAGAAAACAAACATCTTCTCTATAAAATTGTCCTTAGGCCCATCTTACTTTACGCTGCTCCGGTTTGGGGCTCAGCAGCGGACACTCATATCCAAAGACTGCAGACTATTCAAAATAAAACACTACACGGAATTAGGAAAGCCCCTTGGTACCTCCTTAACGAAGTTATTCATAGAGATTTGACAATAGATTCCATTAGACACCATGTAAAAGAGCTCGCAATAAACTTTATGATAACCTATATGCAGTAAATAATGAAGACCTAATTAACTTCCCAGATTATGATCCTAGAGAATTTCCCAGGCGGCCTAAGACCACACTGATAATAAACCCTGGGCTTGTTACAATTCACAACAGCTAACTTCCTTTCCTTCTCCTTGCATCAAACCCCCACTCGCTTGACTACTTCTGGTTTCCGAAGTGTCACTCCGAACAATCAACCACAGCTCCATTCATGTTGCTCCGCCCACTAACTCATTTCCCATTAGCTCTCTTCGTAGAATTCACTGCTTCCTCCTTACTGGATCTCTGTCCGGACATCATTACTCTTTGAATCTTCCTCGTTTGTCTCAGGTTAAATATTTTTTACAAAATCTGCCGCTCTTTTATTAATCTTTTCTCTACACCCTCAGTTATTCCTTCATTATCTACCAACCTAAACTGTTAAAACTTTTTGTAATTTAATTTAAGTCACTTTTTTTAATCCTCTCTTTCTTCACACACATTCTCAGTACTATTATAATCAACTTTAGAGAACGGTAATCATGATACATTCCACACTGAATACAGAAGATATGGAGCTATAGCTCCCAGGAGCCTCTAAAGTTGCCTATGCTAAAGGTCATAGCCGGTCACTCTAACTACTGTGTTCTGGTGTTACCTAACAATCAATGCTAATAATTGGCCCTCATTACAAAACTAAAATGTCTCATATCTACCAAAAGTTTCATACAGTTGTTCTTGGTAATTCCTTTCCCAAAATGTGGTCCAATAGATGCAGTGCTGGGCACATTATTTCATTGGAAATATCTATTGATAATACAGGACCTATGAAGGTATAAAGGGATTATTTCTGTCCTGTGGATTATTTAGCTTCAGGCAGTTACATATAAAAAATTGCGTGTAATTAATCCCGTTCTCAAAGACCGTATATATAGCAAACCCTAACCGACGTTTCCAGGAATTAACTCCCAAAAATAATACGCTTCATGTGAAAGACACAATAAGATATTGCTTCTAACATGTAGTGAAACACTTGCAGTATTAAGTCTATCTTGCGAAGATAATGAAACAGAATAATAATAATTTATTTCTTTTAGGATAAAATAATACATGTTATTAAAGTAATATCAAACATGAAGTCCAAGAAAATGTTTCTTGTACAGTATGAATAAGTTCTCATATAAGTCTTGCGCTGGTTCATTATAACTAGTGTACCATAACATTATACTACATATTACAAAAGAGTAGTTTTTAGTCGTGTTTTAAAATAAAATAATGGCCATTTCTAGATGTATCACAAATTTTATGTACCGGGGAAGTTCTCTGTGTAAAGAAGCACTTATATATAAATCTGCGCATGCATAAAATGAACGAATGTTATTCATAATTTTTACCCCCCAAAATATTATAATATGTATGTATGTATACTTACATCATAGATGTGTTGTATTCTCTAAATTATATATATACTAGCCGGGCTTCGCCCGTCTTGCCGGTCGGTTTAGGGACACGCTCCCTTCAGTAATCATCGTTCAGTGTGACATCAAGTGCTTCGAATGCGCCTTTGCGGGGCATGATGCATTTATCTCAGGCAATTAACTTGCAATGCTTCAGAATCCTTGACTTTCCTGAATTTCTTAACATGTAACATTTCATGTAGGAGTCTCTGTGTTTGCTAGATTTAAGGGTGAGTTGAAAGAAGAGGGAGTTGTCCTCCCTCTTGTCAATAGTGTTGCGTCAAAGCCTGAAGAAGCAACAGCAAGGGCAATCTTGTTTCTGCAATCTCAATTCTCGTACTCAATTTTTCTTAAACCAAATAAATTACTGAAAATGTTTGCCTTAAAACTGAGATTAAAATCGAAAGTACAAAATTACAGAATATGAAATCAAAAGTATGTTTTAAAATTATAGAAAAACAAAAACCAAATTAAATTATCAACAGGGCGCGGTAGCCCGGTTGGCAAGAGCAGCAGGCCAGTTTTCTGAACGTCCCTGGTTCGATGCTCGTCGATGCAAATCTACCGCCGTGTTCACTAATGGTGGCCGAGGCACGTATAGGGCGTGGCTACAATGTCCTCCATGTTCTCAAATTTACCTCTGGAGGTGCGGGGTCAAGTGTTCCGTTCTCGTCACTTGACTCGGTTCAAAATTAAGGGACCGGTCATTTAGCCAAGTCGGACTCCGACCCTTGCGGTGCTATTAAAAACCGGAGCCGCACCTTCATCGCCCATAGCCTTCGGGACTTGACCTGATGTTACATTGTCGGTCAAGGGGCATAAGTAACAACAACAAATTACCATCTGAAAAAGCTTGCCTAAAATAAAACTGAGATGAAAATTACAATTAAAGGGTAATTCCCAATACACGGTGCCATCGCCAATTTGGCGAAAAGTTGGAGCCAAAATCCCGTTCGGAGACCTGTTAGGCTTAAACTGCGAAATGTAAACAAATGTGGTGACCAAGAAAGAGCAAATATATTGGGAAAGAAAAACTTACTGCTGGTTTTATGAAACGCGTAGGCGCGCACGGGATCTTCGCTTCTCCCAGATACCCTTGCTTCACTCCGCTACGCTCACAAAAATTCAAAAAATATCATCCGATCTTAAATTCTTCCCCTCATATTTAGAAACAACATCTTTAACCAACATAGCAATAAACGGCTAACTGAAAAGCAATTAACAAACACAACATTTGGCATTTTATTGCCAGTTTGGCAAAAATCTAAAAAATATGTGGCACCGTGAAATGGGAATGAGCCCAATTGGCATAAAGGGTACTTACGTATTAACGCCACCGCAGCTGAAGTTGCGCTAATGCGCCAATATATATATATATATATATATATATATATGTTTTTTTCCATCACATTGCTCATTTCTCAACAATCTTTGACATTTTGCCCTTACTTCTGCAGGATTAAAAGTTTCTCTCCTCTTTATGGGCATTTTAAAGCATTAATTTACAGCTAGTCAATAACGTTTGAATGGATTTATTATTATAGAAAAGGAATCAATAATGTTTGAATAGATTGAGATCACATTCAATATTAAAACACATGAAATCTGATAATTATTTTAGAAAAAGTATATACACGTATTTCATGCTCGGAATTCTTTCTCAAAACTAAATCGTCTGCTATGTTTCAATGACACTTTAAGACTTTCTTAATTATAATATACACGTATTTCATGATATTAATTCTTTCTCAAAACTAAATCATCTGCTATGTTTCAGTGGCACTTCAGTTATATAAATCATCGCGTCAAGGCTAAACGCACGAGTTTCTATTTAAGTGAACGTGTCCTTTAGAATATTTGAGTTTGAACAGGTAGCTTGGGATAGTTTCAATTCATGAAATGGATAGATAACACATTCATTGAATATGAATAACTTTCCATCCTTATATTTCCATTTTTAAAAAGAAATATTCCGGCGTTGCCACGTATATGAAAATAATAAATCAAATTCATTCTTACATGCGCCAATGTATGAATAAGTCACATTTTTAATTCATGTCTATTTTTGCGAAAATGTTGTAATTTAATTGGCAACGATGAAATGTTACAATGGCTTTGAACAAAAATATCCGTTGATACCGCGCAAACTTGTTCTAACATAATTCGGGAATGGAACGTCGTAGCGGGATGAAAATAGTCTATAACCTTCACGCAAGTTCAAGCAATAAGTTGACCAAGTTTCATCGCAATCGGATGAACGATATGGCAGCGCATAAAATACGGACAAAGAAACATTCATTTATATATATATAGATTATTTAAAAGCTTCCAAACTTATCTTAGAATTATCCTAAGGCTTCAAAACATAAGTATACGAAGTTTCAACCAGATTCGTCAAGAAATGTAGATTTGTATAAGATACATACATGCATACTGTCACGGGGTAAAATTATTGCGACATTTGAAAACAGATTAAGAAATGAAATAAGAGAAATGGAGTAAAGAAGAGAGCGGGGAGAAATAACAAAGCTGAATATAGAAATA
Organism: Dolomedes plantarius; assembly: GCA_907164885.2. Classification (NCBI taxonomy): domain Eukaryota; kingdom Metazoa; phylum Arthropoda; class Arachnida; order Araneae; family Dolomedidae; genus Dolomedes; species Dolomedes plantarius. Next base: position 77,356,713 of record OU015500.1, on the reverse strand, counting down.
ATAGACGGCGAAAGACCGCGACAAGAATTAATGAAGGCAGGAAATGAATAAACGTTGGACTTAGCCGAATTCTAAGGAACAAGATACTTAGGTGCAATTGCGGAATGAAAAGGCACGCCGCAAAGAGGAATTGCAGATGTGGACAAATAATAAGGGAAAGTGCAAAGCAGGTTAAAGAAGGGGAGCGATGAATTGGGGCGATTTGGCTAAAAAAGGAGGAAATGTAAATTAGATGGAATTCGGAGAATATGGGAAGATGACCGTGGGAATTGGTGTGCTGATGAGATAAAGTGCCACACCTACGACAGGGTGGAGAATAAGAATTCAGGAAGAAACGATTAGTCCAATAGAAGAGAAGTAAAATATTTTTGACAAATTGAAGAAAGGAGGCGGAACTATGACACAAGGAATATTAGACTCAAAAAATTCATGAAGACACACTTAGAGCTCCCATATAGAGATGTGTTGACTTACGGAGAAGCAGAGGTATTTTTGAGTACGAGCGATACGTAATGCAGAGAAAGGTAGCTGCAGGACTTAGACAGATAGAGGAATGAGTAGTGGCAAATAGATTAGAAGGAAATAGCGGTGATAGCGCACGACTAGCTGAGAAATGGAGATGAGAGCCACGATTTCTGCACCAGAATAAAACGAAATAGCCTTCTTCGTGATAGCAATCTGGAAAGAGCGGACAGCCTAGATAATAAACCCCAGCCAGCAGAAGTACAGTGAATGAGGACGAACAGACAACTGAGTGAAATAACGGCACCACTCCCCAGGGACCGATTAGACTGACCCCCACATCATAATTTAATGGACCACCCACCGACATGCCACCACGACAGACTTTATCCGATGGAGCGTGCAGATCTGCAGAGAATCGTATTCTATCCAGCGACAGATAGCCGAATGTGTGAGAGGAAATAAAGACGGCAAAGACCCAATAGCGAAGTTATTCTGCAGTCTTTTATTGATCCCTAATTAACGAGTGTGTAGCGTGCCTCTCATCCTAAGGTCAGGTTTCAATGAGTTATACATATAGTGTTGAGTTAAATGATGATATTAAAATGTTTCTAAGGTACCTCACATCTTAAATAAATAATTGATGTATGAATATATATATATATATATATATATATATATATATATATATATATATATATATATATATATATATATATATATATATATATATATATATATATATATATATATATATATATATATATATATATATGTGTGTGTGTGTGTGATTTCAATAAATTCATCTGTTGTTAATCAATCAGATAATCTATGATTTCTCCAAACACAACGCATGGTACTAATGTTTTCTTTTTGTGATCGGACCAAAATATTGTAGTGATAATTAATAATTTGGTAGTACACTACAAATTAACTTCTGTGACCATCACATTATACGATCACGAGTTAGCCCATCATTTATCCATTATATTTGGTCCCATGACCAGTCCAGTCCAGTCCCACCTCTCTTCTCCTCATTCAAATAACCTTTATACACATACACAGAGACACTTTGGTTTATATATATATTTATATATATATATATGTAATAAATTAAATATTAGGCCCTCCATTCTATCAGTTAAATTCCCTTTCCTAAATCCAATCCCCAGTAACATTACTTTAGCGCTTTAAAAACCCATAGCAACAGAACTTCCCATAAAACAGCAAACGTTGCATTTCTACACGTGTATACGTCTCGATAAAAGCGTGGGTTCGCATCGCCAGCCCCAAAATTCCGCTGACATTTCAAAACAACAGCTACATGTACCTCGTTTCTAGCGCGTAAGGTTGAAAGGTGATATTACACTTCGCTCCGAGCATCTGAAATGAAAGGACGTATGTTACTATCGCTCCTAATAAAACGATTCGACCCGACTGCTTCAAAATTTTAATTCCTTTCAGGCTGAGTCTAGCTCCAGCCATGTAAATTTGAGCTAGTTTTCCTTTTCAAGTTGCATTTTAAGAACGAGATGTAATGATTATATTACATATATATATATATATATATATATATATATATATATATATATATAGGGGAACCCGGGGTAGAACGGGATCCGGGGCAGAATGAAGTCGACGTTTTTAGGTATTAAGGAGGTGCTGCTATCCACCGGCAATAAGTACAACTAGACCAACGTATTGCTGCTCAACTTCAAAAGCCATTTTAGTATAGTTTTCTCGAGCGTTGGTGTGTGCAGTTTCGTTGTGTGATTTTTTGCTCCTGTATTGTAACTTTTGACGATTTTGTAACCAAGGTAAGGTATACATACTTTGTTTACATCAGAATTATAGTTAGTACATGCTTGAATTACTTTTAATGGTCTTTAGTATCCTGTAGTTAAACATTTGTTTACGTGTCTTTCTGGAGTGACCTTACGTTCCTAACCTAAATCGTTTCCCTGGGAAGGAACAGGTGGGGCAGAATGGGGTACTACCCCATTCTGCCCCGAAATGATTTTAACAAAGAGATAATTTTTGGTACGCCCTTAATTTTTTTTCTTTCGATTTCAAATTATTCGATACCATAAGAAAAAAACAAAGAGGCAATCAGGGTCGTCTGAGGCAATGAACACTGCTGTCGAGGTGGTTATTTCTGGAAAATCTGGGTATTTGAAGGCTTTGAACCAATTTGATGTTCCCCAGTCTACTCTGAAAAGATACGTTAAAAAAAGAAAGGAAGATCGATAAAACGGCTGGTAAATTTAAAAACGTATTTGCAGAAGAGAAGGAACATGTGCTCGTTAACTACTTAAAAACTATGGAGGCTAGGTTATTCCGTCTAACAATGAAGGACTTGCGTAGCATAGCTTATCAGTTTGCAGTAAGAAATGGCATTGGTCATTGATTTTAAAATGGAATCGCAGACCAAGATTGGGTCAATGGACTCCTTAAGAGACATCCTACTTTATCTGTTCGCAAAGCCGAAGCAACATCTGGTTCAAGAGCCATGGGCTTTAATAAAGTAGCTGTCGATAGTTAATTTTCGTTGCTAACGAACTTACTCGACAAGCTCAAACAAACGGCTTCTCAAATATTTAATTGCGATGAAATAGGAATTTCATTGAACCCTAAAAACCAATCAAATGTCATAGCTTACGAGGGGAAACTTCAAGTTGGATCATTAAAATCCGCAGAAAGGGGCGAAACTGTAACCTGACTTATTTGTATGTCGACAAACGGAGCTTACATGCCCCCGATGCTTATTTTTCCTCGAAAGAAGAATCAGAAAGAATTTGAGTTAGGATTGCCACCAGGAGGTTTGGGCTGAGGTGCACAGTACTGGATGGATGAATGCTGAGTCATTTCTTGAATGATTTCAAAAATTTGTGAAATTTTCTAATCCATCAAAGTACTTCCCGGTTCTTCTTATATTAGATGGCCACTCAACACATACGAAAAACCTTGAGGTTATAGACTACGCGAGGGAGAGTGGCGTTGCTATATCTAGCACCACATTGCCCTCACAGAATTCAGTCTCTTGATGTTTCTTTTATGAAGCCTTTAAGTCTTCATTACAGCAATGATCTTCGAAAATGGCTACGAAGCAACCCAGGGAAAGTCGTAATTCTCTCTCAAATTTCAATGCTTTTTGAATCAGCTTTTATCCAAAGCGCAACAATGAAAACTCCTATTAATGGTTTCCAAGCTACACGAATATGGCCAACTGACTCATCCATATTCACCGACGCAGATTTTCTCCCAGCAAACACAACTGACATCGGACTTGGTAGCCTTCAAGTAATGAGGTGATAACATCCGGAACTGAACAATTGGAATTGCCTTCGCCTAGCACACCACATAATAAACACATGCATATCAAGTTGGAGGATAAAGCTGGTGAGGTTTCAGCCAATTCTACTGTTGACCGGTCCGATTGATGACGCTAAGAAGGTCCGATTAAGAAGGTCCGATTAAGAATGTCCGATTAAGAAGGTCCGATTAAGAATGTCCGATTAAGAAGGTCCGGTTAAGAAGGTCCGATTTGATGATGCTAATTATGCCACTTCTGGCTGCTCTTGGATGACAATTGGCAACAGGGCCTCTTCATTTCATGTTTCAAATAAAATTCTAATGCCTTTTTCAAAAGTTGAAGAAAGCGCGAAAAGGACGAATAAGAAGAGGGGGAAGACCGCTGTCTTAACAGATTCCCCATACAAAAAACAGTTAGAAGCCTCTATTAATGAAAAGAAGAAAAGAACTTTGCTAAAGAAAAAAGAGCAAGGATAAAAATATTTAAGAAAGAGAATAAAATTAAGAATGGAAAAAAGAAGGGAAAATGCCTGAAGATAAGTGGAAAAAAGAAGGAGCTGAAGAGAGAACCTAAAACTAACGAGAGTGATTATGGGGATTTTTCTGACTGCGAGTGTTTATAATGCGGTGAATTTTACTCAAAGTCAGTTGAAGGTTGGGTCGCTTGCTTCATGTGCATAATGGGCCCACAATTCCTGTGCGGCAATACATTGCGAAGATGATGAGGCTGTCCTAGTGTGTGAATTTTGTGAATAAGCTTAAGAAAAGGACAAAATCAATGAAAACCGTAACCTTAATTAAAACTTCATAATCACTTAAAACTAAATAAATATAGAGCAAACTTATTTTTTCAAAATTTCCACTAGTTTATATGTTTTTATAATTAACTGTCCTTACCAACCCGTTCTGCCCCGGGCACGGTGCAGAACGGGGCAAATGACGTATTTTTTTGTAATTGAAAACAATTATATTGTTCTTTTATTTTCTTACAATATTATTGTATTTTTATGATTATGGCATTATAATGTATTCATAGAAAAATTTGCAGCTTTCTTATCTAACCCTTTAGTATTTTTAAAAAACATTTTCAACTTCGTACCCCTTTATACCCCGGGTTCCCCTCTATATATATATATATATATATATATATACATATATATATACATACATATATATATATATATATATATATATATATATATATATATATATATATATATATATATATATATACATACACATACACACACATATATATATATATATATATACATATACAAGGTGCGCCCATAAAGTAACCGGACAATTTTTTATAAATAAGAAAAATATTACTCACCTTTAAATAAATTTATCTCCTTCAAAATAATCACCAAAGGAGTCTATTAAATTTTTCCAACGTTTCTTCAAGTCATCGAAACACTGTTTATAGGCGTTGGAACTAACCGTTTGCAAAATATGCGTAACGTTTGATTTAATATCCGAGATGTTTTCTGTCTTCTGTCTAAGTTTCAGAAAAAGAAAAAGAATCAGCTCGCGATAAGTAGCAATTCACCAACTTTCTGATATGCTTAGGATAAGCAAAGAAAGCTGTAGATTAATTTTAATTGAAAATATGAAAATGAAAAAAGTTTGTGTTTGATTTGTGCTTTGAATTTTGACAGAACAGCAAAAAGAAGACAGAAATTTTGCTGTGAAAATTTGCTGACTACTGCGCAACAGGAAAACTATTTCTGAAAGTGTATTGTAGCAAGAGATGAGACCTGGTGTATACAATACGACCCAGAAACAAAAAGACAAAGTGAACAGTGTAAAGGACCGTCTTCTCCCATACAAAAAAAAAGCACGGATGTCAAAATCAAAGACTAAGGTGATGCTGACTGCTTACTTTTATTACAAAGACTTATTCACCACGAATTTCTTCCTGAAAATCATACAATTAATCCCTACTTTTAGAAGGAGATGCTTTTTCGATTAAGGAAAAGTATAAGGCGAGTAAGGAAGGAATTGTATGATTCTGGGCTATGGTTTCCTTTACGCGATAATGCTAGGCCCCATACAGCAATTTTTGTACAACATTATCTTGTTTAGCATTCAATTACAGTGATAAATCACGCATCATATTTTTCCATCTTATCGCCGGCTGATTTTTTCCTTTTTCCGAAGCTTAAGATGGCCATGAAAGGACAGAGGTTTGAAAACGTCTCGGATATGAAATCAAATGTTACGCGTATTTTGCGAACGGTTAGTTACAACGCCTACAAACAGTGTTTGGATGACTTGAAGAAACGGTGAAAAAATTGTATAGACTCCTTTGGCGATTAATTTGAAGGAGATAAATTTATTTGAAGGTGAGTAATATTTTTCTTATTTATAAAAAATCGTCCGTTTACTTTATTGTCGCACCTTTTATGTATATTAAAAACACAGCCATTTGAACGAAAAGAGTGAATGTTTTTAAAACTCATTATATACGACAGGCAGTTTGAGTTTTAAAAGTGCTTTGAATATCATTTGAAATGTGAGGAGGGATTTAATAATGAATAGAATCATATATACGAGTATCAGTTGATTAATTTAGAGTGAAAATAATTATGTACATAAAACTCACAAATAAATATTTTAGTTTCTACTAATGTTTGTTTTTTTCTTTCTTTTATTAAAAAATGTCCCGTTCATTAGGATGGTGATTAAAAATGAATATTTCATAAGTTTTTTAAATGAAGCATTTCCTTTAAACAGTGAATATTGTACTATTAGAAATTCCATTACACTTGAAAAAACGAATTTTTACCCAGTTCATTCGTATACATATATTCTTTTATCGTGTTATTTGCTATGCTTCCCTTTAACATAAGTACAAAATATTAAAAAATTTACTTTCTAGACTTTTAATCAGTGGAATTGTCAATATCGTTTCCCCGCAAAATAAGATTTTTTCTAGTGAAGTTATCCGTTGAGTTAGAAATTACGTAAATAGTTTAGTGTGTAAACAGGGGTATAATTAAACTTTGGTTGGCTAATTAAACCTCGTAACTGCTTATACAAATTCTTTTCCCACAAATTTTGTTCATGGTTTATATCTAGGTTATTATCTCCCAAACTGGGTGAAAATAAATATTTTGAATGTTAATGAAGAAAACTGAATGCACCAGTATTCGTTAAATGTTATAACTGAAATTTAATTAAAAGAATGAAACTTTATCGTCATTTGCAACCAATAATTTTTTACTGTCTTTCATAGGTAATATATCTTACTAAAAATTAATTGATGAAAGCGGGGAAAAATATTTATTGTTAGTGTGTTGCTTCATTTATTACGATTCTGAGGGGTTTTTATTTATTTTTATCAGGCATGGAACATTATTGGATTTTATCAAGAATCATTTCATTCTCTTAATCTTGATATTGAACTGACTCGAATGTAACATTAAAAAATTCTTAAATTTCTAGCATTTGCACTTTTGATACTAGTTTATATTCAATAAACAAATGACATGACATTTATGAACATTGAAAACTTTTTTAAAAATATATAATTATGCTTATTTGACTTCCTTGGTAATTAAAATTAATGAAAACTGAAAAAACTAATAGAGGGGCATGAACAGTTTTCTTTTTAGAACAATAAAATTCTTAATACAAATACAATGTTTGAATAATATTTGCATTTGAAATGAAATTGAAGAACAAGTCTGTAAACTGTCATAAAAATGTGTTTTATCTCTATTGTCCCTAGAAATATTTTAAACTTTCAGTTAATAATAACGGTTGTGCAATTCTGATTATTTTTTGTAGAATAAACATAATTGTAATTACTTTGATATTCAATTCTATAATTTTGATACATTTAATTCTTCAGTCCCATTTACGATGAGTTTAATTGAATCTGTAGTCTCTTGGAATTATTCTGTAATACAATTAACATAATTCTACAGTAGCGTTTGAACAGAAGTTTGCTAATAAAGTTTTAAAGCAAAAGTATTTATAACACACTGGTTATCAAAATTTAAGGAAATGTCACAAAAATAGCGATAACTCAAAAAATTACTTGTAGAATTTAATGAAATTTATACACGTTATACAACACATAGGTAGGTATAAAAAAGCATAAAAAGAAATCGCCAGAAAATTATGGTATTATAGAAACTAGAATATGTATACAATGAACAAATCGGATGTGTCAGTTTGGTATAGGAAAAGTACCGTTAATATGGCGTATGCTCCCCCTGAGAAGCAATACAGCACATACAGCGAAGTGTGAGGCTGTCAATTATGCTGTCTATGAGTTCGGTAGGAAGTGAGAGCCATAACTCTTGCAAAGCATTTGAAAGCGTGGCTAGGGTCCTAGGAGGAGGATTGAGAGCAGCTATACGTCGTCCTAAAGCGTCCCGAACATGCTCGATAGGATTCAGGTCCGGTTATTGAGCTGGTCACTCCATGCACTGAATTGTTTCCTGCTGAAGATAAGTATCCACGATGCGGGCCCTGTGCGGTCTCGCGTTATCGTCTTGTAGCACGAAAGCATCACCTATTGTCCCGGCATAAGGGCGCACATAAGCATCAAGGATGTCACTGCTATAGGTGTGAGCATTCACATTTCCACCGGGAAAGACATGGAGGTCTGTGCTTCCACCCAAAGAGATACCACCCCAAACACAGACACTGCCTGATCCGTATGCATCTCTTTCACAGATGCGTGATGGATGAAAACGAGTTCCAGGTTCTCTCCAAATCAAAATACGCCTACTATCGCTTTGGAGGCTAAACCTGGACTCATCCGTAAAGAGAACAGCCCTCCATTGATCACTCGTCCAGTGGAATATGTTGACTTGCCCACTGCAAACGTACCTGCTTATGGCGTGACGTGAGCGGGACACAAATAGCTGGTCGCCTCGCAAAAAGACTACCTTCGTGAAGCCTTCTACGAACGGTTGAAGTTGATACCAACCTTCCGGAGCTTGCAGCGATGGAGGATCGAGTTCAGACGGAGTTGCGGTTCTATTCATTCGTGCGCATAATGACAAATATCGGTCATCGGCACTCGTCGTAACGTATGGCCGTTCTTGGCACAACCTCCTGGATGCCGAATCCGTTGTTAGAAATTGTTGCCACGGTGCTGAAGTCTATGAACAACAGACGGACTCACATTTAGCACTCTGGCCACTTCTGTCTGACTTTTTCCTGCCTCTAGTCTCCCAATAGTTCGCCATCGCAGTTCTTCGGTCAAATGATGCCTGGAGGTCATTGTTACAATTTGGCTATGCCAGATGTCTAATCTCAGCCTCGCAGCGACAATTTCCGCCTTGCTCTGAGACATGCACTTTTATGCTCCTCGCAATTGACGTATTCCGACTGCAGCGCCACTATTTTGCATAATGTAGTATTGTTCAGCACCTTTTACTTAACAACATATTCAAATTTTAAACAGATTGACCTAGTTTTGAACGTGTTATCCCTCTTTTTGTGATTTTTCCTTAATTTTTGATAAGTGTATATACTTTGAATGCAATATTCCTAAAGTAACATGTTTACGTAATTTCCCTCCTTGCACTACATTTTTGTTTTAAAGTATATTGGCAGGGTTTCTCCTCCATTCTTTTTCCAGCATTATCAGCGATTTAAAAAAATTACTGTAATAGGTTGATGTACTTATTTTATATCATATTAAGATTGCATATGATTGATATAGAATGAAAGAAATGCCGAAGCCCTTTTTTATTCATATGTAAGCGCATTTGAACAGTACTGCCAACAAGCGGTTTACTTTGAACTATTCAGAAAATCCCTAAATAGACTTTTGAAATTCTAGACTGACCAAAAAATTACTGTAATAGGTTGATGTACTTATTTTATATCATATTAAGATTTCATATGATTGATATAGAATGAAAGATATGAAAGATATGCCGCAGCCCTTTTTTATTTATATGTAAGCGCATTTGAACAGTACTGAATATAAGCGGTTTACTTTGAACCATTCAGAAAATCCCTAAATAGACATTTGAAATTCTAGACTGACCAAAGTTTTAATTAAGTCCTCTTTAGTTTTGTACTTCTCTTGCCATCAAACTTTTCTTATGGAAGTTCAAAATTTAAAAAAATCCGACAACTTTTCTTCAAGTTTTAAGGTAAGCAGCTGTAGTCCAACCACTGGGATGTGAATCATTTTTCATATGGGTAGTTCAGCATCTTATCATTGAATATTTCTATTGACATTTCAGATAACTTATAGATAAACGAACCGTAGAAAGAAGGCTTCTTGATAATTCACTATCAAATAAAAAGGACGGGCGAGGAGCATTGGTTAAATTGTAGTCCAACCACTGGGTTGTGAATCATTCTTCATATGGGGAGTTCAAGATCTTATCATTGAATATTTCTATTGACACTTCAGATAACTTGTAGATAAACGAATCGCAAAAAGAAGGTTTCTTGACAATCCACTATCAAATAAAAAGAACGGGCGAGAAGTATTGGGTGGATTTCCGCTTCAGTCACAATCACACCAATGCTCCTTTGTCTTGGCCTCATAATAACTTAACCTCATCCTTAACCTCATCTTATATTTTCAAAAAAGATATAAAGATATAGTTTCAGAATATGTTCGAAAAGGTGCAGTTTAGAAAATTAAAAGTTACTATATATAAAGCTGGGTTTTCTAACAGATATTTTGAAAAGGATTAATACATTCTATGGAAATTTCCCCCTTATTTTAAAAAAATTTGAAACATACAAAAATCTATATGTGAACAATTACCCTCTGTGATAGGGTATTTCTCCGACATTAAATGAGAATTTCGTACAGTTCAAATTTTGTTATGAAGTTAATGAAATAATTACATACTCGAAGCATACATTTTAAAATTAATCCCTCCTCTACGAACAAATGCGAATTTCTTTAAAAAGAAACATTGTAAAAGAATGATTGTGTTTGTCATTTATCGTCTTTAAATTCTTTCAGAATATCTGTATTGAATGGATCTAATAAAATAACTAAAGGGACCAAATCAAATGAACTGCATCATCATTATATTTGGCACGACAGCCAGGATGGGGCAGGGAGTTCAGTTGAAGATTCCTCCAGGGCAGCCTATTTCTAGACCTGGTCTGCCAGATCCTCACTCCTATCACTCTAAAATCTGATACAATACAGTCGAGCCATCTTAGTTTTGGCCTTCCTCTTTTCCGAATCAAATCAACTTACAAAGATTTAATTTTTCTGAAGTTAGGTGTCGATATACTTTAAGACAAATTTTCGTTCGGTTCAAAATAAATAATGTACCTTCCTAAAATACTCTGACTGCGACGCGTTTGAAGAAAAAAAGGATTTTTATGAGGAAATCTGAATAATTTGAAATTTTGCTTGCATTCGTAATTATTTCTGAAGAGCGCAGGCAAGGAGATCTCCTGCATAATGATTATGCATAGAACTTTCTCTTGTGACAATATTGCGGACGTTGAAAATAAAGCATTTTCAAAATGATCAGATAAAGATGGCTCAATGAAAATGAAGGAAATTTTCAACAACCGAATGGCACGCTTAAATCACCGAAAACGACAGTAAAGGCATTGAGTGCTTTGGTTTTAGCAGCAATAACGGCAGTAAGAGGTTCACTAAACTTTATCCTAATACCCGTTGTACCTTCCATACAATGTATCGTTCCCAAAGGAAACTTTAATGGTTATTCTGCGTCGCCAAATTTGAAGTGGCTTTGAAAGGAACTTTGTTTTTTTATCGGGCACACATAATAATGAACAAACAGTGCATCACCACCTAATATCGCAAAAATAAATTCTTTGTAGGTATGTTGGGCAACTAAGACAGGATTATTTTAATTTTCAGATCTCAAAGAAAACACAAAAACTCAAAGATAAGTGATTTATGCTACAAAGTGTAGTTGGAACTTGAAAATGAGGTATTTTAAAAATAATAAAAAATATTAGAATCACACAAAGGGTTAATTTAGATAAAAGACCCAAACACATCCTTTTTTACTTATGTTTACAAACTATGCTCTGGATACATTCAGTATAACGAATATAAGTTCTAGCATATCATACGATTTAAGCATTTTAATAAAGACGCCACGAGGAGGAGAACACTCGAGAAAATCCCATATATGTCTGCGTGCATATATATATATATATATATATATATATATATATATATATATATATATATATATATATATATATATATATATATACATATATATATATATATATATACATATATATATACATATATATATATATATATATATATATATATATATATATACACTGCTGGCCACCCAAATTGCAACACCAAGAAAGACAAGAGATATCACAACAAAATTTATTTTGTAGATAACATGTTTACCAAGTATCAAATAATTAAATTTATAGACTTCTGTGAAGTGTGGTTCCTGCCAAAATCAGTAGCCAGAGTAGCCGCCATTGTTGGAGATCACCGCTGCCACACGCCTCGGCATTGATTCAAAGAGACTTTGGATGAGTTCTTGGGGTACAGCAGACCAAGCAGCTTCCACACGTTGCCAAAGTTGATCTGCTGTGGCAGCTGGGGATGGAATCTGGGTCAATCGTAGAGCAACCGTGGACCACATGTTTTCTATCGGCGAAAGATCCGGAGATCGAGGCGGCCAGGGAAGCAATTCAATCTGGCGATTGACGAAGAACCGTTGGAAAATGCGTGCCACGTGTGGTCGCGCATTATCCTGTTGAAATATGGCTGTGGGCAAGCCCTGAAGGTAAGGAAGGACAACTGGCTCCAACACCTCGGAGATTTAGCGCTGGCAGTTTAAAGTACCGGCAATGCGTACTAGAGGTGTGCGAGAGTGATATCCAATACCGCCCCATACCATAATACCCGGTGCAGGACGAGTGTGGCGGTGCATAACGCAGCTGTTCAGCATCCTCTCTTCACGGTGTCTCCAGACTCGAATGCGACCATCGTGATATTGCAGACAGAAGCGTGACTCGTCAGTAAAGGCAATTTCATTCCATTCTGCCATCCACATCCTTCTGTCATCGCACCATTGGCGGCGGAGACGTCTGTGATTCTGCGTCAAGGGTAGACAAAGCAATGGACGTCTTGCGAACAGACCACTCTGCTGTAAACGGCGTCGAATGGTACGCGCAGACACTGGATGATGCGTTACAGACTGCATGTGCTGTGCTATGTTTCGTGATGTGACTGAGCGATCCGTAACTGCCATGCGCACAATTTGCCTGTCATCACGTGAAGTGGTGCGCTGAGGTGGATGCGATCGAACACGCCGGTCCGTCGTACCCTCCTTCATCCAACGATCACATATCCGCATTACAGTTGTTTGGGTTCGTCCAACACGACTACCGATTTCCCTGAATGATAATCCACAATCTCGGTAGGCCACTATCCTTCCTCTGTCGAACTCGGATACTTGATCAAAAGATGATCGCTGTTTTCGATGACGCATAATTGATCGTTTTTTTGAAAAAACCAGAAGAAAAACACAATTGTCGAACTTGAAATCGTCGAAATCTCCAAGCCTTAAATAGCGCTTTGAAGTGGCGCCACAGGCGCGCGTGATGTGCGTCTGCGCTGAAATTCTAATCATTTGCATATCTCACCTCCGCTAATGCATGTTGTAAATTTCATGTTATTTGCATGTTTCCTTCAGGGTGTTGCATTTACAGTGGCCAGCAGTATATATATATATATATATATATATATATATATATACATGTGTGTGTGTGTGTCTTGTCGTGTATGAATATATAACACAGAAAGAGCTGTAAAATATTTACCAAATTCGATCATTTCAAATTCAATTCCTATTTCGAATATTATGGAAACAATTCAATTCAGACACCTACAAAAGTAAAAATATGCGATCTTCATTGTTAATCAGGTGGGAATGCGCTGGATATCCGTTTGTTTCTTCCCGTAAGGAAAGATAGATTGAGGATCAGTGGAGATTCAGCATGATTCAGCAGTCCGGAATAAAAACTCCACTCGCCGTTTCGCTGAGTCTAGTCTCAGGGAATTTTTTCGTCTGGGTAAAATATATGATATAGTAATCAATTGTATATCCTTGCGAACAAGAATTTCAGACATTTTAATGCCTCTCTGTTATGTTATATTCCCAATATTTTAAAAGGAACAATATTCTATTGATGTTTATTATCCAAACAATATTTTCTCTAATTTAAAACATTGTAAATGATGCATATTACTAGTAAATCCGCACTAATAAGAAAATGATAAAGCTAATAAAAACAGATTTTTCTAACCGAAAATTTCAAGACCGGGATTCAAATTAAATACAACTCGATAAATAATTAAAATTTGCACCAATTTTAACGATTCTTGAAAATTTAAAATATATCTAATATACTTTTCAAAAATTCAAATATCGTCATTTCTAAACATAATATATTGTCGCAAATATTGTCTAGCTACAATTTCATTTTTACTGAAATTTCCTAGATTATGCCTCATTTCATTTCTATGAAAGGTAGATTCATTTCAAGTTTTATAACTGCCATCTAAAAGTATAATCATGTTCAACATAAACCATTTTCCACCACTACACAAGTATGGTCTTTAAGTATAAGCATAATTTCTCTCAGCTAGATTTACAAAATTTGCAGAATATTATTAATGCAGTTGCCCAAAACTGCATTAATAATATTCTAATTAATGTAAAAATTGGATTATAAATTTATAGTAACATAAAATTTTTTATGGATTTTGTTTTTACTTATAAATAAAATAAGCAAAACTGATTAACATTAAAACATATGTAGCATCAAATTATTTGGGAAGTAGAGCGCTTTCTTCACATTTGAAATTCATCTATATATCATCATGATAAAAATACTCTTAGATCCAAAGCAATAAATAAGGAAATAAAAAACAAAACTAAAGCTATTGAAAAAGGAACGCAGTTTATGTTTTACTACAATAATTAATTCCAATAACGAATCTAATATATTAATGCTTTATAAGACAATCGTGTACACTGAATGTTCAAGAAGGAGAGTTTGGTTCAATGACCAACAAATCTTAATTCCGTTAAAGACATGCAGGACTATCGTATAGCTCAAAATAATAAACTAGCTGAAAGATATTGATAAATTCTGCATTTTGCTCTTAATATACATAACTGCCCTTTATTACAGAACATGCATTGTTGACATCAATTTAATTAGAACCGTTAATGCCTGAAATGCATTGTATATCAAATTATAGTTGATCACAGGCAGTGCTGCATCGTAATTAAATTACCAGAGTGAGAGTCTGAACAGAGATTTCTGAAGTTTGTTTCTGAGACGTAATATGATGCATTGTATAGATTAGAAGCTATGTTGCATAACTTCAGATAAGTTATTCCTGACAGCAGCGATTTTTCAATAATATATGAATTTTATGCGGCAAAGTTTTAATCATGCTTGCGTTTTCTACTGTTGGTATAATTTATTGCCTTTTGGAGTTCGTGAAAGAATAATATGTTTCCTTGCACTCATTTTAAACAGTTTTGGGTTTGTTAGCTTTATGTTTTTTTACAATTCTGCTCAGCGGTAATGCAGATACCTTCTGTCATGTATATATATATATATATATATATATATATATATATATATATATATATATATATATATATATATATATATATATATATATATATATATATATATATTAAAAGTAATTAAAAATATTTTCATCATCCTCCTTGAATATTAAGAATTTCATTTTCTCAGTTCTTCTCGACTCACAACCTGGGCTTTTGAAGTTTACCAACTGCTTTGCTTCTTGTGTAAAATTAAAGAAAAGTTTCTAAATACGAAAAGAATATTATGAATTTTAAGTTCAATGTTTTATTCTCTATTCTATTGTCGTATTTCTCGTCCAAAGTTATCTTATCGGGAGTGAATTAGTTGGGTAGTACATTAATTATTTATAAAGGGGTAGTTGGGTGCGTTGTGTTTTAAAATTATTTGTTAATAACCCGTAGTTCAGGACGTAATTAGCAATTGACGAACAAGAGAACTAAAAAATATGGAAAAAGAATTAAAACAGAGAGTTGATTTAAATTTAAATTAAACTTAATTTATTTACAATTTTTATACATTTGTACATTTTATCTTAAACACTTTCGTAACAAAAACACTTATCCATACATAAACCAAATTCTCAACTAAAAAAGTATGGTTCTAAAAGATTACTTTTAAAAAACAAGGCAAGGCAGCACAGGATAATTAATCAAAACATCTAATACCACTAAATTCTTCTATCAATTATTTCCACACCTATTCGTAAACCAAACTTAAAAAAAAAACAAAATCAAAACCTCTACCAAAAAGCGACAGACTGATCTTTACAAAATAAGTTATTTGGACTCACTCAATGCGTTGTATTTCGGTGCACTTGCAGATTCCCTTCTGACGTAGGCCGGGGAACTCTTGCTTCTTTGGGCTGGGGAGTTTGCTGCTGCCTTTAAATCACTTCGCGCACACACACACACCAATATTTCACTGCACCAATTATATTTGGGGATTTAAAAATCTTTTCCTCACGTCATAGCTCACCCCTCTCAATAGGCAACGGGGAACTTCAGTTTCCGTCCTGATACGCCAAAAATCAAGAATAAGGTCTCTCCCTGAGAGATCGTAGAATTGGCTATCTCCGAAAGAAAAAGGAGAAAAAGCGAGAGCTAGAGAGAGAGAGAGAGCTCTTGAGTTTTTTCCAAACTCCTCAATTTATTTATTTTTGAAGCCCATCCTTCTTCCTTGGCTCCCCCTTCTAAAATTCTTTTAGACCAATTCTGAAACATGCCATCACCTCATTCGCTTGTTTTACTCCACCATCATTTAAATTGCCGCCCCTGCTCAACTAGCGTGCGCCCCCACGGGAAACAAGCTTGCAAAAACCTCCCACGACGCCCGTGGTTCTCACATGCCGCCGTTGTAAATCCGAAAACACAGTCCATTGTTGTGTAATGTCAAACCCTGGCGACATCTTCTCTTAATCTTGTCTGGAGATCAACCTCCCAAGTTGACCACCGCCGTAAGACTATTCAATACCTTACATCACACAGGACCGGTCCGTTCTTTAATTAAAGTACCTCTTTCAGCCGTCGTTTCCAAATTTGTCAAATAAATGTAATGATGACAGCCTTCGATCAACTTAACCTTTTTATATTTTTATGATATTTTTACATATTCGAAGGCGCATCATTACATCTATCTAGCGGAAATTATAGAAAAAATTACAGGGACATATATTTACTATGGTCGTATCACATAGACAAAACAAATTATAAATTGCGCTTTCACTAACAGATAAAATTTTCTCTCTCCAAATTTTAATATGAAGAGTTTTTCATAGAATTCATCTTTTTTGAGTTAATATTTAAATAGACAATATTTTTTTTTATTTCTATACTAAGATAGATTTTATGTCGAAGTTTTAAAGAATAAAGCATTCTAGTTGTTTATATCAGAATTAACTTCAATTTCTCGTATTAGAATAAATAACACATTATTAGATTAAATAAGCTACCCATATAAGAAAAAAATAAGGTAGAAGCTGTTGAAGAGAAAAATGCAATTTCCCTTTACCTATTTTTTCGCATATGCATGTTTCAATTCATTTATTACACTACTATAAAAAAGAAGTTGTTAAATTTGACTACTTGAAATCATATAGATAACGACAAATATTTAATGAGAGTAAACTTGCTACGATAGATTAAAAACTATCGTTGGGTCTTCAAACGAAAATCCTAAACGATTTTCTAAATTAAATTATTTCGTAATTTCTGGAAATTTAATTGCATTTTACTCGACTGAATCTGAACAAATAGCAAATGTGCTAAAACGACTGCTTCTGACATTTGATGCTTGCAGATTGGCACTGCGTGACCCAAGAGCTTCATTAACGACGAGTAATTGTAGTACCTGCTAAGCAATCCTCTTTATTCTAATGTACAGGATGAACAATTATTGACATCGTCATCGCTAGTTCAAACGCATCATTCTGTTTGATTGTGCGAGTAAACAAGATCGTTTCAAGTTAAGAAAAAGTTCAAACTTATTGATTTCTATCAAATTTTCAAGCAAAATTGTCCCATAGACGAAGAAAGTCACAAATTTTTAGGTCATACATTTTACAGAAATGTCTTGTGTGTAGTAATATTTATTATTGAATAGATGCATTGAATAAAATTTACGTAAATACACTTGTTTTGAATTTTTTTTCAAATATAGATAAATATATGTAAAAAAAATATATTTTCCAGAAATATATACCTACCAGTACAAACATATATATATATATATATATATATATATATATATATATATATATATACACTCATGGACAAAACAATTAGCGCCCCAAGAAGGAGTCGTCAAAATGAAACGAAATTTTACATACGTAATGACTACTTTGATATAAGTAAATGATAAGAAAATCAAAGAAAAGGGATAATTTATTTCAGAGAAAAGGGCAAAAGCACGGAGGAGTTAATACTCCGTTGGACCCCCTCTAGCGCGAATGCACGATGCGATACGATCATACGGCATTGAGTCATACAAGTTCTGTATGATGTCTTGAGACATTTCGTTCCATATTTGCTGTAACCTTGCCTCAATTTCTTTCAAACTCGTGGGATGCCCAACTCGTCGTCCCAAATGATCCCAGATATGCTCGATTGGAGTCAAATCTGGGGATCGGGCAGGCCAAGGAAGGGTAGCAACAGTGCGGAGACAGTCTTGTGACACCCTTGCCGTATGAGGCCGAGCATTCTCTTGTTGAAAAATGGCTCCTGGGAGCCGTTGCATGAGTGGCAACACATGTGGTTGCGGGATTTCATGAACATACCGCTGGGCTGTCATGGTGCCACGGAACAATACTAGGGGTAACCGTGTATTGTAGGCAATGGCACCCCATACCATCACGCCAGCTGTGGGAGCGATGTGTTGCTGTACAGCAAAGGCAGGATTGAAGCGTTCACCACGGGCTCTCCACACACAAACACGATTGTCATCACTGCCGAGATTGAATCTGGATTCGTCGCTAAAGACGACCTGGTTCCATTCCGCTGCAGTCCAGTTTCCTCGTGCGCGGCAAAACTCCAAACGGAGGCGTCGATGGGTGGGAGTCAAGGGCAGCACACGTAATGGGCGCCGCGATACCAACTGTCCTTCAGCCAGGCGCCTTCGTATGGTTCGAGAAGACACAGAGGCCACTAGTGAAGGTGCTACCTGTGTCTGGATGGCGGCCGATGAAGCAGTTGGCTGTACGCGTGCATTTCTTACGATGTGGCGGTCTTCTCGACGACTGGTCTGTCGAGGGCAGATCCTTAGCCTGATCTTCGTGTACATGACATCTCTTGGGTCCACTGGTCCCAACACCTCCTCACAACACAATCAGAGCGGCCTAATTGACGAGCTACTCGCCTAGCTGACCACCCAGCTTCCATCATCCCGACGATTCCCCCCCTCTCAAACTGCGACAACTGCTTATATTGTCTTCGAACACGGCGTAATGGCATGTCTATCTCAGCTCTTCCTATGTAAATGATTCAGCACACTCAAACAAGCTTTGGTTACCTGTTTTATACTCCACAGAGTACGATGTTCAACGCCCTCTACCGGCTATACGTAATGCGCAATCACGCTGCATTTCTAATCATTTGCATATCTCCCCGACATGTACCTTCATTGCAAGTTTCGTTACGATCCCGCAATTATTTCTTGGTGCGCTAATTATTTTGTCCATGAGTGTATATATATATATATATATATATATATATATATATATATATATATATATATATATATATATATATATATATATATATACTGAAGAGCCAAATAACTGGTGCTCCTGCCTACTATCGTGTAAGGCCACCACAAGCACGCAGAATTGCCGCAACAAGAAGTGTTTTGGACTCGACTAATGTGTTAAGATATCCTGGATGCAAGTCGCACAATGATTCCTGCAAGACAGTCCCCAAATCCATAAGACTGCGAATGGTTGGAGATCTCTCCTGAAAAGCAGTTTAACATATCTTGCAAGGTTACCCAGATATGTTAAATAATGTCCATGTCTTGGTATTTAGGTGGCCAATGGATGTTTCTAAAGTCAGATGACTGATCCTAGAGCCACTCAGTAGCAACTCTCGACGTGTGGGTTATCTCATTGCCCTACTGGAATTGTCTAAGCCCGTCAGAATGCATAATGGACATGAATGGTTGTTGATGACCGGACAGGATGCTTATGCACCCGTCCCTAGATGTATCAGGGATCCCACATCACACCAACTGCACACGCACCATCCCATCATAGAGGCTCCACCAGCTTGAACCATCCCTGTCGACATGTACGGTTCATGTATTCATGAGGTTGTCTCCATACCCAAACACATCCATCCTTCCGATACAACTGGTAACGAGTCTCGCCAGATATGGCAACGTCCTTCCAGTCCTCAACAATCCAATAGAGGTGTTGGCCGGCACAGGCGAGGCGTAAAACTTTGTGCCGTGCAGTCAACAACAGCACACAAGTAGACGTGCGGCTCCGAAAGCCCATACCACTGACGTTCCGTTGAACACTTTTCATACTCATACTTGTTGATGTCCCACCACTGAAATCCTGAGCAATTTGAGGAAGCGTTGTACGTCTATCTCGTTTAAGGGATCTCGTCAGCGGTCGATGGTCCCGTTCTTTCTCCGGCAGCACCGCTGTTGGAGATTTGATGTTTTACCGGATCCCTGATATTCACGGTACACTCGTAAAATGGTCGTGCTGGAAATTCTTGCATCGCTACTATAGAGATGCTTCCCGTCTATCGTGCACCGACTATAACACTACGTTCAAAGTCACATAAATCGTGATAACCTACCATTGTAGCAGCAGGAACCGATGTAACATTTTTGCCAGATACATGTTGTCTTATATAGGCGCTGCCGACCGAATCGAGTTACGCTGATTGGTTGCATAGCTCCGTTATTTCAATATGCACGCCTGTATCAGTGTTTTGGCTCTTCAGTATAAAGACAATTATATATATATATATATATATATATATATATATATATATATATATATATATATATATAAGAATTGTTAGTAGTGCTAAGACGTAATTATTACCCAGATAGTCTTTCCAAGCACATAATTGGTTGTTTTAGATTGAATGAATAGCATGTTCTGTTGCTAATAATTAGTAATACAAAACTACGTAAATGATTAAAGTTAGTAAATAACTACTAAAAAGTACAAAAAAACTAGTGTAATTAAATAATAAATAATAATAACTCTTAATCATAATAAATGCCTAAGTTAACTTAGGTTATAATGTCCTATAAAACAGTATCCTTGTAAGTCTGCTATAGTGAATCCATTAGCTCCATGGTTACAATGTTTGTGACGTCAGTCTTCTTGCGGTCTCCTTAACTTAACTTTCACTTTGTCTGGCGCCGAGTTTGGTGTTCTATGATAAAGTCACTGATTATTCACTTCTTCTGTTTCTTATGGATTGTACGGTGTCTAAGCATGTTTATTGCTCAGATCATACTTATTAGAAACAATCCATTGGTTTTTAGACAGTATCGGCACCGCTGATGAAAAGATGCTGTCAAAAACCTATTTTTTACTTATCTTTTCATATTTTTGGTTCCTGGCTGTACTGGTTTATGGCTT
The DNA here is from genome assembly GCA_907164885.2 of Dolomedes plantarius. Taxonomy (NCBI): domain Eukaryota; kingdom Metazoa; phylum Arthropoda; class Arachnida; order Araneae; family Dolomedidae; genus Dolomedes; species Dolomedes plantarius. The sequence continues at coordinate 77,335,244 of OU015500.1, read as the reverse complement.
ATACTGGTTTTTCCCTTACAACTTTGTCTAATTAATATATATATATATATATATATATATATATATATATATATATATATATATATATATTCAAGTAATGATAAGTTTTGTTTTACATTTGGTACTAAATAGAAAATGTTAAATATTATGTTCGTACTTAGAAAATAAGCGTGTTTGGCGGATCATTTCCTCATCTGGTTTGATATAAAATAGAACGCCTTATACACTTTCACAACACCAAAAAAGAAGATTTAATAATTCTTCTCAAAGACAGTCCAAAATGGAAAAGTTATCCTCAAGCGCTTTGATGCATACAATGTCAAGGAAAAGTACTCACGTCACTTTGGATGTTTACTTTTAAAATTTCAAGTTTGCTAAATATGGATACCAGAAAATATCTGACCCTTGTGGTGCCATTATAAACTAGATCCGAACCCCTTAGCCTGCTAGCCTCTATGTTCCTGGTTAGGAACACTTCCGTCCATAGGATATTAGAAACAAAAACTACAACAACAACAACAGAAATTATAACTTTATGTTTTGTTACTAATTCGAAAATATTAAATGTTCTATTACTAATTAGAGATATAAAATTATTTTAAGATAAATAGTCCAGTCAATTTGTGCTCAAAAGGGGCCCTCGAGGGAAAATTTTGGGGTAGTTTTGATTTCTTCTATTTTATATTTTTTTTGGGGTGCTGAATCCGAATCTGAGGTTTGTTAACAAAATTTCGTGACGCAACATTGAAAAAAATGCAAAAAAAGGTGAAAATTTTCATTTTTTGGCGGTTTTTTGCTTATAACTCGGAAACTATCAACTTTTCGTATATAAACTTATTAATCAAAATTAAAGTACATAAAATTTCCTACAAATTTCACTATTTAGGTTTTTTTCTCCGACGGACCGTTTGGGCTCAAGCGCTATTTGAAAATTGGCGTATTTCGGCTGGCTCCGCAAAAACCCACTTTTTACACTCCAAAACTTATCATTAAAGGCTGTCATTTAATTCCTCCTTCCAATACAATGTAGGATTTTCAAAATCACATTGTATTTAAATTATGTGCAAATATAATTCCGTCTTGTACGTATTTCATTTTCTTTATTCTCGGCGAGCCTCACCAAATGATTTTATAACTGCCCCGTTTGGTTTAAAAGCCCTCTTTCCTTCCATTCGATTCCTTCACAAACGATTCAAGGCCAACTACGTCACCGTGTACATGCGTACCCAATCAACACCCCCTATATCCGATATAGGGGTGTTGACGCAGTCTCAAGTCCCTTCATATTGTTCACGAGGTTTCCTTCCCTTTCCCCCCTCCAAAAAAAAAAAAAATTAAAACACCGGCCATCCGATTCCTACCAGTGGCAGTGCGAAGGAAGTAAGTAGTTCAGTGTTAGAATCCAACGACAACACGATTCAAAAGTTATATTTACGCGTAGTGTTAAAAATGGCTTCAAAGTGTGTTTTATTTGTGATGAAGTGCTGGATAATAACGTAGAGAAGGTGATAACGGTGCGGCAAAGAGGTTTGAAAACGTTTATCGAGTCAAGAAAGAAGAGGAAGGATGGTCAGCATGTTCAGCTACGTGAAAAATCTGCAGTTGATGTTCATGAGCGATGTCGTACAAACTACATTAATAAAAGAATGATTGCAGCTCATTTGAAGAAGGTGGAACAGGGTAGAGAGCAAGTCAAAAGACGTTCTACTGAAGCGCATTTCAATTTCAAAACTCATTGTTTTATGTGTGGCCTCGTCATAACACCTGACTTTATAGAACAACAAAGAAAAAAGAAAACCAATCGTAATATTGTGTATCAGGTTCGAATTTTGAAAGTCAAGGAAACTATCATAAAAAGGGCCGAAGAACGTGGTGATGAGTATGGACAAACCATAATCAAACGTCTTTTGCCTGTCTCAGACTTGGTGGTTTCTGATTGTCAGTATCATAGTTTATGCATGAGAAAATTGTACAATCCCCCCACAATTCAAGGGAAGAGAAAAAGGGGTCCATTCGCCAATCATGTTGAAGAAGCAATGGAATATGTCTACACTTATCTTGAGAATAGTGATGGAGTATGTCAGTTTACGCTAGACGAGTTGGTGGACCAAATCAAAGGTGATTATCGTCCTGACATAAAGACAGTTAAAGCTCATCTACTCAAAAAATATGGAAGCGATATAATAATGACCTTTTCTCCAAACAAGAAGCTGGTAGTGTGTTTCAAAAACACAGGGTATAAAATTTTAAATGATTCTTGGTACCAGCAGGCGTTAAAAATGAACAAGAGGAAAGACTCCGGATTATTAAGACGGCTGCTGCAATTGTTGTTGAGGATATCCGGAGCCAGGTTTATGAGACCGCACAGTACCCCTCACCTGATAAATTTTTGGAAGGAAATGAGGAACTCATTCCTGAAAGTCTCCGTACATTTATGGAAACAGTTGTACTAAACAAAAAACGTGGGGACCATGATATGTGGAAGAAGAAGAACACAGCACTGGCTCATAGTCTTGTAGCAGCAGTGAGGCCCAGATCATTCATTTCACCAGTCCTCGTAGGGTTGGCAGTGTTTCTGTACAAGAAGTACGGCTCAAGGAAATTAGTCGATGTGGTTTCCTCATTGGGATTTTGTTCGACTTACACAGAGGCTGTCCGCCTGGAAGCATCAGCTGTCAGCAGCGATCCGCTGAAAGTTAACCAGCCATGCTTTTCACAGCAGGTGTACGATAATGCTGATTTTAATGTACATACAATCGACGGATACAGATCCTTTCACGTCATGGGCACAGACTGAAGAACAGACTGAAGAAATAAGCTTACATGATGCGGAAGGTATGTCTAATCTCACAATCTATTTCGTAATCACTCATCTCTCCTTAAGATATGATCACAAGTTGTTGTTTTCTCACCACCTCTTTCATTTTCCACATGAACAAGCCCCGACTCTGACGACAGAACAACCCGAACCTGTGCCAGGACTCGCCGCCTTCGAAGAACCTCAGCCAGAACCCTCTAAACGACAACGGCTCATATAATAATCTAATATATGATCATATGTATTGTAATACAATATAATAAAATGTAATAATTTTTCAAGATTTTTCTTTGGAATTTCAACTTTTTTGTAACAATTACAACTAATTTGTACAATTTCGGACTTCTTTAAATAACTTGAACATTATTTTATTTTTGAAAAAATTACCTGTACCTCTACATATACGATCAAAATAAGGTATGTGCAGAGAACTGGGAGGAATTCACTAATTGACAGCCATTAATAATAAATTAGAATTTTGGAGTGGAAAAAGTGGGTTTTTGTGGAGACAGCCGAAATACTCCAATTTTCAAATAGCGCTTGAGCCCAAACGGTCCGTCGGAGAAAAAAACCTAAATAGTGAAATTTGTAGGAAATTTTATGTACTTTAATTTTGATAAATAGGGTTATATGCGAAAAGTTGATAGTTTCCGAGTTATAAGCAAAAAACCGCCAAAAAACGGAAATTTTTACCTTTTTTTGCATTTTCTTCAATGTTGCGTCACGAAATTTTGTTAACAAACCTCAGATTCGGATTCAGCACCCCAAAAAACATATAAAATGGAAGAAATCAAAACTACCCCAAAATTTTCCTCCGAAAAACACAATTTGACTGGACTAAAAGTTCGGAAAGGCTTTAAAGTTTTTATAGTTCCATTTACCCTTTTTCTGGATAACTGAGCTTGGTTTGGATCCACTTGTCTCTATCATATATCTAGATTTAGATATTTATTAGTGTCTACACCAGACTAAAACACGGGTGATATTCCAGCCAAATCTGTCCCAATATCCTCCCGTTGGTGTAAATATTTAGAAAGCGACAGCTCATTCTACCGACTGTAAAATTAAAGAAGTCCATAAGATGTGACTCGAAAGAAGATTCAGGGGTAAAGTTTGGCGTAATAGTGTCATTCAACTTCATGAACGCCCTAGAGATAAAGCGGTTGCGGCTTTCAAATCGGCAACGAGGAATGATTGCTTTAATGCCCATCTTCCCCGTTTTGGAATTCTGGACAGTCCCTTGTGCCCTCTCTGAAGCAGTGGTGAGCTGATGAATGCTGATGACCTCCCCACGTGCTTCACCCTGTCTGGCAAAACTTTTTAATCCCGTTACTGGGAGGCAAGAGACTCTCTGTCTGCAGTGATTTGGTTTCGCTTTTACTTTTTAACGTTATAAGTCTTCGTTGTTTTGAGGTTTATATTTGTATTCTCTGTTTTTAAGCTTGTTTACAACTTGATTTTAGTCTTTTGGCCTTCTTGTTCAACGCTTCGGCTAAAGATAATTGTCCATAGGCCAGCTGTATCGGAAATAAAAAGTAAAGAAAGCTGATGATATTTTTAGATTTTTATCCAACGCAACGTATTTCACCATATTTTACCAAAATTCAAAGATCACTTAAGCTAAAATGAATCAAACTCAGATTAATTCAGTTTTTTATATTCTTCCTCAAATATTTTAAGTGAGTGAAACATTTACCAAATGAATTATTTAGTAAAATTTATAGAGTTTCTCTTTTGTTTGTTTTTACAGTGAATGACAAAGACACATCAAGTTATTTCAACTTAAGTATGGTTATCAAATATTTATTTCTATAGAACAAATATCAAAATGCGTGTGGAATTTTTAGGGTTGAAATATATGCGACAGCATCTGGTTTTTTGTACAACATTAATTTAAATTGAGTGCCATTCAATATAATTTATGCATTACTTCTTTCACTTTACGTCCAAATTAATTAAAATAAATAAATTATCCCCCGAAAAAACTTTATGTAGCTAAATAAATGCATTATACTAAAGCAAAAATAATGGAAATAAATGTCTATTTGTTTTTGAGACTCAGAGACTACATTCTCGGTGATCGATCTCTTGAAATTCTCACACTCGTTTCAGGAATTCAGCGGAAATATATAATTATCAGATGAAAATTTGCATCAAGTGATGAAATATATATCTCGGAAGATATTTCAATTTCCTCGTGACCTTTTTAACTTGGGTATTTAAATTATCGTATCATATTCCGACAAATTAATGCAATAGCCCTGATTTAAATTTTCGTTCATTTCATTTCATGAAAATTACATTCAAGGAAAATTTATTCGGAAGTTTGCTCGTGACACATGCATTTCATATCCGAAATAAAGAGAGTGAATTAAACTTTCTGCAACAAATTCATTTTCTCAGTGTCAACATTAGTTTCGTAGAATTTATACGAGGTAATCATTGGAAGATCCAAAATAAGTTATTACAAACATTTATTTTTTATAAGAAGTGATGAAGTGCAAATTCTCATTCGTCTTACACATTTGGAACAGCAGAGAGAAACTGTTATTCTAAATTCAGTTGAAAATAATTATTAAAATTGTTACCCCATTTTAAGGTAAAACTTGCATTTTGCCATTTTTTTTGTCCATTAAAAATAATTAAAACACGCATAATGACACAATGATAACTACAACATAAATGTTCATGCCAACACAAAATTACCAGGCAGTAAAATGTAAATTTTGACTTTGGAAAATATGGATGATATAGATTCACACACGTGCTCACTGAAACGTAAAGTAGCTCGAAATGGATAAACATACGAACTATTGTAAAATAATCGGGACAAATATAAATGTAAAAACTGATTTTAAATGTAGTTGTGTCCCTTAAATACGCTAAGTGTTGCCAAGAGTGTGTGATTGATGTTTCATAAATTTTTCAGTCGTTATTTTTTTAATCACTAATAAACAGCCATTTTGTATCTAATTTGTAATAAAAAAAATTTATGGATTTTTACATGTAGAATACGAATTTTCTATCAGATATTTTCTACCTCGTAAGAGTGTTACGAAATTTTAGAATGCAATTTTTACATACATGGTAAAATACGTGTTGAAATATAAATTATAATTTACATTTTGTGATGAAATAATGAGGAAATGAATGACTGTGTAGGTTAAAACTTTTTTTGGATGTATTCTACTGTAAAAGTAACTATCAAAATATTCACCAGAAGGTAGTGTGGTGGTGAGATAAAGTTGTATATCGTTGTCACAGTAAGTATAGCATAAGTAGCAGAATAGCAACTGCTAAGCCTCGTGGCTGTGCAGACATCACAGATAACTTTTGGTACTTGTGTGACAAGTTTACTCCAAAAATGCAAAGAAAGGCAATAACTGCCTTAGTTAAGAAGAGATATAAACTGCATTTTGGTGATCAGGATTTTGGTGATGAGCAGTCTTGGTGATCAGGATAAACCCTGAGCAAATCGTACTACTTGCATAACCTGTGCAACTACACTAACAGAATGTTTGAAATGAACACGTCGAGCCGTTTGGTGTTCTAATGGTTTGGCGTGATCCAAGCGATCACTTCCAGACTGTTACTTTTGCCTTACTAATATTGCAGGATATGCAAGTAAAAATGAATAAAGTATCAATTATCCTGACGTGCCTTCAGCACTGACACCTGATCCTCATGGGGAAGGGTTGCTTGTTCCTGACACTCACATGAAAAGCACTAATGCAGGATCATAATCAGAAGAAAGGGAATTGTGTATGTGTATGTGTGTAAAGATATAAATGATTTAAAGACAGAATTGGGTATCCAGTATGATTCCAACGAATAGAGATTTTTTATTAATTTCTCAAAAGCTAGCCTGAAATCTGTGATTTTGCATAATGGCAGCAAATTACCATCAATACCTTTAGCTCATGGAATGAACGTGAAGGAAACATATCAAAATATGGCTCTGCTGCTGGAAGCAGCCAAATATAAAGATCATGTGTAGCAGATTTGCTGTGATTTAAAAGTAGTGGCATTGGTATTAGGTTTACAGGGTGGGTTTACAAAATCCTGCTGTTTTTTGTGCCTATGGGACAGCCGCGATAAAAAACACTATAAAGCTAAACAATAGTCTATGAGGGAAGCATACGTTCTTCGAGAGAAAATGTCAAAAATATACCACCGGTTGAGCCGAGTAAAATTCTTTTGCCTCCCCTTCATATAAAGTTGAGATTGATGTAAAACTTTGGCAAAGCTCTCGATAAAAATGGCCACGACTTTACGAATTTGCGGAAACAGTTTCCCAAATTCAATGAAGCAAAGGTAAAGGAGGGTATATTTTTCGGTCCACAATTCAGAAAATTGTTGAAATGCTTAACGCTGTATGCTAAGCTCACGAATCTGGAGCTATCTGTTCGGACATCTTTCAGAGCCATTGTTCACGGTTTCTTGGGAAGGAACAAAGACGATGGATTTGCTTCTATAGTCACTGGTCTATTGGACAACTACAAGAATATGTGTTGTAAAATGTCACTAAAATTTAGTTTTTTGCTCTTCCATCTAGACTTTTTTTCCAGAAACCTTGTGTTGTGAGTGATGAACAGGGAGAACATTTTCACCAAGACAACCTTAGTCTGGAACTTGTTTATTAAGGGCGTTCGGATGATGGACGACTACTGTTGGATTCTGTTTAGGGAGATCAGACATCTTACAAAAGGAAAGCACTATCATCAAGAAAAACATCATCCCGTTTTGAAAAATAACATTGTCAGTATTAACAATATAGGTTATTTTGCAACAGTTTCATGCTAGTATTAGTTCATAGTCTTTTGTTAAGTAATAAAGAAAGCATTTTTACTGATGAATATTATTTGTTGTTTGTTTTTCAAACGTTAAATTCTTGTCAAATATTTCACTGTTGACTTTACGTAACTGCGGTGTATCACCAATTTACAATCCAGGTGCAGGAAGAAAGTTAAAATTTGTTAAGTAGTGTAATTATCGTATACTAATATGACTATGGGCCCGAGGTAGCCTACTGGTATAACGTTGTGCTTTGGACGGATGGTGTTCAATTCGTATCCCGACGATGCCATTAAATACATTCGTGTTTAGGCACAAGATGGGCGCATTAAATACGTAGACCGGAAAGTAATTCCATGTGGTCAGAGAGATGGACGAAGGTACGAGTCCTACAGATGTCACACCTGTGGGTATTAGTGAAATTTGAGGTGACACTGAAAATGAAGTACACTGACATGCATGGTGCTCTCAGTTAAAAACCGGTCAACATTTTCAGTGGTATACAATCCAAATATTTCAGGGCAAGAGCATCCGAATTTGCTGCTATCAAAAAGTAACTTAATAATAATAATTATATAAATAAAAATGACTTTTGTGTATAAAACGTGTAGTTGGATATACTATTATTTTACTATATACTATTTTACAATTACTGTTATTTTAACAACTGCATTTATACTATTATTCCTCACTGAGAAAACAAATTGAACTCCTCTTTTTTAATTCGTAATTTCCTTTAATTATAATTTTCACAAATATCTTGTAAATACTTGATAACTGAAGTAATTTGTTTAAAACTAATTCTTAAATATAATGAGGAATTTGTGTTATGATGTCCCTAATAGTAGTACTTTATTTTACTTTATATTTAGTGATGTTCGATATTTCTTTTAAATTATATATACACTATGGTTCATTTAATATTTAATTAAACTATGGAATCAAAATACAAATAAAATATATTACACAGACGCCCAACTTGTGGAAACATGAAATGACAATTATTCCGAATATAGTTAAAATACGGATAAATTCATGAACTTCCATTTGTTAGCACACAACTTGTTACTTGAACTCTAAATTGAAACATTCCTTATTTTAGGTAAAGGCTGAATTTGCAAAACATGGTATTAATGTTCTCCTATGGCCAGGAAACTCGCCAGATTTAAATCCTATTGAGAATTCATGGAGTATAATTTATGGAAGAAAATATCTCAAAATCGTACCAAAACAAAACGAGAGCTTCAGGAAACAGTAATTAAAATTTGGCATCATGAAATACCGAAAGCAGTGTTGCAATACCTTATGGATTCCATGCCTAAAAGAGTGTGTTTGGCAAATCGATAGCTCAATACTCTTTAAATAAATGACACAATACAAAATTAAATAGGGTGGACTGTATATGGTTTTTTCGCAATTTTATTGTTTCATCTCTGAGATATGCTCACACCGTTAGCCTCTTAGAGCTCGTCTGACGCCTGCGCACCAGACGTCACATAGTACATACATGCAGCGACAGCAGCGGTCTTTTTAAATGCTGCAAACGTTGCACTCAACAGAGTGGATGCTGTGATCAAAGCCAGAGGCGTCCCAACAACAACAAAAAAATGCTTTTCGGTTCAATTGCACCCATTTATTACTTTTTCTGCTCATAAGAACTTGAAATTGTTTATTTATTTCATTTTATTCCGGGGAGCCAAAATGGATTCCGATTTCTGATAACCTGTACATTTTTGTATGCTATTCTTTATAAAATTAAATAGTTATTTCTGTCCAATAACTTAATCAAATCTTGCCTTTAAGCTAATTTAACATATTGACATTAAAAAATATCATTTGCATTGCAAAAATATTTTGGGGGGCTTATTCTTGAAAAAATATTAGATTTCTCAAACTTGCAATACTTTTGGCCAGTAGTGTATTATAAAGAAAGAGAAAAAACATATATCTTCAACATCGCTAATTTTTTTTGTGTCTGTCTGTGTTTCATAAGATTTTGTAATGGACGGATTTACAATTATAATGTAATATTAGATTGACCTTTGTCAACACTTTTAATCGATTCGCATACATCTAATAATCAATTAACTATTTAATCAATATGACGATGTTGTAATGTTGTCTTTCACTCGAGTCCCATAGTGATGTTCTGTCATAAACGGTGTCCTCTGGCTCAACAAGTGATATTTACTATTACTGAATGCTCATTAGATACCTCTTACTACGTTTATCAAATTGCCTCTTCATCATTCTGTCTTGGACGGGAGATATTCTGAATAGTTGCTCTGTTTATTAGTGATGCCATACCTTACATTGTATCATTGTTAACAATTGCATACATATAATATTCCTTTGTTGTTTGGAATCGAATTAATTCAAAACTATGTTGAAGTAAAATTTAAAGACTAGACTATTTCAACACTTTCCATTTTTAAAATCTGTCAGTATTTTCACTATCATTATTTAAACTGTGCGGTGCAACAGACACTTTATCTAGTGCTTGATTTTATTTCTAAGTAGACAAATGTATTTTATTATTTAATCTAATTGTTATATCGAAATTATAGGCTGTTTAAAAATCTACCTCAGCCACGTGTCATCTTGTTTTCGTTCTATTTTATTTATTTATTTTATTTTTATGGAGACAATAGATAACATAAAAATTTAGCAAGGTAGTTAAGTGAAATACTTTTCTGTTACGAGAACTGAACAAAATACACTAAAAGTTAGAACCAAAGCTTCTTAAATACCGAGTAATTATTAAGTGTAACAACTAGACAAAAGGTACAATTGGTGTTCAGAACTTTAGAGAATTGGAAGCAATTTTTCTCGGGGGAGATATCAAATTATCGGAAAGTCTGGTGTAGTGTTACACTTGATGACCAGAAATTAGTTGCTACGAGTTAAACATTTGTAGATTTAAAGTTTATATGTATTCTTATAGACACACACACACACACATATTATATATATATATATATATATATATATATATATATATATATATATATATATATATATATATATATGAGTGTGTGTGACAATATTACTAACAACCTATAATCGCCCATTCTGAACTTTATCCCTGCTCTGGTAACCCCTTTTTATACTCTTTGGCGAAAACGCCTCGCCTTTCCACACACTAACTTCCTCCGCCAATTCTGGAAACCTCTATGAGCTAATTGTGTTTTGGTGCTTTTAAGATAGACGCGGGTCGGCTTCGATGCGAGTAACATCTTGCTGTTTTCATGGAATAAACTTCAGTTGTTCTTACAATTTGTAATTGCATTTAATTCCGGCCTCGATTGTGTTTCCTCAAGAGATGGCCCAATTCGGGTAATTTCATATATATATATAACACAAATAATGTAAATAATTCAACACGAAATAAAACGTATAAAGAGGGCATAGACTGCCTTAGAAATTAACAGAAGACCTACCCTAGCGTTGAAAATTTTAACTTTTCAATAGAAGATTGTGCAGTTGCCCCAAATTATCATACTGAAAAGAGACAAATATAACTAAAATTAATGATTCAACAAAGCAAGATAATTATTAGAAGGAAGAATGTAGACAAAAAATAAAGAGAAGTCACGCACTTAGGGCTCAACACACAGTTTCTATTATGGTGCGTGGAGCCCTACATGCGTGATTTCCGTTTATTTTTTGTCTGCATTCTTCCTGCTAATAATTATCTTTCTTTGTTGAATTATTTACTTATATATATATATATATATATATATATATATATATATATTTCTCGAGATTAATAATATAATTAATAATATAAAGATTTTCGGGTTCTAGTCATATATTAATGATCTACTGCGACTCCTGCTTCTACATTTCCATGAAGATACTCATCACTGCTTTTTGTATGCCTCAGCACTTTGTACAGTTATGCTTTCATAGCTACTTCCACTATTAGGATAAAGAAATACTCGCACTGTAATAAATTGAATGTTTGTTGAATGACAAACTTTTTTATGTACTCGAGTTCCGTATTGACTTTCCGTGAATCATTAACAGGCTATGAGTTTTTGATTTCAGGCTGCTAGTATTATGGCTAAACTCTAATGTGTCACCTCAACAAAAGCTCAAAACGCCCTATATGGAATGCTTTAACTAGTAAAAGAGCTTCATAATTTAATCCAAAAATACTCTTTTTATACGAGCCCGATTCATCATCTAAATATAAATATTATTTTGTGTGGAAACTCTTTTCGAATCATAGTACCATATTTATATTTATATTTTATTTTTACTAGGGAACCATAGAGTGATCGACAATTAGAAACAAGGAAAAATACCATTTTATCTTCTTCTTCATAAAAAAAAATATATGCGAAAATACGTCATCTTTTAAATAATGTGATTTTAAGTATTGTTTCGTGAACGCAAAAGAGTCGGGGCACACAAGTTATTAAGTAGATTATAATGATTTTTTGAGAGAGAGGGATAGAGATATCTTACTTAATATCCATCTGTTTAAATTGTATGGGATTTATGGATTATAACCACTTTCTTCCTTATTATACATTCATAGATCAGGAAGAACAATATAGTGATGATCATTAATTTGAAAAATGGTGTTGGTGTCTCTTTAATGGTTTCTAACTATCAAATAGAAACTGAGAAGATTTGTCCAAATTTCTTCAGGGAAAAGATTTAACTGAGCTATATTTTTTAAACTTAGTTTTTATGTAAAACAAAATATTTCTGACAGAAAATACCATTTACTTATCATCTTTCGTTCTAGAGTATTTGGCAGTCCATAATCGAAGGAAAGATTTTTCTTTTTTCATTTTATCGGGTCTTGGTGTTTTTATATATTTTTTGTTAAACTGATATAAGGACTTATCCTATGTAGTATACAACGTTAATGGCAGACGAAAACGTTGTGAAATTAATTTATAATTATCGATACACTGCATGCCACCTGCATAAAATATTATCTAATGATTAATTTATATATTGTGAGTAGATTTTAAGCAGGATAACGGCGGCCCATATGGCAAGAGCAGGGGGCCAGTGATCTAAACGTCCCTGGTTCGATGCTGGTCACTGCAAATCCACCGTCGTGTTCACTAATGGTGGCCGGGGCACGAAAAATTGGTCGTGGCTACAATGTCCTCCAAGTTCTCAAATTTACCTTTGGAGGTGCGGGGTCAAGTGTTCCGCTCTCGTCACTTGACTCGATTCAAAATTGCGGGACCGATGCTCTTCGAGGTCAAGTCAGAATTCAGGCCTAGTGGTACCTCGTCTTAAAGTGAAGCTGTTTACTACCCTTCGCCAAGGACTTAGGATTTGAGGACATGGGTCCTTTGGTCTTGGTGTAAGCTTTCGTACACAAAGGGGATTGGAAACAACAACACAACAGATTTTAAGCCGAAACAATAAAATTGTATTATTTGTCATTTCCGCTTTATTTTGCAAATAGATTGTGAACAAACAAATATTACTGATACTTTTGTTCATATTCATATTTCGATATTCCCAAGAATTTATTTTTCTAAAATTAACTCGTATGTAACGTCAAAAACTCCTAGTAAATGAATTTTAAGGGTACATTCAAATGCGTCATACTGAATTTGAAAAGTTTACACCTTTTTATAAATTATGCGCTAATTATTTACGTCAGCCATTGATGTAATATTAGAAGGCAGTATATTTGATATACAAGATACATATTGAAACTAATAATTGCAAATTAATTAAATACGTCAGCATAGCGCTTTAAATCCTATCTATTTAAACCCTTAGTTTTGCGAAACAATGAATTTTCATAGATTTTACGATTACGCGTAAATTGATATTAATAAATTGTGCAATTTCATTAATTATGTGCAAATATATTTCACGAAGAAGTAAGCCTATTGTTAAATAATATATCTCCAATCTTTATTGTAGTTCAATAATGAAAGAGATGTGGGACGGAGCTAGTGATTTTGATTCTTCTAAGCTAAACATAATATTAAATTATTCAATGCAAGCGTCAGAGGGGTAAAATTGAGTTCCTTTAATGAAATTTTCTCTTTCAAATAGAGAACTTGTTTAAGGCTTATGCTATTTCGTTGGGACTTTCCAAACATAAGCTTATATTTTGGTCTACATTGTAGAAATAGTGACTTATAAAAAGGATTAGGTAAATAAACAGAGTTAAATGGAAACCAATATTACTTATGTATATAACGCCTTTATGTGGATGTCTCAAAAATCCTTTATAAATTATCTCACATATATATTTTGCTTGAGCTATTTATAGTGCTGCAAATATTATGTAGAATGTGTTAAACTGCTATTTTTCATTTTTGGTAACCTGATTTTTAGTTAAGTTCACTTTCCTTTGACTCAATTTCTCGGTACCAATTCTTCGATTGTCACGTATTCATTTATCTAGAAATGCGTAAAGGAGGAAAATAAGCTATATTAATGATAGAAATGCGGTATATAAGTGTTAAATGAGCCACTTAAAGTATAAATTAGTGACTTGCGGGTTGTTCTACATGCCATCGAGTAAGCGAGGGGGGGGGGCTTAATTTTGAATTTGGATAAGATTGTTTGGTGATACAGGATTCCTGTTCGAATATTTTTGTATGCATGTGCTTTCTGACATTCATGCTGCTAAAATAAAGGGAAAAAAGGTCCGAAAAATATTTTTGGTAATAATTGTTTTGTTTCATTGCTCTTGAAATAAGTTTTCGCCGCCGCTCAAGTGAAATTACTGAAGTCAAGCACGTAAAAGTTGTCATTAACACTGCAGGTTTCGCAGGTTTCCCCATTTTCTCCGACATGGGCTTTTCTCCGTTACCCTGGTAATATTATGCACCTTCAGTACCTGAACTTGATACCATTTTGGACCTCCAATGTCCGGTGTAGGATTGCTATCCTGTATTCTGCCGCATTTCCCAATCGAAAACCACATTGTATAAAACACTTATTCCTCGCTCAACCTTAGATGGATTGCAAAAAGCTTCTGTATTCAACTCAGTGGGATGCCCCTATGTGCTTCATTAAACTTGAAAAAATATTTTTTTACAGAGACTATTTTATCTGAAGTTATGGGGCATTTATTTTGTTACAAAGCCTTCATATAGCACAATTTCTGTGACTGGTGCCTAGCAACATTCGGCCACTGAAAACTTTTATTTTTCAAGTGAGTTCATTTGTGTTGCTATGGAGGATTTATCCCTTTGTAGCACAACATCTCCGATTTGAAAAATAGTGTACCTAAAAATAAGATTATGCATTTTAATCATATAATATTTAAAATAAACATTTAAGCAGGTAGAAACAAAAAAATATTAAAAAAATGATGTTTGTTGCATGTCAGCAACAGATGTTGACTGAAAATTGGATATTGAAAGGAAATTGCCTAACTGTATACGCTGCAGATGTGCAAACGGGGATATAGGGGGTTATTTTTTCCTCTAGGACATTGTGCATACATTCGTATTTCTGAAAGACTAATTCAGTCATTTATGCATATTAGTAAAAGATGTTGTTTAATACTTAAAGATAAATTATACAATACTCTCTGGCGACCCTGGAGTAAAGTGATTTTCCATGATTATATGAAGGCCTTATTTTAATAGTGGGAAAACTCCATTTTTGTTCAAATTGAGATACAGAGCTTTAATGTCTAATGAGTGCTGAGATATGAGTGCTGAGGTCTGATTTGTAATGCCCTCTGTTGGCAGCAGAAATAAGATGGAGTAGTACCAGTTTAATAATATGATAGAAATGACTTGTATGAACATGAATGTGAGGCTAACTCCATTTTTTTAAAAGTGAAGTTGGCCCACTATTCAAATAAGGGCTTCATATATGCATTTTCCAAATCGGCAAAATTCGCCTTTCCCTAGAACAGTCAAATCATATGAAATAATTGAAGCCTTTTATACTTTTCTGTTGATAAATTCTTCCTCTTATTGCATTTTCTGGTCACAATTTGTTTCCAGCATCTGCAGAATCTAACATGAAAATACACATGCCATTTAAATGCCTCGTCAGGTAATTGCAAAACAGATATCTCTTTATCGCTTCATCTACATAATTGAATCATGCGGAATGTTTACTAAAACAGTGGCGAAAACGTTGTTTATTGATATATCAATATCATATGAAGCAATGTCGCGAGTAATAAATTAGAACTTCAGTTCACACATAAGATATAGACTGTAGCACTAAATATCATGTCAAATAACAGGCACAAATTAATATTTATACACAGGGATGGAAAATATTTAGATAGATGTAAAATGATTAAAGGAATTTTTTGGCATTAAAATGTATGTTTTAATATAAATGAAATAATCCATAACTTTCCCATTATTTTAAAAACGGAAATTTATTTAATTTATAACCATATAATGTTATTTGTAAGCAGTACCATAGCTATCGCATTACAATATATTCATTTTATTCAATCATTTAAAGGATTTTCATTATTTGAAAGAATTTAATAATTTTTGACCCTGCAAAATCTAATATTAAATTCAAAAGTTTTCAAATAACAATTTGAATTGTGGCAGACGGAGTTAATGTTATACTGCGATTAATAAAAGAATAAAAGAAAATTTCAAAAATTCATATACACGCATATTTGTTACAGAAAAGAAGAAAATAAATACATGAAGTAATATAGTGATACGTGAAGCTACATCTAGTAAATAAATTATTTCAAAAATGCATAAGAAGAAGCAAACACGAGTCATTGATTTAATTTAGGTTCACTGCTGAATTAGTTATTTTGACACGTTTTAAAATTTCTTTAGAATTTGCGTGATTGAAACTTACATAGATAAAGCATTTATTGAAATTAGGTAAACAATTGCAGACAAAATAAGATGGTTTTAAATAAAGAGTTTATTTTAAAATTTATGGAATTAATGTTTTGACTTTCATTACGTTTTCAGAATTTTTAGGGTTGTATTTAATCAAAATTTAATATCAAAAGCAGCATCAAGAGAATTTTATTTGTGGCTTAAGCTGTTATTTCTCCTCTTTATTAAAGAAAAGACATTTCTAACAGTTATGTAGAATCAATGCCTCACATACTTGACAATCAGGAGCAAGATATACTTTTCAAGTGGCGTAATAAATTTCATAATATAATCAAGAAAATGCTTTTGTTTAAAAGTCCCAATATGTTGGGTGTTACGTAAAATTTTATTGACTCATATTCACTATTCAAAACATTTTCTGTTTTTCTTTGGCTTTTCATATACACTGCTGGCCACTGTAAATGCAACACCCTGAAGGAAACATGCAAATAACATGAAATTTACAACATGCATTAGCGGAGGTGAGATATGCAAATGATTAGAATTTCAGCGCAGACGCACATCACGCGCGCCTGTGGCGCCACTTCAAAGCGCTATATAAGGCTTGGAGATTTCGACGATTTCAAGTTCGGCAATTGTGTTTTTCTTGTGGTTTTTTTCAAAAAAACGATCAATTATGCCTCGTCGAAAACAGCGATCATCTTTTGATCAAGTATCCGAGTTCGACAGAGGAAAGATAGTGGCCTACCGAGATTGTGGATTATCTTTCAGGGAAATCGGTAGTCGTGTTGGATGAAACCAAACAACTGTAATGCGGATATGTGATCGTTGGATGCAGGAGGGTACTACGAACCGGCGTGTTCGATCGCATCCACCTCAGCGCACCACTTCACGTGATGACAGGCAAATTGTGCGCATGGCAGTGACGGATCGCTCAGTCACATCACGAACCATAGCACAGCACATGCAGTTTGTAACGCATCATCCAGTGTCTGCGCGTACCATTCGACGCCGTTTACAGCAGAGTGGTCTGTCCGCAAGACGTCCATTGCTTTGTCTACCCTTGACGCAGAACCACAGACGTCTCCGCTGCCAATGGTGCGATGACAGAAGGATGTGGACGGCAGAATGGAAGGAAATTGTCTTTACTGACGAGTCACGCTTCTGTCTGCAACACCACGATGGTCGCATTCGAGTCTGGAGACACCGTGAAGAGAGGATGCTGAACAGCTGCGTTATGCACCGCCACACTGGTCCTGCACCGGGTATTATGGTATGGGGCGGTATTGGATATCACTCTCGCACTCCTCTAGTACGCATTGCCGGTACTTTAAACAGCCAGCGCTACATCTCCGAGGTGTTGGGGCCAGTTGTCCTTCCTTACCTTCAGGATTGCCCACAGCCATATTTCAACAGGATAATGCGCGACCACACGTGGCACGCATTGTCCAACGGTTCTTCGGCAATCGCCAGATTGAATTGCTTCCCTGGCCGCCTCGCTCTCCGGATCTTTCGCCGATAGAAAACATGTGGTCCATGGTTGCTCTACGTATGACCCAAATTCCATCCCCAGCTGCCACAGCAGATCAACTTTGGCAACGTGTGGAAGCTGCTTGGTCTGCTGTACCCCAAGAACTCATCCAAAGTTTCTTTTAATCAATGCCGAGGCGTGTGGCAGCGGTGATCTCCAACAATGACGGCTACTCTGGCTACTGATTTTGGCAGGAACCACACTTCACAGAAGTCTATAAATTTAATCATTTATAGACTTGTCAACATGTTATCTACAAAATAAATTTTGTTGTGATATCTCTTGTCTTTCTTGGTGTTGCAATTTGGGTGGCCAGCAGTGTATCTCGGATATAGTATGAATCTGGAATATGTCACCAGTGGTTAAGAATTCCAGCTCAGAGTTCGTCATGGGTGTTTGTAGTCATTAAATATCAGCTATAACTTGTAACTATCTACTTAGTTTTCTGGAATCAAGGTATATTCGTAGAATCCAAATGCCACGTAGCAAACCAACCCAAGGTATTATGCATTTAAGTTAGAAAGAGTAGGAGATGATATGATGTTAACGTGAACGAAAACTTGTTGATATTGATTTCTGACGTCTAAAATTTTCCAGTATGCATAATAAAGGATAGCAGAACTTAATGTGTGTCACTCGTCAATACACATGTATGAAACTATTTGAGAAATCCTATACCGTCACCATGTGTACCAGGATAAAATCACTTTCCATTAAGTAATTCAAGCACTGTGACGATATGGACAGTTTCTCCCAGATAGTTGAGCATAGACTAATCCAGAAATACGGAGTTTAGGTTCTAAAACAAAATTGTATTTATTTACACTTTATACAATCTCAAATTAAAGAGCATAGATTCCGCCCGAATGCACCGGGGAGTTAAGAATTATCCCCTGAACAGTCGAAGTCACACCGACTACGTAATACGGCGCTAAGCCCGGCATTCAAATTTCCAAATAAAACGATATCTGGCCTAAGCCAACAGGTGTCTATCACCGAGAGTATATCAACTCTATCTCTGCCTCTCTTGCTCTGTGTAGCCGCTGACGCGCGAAACGCCAAAGGAGACTTCCAGTCCGGCACCATCCAGTCTGGAGAAACTAGATTTATGAGTCTTGAACAGTAAATTGTCCACTGCCGTTGAGAAGGGGGTTAACGTAACGAACTTGTGTGCTTGAAGCCTGTCCGTCGTAGAATGTCCGTTGAAGAATTTCCTATACTCCACAGCACATACAGAGAGTAACTTATTAGTGAAACTAAAATCATTTATTTGTAGTCGGAATACAATCACAAAATAAAGGGCACAATAAGTATGTGTTTAACGTAAGTGTGTATCAGTTTAAACAAATATATCAGAGTTTATCAAATAGAAACTAATATATCGTAAAGATCCCATGAGAGAATGCATAATTACGCTAAAAGTAATCACCAGATATAGAACGCCTGTATAAAAATCCTTCACCAACTGTGACTCCCATGAATTCCTCTCTCGGAGAATTCCTTGGGCCATTGTCGGAAACATTTTCGAACATTGATCTTCATATCATTGTCTATCACTTTGAATGCGAAGGCTTTTACAGGCAGCGCAAACATTGGCTTTTTGGCTAGTACCATATTTCGTCGTCAGCAAAAATTATAAAAACACGTTTTTTCTTCATTCTTGAACAGTTTCAAATGTCCAAGGGCCGAAATAATTAGACGATCATTTTTAGATCAAGTCTAGTGATGAGACACGAACTATCCTGTTCACGAAATCCTTCTTGACAGGGTTTTGCTTACGACCAAAACTGCCGCTGAATTTTTTCAATCTGACTCGCTGTCTTGTTCTCCTATTTTTCCGTAAGAGACAGTAAACCTGACCAATGCTGTCATTGGCGAATATGTGATTTTCTTGTCTCGCCTTTCCTTTCAAAATTTCTCACTTGCAACTGGGTGAAGGAACTTGTACACATTTACAATAAATCTAAGTATAACTGGTTTGGGCAAAACCTTCAATAGAAAGTTCCCACTCTATTTTGCTTTATTACTTTTCCATGGTCGGACGAACCAATACTACTAAATGGAAGCAAGGGCTATCATTCAGTCCTGAGTGACAAATATTTGGATCGTTCCTAACTCAACAAAGGTTATCACTTTCTATTCCACAGCAGTGGCTTACTACAATCAAAATCTTTTTTTTTAACTTCTTAGATCGTTTTCATTTGATCACTGCTTTTAGTTTACAGAAACAGGAACTAATGTATAACACATACATAAAAAAATATCGCTTCTATATCACGATATTTTATAAAATTTGCCATGACCTAATGAAGTTGCTTCGATAGCATCGTGATAGTTTGGAGATATGAAAGTTATTACTTTTGTGTGGAACGAACCCCAATTCGAGGGACAAAATTATCTTTTCGGCAGTGGCATACAATGTCTGAAAATCCGTGCTTCACTTGCTGTGTTCAAAAAATAACTGAAAAGGATTAAATGGATTTCTTTTTTAAGTGTTTGAATAAAGTATGCAAATCCGGGAACACGCACATACCAACAAATCAAAATATCAAATTCAAAAACATGTACTCCGCACACAAAACATTTTATTAAGTATGCAAAATAAAAAAATTGAACAAATTCGAATAAGATTATAATACAACGAGTAGCAAACAGTTCCTTCAGCCTACATTCATGAACTTTTGTCACTATGATATAACATCTAAGACAAGTAATAGCCTGCAAAATAATTTTTAAAAAACCTATTGTATTACGATTGAATAACCACGCCATCTGCTATCCTAACCATCACGTTATCAGCATATAAGAAACAAGTTATCATTGTTCAATATACAATAATTAACATTAGTATACATCAATATCCAATGTGTGGGTAATTCGTTTCATTTGACAGTTTTATTTACCAAGGGAACGCGGTTCTTAGAAATGTTGTACGTGAATCTAGATCATTTTAGACAGCCGCAAAAGTCTAAGGGCCAAAGGTGGGATTGAAGGAAATGAAAGAAGAAGGTGATAGGTCTATGATAGGATCCATAATAGACTTATAAAAGAGAGAAGTAAATATAAGTTCCTTTTCACAGTATCTGTCATTGTGATAATATCGAAATTTTGTATTGAGCTTTATGTTTCAGTGGCAGACTGATTTGCACACTTATTTCCTTTGAAGCCGACATTAGCTGGAATACAGTTTGTTGTTCTAAGTTTTGCTATTTCACAGATTCTGTGAAGGAGGTCAACCTTGATTTTAATCCCCGACCGCTGATCACCTCTTGTAAACATGATTTAGAGCGGTAGAGACGACACTGTCCACTTCATCATCACACAGCAGCTATCCCTCCTACTGGATCTACGGTTTTATGTACTCTACACATCGACGACAGCTCCATTTCACTCCTCCGATATCCTGTTTGAGCATGCCCGTTGTTGTACGACTATCTGGGCGACATTGCCACTACTTTATTTACAACCCTCGTATATATATAAAACGCGTAGGTATGCGGCACAAAAATCGGTGATATTTCTACACTCCGAATGGCAACGACTGCAACTACCAGATGTAAACATTAGAGGCCAACCGCATGTGTGTAGTGAATCAACGATAGCATGGAATTTGGTACAATTTAATTGCTGTATTTTACACGTGAATAATTTTAATTTATTCACGAGATAATTTATTCTTTTGTTCTATCGGATTTTCTAAATGTATGTAAGAGGACAAACTTTTGACATAATATGTTTAGACCTATCAAATCCAGTGTTTAGTCTTGGACAGTTATATGTAGGTTTATATAGAGTCCATTCTTTTGATTCTATCACTGTAGTATCTCCTATTTCCGAAATACTCAACTGTGTATATCAAATATTTTTTGAGGAATATCATAGTAAAATATTAATAATTGTATTATAATATCTTAATATTAACTAAGAGTTAATTGTCCACACTTTTTAGTAGTACTTGCTGAATTTTTACTCCATTTTGTAAGTGAAGAAATTTTCCCAACAATGTTTTATTTGATATGATTAAGTGGAGATATCTGAATTGTGAACAATAGTACATACAGAGTGATGTAATCCACACTATATTTTAGTACTTGCTGAATTTTTGCACCTTTTTTAATGAAAAAATTTGTCTCCAGCAATTTCTTATTTGAACTAATGATAAAGTGTAGATATCATAATTTTGAAAAATATTACATACAGAGAGGAATGTAATTTTTAAAATCTTTGGTGTTGGGTTTCTCCCTCTTATCTTTAACTCTGTTCTGAAGTAATGGAAATTCATATTTTTCTAATCACGATGTTTTAAAATCATCCTTATAGAGACTTTTGCAATGATCATAATTTTTTTAGGCTGAGATCACACTCCCATTTAACAACGTATATTTATGATGACAAGTAATAGTAACATTCCTTACATACAGGTAACCCTCCTATAACACGGTAGATAGGTTCCTAGAAAATGCCGTGTTGTGTGAAACCGTGTTATATGAGACCTAGAGCCAGTACAAAAAGGGCAGTTACGTTCCGAAAACTTATTAAGAACAAGCTTTTTTTTAATTCCATATAAACAACTTAAGAAATTTCTTCCTCGTCACTGCTCAGTACAATCAAACGAGAACGTTTTTTTGATTGAAAGATATCACCTTCACTTTCAGAACCTTTTTCTTCATTTAGAGTTTTTGCACCTTCTATCCTCTAAAAAATCTGTAATTTTACTTTGTTTGCTGATTCTTACAAAGTCATTGTAGATTTCACGGTATGGGCATAGACAATTTTGCAGCTCCCTTTTGAATTTTCGGCTTCTTTCAGCTGAAGGGTCTGCATTCAAGAAAAATTATTCAAGATTTTCAGCTAAGCTTAGACCTTCTTGTAATTTTACAGAGCTATAAATGAATAATTTATAATTTGTTTATACATTTTTATGTAAAGCCACTGATAGTTCAATATTCCTTCTCGTCATTATTTTAAGGCAATTTAGTTTTTAAATGTGTTAAACAAAAATCCTGTTATCTAGTGCTATAGAAGTACAGTGTTGTACAAAAGGTTTCGCAATATTTTTCCTGTTAGATCGAAACCGTGTTACAGGGTGCAGTGTTATGCGAGTGTTCCCGAAATTTATTCTATCGTGTTAGAGCGAAACCCTGTTATCTAGTGCTATAGAAGTACAGTGTTGTACAAAAGGTTTCGCAATATTTTTCCTGTTAGATCGAAACCGTGTTACAGGGTGCAGTGTTATGCGAGTGTTCCCGAAATTTATTCTATCGTGTTAGAGCGAAACCCTGTTGTAAGATGCCGTGCTGTAGGAGGGCTACCTGTACGTTTCTTTCAGTTGAGTTGTTTTGCAAAAGAAAATATAAAACTAAAAGCGACCATGCTGGTCGCCCAGCGGCTAGTTTTTAATATTTGAATAATTCACTACTTAAAAAATTTGTGTTTAAGTTTTGGTGCTTTTAGAACAAAGTAAGCAACTATAACAAGATCAGGCTGTCGCCCAGTGGCTAAGTGGATAAGGCATCAGCCTGCCACTCCGGGGGTGTGGGTTCGATTCCCGCATAAGACTTGGCTGTATTCTGGGGAACCGGTCAGTCTTCCGCCTGCAATTGGAACCCCGTCTAGAAAGGGGAGCTACAACCCATCGTCCATCGCCGGTGTCATCGTCTGTCAATAAAATTCTTCTGTGATTGTGTCATTTGTCTGTTTCTATGTCTTATATTCATATGTACACCGGACTGGGGTGTAATGTTGTCATCCCCCAGGGACATTAGCCACACACACAAGATCAGGCTAATTTCGCAAAAAAGTATGTTTACCAAACATGACCCTAAACTTCAAATTAGAAAATCATTCTTTTAATTTCTGACTTACCAATGCGAAAAAAAATATTTTTCAATTTCTCAATAAGTTGTGAGCAAACAAACAAAAAAAATTGAAAAGTCAGAAAAAAAATAAACATATATCAGCGAAACAAAAAGAGATTACTGATTACAAAAGCCTCCATTTTATATCTCTTTCTTCCACCGACTTTTAGGAAATTAGCGAAGAGATACTTCGTTCATCCCTGAGTGATTAGAGCAAATGTTCAGCGGAGCGAAATACTGAGATGAGGGATTGCGTGACAAAAGGAACAATAGGTTACGATAAATAAGAGCATTGTTTTCGGAGAATTTTTTCCTGCTTCTCTGGAGACACGGAATAAAGAACACATTTTTACAATAATCTGTAGATGCGGCAGAGTTTTTTTTTTTTAGTTAAATGAGTAAAAATAATTGAAGTGTTTAGAAATACTGAATATTTTCTAATCTACCTAGATCGAAATGTGCGTTAAAGTATATTAAAAATAAGAGAATCTAGAATAATTTGTAATAAATTATGGACTTTTGTGGACGAATTTTTTTATGAAAATGTATTGATAAGAAAGATTAATTTGTAAAATAGAAGTTTACTATTTTATTCATTACCTAATCAAAATATCCTTGTAAAGCGATTGAAAAAAAATGTAAAGGAATTTCTTTCTCCGGAATTATTCAAACAAACCATGTACTGAAAGTGAAATATTCTTTTAAGATTTAACATGTAAACAAATTAAATTTTGTTTTTTTCTAGATTTCAATGTATATCATATTCTGAAACATTATATCCTTAACTTTAACTCTAAATTTTAAAACAAAATCCTAGCATACTAAACTTACTACTCTTTGACACGATCTTATCTAAAGCACAAGTTTCCTAAGTCGACATGTTACCTCTCTACTGGAAAGCAAAAAGAAAAAAAAATAATATATATATATATATATATATATATATATATATATATATATATATATATATATATATATATATATATATATATATATATATATATATATATATATATATATATATGTATATATATATATATATATATATATATATATATATATATATATATATATGTATGTATGTATGTATGTATGTAAAGAATATTTTTAGAGAAAGAATAATAGTTAAATAATATAAGGGGGGCATAGATTTAAATCTAATTTCTAGCGGGAAATGTCACTGTTTTTGTACTTCGAGACGAGCTGCGGGAAAAGGGAATTACCAGTTTAGATAATTGGACTTAATCCATGAGGTGTTTGAGAAGAAACAACGAGGAAAATCTATTAATAATATCTTGTTTAGCCTCGCCCCATCCTCATCTTTGGTGTAGCGTCACGAATTGCGTCACGCGTACCTTAAGACAAAGAGTAGGTTAGTTTTAGACCGGGAATTAAGATTGGGTGATGACACACACGCGTTAGGGTTGCTCTGTGTTTTAAGAAGGGAGAGCAATAAGATGTGCGCGACTGGGGAGTGGTTCTACTTTGAATAGAACTAATAAAGATATCGAAAGGATTACTGAGTGTTTTTGGATCTTGAACTGCCTTCCACTACACTGCAAAAGAACTAAAGATTTATTTATGACGACAACAACTTACATTATAAAGGGCGTAATACGACGCTCGTCATATATATATATATATATATATATATATATATATATATAAGATCGTGGATCAAATATAAACGGGACTCACGATTCGTTATTTGAATAAAATACAGAGAAAACAAACCAATGTCATGTCTCTATCTGCCATCAATATCTGCTGGCTCCCACTATAACGTTAACAGTATTGTGATTCATTAGTTATAAAAAGAAGGAGGACGTGTAAGAAGTAAACTGTGCTGAAATTCTTCTATCTCTTCATCAGCTGAAAATCTTCCAGCTACTCAACACTTATTTAAAGAGTCCAAACAAATGATAGTCTGAGGGTAATAAATCTGGACTATAGGGTGGGGGGATGTTGAGTGAACTGCAGTGTAGTTTCAGTAACTTTTCTTGAGTTACAGCAAACAGGGGAGGTCTTGGATTAGCTTGGAGGAGCAACACATTGCAGAACGAAATAACAAACCTTAGTACGAATGTAGGTCTAATCGTTAGGAAAAATCAACAAAATGAATTTCCTCATAACCTAACTACAAATCAGTTAATTTAGCTTCATTAAAGATGACAGCTTCAAATCTCAGTAAAATTATTCAACTTTCATTGTGTCATATTTATTTACACGAATCAATTACGGTGCGGTATATTATATTAAAGCTGTGTTAGAAACGAGCCAATTAGGGTATAATACAGTATCAGCAAGCAAACAAAAGAGACGAAACTTACTTACTCTATTAAAATAAATAAATACATAATTATACCTATCTTTTAACACCGTTTTATATATATACATACACACACACACACACACATATATATATATATATATATATACATCCTTATATACTTATACATAGGTGTATCAAAAAGACGGGACTACATAAGAAACGAAATAAGTCTTCTTATACATGTACATATTATTAATCTGGTTCTTTCCGAAACTAACATTTATCATTAAATCCATTACTCGCAGTATTCCAGATGTGGAATGGCGTGACTAATTGCTCATCTGGGCAAAACCACATGGAATGTGTCGCAGTAGGTAGGGGGACAGCACAAAGATTCACATCTCTATCAATGTCTCTTTTATCACATTACTTCTTTTGTTAGGAACAAAGAATCCAAATATGCTTTATCTCCAGAACTGCCTGTAATGAAATAAGACAATTTATCAGTGAATCAGATTTCTTTTGTGCGGCAAGTAAATAACCACGTTATTTCTCTCGAAATTATCTTTGATTCATTTATCGCTGAAGATATCGATTATTATGGCAAAAGTTTAAAAATGAGATTTAATAATATCGAAACAAAGGATAAAATTATGGTTTATATGTAATAAATACGTGGTTTCACGTTAAAGTTTGGTGAAATCTTCTCGATGTAAAATTTTGATCTTTGAGGATTTTCATTGTTTACATTTTGCATTATCAATTCTATTATAAGTATTTCAAACAATGCTAAGTTTCATTAAAATCAAATTATAAATTTTAAGTTTACCGCTTCGTCAAAGAATTCCTTTCTGCATGAAGTTATAATTTTTAGGGTTTATAATTTTTACTCATTTGTACTCCGTCATATCTGTAAAAAATTTTTATATTACGTGCAACTTTGCAGCATTTTATTTGATGTTTCCCAGCTAAAATATCTTTTGTCCTGATGGACACAGAATTATTCATTGTTTTCTGTACTAAATTATGGTTTCTGATTGAAGATTTTAATTTAATATTGTTCCTTAAAATGAAATTTAGTATATCGTTTATTAAAACGAAAAAAAGTCTTTATATTTAATGAAATTTCCACACTTACTGACAATAACAGTTAATAATATGATTCAATGTAGAGAAGTGTGCTTTTATAGCCGGACAAAAAAAGACAGAATATCACGCTCAGTTATATAGTGCAGTATATACAGAGATTATAGATCAAAATAAAAACGGTTGATATTTAAATATATATAAACGCATCTGTAATGATACCATGCGTAGGATAATCGGTGGTCAATAAATACAACTTCTAAATCTCAATGCTCATTCTATCATGAAATCGAAACTCTAAATGTAAGCATCAGTTTTTTATTTTTTAAGCTACTGATGTGGCAATGAGAAAAAAATAATCATATGAAGATCAACAAGAGACAGTGTAATTAAAATCATAAGGCTTATGAGGTGCTAGGGTAAAACATGAGGTTAAAACCTCCCTAAATCTCTAACATTTTCTAAATGACAGCAGGTTTCAAGCCTTAAGTTAGACAAAAAAGTAGGATGTGACTGTTGTTCAAAAATTTTATCCTGTAAGCATAAAATATGTTACATTTACTGATATTGTCTTTAATACTAAAAAGTTTAAGATATTTATGTAAAAAAAATTTAAATTCCTAGTTTTCTGCTAATTTTATTTATGACAAGTTTAATTTATGTTTAATTCCAAACACATTTTGAATTTTGCTGTCACTTTCTTTTATTAATCTATGTGTTTTTAAATACTGACCAAATATTAACTCAAATACAGGGAAACTTCTATAACCGACCATATTTTCTTAAGAATCGATTAAAGACACCATAGAGACAATGTTATGGAAAAAGTTCGTTTCGACGGCCACTTGTTTTTCGATACAAAAACTGTCTGCCATAGAGAAGTTATATCAGGTATAAATATTTCAAACATTTCTATATCAAGCCACAAATAAATTAATAGATAAAATATTAATATTATTAAACATTTTGACAGTGGGGAACAACGCCCTTCTATCTAAAATATCAGACACTACAGGAAATATTAAAAATAACAAGTATTTGCATTATTATGTACATTAAACAGGAACTATTCAGGTAAATTAGTAAACGGTAAAGGAAGATTAAACTTACATTGGCAGAAATTTTTCAGTGGAAGCGTTTATAACTTCGTTTGTATATATTTTTTTCAAACAAACAGACACAAAATATTGTAACTATTTCAACAGTTTTCGAGCTAAAACACTGCTAAAATTTTTATAATCTGAAAAATTTAGGAATAAAATCCGGAAGTTTAAAAGGCTTTGTAAAACAGGGAATTATTAATTTTGCATCCAATGAAGCACACGAAAAACATGTATTAAGTATTAGAAATTAAATGAGTAAAAACCTTTTTATTTAAAAATATATCTGTGTTTGCAGTGTATAGAGTGTCAAGTCCAAAATCGTACTTTTGAAAAAAACGGGATTGGAAAAAAACAGCTTTTGTAAAGTCAGTTTTTTTCAGTTTAATTTTTAATCTTTTGTTTTAAAGTAAACTTTTCTAATTTTATTTTTGTTGAGTAAAGAGTGTTAAGTCCTTGATTGGGACATAACCCCTTTAACACTAAGATGTCTGTGTTTTGTTTCATATATCTCAAATTTTCCTTGATGAATAAAACTATTTAGGCGGGGAATTGGACTTAGCTTTCTGAACCCTGCAGTAGTCCTTGACTTTTCAAACATGCCTGGTTTGATAGCACATTTTAGCCCATTTTGCACTTATCACCCTTTGCACTGCAAACACAGATATATAAGTTCCCTTTTAAAATAGTTCAAGTTATATCATTTACAAGTCACGCAAGTATTAGATAAAAATTGATCCTTTCAAAACAAAAACAAAATTTCTATTACAGAATATGTGAAAAAGGAACGTTTATTCTGTTTCAACTAACTTCTTTTGAAACCACCTACTTCATTCCAACATTAAACCCTTATTTTCGGTATCTGCTTCATTCTATTTGTACAAATAACCGAAGAACTTAGCTGTTCATTCGAACAGTATTCTCATGAAGATAAAATATGGGTGGACTGCAGAATAAAGTAATCAAACAAGTCCAAGGAATAGAACGTACTACCGCGGTCATTATATTGAGTGTGCTGTAGTTTACGCCATCTTAGCGCTTTTATGTACCTTTTTTTTTCATTTTCATCGAAATTTGTTACGCAATTTCATCCCTCATTATAAGAGCTGAATATTAAATACTGCCTTAAATAACTAGAAAATACAGTCTTAGATGTTTCTACTGTTCTGTAATTCACCTTAAATTAAAATCATCAGAAATATACAAATGAATTCTAGTGGTCAAAGATAAAAAATTACATGACATGATCAATTTCCTTCCAATGATAAAGATTTATAGATTTGTTAGAGCTATATAACTTTTTTCTCAAGGTTACGTTTATTCTTTTTTCACTTGTACGAGATTTGGGGACTAGTTAGTGGGATTTAACACCCTGTAAGTAAATGACATGTACCATACATAATTTATATTCTTTACTAACTAATACAGTACTCATTCAAATACAAAATATATAATATGTAAGAAGGCCTTATTTGAATAGTGATCCAACTCCATTCTTGTTCATTTTGAGATACGGAGCCTTAAAGTCTAAGGAGTGCCGAGAAATGACTGCTGAAGTCTGATTTGCAATATCCTCTTTTGGTAGCAGAATTAAGGTGGAGGTGTTCCCGTTTAAAAATAAGATAAAAATGACATGTATGAATATGAAAGTGAGGCTAAGTCCATTTTTTTTAATGGGGAGTTCGACCACTATTCAAATAAGGCCTTCATATAATACAGGAATTATTATGTACTTATGTCGATATCATTTTAGAAGAATGTATTATTAGGTGATATGTTGTTTAATAAATTTACTATTACCCACTTGTTTGACTCGAAATGGTTCTCTAGTTTGTTTTACTAATAATTTACATGTAACAAGATTAACTGTAAGGGGTTAGTAAAAAATGTAAAAAATGTTGCATATTTCACTATGTTATATATCATATATTATTAACTTCAGATTTATGTAAATAAACAGTATTGTAAAAATGACATTTAGAGAAAATAACACATTTTATTCTTTAATATGGATTTACATTGTGCCTTGAAGCTGCTAAATTTTTCCACCTGAAAATTATTTTTATTTCTTTTCAGAGAAAAATCTACATTATATCTGTAAGTGGAGAAAGACGTAAAGCAGTTGGAATCACCTGTGACATAAATGACAATGGATAAGAAAGTTGTAGGGTTCAAAAATAAATGTATGTTAATATGAAACTCATAAATTTATGCTGCGTCAAAAATGCATTCGAACTTTCTTTTTGTATAATGCCTTTATATTTTGATTGATTTTTTAACAGCTTTGTAATTTTGTAAATTGTCTTTACTTAAAGGATTATTATTAGTAAATCAGTATTTCATTTCATATTTTATTCAAAACTTTAAATTTTTCATCTCAGTACGCATGAGTAAAGATTAATTTTATTACAAATTTCATCTCAAACTTGAAATCCACATTACCTTCAAACGGTGGTAATCTCATTTATAAAAATTGAAACAAAATACTTTATTTTTGCAATAATTGGAAAAAATACCTTTATAATATAAAAAAGGATATATTTTCCACCCTACATTTCCAAATTTAATCAGTTCAAAATAGTTTCATATTAACAAATAACATCAATTTCGGAAATTTTTCATCTTATTCTTCATATATGTTACTCAATATTTTTAAAACTCAAATAAAAAAAATTATACACAGATGCCAATTGCGCATTTTAAGAGTTTAATTTTAGAAAAAGAAAAGTTCATCTGGTTATCCAGATAATTATTAACATGTCATCTAGACGTTTGTCTTTCTAATAGATAATTTGTTAGTTTGTTTGACATTTCCCATGCATATCCTTTAAATCCAATAATCAATTACATTTCTCTCAATTGGTAGGTATATTGGGAACGTTACAATAAACTTCGGCATACCATAGGCTATTTTAACTGAAATTTTCAGCTCAAACCCGATTTCGAATGACTGTAAATGTCCACGACAATAGCAGGACTGAAACCCGTATATAGAATGAATGGTCTCTGTCCATCATTAAGCATTGCGACAGTGGAAACTAAAATAATCTCTACTTCCATAAACATTCTACCGGATATAAAGTTTCCGTATGCAAGCAATATTTGAAAAATACAAAACTTATAAACCTATCTATCATGAAACCTACAAGATTTTGCAAACAGTTCTATAAAAATGAGCTTACATGCCAAAGCGACGGGCCAGTTAATGGCCGAATGGCTAGGGCGCTGGTATTTGGCTCAGATTCCCGTGGGTTCGAGTACCACTGTTGGTATGGATGTTTGTAGCCGTTCAGAATCGGCTTTAAACTGCAGATCCGGGTCTAATTAGCCCTTGTGTGGCAAAAGTTGACCGTAGCGCTCCAAACCAAAGAGATGGATACATCATAAACATAAAAGAGTGAACAGTGTCAAGCGTTTATTTAGTATAGCAAAACGTATTCCTTATCAAAAGCCATTTTATATTGAATTATTCATGTTAAAACTAAACATATTACTTAAATAGGCGTAACACGTGTCGTAAACATAGGGTAAACTAGAGAAACAAGATTTTCTGTTTTCTACTATTCTGAATACAAAATTATGTTTAAAATGATTGCTACTGGTTCTATCTAGAAAAAACACGTGTTAATAGTTTGTAGTACGACTAATAAACTTTACGTAAAGGCAATTTCCATTATTGTTATATAAATTCGAAAAACATGTTTTCATTTTATGTATTGTTTCTGAAAAGAATATCATTTTGAAGTAACTGTCATTATTACAATCCGTGTACGATAAAAACATGTTTTAATTCTCTGAGAGGTTACTGAATACAATATATAATACGGAGAGATAAATGCTATTAATACAATGCAAGCTATGAAAAACGTGCTTGTAAGTATACTGTAAACAATAATTTGTAAAGATAGTTAACATTATTTCAATGTAAACTAACAATGCATGTATTCACATTCTGTGTTGTTACTCAATACAATGATACGTTGATATTACTCGAAAATATGTTTTCATGTTTTGTATGATTTCTAAACACTGTATACGTTACCGCAATTGTCATTTCTACTATGTAATATAGATAAAAGTGTTTTCATGTTCTACATAGATGCTAAATAATCCGTTAAAGAACAATAATAGGTTACGAGACTCAACAAAAACACGTAAAAATTCTTTATACCTACGCCATTTACGCAAAACTGATATATTGAAAGGATAAATTGAAACAAAATGTGTTTCTTAAATTTACGGTACCAATGGGAAAGATGTACATTGATTGATTTCCTTCAAGAAATTTTAATTTAATAAAATTATTATTTTCATAAGTTTAATAACAAAAACAAATTTGGGAGATCTGACGTTTTCAAATTAATGAAATCTTTCCTTAACAGAAAGTATACCTAAATAAGAAATGATTGAAGATATTTAATGAAAAAAAAATACACAATGATTTGACTGTAAATATATTGCAGAATAAATACCTTTCCCTATAATTAAATACAAAAGTAATTTTCAGTCCCCACTGCCTGAAGGTTAATGTTAGAAGAAATGAAAATCATAGGAAATGAAGTATTGCAATCTTCCCATCTGATGATGAATATTATTTTGCGGCAACAGCATTCTACTCCTTTCTGATATCTGCTTATTAACTGCATAGCGTACCATAATATTTCAAAAAGTACGATAAGCGTCTTTACGCAAGGCACATAAAACATTCCACGTAAATCATGTCTTAGATATGTTTTCATGTCTCGTCCCTGTCTGCTATTTTTGCCTTATCCGTCAATTTCTGGTGATTTGTTTTCTTCTCTTAAGTCAATCAATGCTTTTGTTTGGATTTATCTACTGTCCACTCGTGGAAGTCCATTCTGTAGATTACCAAACAGTATATTATATATATAAATATAAATACGTATACATATATATATATATATATATATATATATATATATGGGGGGGGAGGGGGTGCATGTGTGTCCATAAGAATATTTATGAACTTTAAATCTACAAATGTTTTACTCGTAGCAACTACTTTAAACTAAAATACAAAACTATGCTATTTAATTTTTAATGGATTGTTATATAACACATTTATGTTGTTCTTAATAAAGTCAAGTAGTTATGAGGAAAAATTTATGTTAATGTATATAAATGTTTGTAGTTATTAAAATTTTAATATTTTAAAACAACGCAATATGAACTTAAACACATGTGATGCACATTTCTATATATGCAATGTAAGATTGTTCATTTATAATATACTTTTCATTTCCTAGAGATAACATTGCCCTTGACTGCAAATATTCAATGAATTTGTAATGATTTCATTTCCATATAAATCACCCCTTTGTCATATAAATTACTAATAGCAATCTGAATGCCAGGAAATTTTACACAAATTTCATTCAAATTCTAACAGCGAGAATTTGAATGAAATTTGATATTTTTTAGTATTGCATTCGTAGTATTAAGTATCAATATCAAATAAATATGATTAATCCGAATTCGCATAGAGCAATACTTCGAAACTACAGAAAAGCAATTTTACAGCAAATTAAAGTAAGTTTATAACTAAATGCTTATATCTTGACAGACAATCGTTGACAGAAAAAATATTCCTTTTATAACATGCTTCTTAATTCCTATTTTCATTTCAGAAATCTCTAAAATGGAAAAATTAATTTTTTAGCTGAATATGAGGCCCATGAAAATAAGAATATCCCTCTGAAAGGATATATATATATATATATATATAACATTAAAAGTCCCATAACTCTTTAAAATTCTAATTTATTCTAAATTCCTTGCCGCGTTCGAACTAATTTCGCTTTTGATTCTAAGTTCTAATAACCTCGAGAGAAAATATTAAATGGCTGTCTATTACTCGAAAACTAAACTTGCTTAGCTTGGACAGAAAATTAAATGCTTTAGCGCATTAGTCACACCTATTCCTAACTTTTATCCAATTAAACCCTACTACGATCACATGACGAGATAAATTTATATAAGGTTTGGTGTCACGTACATGTAGGTTTCTTTCGTTCTGTACACTGCCCCGAGAAACTGTAATTCCGGGCTTCTTATTAATAAAAATGTAATTCGATATTCTTCTGTGTTGTGGCTTTCTTCGGTCAAGATTACTTCAATTTTTAAATCTTCACGGTGACATGGGGAACCCCAAAAAAATTAGAGCACCAAGAAGGCGTCGTCAAAATGAAACGAAATTTTACATACGTAATGACTACTTTGATATAAGTACATGATAAGAAAATCAAAGAAAAAAAATAATTTATTTCAGAGAAAAAGGCAAAAGAACGGAGGAGTTAATACTTCGTTGGACCCCCTCTAGCGCGAATGCACGATGCGATACGATCGGGCATTGAGTCATACAAGTTCTGTATGATGTCTTGAGACATTTCGTTCCATATTTGCTGTAACCTTGCCTCTAGTTCGTTCAAACTCGTGGGATGCCCAACTCGTCTACCCAAATAATCCCAGATATGCTCGATTGGAGACAAATCTGGGGATCGGGCAGGCCAAGGAAGGGTAGTAACAGTGCGGAGACAGTCTTATGACACCCTTGCCGTATGAGGCCGAGCATTGTCTTGTTGAAAAATGGCTCCTGGGAGCCGTTGCATGATTGGCAACACATGTGGTTACAGGATTTCATGAACATACCGCTGTGCTGTCATGGTGCCATTGAACAATACTAGGGGTGACCGTGTATTGTAGGCAATGGCACCCCATACCATCACACCAGCTGTGGGAGCGATGTGTCGCTGTACAGCAAAGGCAGGATTGAAGCGTTCACCACGGGCTCTCCACACACGAAAACGATTGTCATCACTGCCGAGATTGAATCTGGATTCGTCGATAAAGACGACCTGGTTCCATTCCGCTGCAGTCCAGTTTCCTCGTGCGCGGCAAAACTCCAAACGGAGGCGTCCATGGGTGGGAGTCAACGGCAGCACACGTAATGGGCGCCGCGATACCAACTGTCCTTCAGCCAGGAGCCTTCGTATGGTTCAAGAAGACACAGAGGCCCCTAGTGAAGGTGCTACCTGTGCCTGGATGGCGGCCGATGAAGCAGTTGGCTGTTCGCGTGCATTTCTTACGATGTGGCGGTCTTCTCGACGACTGGTCTGTCGAGGGCGTCCTGAGCCTGGTCTTCGTGTACATGACATCTCTCGGGTCCACTGGTCCCAACACCTCCTCACAACACAATCAGAGCGGCCTAATTGACGAGCTACTCGCCTAGCTGACAACCCAGCTTCCATCATCCCGACGATTCTCCCCCTCTCAAACTGCGACAACTGCATATATTGTCTTCGAACACGGCGTAATGGCATGTCTATCTCAGCTCTTCCTTTGTAAATGATTCAGCACACTCAAACAAGCTTTGGTTACCTGTTTTATACTTCAGAGAGTACGATGTTCAACGCCCTCTACCGGCTATACGTAATGCGCAATCACGCTGCATTTCTAATCATTTGCATATCTCCCCGACATGTACCTTCATTGCATTTATATATATATATATATATATATATATATATATATATATATATATATATATATATATACGCAACCTCTGACAATAAAGTTCGGTGAATGAAGTCAGAATGGCCGATCTGGCAACACTGGCCAAACAAAACGGTGCATCTGTGTAGCAGTCGGTGTTGACCATCTGCCCCTCACCGTTGTTCAGTTGAGCGTCGTGTGTTTTCCGTGAAAGACTTGTTTTACAACGTGTTTGTTTAGTGCGTTTGTTCCGTGCGGCAAATCGTTACCCAGAAATTAGGGATGAGAAAAAAGTGTTGTCGTCTTGTGCCACATCACTTGGATGACGATCACAAACAGGCACATTTAAAGGCTTCACAGGATTTAGTCGAAACGGCGAATGCGACACCAAACTTCTTGAACTGTATTGTCACTGAGTATGAGTCCTGGTGTCTCAGGTACGACCCTGAAACGAAACGGCGAAGCATGGAATGGCGTTCTCCTGCAACACCTCGTCGGAAAAAGGTCAGACCAGAAAAATCACGTATCAAAACGATAGTCATCACCTTTCATGATAGTCAAGGCATTATCCACAAGGAATTTCTACCTGAGGGAAAGACGATGAATGCTGAAGGGTACATAGAAATTTTGACCAGTTTCATGAAACGTCTACGCAGGGTACAACCGCAGTACGCACAACAAGGTTCATGGTTTTTTGTTCACGACAATGCTCGCCCTGACACAGCCAACATCGTCAAACAGTTCCTGGCAAAAAAGAGGGTAGTGCAAATTGAACATCCACCATACTCGCCAGATCTCAATCCTCCAGACTTCTTCCTATTCCCACAACTCAAACTCTCTTTGAAAGGAAAGATATTTGATGATATTCCTGACATCCAACAAAACGTGACGAGGCTTTTGAACTCCATCCCAAAAGAAGACTTCTTGCAAAGTTTCCAGAACATTTATAGCAGATGTCAGCGGAGCATAGTTATGGGAGGTGACTATTTCGAAGGACAGTAAGGTAACTTTCGTTAATATTTCATCTACGTTAATGTTACAGGATTATTCACCAAACCTTATTGTCAGACCTTGTATATATATATATATATATATATATATATATATATATATATATATATATATACTAGCTGTAACCGGCCACGCGTTGCTGTGGCTCAGTCTAGTTAAATGGAAAAGAAAGAAAAGAGAAAGCACGTTTCTAATATGCTTAATTTATAAAGGCTGCAAAGCTGTTACTCATTAGCACTACCCAGGGGGCACGTGTAGCTTAAAGTACGCTACGGACGAGAGTAACGTTACCCCCCCCCCCCAACATATTTTATAGTTCAAATTTTAGTACTTGCTTGTTTTATGTAATATCTTGGCGAAAGAATTGTGTCCCCTTTCGCCTGCTGCATTAGAAATAAAAAAAAATTAAAAATGCTTAATTTGACAATACTTGTGGGTATGCAATGTTGTGTGGTACTTAAAAAACAAAGGCAAAACAACAAAAAAATAAATAAATTACTGACGAATTATTTCAATTCAAACGCAGATTAACCGACAGAACTCAATTCTAACGCAATGACAAACGAAATATTTCAATCTGCTCTAAGAAATCACTCCGAAGAGGTCAATTTCCCGATATAATTTGAATTCACATGAAAATCAATCGATACAGCTCAATTCCACCGCCAACTGCACAGAAAGATAAGAAAAACAGTTTAAAAAACGTAATTAAAAACAATGAAAAAAAAATAAACTATACTCACGAAATGAACGCTATGGTAAACGACACAATTCAATGCCAACGCAATGACAAACGACATAATTAACCTTCTGAAGGCCACTAAAGCAGATCGATTGCACTGAAAAAGAAGAAAGAAAGTTATAACAAAAACATATAACATTGCAAAGAAATAAAAAAAGGAAAACACACGAACTAAAAAACAAAGGCAAAACAACAAAATAAAGGATAAAATACTAACAAAATATTTCAATTGGCAAAACCTTAGAAATTTGCAAAACCTTAAAAAGGAAAACCACAAATATAAAAATAAATAAACTATACTCACGAAATGAACGCTGTAGTAAACGACACAGCTCAATTCCAACGCAATGCGAAACGAAATATTTCAATCCGTTGTAAGAAATCACTCCGAAGATGCCAGTTTCACGATACAATTTGAATTCAAATGAAAATCAGTGGAACACCGGACAGTGGTTCTCTTACCCCTCCGATCGTCTTTTATTGTCTAGAACGATCTCTCCGTACTTTACGACCTGTGAGGACAGCTAATAGTGGGGTTGCACCCCACCGTGACAAATTTCTGTTCTGGGGGGAAGGAAAATACATTTCTTGTTTGCGTTAAAATACTTAATATAGCGCTTGTTTCAAAAAAGCATGTTTATATCTGTCACAGGTGTGGCAGAATATAAACATATAATATAATATAACAGAATATATCTATACAATACGTTTATAAAACTACTCACGTATTCGAATGCAACGTTGTGTCAAAATTTCAAAGAAATCTGTGAAGAACTTTCGGAGATTTGAGGTTTTGAACAGACGAACATTTACATTTTTATATATGTGTGTGTGTGTGTGTGAGTAAGTAAGTAAGTAAGTAAGTAAAAATACTGCCCCACAAATATTAATTGTCCTACATCTAACGCGTATCCTAAAATTTTTCTCATTAAAGCCCAGCCCTATTTCAAAGACGAAATCGGAAATTGGAATAACCTAATATTCTCTTTAGTTGCACGCTCGGGATTGCTATTTTTGGACTTCCGTGATGTCGATTCCCCTTCGAAGAAATACATGATCGGGGGTCAACCAATTAAAAGAATTCTAAGTCTAGCGACAAAATGAGAAGTTACTCAGTATAAAATGTAAGACAGAGGATTTACGCGCATGATGCTTCATTACTTCTTTTGCTCTGCTGTCCGCGTACTGCTCCCAACTATATTATGATGTAATCGTGTTCGATACTCAAGCTTCGGCTGAGTCCGGTGGCTAGCTTTTTGCTATGTCGTCAGAGTCAGTTTGTACCAATTCATATTGTTGTGTACATGTCTTCCATGTCACCGTCTTGAAGTTTAATTCCATAGAATAAAATAATTAAACTCTTCAACGTGTTCCTATTCTTTCCTCTAGTGTATATGTGGGAATCCATCTCCTGTGCCGGTCTATTAGAAGTATTACCACTCTGGCTACGTCTGCATTGTCGTGTTTCATCTCCTCTACAGAGTTACAGTTATACTTGTGTGAAAGTACCCATTTATCACTATATATATATATATATATATATATATATATATATATATATATATATAATGATAAACGGGAATATATATATAGTCGAACCTCCATATATCAAAATAGCAAAGTGCCGGAAAAAAAATTCGATATTTAGAAATTTCGATATATAGAATTGATCTTAGTTTAATCAAAATTCTCCTAAAACATTAAAATAAAAGCTAATTTTCGTATGCGAAACTCTATTCCCAATTTATATGCAAATCACATTAAAAGAAAGTTAATAACTAAAAAATGAATTAATATGAAAGATTTATTGAGTACTACATACCTTTAAATAAAACAATAATCCAGACAGTTGTTACAATGATCGCAGTTACATTCTTTTAAAGAAAACTACGAATATCTTGCTGAACAGGAAGTTTTACAGAAAGTTCATCAAAGAAATGTTCGCATTTATTCGGTCCACTAAAAACTTCATCAGGGACATTTTCCGCGAATTTAAGTCTACGACGTATTGTTTCAAACGCCAAAAATTGGGAGATTTTATTCTAAACTGGAATAAAATCTCCCAATACGTCTTGAAAAAAAATTTCGATACATAGAGATTTTTTCAATATATAGAAACAGTTTTTCTATGTAATGAACATGGAGATTTGCTAAGAGTTCGATATTTAGAAAATTTCGATATGGGGAAGTTCGATATATGGAGGTTCGACTATATATATATATATATATATATATATATATATATATATATATATATATATATATATATATATATATGTGTGTATGTATGTATGTATGTATGTATGTATGTGTGTGTGTGTGTGGAAAGAGAAATTGTGTTTTACTATTACTAAGGTTCAGCTCTATAATTTTGCGTTCTTCTTACTTAATTATTTGAAACGGTACCTTTTCGAGGCTGTATATTTCCTTTTATAGGAAGGAATAGCTAAAAAAAATATCCTATCTTAACTGTATGAATATAAAGTTTCAATTTAA
Source organism: Dolomedes plantarius (assembly GCA_907164885.2). Classification (NCBI taxonomy): domain Eukaryota; kingdom Metazoa; phylum Arthropoda; class Arachnida; order Araneae; family Dolomedidae; genus Dolomedes; species Dolomedes plantarius. The sequence goes on along the minus strand of OU015500.1, from coordinate 77,295,238 downwards.
CGATGAAAAGATATCAATTTATAGTGTACGAGCAATTTATAATTGTAAAGCAAAAATGGGAGGAAAAATGTGTGTGACTAATGACTCTCCGAAGATATTCATCATCCCCGCAAAAAATTACCCATCATCGCATTATTCCTAACAGCCCGCAAAGTGCACGGTGAAAAGAGGTAACATACTTTACCCTTTATTTTCAGACGTCAATTGTTCTTCCCTTCGGTAGTTCGCTTAAGAATAAAGTCCTTTAATATCTGGTCCGAAAGTTAATATAAAAGTTTTATTGATTTTTTCGCATTTTGTTCTTTACAATCCCAGCAAATTTTATTTCTTATTATTTTCTATTTTCATCGGTTTTCAGGGAAATATTCTCAATTTATTACTAAGCTAATAATTTAGCTATTGCTAAAAGATTTTAGGAAAGTATCTGTACATGATATCCATTTTAATATTATATCCAGAATAAATTTTTTTAAGGAATTAAAATTATATATAATCCAAGGTGTTCTTTTACTATATGAAATAAATCATCGTCGATATTTCACAATAATCATACAGTAGTAATTAAAATATGTTTGGAAGGATAAAATATGTTATAAACGAAGAAAAAATCACTCTTCATTTGTAAAATCAAAATTAGATTCTTAATTTTAAGTTAAATTTACATTTATTTTATAACTGCAAATGTTGTTTCAAACAGTGCTTTTATCAAAAGTAATTGTTACTATCATTGTTTCGTTAATTTCTTTCGAAGATGCACGTCTTCTGACGATTTCTCCTTGCATCTATTTTTTCTAAATACCGTTACTAGGGATACGTAAATTTCGCATAAAAAATATCGAAATATCGCAACAAAAAAATGCAATATATAGAATTTCGCATTTATTCACAAAAAATATAAATTCAAAAGTTTCGCATTTATTAAAAAAATTACAATTTTACTTACTCGATTAGTTAAGTATCAAAATTCTTAGTGAAAAGCTAACATTGTAGTAGTTTCCACATTATGATCCTTAAGTATTTACCTTCTGTCATTAATTACTATGTTTTTTATACTAACATATCTCAGCATCTACTCTGTTAACGGGACTACAGAGGCCTTTGCAAAGTTAAAGTTGCAGCATTTTGTTGCAATTAAAATCTGCATAACATCAACAGAAGTCTCTTGGTTGAGTACTGTCAGTAGCTGAAATAGCCTTGAATTTGGCGGTCAACAGACTTTCTTAAATCTACTAAATTTTCCACAAAAGTTTATGGATTATTTTTACAGTTAGATTTTTAGGTTCGACTCCGGTAAGGACAAACTGTCAGGGTGAAATGCCGAGCAAATCCGAAGAAGAGTGAGATTTTTAAGTTAGAGACCGCGGATGGTCTTATTTAAGCAATTATGTTAATAAATTTTTACTATTATTATTAGGGATACGTAAATTTCACATAAAAAAATCGAAATTTCGAAAAAAATTACAGTATATAAAATTTCGCATTTATATATATATATATATATATATATATATATATATTCAAAATTTTCGCATTAAAAAAATCACAACTTATTTAATTGTTTAGGTAAGTATCAAAATTCTTTGTTAGAAGCTAACGTTGTAGTAGTCTCCACATTCTCTTCCTTAAGTCTTTAGCAATAATTAATAAGAAAATTTCCAGAGTGAGATCTCTCAGTTAAAGACCGTGGATGTTCCTAGTTAAGGAATTACGTTAATAAATTATTACTATTATTAACTAATTTCGCTCAAAAGGCCGTTTGTCACCGAGTGTTCACCGAAAAGTAGTAAAAAAATAATTTTCTCATTTATTCGCTCATATCGGCAAATTTCGCAGTTACTCGCATCTATTTCGTAAATACGAAAATTACGTATTCTTAGCCATTACCTCCCCTTATTCCAATCCATGCTTTTTCTTCAAACGTTACGTTCAAGAGTCTCTGTCTCTTTGTGTGGTGACTCTTGGGGACAGTCTTTTATCTCTCAGGGGTGTCGCGTTATGAAAAAAAAAGACATTTGTTCTATTTCGTGTTGATTTTCCTCAGGCAGTGTATGCTTACTTTTCGTCTGCTAAAGGAATCCGTGTGAGCTGTTTTTTATTCTCTTTCGGAAGGCAGCCCCTTGTACAAAATTTACATTCTGGAGTCTGAATTTTTCCTTTTTTTAATTCTTAAATACACGGGAATTACTTAGGAAACAAAATTGCTGAATACATAAAACTAAGGAAAGTGCTTTTACCGATTTCTGGGACAGGTCCTAAATTGATTATAAAATGAAATCTTTTAAACAAATACCGTAATATTCAACAAAGAAGAGGCCATTTCTTGCACGTAATGTATGAAACCTGTTTCCCCAAAAGAAATCCACGCTATAAAATCATCTTTTATTGTTCTAAAAATGCCCACCGTTTCTTTTTTGTATAATTTTGATGGTGTTAAATCTTTTTCTTTTTAGGGCCATTTTCAAATTTAGAAACAGGCAACAAACATTTGGAGTGGTATCTTTAAAATAAGATTGTTACAGGGATTGTATTATTTCTACTATAGAAATTCTACTATAGAAATTCTACTATAGAGGCAGTTTTATTAGAGAGTACAAATTGCATCAAATTAGATTCATATGAGTTATTCCTTTAAGAAATATATTTAAATTTTACCTAACTGATACTAAATTGCTTTTGAAATAATGCGTCATTTCAGTACTATGAATGAGAAAGTTGAAAGTCATTCTATTAGCTGGAAAGTCAGACGCACAAAAATATAACCTCTCTTTCCATATTCTCTTTTTGCTTACAGTATGCTTTTACTTACACACACACGCGCGTACAATATATCTAGTAGCTAAGAACAATATATATATATATATATATATATATATATATATATATATATATATATATATATATATATATGTTGTTCTTAGCTACTTGATAAAAACTCTGCACCATAAAAGAAGAATTACCTTTATTTCTAAATCATAGCTATTTTAGTAAGTGTGTCATTTGATCAGACATCCCTTTCAATTAACAATAAATAAATATATATATATATATATAAACTACTCGCACGTGGATTGTTTACCAAAGTCCCTAAAACTGCCTCCAAATGACGTTTTATTTTATTGGGTAGAATTATTCTCTACTGACAATATCAAACGGATATCACATTCAGCGAGTTCTTTATTACCCATAACTGTAATCGTAAATCCAAAATTAAGTAACAATTGTCAAATTTCTTTTTGATTTTATTTCTTTTCATCCTCGTTAGTACACATTCCAAAGCGTCCCTTTTTAAACTGATGTTAAAATTTCAAATTTTTAGGTTAGAGATAGAGGTAAAGCTCCAAAATAAAAAATATATACAAAATAAGATATTTGCTTTGACAACAAGGACTTAAACACCGTTATTTTAATTAGTAACACATGTGTATGCAAGACTGGAAAAGGATTTACGTAAAGGGAGAGACAGCTTCCTGTTTTCCATAACCCCATTTGAGAAACTGCATAATGTTTTAAAATTCCTTGCATGGGTCAGAACTTGTCGTGATCCCTTCTTTTTGCATTGCAATCCAGTTAGTACTTATTTTCGCTGTATCATAAATGATTCAAGTTTTCGTTGTTACCAAAAGTTATAAAAACCTCTCACCATTTTTTTTAAATTAGAAGTTTCCTATAAACTTGCAATGCCTATCACTTGCCTATAACTTACAATGCCTATCTATAACTGGTAATGAACTCGATTCTACTTTCATAGATGAACATTCAATGCTTGATAAACAATCACATGAAATTCAATATATCATTCCGATTTCAGTTTGAACTTCGAATTTTTATTCTACAATAAATCTATTTGTATACTTAAGTGGCTCGTAAACCGAGAGTTAAAGCATAAGATGTATGTTCCTATTGAATTATTTTCCTTCCCAATTCATAAGAATAAGTTTTGGTGGAATGCCTTAGTTTTCCCACTCCAGTATCACAACCTAGAGCACAAGGTTGTTACATTTTTTTGGAACCTCTCACCACTAACCTGTCCAATTTGCATGAATGCCGGAGCTAATGCACAGCCCACTTAGTTTAAAGAAGTTATCCCATGTGAACTTCATAAGGTACGCATGGTATAGTTTGAGAACCAATGGTTTGAGGGCAAGGCTTGTCAAACTCGCGACCATCAGCGGCTATTTTTTCAGACCAGGCGAAGCAAATACGTCGGTAAATGTAAATATCGTGTTACCTTATGCGTCTTACGCACAGGCGCATTATATCCCGCAAACAGCAATGAATATTTTAGAAGCCGACTACCACATCCCAATTCAGTAGTCTGGACAGTAAATAGTCTTACACGAAGTGGTTTGTTTGGTGGGTGAAAAATATGTTATATTTTGCTTTCGGAATACGCTTATTAATTTGTGAAATCAATCAGTGTCTAGTAAGTTCATGCTCAAGGACAAAAGGTGTCAGGAAGAAAACATTAATATTATTATTGTTAATGCTTTTTATACTACACTTTTCAAAAAAAACATACACTTCTAAAAAATCGATTTTGAATTTTTTTTTTGTGGCCCACATAAACTTAATCTTTGTTTATTTTGCCTATGTCCGCCTTTGAGTTTAACACGCTTGCTTTAGTTCATCCTGAGGCTCTAATTCTCCAAAAGACCTCTTCCCAGAAACCCAAACATATACTTTATGTTTGGGTATGTTTATGTTGTAGTATTGGTGCCGATTCCGAATTAACCGTGACAGAAGTACCGTCAGATTATCGAAATTACTGATTTTTCCTGCTGCCGATCGAACACACACGGAGATTTTGGGACGACCTCACATTCCTCTCTCACTTCCAGAGCCTCAATGACACACGAATTTGCGAATTTTTGAAAATCCCGCCACGTCCGCGAAGCTGGCGATCTCGCTGTATGACGTCATACTCCATGAAAGACGCTGAAGACTCTATGAAAGTCATTCCTAAAGCATTTTTCAGTCCTAGAAGAGTATTCTCTGCGAAATGCATCCCGAAAACGAACACAGGGATGCAGATTTCAAATTACTCGTGAAAGAGATGACGTCTGTGTAACCGCCGTACGAGTTTATCATTTTTTGGTATCCCATTGGCTAAAAGTAGCACCAGCGATGCCTTTAATTCGAGCATGTCGAACTCGTGGCCCTAAACGATTATTTTTGCCGCTCAGGCCTAGGCAATATATCGGTAAGTAAATACCGTGTCACCTTATGTTCCTGGGGCACAGGCGTATCATTTCCCCTCACTAACAGTGAATATTTTAGCAGCCGACTACCACATGCCAGACCAGTAGTCCGGTCAGTAAGTAGTTTTGTACGAAGTGATTTGTTTGGTGAGTGTTTCGCGGTAAGCTTATTAATTTGTGCAATTGTTTAGTGTCTGGTAAGTTAATGTTCAAGAAGAAAACATTACAATTATTGTTGTTCTTTTTTTTATATTATACTTTTGGGAATGAACCTTCATTTCTACAAAAAATCTAATAAAGGCATATTAGCATGAAACTTAATTTTATTAAGTTTTCCCCAATTAGATTTTCTTCTCATCTGGGACTTAAGTGTCACCATTTTTTATTTCTTAATACATATACAAACAAAAACTCCTTTCATATTTCCTGTGCAAGGGAAACGTTCAAGTCTTGTCTGTGTATAAAGATCGTCCACTATTGTGACATTAGAAAACTCTTTGTATCAATGAAAGAACATTATACAGTGTTTACATAAACGAATATACCAACTTTGCAGGGCTATTGAAAGAAAACTAAACAAAGAATAAAATTGCTGCTTATCGGAAATCAAAAATAACAGTTGCAAGTTTGAATTCGACACAGTTACAAGTTTTCAATGTGAGCCCCTTTAGTAACAAGGAGGATATCATCCCACACTCTTTTCAGCATTGAAAGGCTGCAGATATGCGTGTCTTAAATTCGTCAACGTCATCTGGTAGCGGTGGAACAAACAATTGATGCTTGATGTAACCCCAGAATAAAAAATTCTATTTTGTTACTTTTCTTTCAATAGCCCTGGAAAGTCGGGATATTCACTTATGTACACACTGTATTATGTGTTTTGTTTCATTCACAATTATATTACATTGTTCCCAACATAAAGCGCTTACATATTTCTTCTCAAAAAGTTAGTAATAGTTTTTTTTAAATGTTTTTAGCATATTAGTCAATAGTGAAATTACAGATAACTGAAGATTAATTACATTATTCAAATTTTGGTTGTCATTTTTTATTCGGAAATTAAATAACGATTTCCCACTATGATTATCTTTAATTTATCCAATTTTAGATCATAGTTATTGTCACGATTTTTGCTTAATGATTTCATATAAATTACTACGTTCCACAGAATGCCTTCATGCAGCCCCTTTGTAGTCCTCTCAAATAACTTGTCAACGGGAATCGATAGATAAGACATCTTTTTCTATGCCCCCAAAAAACCAAGGCAACAAATTTTCCATCTGACACAATCAGACCTTGTATGCCTTAGTATGGACGATAATAATGTTAATAATGGCTACTGTTTGTTATCAGAACGTTCTTTTATGTATCTAAGTAATTATTTCTTTTCATTGCCCATACTTTATTAAAAGACTCTGTGAATATATAGTAAAATGTAATGCTTTAGAGTGACAGATATTCCTATTTAATCAATCAATATGGTGATTTTATCTAATTTTAACTGTGTTGGTGGAAACTAAAATATTAAGTCAATTCTTTCTCGACGCATTTTTCAATCTATAAAAGGGTACAACTTTATGGGCATAAACTTCTTTCACAGGATATCCTTTTAAATATTTGCTGACGAGTTGTAAGATATGTAAATCAATAAGTCCAGTAACAGTGAAATGAAAAACTTTAGGTTACTAAAATAAAATTGTAGCAAGTTTTACACAAGCATTGAGATAAGATCAGGGCTTGAAGATATCTATCCTAGGAACGAATATTTTTTGCTCCCACCTGAATAGAACTATTAAGGGTCAAACAATTTCTATCCAAACCAGAACACACACACACAAAAAAAAATTATTTCTCGGATAAAATTCCTTTGCGGATTAAATCCAAGGATAATTTTTTTTTATCAATCTGAATTTATTGGATTCAGAGCAAAAAAAAAAACGGTGAAATTTGGAAACAGAAAATGGGGAAATTTTGTATAGAAATTTCACCATTTACCAATTGCCACATTTTACTGGCCAGTGAACTCTCCCTTCTACTAGAGAAGAACTACATTTGTGCCAAAGTTGAATTCTCTACCTCAACCAATTCAAAAATTATATCTCAGGACAATGGATATACAGATCTACACCTACGTAAAGAACACATACAAAAAAGATGATAAAAGTTTATTAGGTAACCCTGAGATCTGGGATGCTTGAAACATTTTCTGTATTGAAGTATCCTGAAAATTTCAAAATTTTTAATTTTAGCCACATTGAGACATCTGAATAATCTTTCAAAATTCTCTAAATAGAAAAAGGAGCAAAATCGTTTGCACAATCGAGCAAAACAGATAATTTTTGTTCTGGCTCAGAGTAATTCCTTACTCGGAGGAAACGAATTACTTCTTGTGGGATAAATATCCGGAATCTTAAAATTCTTTAGGAGCAAAATCAAATCATCCAAAAATAATAGTTTCATGTGGTTAAATAAATAAGAAATTACATTTCAACCAATTCGATTGTAAATTTTGTTTTGGTTCATATCCATTTCAAGCCCTTGATAAGACTCCAACAAGCATGATCAATCTCTACATGATCATTACTTGCCAGCTATTATCAATAAATAGCATTTTTTTTAAAAACAAAAAAAAATTTCAAAAACAACTGGTCACGGGACCATGTGTCATGATGCCTGTCCGAGATTTATTTAATCGGGCGTGAATTCGTACTTTTTGTGGTTAGTACATTTTTTATATTTTAATTAAGAGGTATTTGGGTGCGTTGTGTATAGTTATTTTCTTGAATCCAACCCTGGATTCTGGACATTAAATTGGCATACGAACAAAATCATGACTTAGGCAACCCGAAATTTTAATTCTCAAAAAAACAAACTAAAAAAAGAAAAACTCACTTAATTTTTAAATAACAAAAAACTTATTTATTTACAATTAACATTTTTTTCACCTTCTAACTATCAGAACACATATATGTACACTTATAATACAAATTACCAAATAACACAACTCTTCAAGTCCACACAGCAATTGAAGGTATCTCTATCAACGACAGTCGCTATACACCAGGAAGGGTCACGGGGTCTGCTAGCACATCTCCTTCATTCTCTCTCCCTCTCTGAGAGTCTGCCCTATGAGAGTCTCTAAGAGGAAATCTCTCTGTTTAATTTCTTCTTTCTTCTTATATATTTTATTTTGTCCATCCTCTCTTTTCCTTGCGTACGCCTCTTTAATTAAATATCCAGCCAATCAGGAAAAATTTAATCTTCTCATTCGTTTGGGTTTTACATTTATTTTCTTATTGGCTTCTTTTCTCCGCCCGTATCCGCCCTTATTACATCATCATCCCGATCATCCACGAAACTTCACGTGCTCTTCAGTGGTCCTAGATGTGTCCCGCCTGTTATAAATTCTTTAACAAAGGACCTTTGTAGCATAACGTCACTTCTGGTGCCAGCCATCTCTATCTTGTCCTTTGATCTCCAGATCCCACCTGCACATAGCCCTCACAAACCGCACTTAACTAGACTATGTCGTAAACCAGACCGCTCTACTCTGTAATTTTGTTAACAAAGGCGGCTTCCTCTCTTTCTCGTGAAATGGAATGATACCAGCCTTCGATCATTTAAAAAAATTCTCTAACTTCCTTATTTTTATTTTTTTATTTTATATTCATTCGAAGGCGCATCATTACATCTATTCGATGTTATCTTCTCGAATCCTTTCACAAGCGATAAAATTATTTATAAAAATGTTATGAATTAAATTTAGAAAAATATTTTAGAAATAGCGAACGGAATGAATATTTCATCATATTTGAGAAATGGTATGGTCTACACGAGAAAAACTCGTATATTGGTTAAATATGTAATACTATAAAGTTAAAAATAGAAAATCATTTGTAATAAACAAATAATGGACAAGTAAATAAAGAACATGTGCAATACTCGTAAAGAATTTTTTTTCAATACGATATTCCATAGTTTAGCACAGAGCAACTAAGTTTGTTCTCTATTCTGAAAAAAATCAGGGCTGTTGCCAGGAATTTAAACCCAAGACCCCTCTGGATTTTCTAGCTGATCCTCAAACTATTCTCTGTATATAAAAAGAGAATGTTTAAAATAAACGGCTGAAATATCTGATGAAGAACACAGTTAAAAATAATAGTAAGCAGATATTACATTCGAGAGGAGAAACTGAAAAAAAAATGAAGGAGACGTATCATTTATTGCTTACATAAAACTTCAAGGGAATATACAAAACAGGACCACGTACCTTCTTAAAAAATTTTAAATGTTCATCTTTATATCTTTCAGAAAAAGCACACCCAACAGCGTAGCTATAAGAGAACAAACCCATGGAAATCTTAGCTATAAATTCACATTTAATACATTTATTCTCCCTAATTGCTGTCTATTCAGGTACTCCCTACTGTCCAAATGAAGTACAAAACAGGAACCCGTAGCTTCTTAAAAAATTAACAATGTCCATCCAGAAAAACTTATGTAGAATATAAGATACTGTATGTTATGTTTCATCAGTTGCCATAGTTTCCGATTGGAAAAAAATTGTAATGTTTCTAAACTTTGGCTTTTTTTATTTTACTAAATCCCCGTAAAACCTAAAACAACAGATTCTAAAAAAAACTAGAAGGATATATAATCTATAACACTAAAAAAGGGGGGTGGGTGCGTGGCAGCCACGCGCGTTAAAAGCGAAACTTCACAGATAGAGAGATTTGATTCCGGGTTATATTTGAATCTTTTCCTGCATTTTGGAATTCTATCGTTAGAGAGTCGTGAACTCTCAGTCTCATTATTTCCAATTCCATTTATAACAAATGATGTGGTGCTACACATTGACGATCGGCGCGTCTTTATTCAGTCGTAACCTTCATGAATGGAGTAACACGTAAATCTTCTTTGAATACTCTGAATTGACCGATATATATGGTGGAGAATGAAAGTTCCTCGCATGTTCATCAAATAATAAACTACGCAGTAAATTCATTTCACCTGGTGCAATCTGGAGATATTTATCATCGTTCCATAACAGCGTCTGTTGCTGGAATGTAAGACTATCCCCGATGGGTATGGCATACTTACATCTGATGGGTATTCATACATGGGTACGGCATACGGAGTATCATTGAAGAAAGGTGGATTTACTGTGATATTGTAAAATTTATAAAGACGACTGTCACATAAATAATGTAACCAGTTTTTGATATTTCTTTTATTAACTAATCCAATTAAGCTATTAGGTTTGCTAATTTTTCTTTTTTTAATGTGTACATTGATGCAGTACTCATCATCAGAATCTCTTGGTAGCTGGCGAATCATAGTATCTACGTCTACAGGAATACTGATAACTTTTCCGTAGAATCCATATTGGCCGTGAGCATGTCACAATTTCTGAATCTGCATATCGGTGGTGAAATGAATCGTTCGGACTCTAAATCTAATTCCGGAAGATGTAATGGTTTCTCTGAATACTTGAATCCATTGAATGTTGAAAATGTGGGAATATGATCGCGATTCATTGTTTGAATACAGCATTTACAAGCCATTAGAATATTAACATCACCTTCTAGAAAATCCGTACGGAGGAGTTGCTAATGTGACTCTGATACTTTTCTAAATCATCTTTAAAGCATAGAGGATCCCAAAAGCCCTACTCGTATCCGAATGGATTATCAAAAAAAATATTGAATTCTTTATGTGCGCTTTAAATTGCACTAAAATTTGCGTGTGGAAGAGTTCTGTTGGGCGAACGATACATGACACTCGTTGATACATTGTTACTTGTCGATGGCCCTGGTGTAGACTGAAGGATATGGAAAGTTGTTATTTTATGAATTGGTAACGGTATACTTGCGGCAGCTGCGTTTTTCAATGCCTTCTGTCTGTCTCGAAATTTTCTCACAAGTTGGGCCCTACTTTTAAGCAGCTGTTTCGGTGATATGTTTGCACACTTCGTTTCACGATAGCGCTCAGTTGAATTCTCCTTTGAGCGCTCGGTTGAAATTTTCGACATTTAAATCGAAACTCTATCCACTTACTTTATTCTTTTACTTTTTCTATCCGATTATTCAATCAATTGTCAATAACAATAACACTTCAATAATCCACTTGAACGATAAAACAAAATATTCAATAATTCACTTGAACGATAAAATTAAACATTAAAGTAAAAAAATAGCACACTAAGACTATTGGAAATGTGTATAAAATTTTTCACAATTTTAAAATACACCAATTAATTAAAAAATTTATCCGAATAATTGAGTGTTAATTGCACTAATTTGAATTTTTAAACTGAAAACTCTATGTCGTTTCCAGCATAACTAAAAATGCAGAACTCCTACCTACTGTTCATTAACGTTTGCCCGAGAGTGAGGTATGGGGAACTCGTGTAGATCAGATGTCACTTCCTGGTCAAATTCTCTGGGAGAGTTGCTCATTTCCCTTGCACTTTTCGTTACGATATGAAGAATCATCGCCTCGACTTACCCTCACGGTTGTAATAAAGTTTCACTTCATAAATCGATGCACCTAGAAGGAGTTTCCCATTGTGAAAAAAATGGTGAACGTGAAGATCATGCACAGAGAAAAAAACAATAAAATTTCAGAACAATTAAAAGATTTATTCCAGAGTATAACCGTTAAAGAGTGAGGAAATCAATACGGCACGGCTCCACCTCTTGTCTGGATACAAGCTGTCACCCGGAGTTGTATAAACTAACTAATAAAGTTCCCGAATGGTGACCCGAGGGATTTCTTGCCAAATTGTCTCCAACTGTCGTACTAAATCGACAACATTCCGGGATAGTTGCAATCGGCTTCCTTTCACGTCCCAAAAGTATTGTATGGTAGAATCAGGCGATCTAGGTGCCAAGGAAGTGTTAGGTTAGCTTGAAGACAATTCATAACATCACGTAGCGTATGCAGCCGGGCATTATCTTTTTAAAAATTAAGTCCGAGGTGACGTAAGAAGAACGGCAACAAAACGAGTTGCAGAATGTCGTCTACGTGAGCTGTGCTGTACGTGTGCCTCTAATGACTACCAAAGGAATCCGACTATGAAATAAAAGTGCACCTCAGACCATAAAGCCCGGTTGTGGGCCTGTGTGGATTGCAATAGTAAGGGCAGGACGTCTCCAGATGTCTTTAGTAGTTGTCAGGACACAGATAGAAACGGGACTCGTCACTGAAGACCATACGTCCTCATTCAGAGCAGTACCAAGTTGATCTAGTGAAGCACCACTTGACGGTGAACAGACGTGAAGGGTAATCTGCATAACCGTCGTCACGAGCGTAGATTCCGCTCTCTCAGTCACCTGTCAATGGTCATTTTGTATACTTGTAAACATTTAACATGTCGGATGATTGATAACGAGGAATCCGTTGCTGTGACAATCCTATCTGACAATCCCACTGCCCTCCCATTATGTTGTGGCCCTATGTCAACCTCTGCATCCCTGACGTTTAAATCTGCCGTTGTGGACCCACTCTTGCTAGTATCATCTAATCGCTGTATCTCTTCGACTCTAATGTCGAGCCATTCTTCGATTTGTCCAACCAGCTTCATACAATCCGATGACACGACCTCCTTCAAACTCTAAAATATTCTCGTAATTAGCCCGAATCCTTTGGGAATCCTCCCCGAATTCCTCCATTATTACAGTACGTAAGATATCCGCAATCGAATTGCAACAGAAATTTTGAACAGCAGATCGAGAATCACTGCTAATATGCACCTGCTGGGTGTGCAGTTCTGATGTTTTGGAACTCTTGCTATTCATTCGCTGAACACCAAATTTTGATCATTTGCATGGTCGGTCAAAACAAATCTTTGCGTACGAATCGGACAACTCCTTGGTGCGTCGACTTTTTTAGTATAGCGTGTATTTTTTTCTGAACGTATTATAAAGTAGAAATAAGATAAGCATAATTATTTAGTTTTCGTTTTTAGACTTGATAAGATAACGAGAGTACTTGAAAACAAATATGTAGAGGTATTGATGAGAGCTGGTCCGGGCTATTTTTTTCAACATATTATCGTGGACTCAGTTCAAAAGCACAGAAAATCGACTAAAGGGTTCGTAAAAGAAACGGGAGAATGGCCTACAGTTACGAGGGAAAGAAGTTCATCTACAGACCCTTCATAGTTGCTTGAATTCAACTGAAGAGACACCTCACCAACAATTTCATGGAAGACTAGGAAGATTGGGTTACAGAGAGAATGGAAGGTCGTCTAGAAACACTTCATAATTTCCTGAATTCTGCCAAAATGATAAGTCATCAAAAAGTTCGTGGAAGACAAGGGATACTGAGATACAGAGAGAAAGAAGGTATTCTATAAACGCTTCATAGTTGCCCAAATTCAACCGTAACGATACGTCACAAACAGGATCGGAGAAGATAAGAGAAATTGGGATACAGAGAGAAAGGTCTTCTACAGAGGCTGTTCGCACATTTTTTAGACGATTTTGGTAAGCGATAATAAAAAATCATTTGCTGCAAAAGAAATAATTGCAATTGTACTATGTTTTTAAAAGTCAAAATTATCGTCTCCGGCTTGAAAGTTTTGTTTTTATTCAAAATGGCGTTTTTAACAAAGCAGTGGTTCGAAGGCTACATTTATGGTCTTTCCGAAGATAAATATGCATACTCCGTTATCCAAAAACGATGTGAGAGTCATGGTTTTGTGATATCTAAAGCTTCGATAGGTAATATCGTCAACAAGAAAGGGAAAAAACGTCAAATTGGAGCCTCAAGTGGGACAAAAATTCCAAACAAGTATCCAAGGAAAAAACGGACATCTTCGACTATTGCAAAGGTACGTTGTTTAATGTTAAAAGAAAATCCCCCTAGTCAAAGGGCAGTTGCAAAATCTTTAAAATGCTCGGTGTCCACTGTAAACAAAATGATAAATGTTAATTTAAATCTTAAGAAAGCGAAAAAACGCAATCTGCATCGTCTTCTTCCAAATGATATCGCTGAACGCAGGACACGCTGCAGAATTCTATATGAGAAACACCTATCCAAAGAAAAATGGAAAACAATTGTCACAATAGATGAATCATGGGTGTATTTAAATGATTGCAACAAAAAAAGAGCCATTTATTATCATAAAAGGGGAGAAAAAAATTTAAGTACATGGTTCAAAGAATCGAAAGAAAGTTTTTCTAAGGGATTCATGATTGTTGCAGGTTTTTCTTATAATGGCAAGTTAAAAATAAAGGGAGTGGAAAAAAATGTCAAGATTAACTCTAAATACTATCAGGAACATATTTTATCGCCAATTTTTCTGAATGAAATACCATCGCTTTACCCACAGTGCCATCAATCTGTGAGACTCCATCAGGAGAAAGCTAGCAGTCACACATCAAAATCCACTGTAAATTTCCTAAAAGAAATGGAACAAAAAAACTGGTATCAAGGCCATACCCTTCACTGATATCCCTACTAAATCTCCCGATGTATCACCTATGGATTTTTGTGCTTTCGGACTTTTAAAATCTGCATTATCCAAACGTCGTCCCAAAACCCTTACAGGACTCTGGAAAGCTGTTCAGGAGGAATGGGATAGAATACCTCTTCTGACACTTCAAAAGGCATTATTATCCTGGAAATTGCGGTGTCGAAAGATAGTTCAGAATAAGGGATGTCAAATAGAACATTTAAAACACAAGAATTTTATGTAATTTAGTTTTGTGAATACAATATGCATCGTCTAAAAAATGTGTGAACAGCCTCTGTATAAACACTTCAAAAGGGCCGGAACTCAATAAAGCAGACAGGTCACCAGGAAATTCATGAGACATCCGGGAGATTGAGATAAAGGAAAGAGATGAATCTCATGTAGTTGACTGAATTCACCAGAGTGGGCAAGTTGCATACAGCCTGTTGGAAGATACGAAAGACTAGAATAGAGGAAAGAAATTAAAGGGGTCACAAATAAAATGTCATCATTCCTCTAACTGACAAGATGTCAGAAAACTAATTTTCTTTGCTAACAACAAATATTGAAGTCTATCTCATATTTTCCTTTTTTTAACAAGTAAAATTTCATTTTCTCCTGATTGTCAAAAACAGGTACTACAGTTTGTCTTTCGTAAAAGCTTGCATTTTTGCCACATTTAATACAATGGGAGTTTATTGATTACGGTATTAATGAAATAAATTTCAAATCTAACTTTACACTCATAATATTCGATTTTAAATCTCACTACTCTGTTCCCCTTATTTTAAATTAATGGCAGAATAAGAAGAGTAAAATCATGCTAATTCACAGAGCTGAAATAGCATTTCTAGTCATTATTTACCATTATCTTCAATCTTGCGAAGTAACTGTAATGCATGTAAATAATGAGTTTTATTCTCAGCAAAGCGCACAGCGATAATAGGAACTTTGACATAAAACACCTGCTACCAGAAATTTTCAGTGGGAGCGGTACATATGTTCAATTACCATGCAAATTAAACTGTAAATTGTGTGCTACTGTATTATATGCATTTTTTAAATCTTTTTATTCTTTCTATAAAAAATGAAATTTGTAAATGATTCATTACTCCAATTTTTTGTACAGTTGTTCATGCTTAAAAAATGACGTTTTCCCATCTTAATTAAAAAATATTAGAAAATTTCAAATCAAATAGTTTTTTCATGATAAAATGTGAAATAAAACACCTCATATTCAAAATTAAGGACATATTGTTGATGTATTTTATATTTTTACAGTTCTCACTGAATTGGAGAAAAATTAACAAGTTCTCTAAGCGGAGGACGATATGCTACTCTCTTACAGATATGTATTCCTTTGTAAAGAAGCGTTCCTGGATGAACAACATTTTTTTTCGTAGTTGCGACCTACGCATTCTGATTTAATTTCAGCTTTCATTCTGCGTATAAATAACTGATCCATTTGAGGTAGAGAACATCATAAATATAACTAGTATATTTGTTCGCAGAAATAATGTTTGATTCATTTCAACAAAAAATGTAAGTTATCATATTGCTGCGTGATAGGCAGTTCCTTTAATATATTCTGTAAAGCCCTCCCTAAAAAAGAAATTTACTTGAATTGAAAGTTTAATTTTAGTAAATAAATAAAATCTTTCCGATTTCTAATTATAGAGATTGTTAACACCCAGTTGTTTTTTCATCAATAATTAATACATACTTAACTATTGCTTAAACTAAACCCTAGTGGTATAATCTTTATATATATATATATATATATATATATATATATATATATATACAGTCGGACCTCTATTTAACAAACCTCTATTTTGCGAATTTATTCGTAAAATAACCAAATAGCGAAGTCATTCTCTATATAACGAACTTTTTCTTGTGATCCAGTATTTTTTTTCTCCATATTTCTCAAAATATTTCTGAACATTTCAAACTTATTCTTTCTTTTAACACATTTTATGGTGATTAATGACCTCGAACTGGTTTTACCATATTCATATTACATATCAGGAATTTCCAAAGCATGGAACTCTGATGTTACAGATCGTACTATTATCAACAGTTTTGCCAAAGCTGGACTCTTTGTCAGCAATGAGAATTCGGCAAGTACGGAGGACAAAGACGATATTCTCTTAGAGGAACTTTAAAAAATGTGGATAAAGCTAAGGGAAATAAAAGAAATTAACAATGATGTCCTGATTGAAGATTTTCTTTCACTTGAACCTGAAGCTGAAACCTCGGAAACACTAACTGAATTAGGTATTTTGGACAGTATGAAAAATAAAAACAATACAGCAATGAATTGCGATGAAGATGGAAAGGATCATGAGGCAGAAATCAACAAACCTTCCTATGATGAAATGCTAAAATCATTTGAAACAATATATATATATATATATATATATTTATATTTGTTCTGTGTGTATATATATATATATATATATATATATATATATATATATATATACACAGTGATTTCCGCTTATAAGAATCACGTTTGTTATTTCTGTTTTTGATTCTTACAAGGGGTTGATTCTTATAGCCGAAATTTAGGTTTTTGGACAGGAACACACACACCTATATATACATATATTAGATAATTTGCTATAAAATACTGTTTAATTTACGTTAATTATCTTTTATTAAAATTATTTTTATAATTTTAAAAATACAACTTAATTTCTAGACCTATAAGTTTCAGACCTATAAGTTTCATTTCTAGACCTTATACACATGATTAAAGTAAGAGAAGAAAAAAAATCCAATATTTATTACAACATACCTGTTTAACAGTTTAACATTTCAACTACAGAAAGGGTGCAAGAAAAAGTTTTCTATGGTAGTTTGACGTAATGAAGTTTTCAGGAGGCTGTTTATACCTCTTTCAATGCCAATAGTCTCAGACCAAGATTCACCATCTAGCTTAAGTTTCACGGTTTGATACCGTGCTGAATCTAATAATGTCACGTTTTCCTAAGTGATAGTGGACACTTTCCTAAAGATTAATGTGTTTCAGGGTTCAGGAAGCCGCAACCAGGATGTAGGAGGTGGGAAAAAAGAGTCCGGAGAAAAGTGAAATCGGATCTGCACGGTTAGGATGCCCCTGGGTCAAGCTAATAGGGTAGTGTTTAGCTAAAACATGTAAGGGGAAACTACTATGTTATGTCTAACAAAGAAAGGGATGCATTTTACGAATGTATTCCATCCCATCTTATCACTCTTTCTTTTAAAAAGAAAAAAGAAAGAACTTCGTACCTTGTCACGGGTAAAAGTGACATTGTAGAGAGTAGAAAGGATAATGAATGAGCCTGTGAATAGGTCAGAAGATGAAGCAAGCTGGGAAAATACGGATCCATAGAAGACGGTAGAAAGGAGAATATTGAAAGGAGAATATTGATAAAAATATATGGTTACGGTATGTAAAGAAATATCACGAAGAAACGCCAGGCGAGTAAGGCGGAACGAAGCAAGTGAAGAAGCATGAAAAGAGATGACAGATGGGAAATGGTTAAGGAGAAGAATAGGTCTGTAAGAAGGGAGAAGATGTATAGAGAGGAGTGAGAGACGTGAAAAAAATGACTTAGCCGAAAAAAATAGGAGATCGGAAGCGAGAGAGAGCGGCATTGATCAAATACGACCCCCCGGAAGAGGTGCGGTAATGAGATGGGAAGGAACGCTCCAGCAGGGTGGGATGGACACTCCCAGAAAAAAAAATTGGGGCCCAATCAAGAAAATATAAGAGGAGTTAGAGGCAGAGGAGACATATAAAAGAAGAGGAATAAAAATTACATGCAGAGAGAGAGAGAGAGAGAGAGAGAGATTTTGGTTTGCCTAGGAAAGATGACTGAATGTTCGTAGAGACAGCCATTTCCCGACGAACGAAAGAGAGAGGCCCTACGGAGTGACCCAGCGAACGTGTACGTGAACCTGAATTGGGAGCCCTGCTAAGCGAAGAGTGACTCGACCCGAAGGAGGATAACGAGAGTCCCGAGAACTGGCCGCCAGCCGAACGAGTGAATATCCGCTCCCTGGGGACTCAACGAAGGACGTCCGCCAGCAGCTAACTGATATACCCCCCACCCATGCTGTTACTGTGCGAAATTCATCATGATTCCTGACGTGTGCCCAGGTCCACGAATGCAGCGTCAATAAAGGTACTGTGGCAATTGTTCATTGATCATGTAAAACTGTGTATGCCTAGCTAGACCTCATCCGTTAAATACCTTTTGAGGCTTTTTTGGTAAAATGTTAGGAAAGCGAAGAGTGTAAACTGATTCTTAAAATCGATGGATTGATTCTTCAAAGCGAAAATTTTAACATGGAAATAATACATTTGTTTTTGTTTTTGCGATATTGATTCTTATAAACGGTTGATTCTTATAACCACTGATCACTATAAGCGGTGGTTACTGTATATATATATATATATATATATATATATATATATATATATATAGAGAGAGAGAGAGAGAGAGAGATAGAGAGAGAGGCTGTTCGTACATTTTTTAGACGATTTTGGTAAGCGGTAATAAAAAATCGTTTGCTGCAAAAGAAATAATTGCAATTGTACTATGTTTTTAAAAGTCAAAATTATCTTCTACTGCTTGACAGTTTTGTTTTTATTCAAAATGGAGTTTTTAACAAAGCAGTGGTTCGAACGCTACATTTATGCTCTTTCCGAAGAGAAATATGCATACTCCGTTATCCAAAAACGATGTGAGAGTCATGGTTTTGTGATATCTAAAGCGTCGATAGGTAATATCGTCAACAAGAAAGGAAAAAAAGTCAAATTGGAGCCTCAAGTGGGACAAAAATTCCAAACAAGTATCCAAGGAAAAAACGGACATCTTCGACTATTGCAAAGGTACGTTGTTTCATGTTAAAAGAAAAAACCCCTAGTCAAAGGACATTTGCAAAATCATTAAAATGCTCGGTGTCCACTGTAAACAAAATGATAAACGTTGATTTAAATCTTAAGAAAGTGAAAAAATGCAATGTGCAGCATCTTCTTCCAAATCATATCGCTGAACGCAGGACACGCTGCAGAATTCTATATGAGAAACACTTATCCAAAGAAAAATGGAAAACAATTGTCACAATAGATGAATCATGGGTGTATTTAAATGATTGCAACAAAAAAAGAGGCATTTATTATCATAAAAGGGGAGAAAAAAATTAAGTACATGGTTCAAAGAATCCAAAGAAAGTTTTTCTAAGGGATTCATGATTGTTGCTGGTTTTTCTTATAATGGCAAGTTAAAAATAAAGAGAGTGGAAAAAATTAACTTTTGGTGCGCACGCGTGCCGCTTTTGTTTGCTGTATATTTTTGGTTCTCTTAGAGTTTTTTGTACTGTCCCCGTACACTTTGGAGCCATAAAGGCTCTCTTTAGTTTTTCTTTTTAAGTTCTCATTGACGTTGTGTTTAGTTGTATTAGTTAGTCATGGAGGAAGACCCTCCTCCACTGGATATGAATAAAATCAGAACTAACCCCATTCATAAAGTCATATACAATTACAAAGCTGAAATAGAAAAGGCATTAATCCCCGCGAAAGTAAACGTAACTAATTCCACAGTCATTAGGGAGAGGGTAGACAAACTAATAGAAATCATTACAGGAGTCCTGATTACAAATAGTGAACTTAAGGCTGAGGCTGCAGAGGCTTATCGCGTTATTGAAAATACCAGAACCACCAACACTAACAAACAGTCTTATGCCGGAGCATTAAGCTCTGGCCTTCATGCTAAAATACCAGTTCCATATCGCCATAAAGAAGAACATGTAGTAATAGTCAGCAAAGACTCCAATAGCTCCAATACAGACAAAGTTAAAGACCTCATAGTTAATAACCTCAATCCTAAATCACTTAAAGTCGGCATTAAAAGAACAAGGGAAACAAGAAACGGGGATTTTGTTTTGGAAGTTAATTCAGCTGGGGACTTGGAAACACTTAAACATGCAATAGTCAATAACACTAACCTAAAAAATAATGTTAACTGCAGAAGCCCGAAGAAAGTTGACCCCCAGGTTATTATTTTTGATGTCAATAATGACATCCCCGAGCAAGAAGTTACCACTGCTGTGTCGTCACAGAATGGGGTGGATAATGTAGCGGTTATACACAGGGGGTCCTTTAAGGGCAAAAGGGGAACTAACCATATATTAGCTTTAGACGGGGTCTCTTTTCGAAAATTTTCTAAATTAGACAGAATTCACATCAACTGGGAACGTTACACCTTTAAGGAGTACCTGAAGCCCCGTCACTGTTATAAGTGCCTGAAATATGGCCACACTTCTAAGTTCTGTAGAGCCGAGACCGCGACATGTTATAACTGAGGGGAATCTGGGCACGAGGGAAACGGGTGTAACAAAAAGAATGAATCTTGCCATAATTGAATACTTTTCAATAATAATACAAAAGACAAAAAAAATCATGTAAAAACTAACCATAGGGTGAACTTTAGGGGGTGCGACGCTTTTCAGAAAGAACTTAATAGGTTGAGGAACTTCATCAATTATGGATAGTACCTCCCTTTCTTGTCGACAGGTGAACATAGGTAAAATTAGGTTCGCCTGCAGTCAGCTTAGGGCTGACATTTGCGTCACCCCCATTTCGTTTGCTTTTGTTCAGGAACCGTACACTTTAAATAATTCTGTTGTTGGTTTTGGTTCTTCCTTGCATATTGTTTCCAGTTCTTTAAATCGAAGTCTTGTATTGTAGTTAATAATAATTTACCTTTTACCGTTGTTTTTTGTGATTCTTATGTTAATGCTATTTTTGTTAATCAGATCAATATTTTATTTATAAATACTTACATTCCTCCCGGCAATGACGAACATTTGATGAAATTCTGTACAATATTACCGGTGTTATTAACTTAAAACAATGGGAAAACATAGCCCTGCTTGGGGATTTTAATTCTAAACATTCCATTTGGGGGAGCCAGATCATTGACAATAGAGGTATTATTCTTTTGGACTTTATTAACCAGTTTTCTTTTAATTTACATAATCCTAGCAACGGCGCCCCGACTTTTGTATCCTCCAGAGGTAGAAGCTGGATTGATTTAACTATTACAAATTTCAATAGCAATACAGTTATTACCGATTGGTTAGTGGCAGACCAAATTAATGGTTCTGAACATCAAAACATAAACTTCAATATAAGCACCACTTCTCTAACTGCCTCTTATCCTAAATTTGTTAAATACAATTTGAACAATAGAAAATGGCTTAACATCAAATGTAATCTTTTTAATAATTTGTATGATTTTCCCCGCACTGATCTCAACAATATGGTTCAGTCCATTCAGTCCTCTGTTTTTAGTTCTTTCCCTGGTAACTTTGGCGCTGTTCCTCTAACTAGAAAATCCCTCCATAGGGTCCCTTGGTGGACCGTCGATCTATCTATTGCTAGAAAGCGTGTTAGAGCGCTTAGAAGAAAGTTTCAGCGCTCCACTAATAGTGATATTGAGAGATCTGCCAACAGGGCTTGTTGGGTTCGTGCCCACGCCAAATACAAGAGGTTGGTTATGTCTGCCAAGAGGAAGTCCTGGAGGGAATTTTTGAGCAATGTTTCTGAAGAAACCCCGTTCAGTAATTTCAAATCCCTTATTAGTGAAGTTTCAGTTTCTGCTTTTTGTAGTAAGTTTGATTCAGTTGACAGTTTTTTTGTTAAAGACAATATTGATAGCCTTATTTCTTTTCATTTTCCCTACGACAATGTCAATACTCTCACACATAATCATGGCTGGCACAATAACATTGAGCAGTTTGATCCTGTTTCTTTTTCTGAACTTAAATACACCCTCAGTACTTTCAAGCCAAAAAAGGCTCCTGGCCCCGATGGGATCTGTCTGGACGTTATTTTAGAGATTTTCCATATTAATCCGTTTTTATTTATTGACCTTTTTAATAACTGTCTCAACCAGGGTTTGTTCCCTGAGGAATGGAAAACAGCTAGGCTTATTTTTCTGCCAAAGGCAGACCGTGACCCGCAAAACTTTAGTTCTTATCGTCCTCTTTGTTTGCTGCCCATTTTGGGTAAAGTTTTTGAAAAAATAATTGTCAATAGAGTTCAAGAGTTCATCAATAGAAACAATATCATCAGTAACTTTCAGTTTGGTTTTGTTAGGGGCAGGAGCACTCTCGATGCACTTTCTTTTGTTGTCAGTAAAGTCAAGGAACTCAGATTTAATAACCATGTTGCTTTAATTTCTTTTGACATTAAAAACGCTTTCAACTCTGTTTGCTGGGACGACATTCTGAAAAAATTAATAGATATTAAGGCTCCTCCATATTTAGTTAACATTTATTTTAGTTATTTTTCAAATAGATTTGTTTCCTATTCCAGCCAGTTTATAAATATTAAAAAACAATATGACTTAGGTGTTCCTCAAGGCGCTATTTCTTCTCCATTGCTCTGGAATTTGATTGTTAATGACATTTTTGATATCGCTCTCCCGGAAAAAACCTTTTTAATTGCTTATGCCGACGATATTCTTTTAATTTCTGCTGATACTTCTTTCCCCGGTCTTGAAAACAAATGCAATAGTGTTACCCAGTCCCTAGTGGACTGAAGTACTAATTTCAGCCTTAAGTTTGATCATAAGAAAACTAATTTGCTTTATTTTATCAAAAAGGGGTGTAAGCCGGGGAAAAATCCAATAATAAAATTTGAAGGGGAAAAAATTAAAGTTGTTAATAGTTTTAAATATCTTGGCATAATTTTGGACAATAACCTCACTTGGAACGAACACTTCAAATACATTCATAGTAAAACACAAAACATTTTTAATAAACTTATCCGTATCTCTAAAGCTACTTGGGGGGTTGGTACTGCCGTTATTAAAGTCATTTATAAAATAGTAATAGAAAAAATAATCTTGTATGGTGCCCCAATCTGGTGGAATAACAATGTTAGAACTGTCAACTCCTTGAACAAAATTTTCAGATCAGCCTTATTAACAATCACTAAAGCTTATAGAACTTCCTCTACCGCCTCTTTAGGGGTGATAGCTGGTATTCCCCCTATTGATTTGACCGCCTCCCTTGAAGCTGCTCTGTTTCAGTTGAAATGTAATAACCCAGTTGATATTTTTGGCATAACTTTACACCCTGAGGACATCGAGAAGCCTAACCGTTTTGTTTCTTTTAAAGATAATATTTTTTCATTTACAACTTTCAATCCTCTTTCTCCCGGTAACTTTCAGTTTTTCATTTATACGGATGGCTCAAAAATGAACAATAGAGTTGGTTCTGGTTTTGTTGTTTTTAATTCTGCTAATAATAATATACACACAGGTTCTTTCCGTATCAACGATGAGGCTTCGGTTTTTCAGGCCGAGCTTTACGCTATATACAAAGCAATAGAATGGGCTTTTGTTAATGAGGTTTCTTCTTTCTGTCTAATTTCTGATTCTCGCTCGGCTCTGGAGGCTCTGTGCCTCTATCCTAATTACAATTCATTAATAATTAAAATTCGTTCTTTTATTTTCCATTTTACTTCTTACAATTTGTCTTTTAAGTTATGTTAGACTAGGGCTCACGTTGGGACTGCTGGCAATGAAGCTGCCGACGCGGCAGCCAAGTCAGATGGGGAACTAGCTATCGTCGACGGTAGGGTTGGCACTTCCCCTGGTAGATGTCGGCGCCGCCTTATGAGGCACTTGTGGCTAGCATGGCAAGCGCGTTGGGAGTCTTTGGATGTCAGTGGTCACACGCGTTCTCTGGTCCCCAGCGTTTCAGTTTTTAGGAATTATTCTGGTCACTTTCTGAGTCAATTTATAAACGGTCATGGCAAATTTCCGTCCTATTATCACCGTTTTCTCAATAAATTTCCTGTCTGCGTTTGTGGTGAGGCTTGTGCCGATCCCATTCATTATGCTTATCATTGTCCATACTTTAATGACCTCCGCCGTAGCTTGTTTCCACATAATCTTTCAGAAATTCATCCTTCCCGTCTGTTGCTCAATCCCGTTTCCCGTCAGAACATTTCCAAATTTATTCATCAACTCAATATTCTGGAAGAAGAAATATTTCATTACTAACTGCTGTTTTCATCTCTTTCTTTTTTGCCCTCGTCATTTGCATCAGTTTTGTTTTTTGTTCGCATTTTGTACTGTACCCGTACATTTGAGCTGACAATGGCTCTCTTTGGTTTTTATCTTTTTTGTTCTCCTTGGAGTGTTTGAAGTTTGGAGTCGTTTGACTCTCCTTGGTTTTTGTTGTTTGGTTGAGTAAGACAGGGGTCTCTCATCTTTTGAACATTTCTTTGGTTTCGTCTTTAAATTTTGGTGTGCTGCTCTTTAGTTGTGGTTTTGTTGTGTTTTTTTTTTGCCCATCATCATGTTAACGTGTTCTAGTTTATGTCATCGTAACTTTGGTAGTTTCCTGCAAGTAATCTTTATTCACCGTGGTTGTCCTTAACAGTGCTTCATCGTTTTTGTTTGTTGCGGTCGGGTCGGCTGCACGCCTTAGTTGTCACTAAAGTTTTAGTGGTTTTGTGTTTTGTTGTCCCACGGTTCAGACTCGGGTCCGTTTGTTTTTGTTTAATAGAGCGATGCCAGCTTAAAGCAGGCCGGGGCTCTTACGTAATTTTTTTTTTTTTTTTTACCCACAGTGCCATCAATCTGTGAGACTCGATCAGGACAAAGCTAGCAGTCACACATCAAAATCCACTGTAAATTTCCTAAAAGAAATGGAACAAAAAACTGGTATCAAGGCCATACCCTTCACTGATATCCCTACTAAATCTCCCGATGTATCACCTATGGATTTTTGTGCTTTCGGACTTTTAAAATCTGCATTATCCAAACGTCGTCCCAAAATCCTTACAGGACTCTGGAAAGCTGTTCAGGAGGAATGGGATGGAATACCTCTTCTGACACTTCAAAAGCCATTATTATCCTGGAAATTGTGATGTCGAAAGATAGTTCAGAATAAGGGATGTCAAATAGAACATTTAAAACACAAGAATTTTATGTAATTTAGTTTTATGAATACAATATACATCGTCTAAAAAATGTGTGAACAGCGTCTGTATATTAAATATAGATTATTTTCTGGTAATTACTCAAATGTTTCTTGAATGGATGATTCCATTTTTGAATTATATTCACCGATTAGAAATGTTATTAATCATTTAGAATCAATAAGTTGTCTTAAATTTGGTGTATAGTTATTGAGTTATTTTTTTTTCTCATTCAACAACATACTGAGGATTTTAACTAAATTTTAATAACATCTTATCCTGGTGGCGATATCGTGGTTACAACTGTCTTCCGACTATTGTGACAACTATTACAATAAAATGCTTGCTCTTGTTCAAAGAGCATGGATCTCACTAAATATAATTCGGATTCAGCTGGTGATTTCCAAAAGTAAATCCAAAAAATCATTTCGTTGACATGTATAAGTATGCAGTTTTAATGCTATTTGGGGCACGGAAACATGGATTTATATCATGCCTGTGTTAGAAGAGTGCTATACCTCAAAATAGCCATAATTTCAGGAAGAGC
This sequence comes from Dolomedes plantarius, assembly GCA_907164885.2. Lineage (NCBI taxonomy): Eukaryota > Metazoa > Arthropoda > Arachnida > Araneae > Dolomedidae > Dolomedes > Dolomedes plantarius. The sequence goes on along the minus strand of OU015500.1, from coordinate 77,269,040 downwards.
TAAAGAAGATGTATTTCAAAATTTCATTTCTTGTTTTTTGAATGCCTATGATAATTTTGGGAAAACTTATTGTTCGAATCACTTCAGAAGGCAAAACTATACATTATTAAAGTTTTTCATTTTTTAAAACATGATTTTGAATTTTAATTACAAGATATATACCTCTTCTAGTAACCTCATTTTGTCAACATGGACTGAAAACCTTCAGGGAATACTGTCATATTTATCTGCTAATTCCCAATCTATCTAAAATTTCCCCAATACTAAGAAAAAAAAACTTTGATAACATGAATAGCAGTCTAGAAAAAAAATACAAATTTATTTTCCAAATAAAAATATTTATTTTCCAAATAAAATTTAATGAATATTTTTATTACAGGCACATTTTAATACAACAACATTAGGCAATGACAAAAATCTCAATGTATTTTTTTGCGAACGAGCAAGTTCCCCTTCCTAGTTGTGGAAGAGGTTAATAAGCGCCATCTAGAATATTGTGTTAGTACTAGGTTTATAACAACAATCGAGAACGAGAAGTACTTCTTATAGAGCATTGTGATGCAATAATCTCAAAATCGAAAATTTCGGAGACGTAACACTCTTGTAGCAGAGGTGCGACATCTAATGTCCCTCAGATAGCAAATCGATGTGTTTCAAAAGCCAATATCAAAATTTGAGCTTGAAAAACCTTTCTTTTACCCAAAACAGAGAAATCTTGACTTTTAGTTGATTAACATACATCCATATACATTTTTATAACACTTAAAAGAGTTCGCCAAATAAAAATCTTTGAAGTCATAATTTTTGGTGACAGACTCTTTTTTTTTTTTTCATTTCCTGTCATTATCAGAAACCCTAAATTACGGTTACATCGCTTTGTAGTACGTGTTTAACTACTCATTAGGGTATTAAACTTTCATTACGTATTTTGCCGAGTCATAAATCCATCATGCAGAAAATTAAAAAATACAGGAGCTAAGAAAAAGAGCGCGGAGTTTTCCTGGAAATATAATTAATGGCTGCGTTTGCACTCGATGCAATGGATTATGCTTATGACAAAATCCATACGAAATAAGAAATTATGTACAATGCGAAAACATCCGTTGAGGAAAAAAAATTAATCGATGTCACTGAATGAGAATCTCGATAATTGCACAAATGAATAAATTTATCATGCTGGGCTTTTTATTGTATCAAGCAAATTATTGATTTATCTTAAAGTGAGAACAACTGCTACCATGCTTGAATCTATCTAATAACAAAATAAAAGCTTAAAAATTTTGCAACATTCCTTACAAGTTTCCATTTGAAGCGTTAATTACTTATGCTATACATGGAAATCATTAACAGAAATCGCATATTGTACTGAAATATTTATAGGATATTTTAATTTTAATTGAAAGAGCTACATCATTAAATTTGTTTCTGGCCAGAATAATTCATTATTGTAATTAAAATTTAATTCAAAGTTAAAATTGAGAAAATGTTGATTTATTAATGAATTGTGAAAAAAAAAGATGGAACAATGAGCTCCTGGCAGAATATCATTAACAGAAGTGCCTCAAATCTAGACATACGATTTTCTGTTACAATAACTTTCCAAGTAAAATATTTGATTTTTCAAGGAATATAACTCTATCATAGGCATATAACTGCACATAAAGGGCCAATGTTCATTTTAATCAAACCACCAGTTTCAAGGAGAACACCAGTTTCAATTTACAAATCTTACAAACGGTTTGTGCATAAATATTTCTCCAAGTTTTATTTTTATATTTTAGTCATCTTTTTTGCCTACATTCTAGTATTATATTTATTTCGATTTCTTTTTCATTTGTCAATCAAATTTCAAAGTTTTGGACATTGGCCCTTTTTGTTCCAAGGTATACATACATATCTATCTATCTATCTATCTATATATATATATATATATATATATATATATATATATATATATATATATATATATATATATATATATATGTATACACTCATGGACAAAAAAATTAGCGCACCAAGAAATAATTGCGGGATCGTAACGAAACTTGCAATGAAGGTACATGTCGGGGAGATATGCAAATGATTACAAATGCAGTGTGATTGCACATTACGTATAGCCTGTAGAGGGCGTTGAACATCGTACTCTGTGGAGTATAAAACAGGTAACCAAAGCTTGTTTGAGTGTGCTGAATCATTTACAAAGGAAGAGCTGAGATAGACATGCCATTACGCCGTGTTCGAAGACAATATAAGCAGTTGTCGCAGTTTGAGAGGGGGGGAATCGTTGGGATGATGGAAGCTGGGTGGTCAGCTAGGCGAGTAGCTCGTCAATTAGGCCGCTCTGATTGTGTTGTGAGGGGGTGTTGGGATGATGGAAGCTGGGTGGTCAGCTAGGCGAGTAGCTCGTCAATTAGGCCGCTCTGATTGTGTTGTGAGGGGGTGTTGGGACCAGTGGACCCGAGAGATGTCATGTACACGAAGACCAGGCTCAGGACGCCCTCGACAGACCAGTCGTCGAGAAGACCGCCACATCGTAAGAAATGCACGCGTACAGCCAACTGCTTCATCGGCCGCCATCCAGGCACAGGTAGCACCTTCACTAGGGACCTCTGTGTCTTCTCGAACCATACGAAGGCTCCTGGCTGAAGGACAGTTTGTATCGCGGGGCTCATTACGTGTGCTGCCCGTGACGCCCACCCATCGACGCCTCCGTTTGGAGTTTTGCCGCGCACGAGGAAACTGGACTGCAGCAGAATGGAACCAGGTCGTCTTTAGCGACGAATCCAGATTCAATCTCGGCAGTGATGACAATCGTGTTCGTGTGTGGAGAGCCCGTGGTGAACGCTTCAATCCTGCCTTTGCTGTACAGCGACACATCGCTCCCACAGCTGGTATGATGGTATGGGGTGCCATTGCCTACAATACACGGTCACCCCTAGTATTGTTCCGTGGCACCATGACAGCCCAGCGGTATGTTCATGAAATCCTGCAACCACATGTGTTGCCACTCATGCAACGGCTCCCAGGAGCCATTTTTCAACAAGACAATGCTCGGCCTCATACGGCAAGGGTGTCACAAGACTGTCTCCGCACTGTTACTACCCTTCCTTGGTCTGCCCGATCCCCAGATTTGTCTCCAATCGAGAATATCTGGGATCATTTGGGACGACGAGTTGGGCATCCCACGAGTTTGAACGAACTAGAGGCAAGGTTACAGCAAATATGGAACGAAATGTCTCAAGACATCATACAGAACTTGTATGACTCAATGCCCGATCGTATCGCATCGTGCATTCGCGCTAGAGGGGGTCCAACGGAGTATTAACTCCTCCGTTCTTTTGTCTTTTTCTCTGAAATAAATTATCCTTTTTCTTTGATTTTCTTATCATTTACTTATATCAAAGTAGTCATTACGTATGTAAAATTTCGTTTCATTTTGAAGATTCCTTCTTGGTGCGCTAATTTTTTTGTCCATGAGTGTATATATATATATATAAGCGTAATGCAAGCAGATTTCTTTGAGAAAGAAACGGAATAATTCTTTTGAAACAGCAGATTATCGTACCAAATGTCACCATATTCTTTTGGTAAATTCACACTAAAACCTAGAAACATTTGTAATAGATGTAAAAAAGTGGGTCGCGAGTGGCATAGTAATTAAAAGGGAAAACTGTTGATTTGAGAAAAGAAATAATAACAACAAATAAATGTTTGTTGGTGAAAAGCAAAATCTTGGTCTAGAACGTGATGAAGTACATCCAAAATTGTTCTAGATTTACCACGAAATTTTGAATGATATTTCTGACATAATATTTGAGTGAAATATAGCTTCAAATATCTTGTTCATCCAATATAAAATGATTGTTACCAACTATATTATATTTGCATTTCAGATTTCACGAAAGAATGTATACCACTCTTCATGGGTAAAAAATTGATACCAATTTCAAAGATTACCTTTTTTCAAAGGATTGAATTGAGTGCTTGTAAAACAAAAAAATTACCATTTGGAACTAGAATATGGATTTTTTTAGATTAATATAAATTATGATTACTCAAAATAACTTTAAAATAGACCAAATACAATTTCTTTTAGTTCTTTTCATGAGGGAAATATATAAATTTCAATGGGGAAACTATGTCAATTGAAAAATCCACATTTTTTAAACGGAAAAAAACGTAGTAATTGAAAACAACTTAGAAATAAAATAAATACAATACCTTGTTAAGATGCTATAAAAATTTGTTATTGTAATAATAGCATTGGAATGCGTCAACAGTAAGGAAAAGTGCTATACAACATGAAGGCGTGGTGACTCAGTTGGCAAAGGCAGAAAGCCATTGACCTGCAATTTGATGGTTGCCCGTCTCTGACAAAACCATCGACGTGTACAATAATGGCGGCTGGTGCACGAAAAAATCTGTCGTAGCTTCAATGTCCTCCAAGCACTCAAAATATCTCTGGAGGTGTAGGGTCAAGAGTTCCAGTCTCGTTACTTGACGCGGTTCAAAATTACGCACCGGTTCGTAGCTAAGTCGGCGTCCGACCCTTGTTGTGGTAATTAAAACCGGAGCCGCCCACTTCAGCCCAATAGCCTATATGGACCTGGTTTGGAACCTCTAACCAGGGTACAACAACACAATACAACATGAAAAAAAATTACAGAATTCACATTTATTAATTAATTTATTATTATTTAAAGGTTTTCAGTTTCTTTTTTCGAATGCTTCAGTTCATTTGAAAGACGCTGTGAAATGGTTAATTTGTATAACACTTAATTAGAATTTATTGAAAACAACATAAAAAGCAACATTTATGAAAAGCATAACATGTTTTTTTAAATAAAATTGTATTAATAGAACGCAGTTTGAAAAGAAACAATATAAGCTAATTTACATGCTTGTATACATAATATATTTTATATTAATAGTAGCATTCAAATGCGTCAGCAGTATTCCTAGACGTTTTATACAGAAAGGAAATATTTATTTACATTAATTTATCTGTTTGCTCTTCTGAATCTAAATTATCTGTTTGGAATTTTTGAGAAATTAGGTTAACAATGTATTAAAATAATGATTCAACCTCTCATTACTGTGTAATGAGAAATTTCATAATAATAATAGTTTATAAAAGATTTTTTATTATGCTTATAAAAATAACTTTCGTTAATTACAACAGAATTTAAAAAGCATCCTTTGTGAAAGTTTCATTTTATGTTAAAAGTTTAAGGCATTTGTTCATCAATTTTAATTGAAAAAGAAAATATCAACATTTCTTACCCTACTCAATAATACGTGCAGTTTTGATGCTATTGTTGGGAGAAATAATAACGGTTCTAGGAAATGAGTTAATAGCTTTCATTTAATTCACACAACCTCAATATCCTCAATAGATGTTGGTGGTTCTTTTCTCGCTGCATCTTTTTCATTAATTATTATAAAAGATGTAAGGTTCCAGCCTCTCTACCACCATTGTTGCGAAAAGCGGCTGAGAAAAATTTCCTTTTTCCTTTTAAATCGCCGGTTCTTTTTAATGAGTCGGTAGATTTCAATGCTTACTCTCTTTTAATGAGGATTTAAATTGAGGATCAAATCTATAAAAAAATGACAAATTATATCAAGAAGCATAGACAAAAGCTATAGCCAGAAAATAACATTCTGGCAACTTAATGGTATTTCGATCGATCCTAAATCTGATAAAACTCAAAGTTAATATGAGATTTTCTTAGCTTTCTTAGAAGTGGGGTAAAAAATCCATTTCTCCTGGAAAATAATGAAAATTGGATAATTAAAACAAACTGTGTAATGATATATCATGAAAAGTATTATAAAACCATTATAATTCATGTGCATTGTAATAAATCCGTTCATTAAATATTTTCTCCAATTTTCCCCCGTCAGATTTTATCATTTCAGACAGACTGTTTCTCGGGAACTGTTTAATCATACTTATTACGGGTTGCAAAAGTGATTGGATAGAATAAATTGTAACCTTCTCTTAAGGTGTCTTTAATATATCATTTTGCATAATTGAAGCATCCAATACATAACTTTAGTTTAGAAAATATGAGTCATTTACAAACTGCGGCTTTTCATTTCAGATAAAATTATCTATTCCTCAATGTAAAAAATAAAAATAAACATCTTTCCTGAAAGTAATTTCAGACATGTGGCAAGATTGGGCTTTAGTTTTCAGTCGTAAACATGAGATATTTCAGAAAGGAAGTGACCTTAGCAATTTTAAAAAAACATTATTTCCTTATGTGCTAATACTCTTAACAGCTTCAAAATTTACATTTTTTGTCTCCTTGAAGTAAAGTTTCAGAAACTGGAGATTCCTGAGTGTTCCATATTTTTCTGATTTTGTTATCAATTAAATCCTTTTTTTAAAAAAATCTGCATCTCGTACATTTTAAAGCTAACATTTCCTAATCATAGCTTTCTGATTAAAATTATTTTGAACACTAGACAGAAAGCTTCCGTCATTTTGACGGCTTCGGACATACTATTGAGCGCTATGTCTGTATTTATGCCCTCAGGCTTCTGAAATTTTGAGACTTATATTTTTATGCTTTACTTGCATATCTTGAATAAATACAGGCTTTCTAATTTTACGCGAAATATGCACACACATTTACAAATTATATTCGATAATAAAGAGGGGGAGAAAATATGTTCTATACCTACTAAGACTGAAAGCCGTCCGTTTGACGGCATTATAGATCACAGGCAGAAATCTTTAAAATATTACCGGGAAAATGTTACTTACTTTTCGTCTCTTCCCCCATTTTCAAATAACGGAAATATTAGATCTTCGGAAATATTGGTGTTGAAAAATAAGGACTGCACAAACTATGCATATATTTTTACGAATAAACCATACCAGGTTGTCAGCTCGACATATCTTCATACAGATATATCTAAATATATACAAATTTATCATATATTGGTATGAAATAGTGAAAAATTTAAAGTATTTAACGATTTATATAAAAAAACATTAAATATTTTAAATTCTTTATTTTATATTTAACCGTCAAAATGACGGCGTTCAGTCTTTTTAGTAAGAAAAAAAAATTCCCGTGATCTAGTGTTAAAGCACAAATTTTGGTTACTTGAATTTATAAATGTATGAAAAGTTAGTACATTTTAAGGAAATGTTACTTAAAATAACTATTGTAAGTACTTCTCCCTGAAAAAAAATGACAGCCAGCCTTTTTTGTATTTTTATGCGTTACTTGCATATCTTGAATAAATACAGGCTACATACAAAACAATATTAATTTCGCGGGTTCATCACGGTTATCGATGAGGGTGGATGTCTTGAGTCGTCTCCACTTGCATCACAGGTTCTCTAGTCTCGGGTAGATAATACAGTATAGTATAGTATACTGTACTATACTTTACTATACTATAAGAAGCAGTGTTGACTTAACGGCAGTAATTTCACTTGCACCAACCCTTGTTTTCTAAATAATTCCGTTTAGATGTTACCTCTGAGACTTAAAAGCAGTGCCTAGACCGATACAGAAATTTATTTTAACGTAGACAAAGCATGACTGATGAAGAAAATATTTTATTAAAACATGAAAAAAAATTAGGAACATTCAGCTTAGAGTATATATTTTAAATATCCATGCAGTTTATGTAAGCACCTAAACACGATTGGTATTTTTTTTTGACACAGACGAATATTAATTTAAATCATTTTGATGTGTTTCTATATCCCTCGCAATCCGCTGGAACACCAGATATTCAAAGGTAGGTAGGTTACGAAGGATTAAAGCAAACTGCAAATATTTCGCCGAAAATATTTCTTTTGAACACATTTAATAAAATAATACTATCTATTATTTTTAACTTAAATTTCAAGGATTTGATTTTGCTTTTCTCCATTATTTATGTTGATTGTTTTCAATTAGTAAAATTGTTTTTGACTACTTATAGGATGAATAACTATTTTTCAAAAATACTTAAAACATTTCTTTTACCTGCGATCCCCATTTTGGTGGTTATGTAATATTTCCGTAAATAAGTTATTTTTTGCAGTAAATAAAATATTCCCCATTGGGCGACCAAATGGCAGAAATTTAAAATGAACAGGTCTCTCGACATAAAGATAAATAAAATTGGGCTATTTTAAATTCGAATGACACTTTTAATCAGAGAAAATATGTTTAAAAATGGATGTGCATATGATAAATTAGCGTAGGTATTTTTAGCAGTCCTGGGAGTGCTTTCTAATTAAATATGGAAATTTAAAGTTTATTTTTATTAGGTATTTTTATTGTTATATATAAATTTTTGTATAATTTATTGTAA